>CM040125.1:74679091-75279091 GCA_022559845.1 Amorphophallus konjac
GGTTGAGCAGGCTCTCCACATTGATCCAATAAGTTTGGGCCTGCCCTTGCAGCTTCATCTTCGCATATCGGACTCTTCGGTGGTCCGTCATCTCAAACCACTCGAAGTACCGGTCCATACCGGCCTCCCAATCTAGATACACCCTAGGGTCCAAGGACCCGCTAAAAGTGGGAGGGTCCGCACGCACACCCCTAAGAATGCGGTCGTCATCCTCGTCATCACGATTCCGTCGTTGATGACGACGACCGTTACCCCCGTGATCATTGTCGGAGGCATAATCATCCACTATAGGCGCCTGTTGCCTCCCGACATCCTCTACCTGAGCCCTTGGCACAGCGGGTTGCTGCACCGGCTCTTGTTGGCCGTTCGTCGGCGCAGGTTGCGCCGCTACTGGGCCCCTCTCTAGGACGGCAATCCTCCCAACAAGACCTTGAATGGACTGCTCTGAAACCCCGGCCCGATCCTCGAGGACCTTCATCCTCCCTTCTAGACGCGTCCCTATGCCATCCATACGCGTACTAAGACCATCCATACGCGTGTCTAAACGATCCATGATGGCCCGGAACATCTCGGCCGTGGAAGACTCATCGGAACTACGAGCTCGGGAGTCCGCCATAGGTGGTGGTGGCGAGTATTGGGTGCCTCGACGGGTGGGCATGCAAAGACGTACGGACTAGGTGACAACGACCGACTAATGCAAACACACTAAATGATACACTTAGACCTAATTGCAATTTGAAAACACTCCTTTTTTGGTTTTGAAAAGAATGAGACTCGACTACACCCTAGACACGGCCAAGACTCGGTACGCGGCGGAGGTAATTGACCCGAAGGTCACTCGCGCAAGTGTGTGGTCTTCCAGGTAGGCGAAGCCTAACTGTCGGACAACACCTTTGGATATACCGAGTGAAGGTGTGTGTGGGGTAACCTTAGACTATGCAAGACTTATGCAACGACTACCCTAGACTCGACTGCTCTGATACCAAACTGATGCGGGACGGACACGGGAGACGACACTATACAGTGCCACCCTCGGACTCTAGATGAAGACGCGACCAGCAATACACACTAGGGAGACACTAAGCCCGACACTACGAGCTCCTAGTGGCAAAACGTCGCTAACAGAAGTAGAAGCTCACTCGTCGTCCCAAGCGAGGGAAAGCGCGGACCGTGCGCGGTTAAGGAACCGGCGGAGGTCAAGGGTAGTCCGACTCAACTTCCGGACTCGGATCGAGTCGCGGGATGGGTCACTCTCACTCTCACAGCGGTGACATGGACACACGGGCTAGGAACCTACACTCTCGGCAGCGGCCTAAGACCGTATACTAGCTAAGCAATGTAACGCCAAGAAGTTAAGACCTTTACCTCCACGCACCCGGCGTGGCGAAGACACCCCGGCTGACTTACGGACCCCCGGTTAACATAATTCACAGCAGTACAAAAGGATTCGACCCACTCCACGCAGGGAGGTAAAAGGTCACATGTGGGCCCCGGGGATCACGCAAATCAGGTTGACAGGCAACATCTTGATGTCGACTCGACGCGCCGAACTCCGCGTTTTCGTGCTTCCCGAACGGCGGGTTCTGCGGGCCCGTGGGGCCCACGGATGGCGCTGTCCTCCGGATCTGCGGAGGTGGGTCCCACTATGACGGAGACCCCTAGTGGCGCGCCTCCACGGACGGCGGTCGGCCGGAGACACCGATTGGTGGCCGGTCGGGTCCGATCTTCAAGTTGTGGAATGGCTGCCCACGGATTTCAGTTCTGTTTTCCCTGCGCGCGCTCCGGCGAAAACAGCCGCTGCGGTCGATCCCGACGTCGGATCGGGACGCATGAGCTATCGTTGAAAAGCTCTCTTCAAATACTTCAATCTAAACTCAGAGAGATCTGATGGATCTAGCGGGATCTAGACTTTAATGAATTTACAAATCCCTGTTGTACAGTAACTGAGACATCAGATTTACAGGGTACTTGTCTGAGAACCACCGTTAACCGCCTACTTACCGTAGGAATCAGACTTCTAGCTCTTCTTCAACATTGTAGATAATCAAACCACGAAGCTGGGACAATTTTTAGAATTGGATTTGGAGGTGGTGGTGATTTGATAGGATTTTTGGAGTGTCTGGTGGTCGGATCTGGGAACTGGGGAATAGAACTGTAGCTAGGACTGAGAACGAATTTTATAAAATATGAAATGGACGAACCAAAAATTAAAAAAAATGGTGGATGAAGGGATGGATGCAAGGAACACCCAGTTAAATTGGGCGAACCAAAGAAAATCAAAAAAAGGACCTAAGACTTGAAACTCATGGCGGATGGGAACCTGGACAGAATTTTGGCAGAACCAAAGTGGAAGGGTGGACGAAAATCAAAAATTATGAAACGGGATCTGAATGACAAACCAAATTTTATGGGGTATCCTTGACACCCCTGGGACCTCCAGTAAAATTCCTAGGTCGATCTGAGCTCGTGGTTGATGGCTGAATTTCGTGGAGGCTGCTGTGGTACTGCACGGGCAGAACTCCGATGAAGGCGATGGCGGTGCGGTGGCGGCTCGTGGCGGCGGCGGCGATGACCGGAACTGATAGGGGAGGAGTCACACCTCCAGAGGCAACCTTCACAGCTGCAAGGGGGGAGAGAGGGGCGCACCAAGCTGGAGCTCCAAGGTTTTTTCTTCCAAATGAATGCATTAATTCACTAAAATGGAAAATACAAGTTTAAATACCTTACATCTCTCATCCATCCACAACCATTGGATCTAGGGGATGGGGATGGAGGGTGGGGATGAGATGTGAACATCACACAAAAAAAATACATAAAAAATAAAAGGGGGGGGGCGGCCCTTGGACCAAGGAGGGAGGGTTGAATGGTGGGTGGGGGTAGGTGGCCTCCCATTTGGACTTTTCAAGTCCATTGTCCCCCATGTGTCCAATTACAAGTCAATGTTCTAGATGCTCCCATGTGACATGTTGACTGGCCCCACGTGGGACCCTAGACTGAGGTGGCCCAATGTGGTGGGGCTCGGGGGGCCCGTGGGGCCCACGGGGTCCGAAATGCTCTTAAGCCCCTATTACACTCAAAATGGCAAATCGAATGCAACGAAAAAAATACAAATTACACACACATAAAGTCTAGCTAAATATAATAAATGGGGAGGCTCAAGGCGGAGTCTCCAGGCTATCTCCGAGCCAGATGGACGCTGAGGTGGCTCGTGTCGTGCTCCGTGTGCGATACCGGTGGCTCGGTGTGTCGTGCCGATCAACAGCTCGGGTGTCCGCACCATATATTCTGCCGAAAGAATCTTGCAACTAGCTCTCCCGTCACATCTCTTAGTGCTACCGCCTCTGCCCATCTGGAGAAGTAGTCTGTAGCTGCTAAGATATACTTGCACCCTGATGAAGATGCTGGTAGCGGCCCTACCACGTCCGTGCCCCACTGAGTAAACGGCCAGCTTGGTAGGGTCGGGTGTAATGGCACTGGAGGTCTCCTTGCCACATTAGCGTGTTCTTGACACTTCTGACAAGCTTTGGCGAACTTGCAACAATCATCAAATATAGTGGGCCAATAGTAGCCCAATTTCTTTATCTCAATTTTCATATTTGGGCCAGCCTGGTGTGCTCCAGCTGATCCCGCGTGGACTTCTTGCATCACCTGTCTCGCCTCTGTTGACGACAAGCAACAAAGTAGGACTTTCCTTCTGGCATCTGCCATTATTCGAAACAGGGTTCCGTTTCTCATCTCGTAAGAGTCCTTGACCCTTAGGAGCTTCATTCTCTATTCTTTTTCCCTCGGGAGCTGTTGGTGTTGGAACCATCGCAGGAGATGTTCTCACCAATCGGGCTGCTGAATCTCCTCGATGACTACCACCTCAATCTCTTGTTCGTCAGCCAAGACCTCCGTTACACTGGGGACCTACCGGTGGTTGATCACTGTTACATTCAGGCTTGCATCTGGCGGGACCGCCAATGAACTGGCCAGCTTAGCGAGGGCGTCTGCCTGAGCATTCCGACCCCAGTTGATGTGCTTGATGTTGATGAAGTAGAATCTTGACATCAGGCGAGTTGCCAGCTGGTGATAGGGGAGAAGCTCTTGCTTTCGCACATCAAACTCTCCTTCTAGCTATTTTATAACTAGCAGGGAGTCTCCGAATGCTTCCAGCATCTCTATTCCCATGGACATGGCGATCTGTAACCCGATTATCAGGGCTTCATATTCCGCTTCATTATTTGTGCAATGCTTGTTTATGGAGCAGGATGTGTGCACCACTTCTCCTTCTGGGGATTTCAGGACTATGCCTGCTCCTGCCCTGACTCTGGCCGGTCCAGTGGCAGAGGTGTCAATTCTGGAAGCGCCATCAAAATATAGCTGCCACAAGGAGGGCTGCACTTGAACGGCTTCCAGGGTTTCATCTTCAGGGAGCTCTGGCTCCAACGGGCAGTCCCTAGGTACCGGGTGTTCAGCGAAGAAGTCTGCAATAGCTTGGCCCTTGACGGCCTTGCGCGGTACATAGGAGATGTCGAACTCCATAAGGATTACCGCCCATTTGCCCAGACGACCTTTGAGTGCCGGCTGGGACATAATATATTTCAGGTGATCCTCTTTGGATACCAAGCTAATTTCATGCGATAACATGTAGTGTTGGAGCTTCTTAACTGCGAAGACCAGTGCCAGGCAGACCTTCTCAATATAAGTATATTTCTCCTCAGTCCTGACCAGTCTCCGACTAAGGTAATAGAGGGCTTGCTCTTTCCCTTCTTCATTATTCTGGGCCAGCATTACCCCCAGAGAGTTATGTGTAGCTGCTATATACAGTATTAATGGCCTTCCTTTTACTGGTGCGCCCAGCACTGGCGGAGTCTTCAGATAGTCTTTCAGCTTGTCAAAGGCTGTCTGGCAATCTTCATCCCAATAAAAGGGAACATCTTTCATCATCAACTTGTGGAAAGGCTGGCATCGCCCTGACAAATTGGAGATGAACTGTCGGATATAAGCCAGGCGGCCCTGTAGTGATCTCAGCTCAGAGATATTCCTTGGTGGAGGTAGCTCCTGAATTGCTTTGATTTTTGTGGGGTCTATCTCGATCCCCCGATATCGGACGATGAAGCCCAAGAATTTTCCGCTCGACACTCCGAATGCACATTTCATGGGGTTCATCTTCAACTCATGCTGCCTCAGCCTCTGAAAAATAATCCGGAGGTCTTGCAGATGATCTTCTTTTCTTCTGGTTTTGACCACCAGATCATCTATGTAGGACTCAACCTTGTGGTAGAGCAACTCATCAAAGATTTTGGTCATTGCGCGCTGATAGGTTGCGCCAGCATTCTTTAGTCTGAACGGAATCCTCTTATAGTGATAAATGCCTTTAGGGGTTCGGAAAGCGGTATGGACCCGGTCATTCTCCGCGATCCAAATCTGGTTGTAACCGGATGACCCGTCCATGAATGACAGGGCCTCATGGCCGGTTGTAGCATCTATCATGACTTATGTTATCGGCACTGGGAAGTCATCTTTGGGGCAGGCTTTATTTAGATCTCGGAAGTCGACACATATCCGGATCTGTCCATTCTTCTTTTTCACAGGGACGATATTCGCCAGCCATGTGGTGTACTGGTTTTCTTCAACAAATCCCATGTCAATGAGCTTGTTGACTTCAGCACAAATTTGAGTAATGAGTTCTGGCCTCATGCGCCGCGGTGATTGCTTCACCGGCTCGGCCTCAGGGCTGATTGCCAGCTCATGTTGTGAGACAACGGGGCTCAGACCTGGCATTTCTTTGTAAGTCCAGGCGAAGCAATCCCAGTACTCTAGCAGCAGCTAGACGTACAACTCCCATTCTTCTGGGGACACCTGGGCACTGAGGAAGGTGGGCCTAGGGTCCTCCTCATTTCCCAAGTTGACTTCTATCAGTTCATCGACTGTGGCCTGGCCTCCGTCTTCTATCTCCGGAGGTGCTGGCTGGAGGTCAACGAAATCTGGAATACCATCTTGAGGGTCGAGTACTTCGACTTCCTCGTCACACACCACCAGAGCTTCTTGAGGATTCTCTGTTTCTCGTGCTAGCGGCTGCGCGAATTATTCTATTAGCAAATCTGCCGCCGCTACAGCTCCCTAGGGTGAGAGTGCAGCTTCAGTGTTTGTAGATAAGGCTACAGCCGCGACGGGCTGATAGTTGTTTACTGCCGGGCTCAGACATGATCCTGGTTTTGTAGCAGAAGTTGAGGAGGTCTCGCCTTATGGGGCACTTGTATCTTCCGTAGAATTGGCTTTTTCTTTCCTGGTAGCTTGTTCCCCCTGATCGGAGTCGACCGAGGCTTCCCTGATTGGTAGAAGGGGTGTTGAAGTTATCATTAGTAGGACTCCACTGGAGGGAGAAACTCCTGCTTCCTCAGTATCTTCGGCTTCACTACTGCTAGCCGTGTCAAATTTGGCTTGAAGGGCCACCTCTTCAGGGTAGACCTGCTCCCAACATCGGCAGGAGGCCATGGTCTCTGCTTCTTGATTTTCGGGTCGAGCCAGTTCAACATGCTCAACTTCCACCGAGTATTCATCAAAAGTTACTCCCAGCGGGCTATCTTCAGCAGGGTAGAAGGCGGAGATGGTGTCCACCTCGTATCGCCCACTGTAATAATATTCTTCCAGGGTGAAGCCCAACCCTGGAGGTTGAGAGACACGTCTCATTTCCTTATCCACATTTGCAGGATACCACATTTTCTGGAAAGCTTCCTTGCGCTTTTGAGATTGATCGGGCGGAATGTGTTGCTTCTGAAACATCCTGGCCATCCGATCAGTTGTAAATGCCAGACCTTGGACGGGAACCGGTGGGCTGCTTATATCTTAGGGGAGGCTGCAGTCTGTGTCTTCCCGAGTAGGATGCTCCTCAGTTGTATAGAACAAGCTGTTGGGTCCATCTTCCTGTGTCACCTCCCAAGTCTTGAAAGGCTCGATAGTAGGGTTGTCAAGGCCGGGAGCTGGCTTGGTAAGGCCATCTGGGATTTCAATATGATTGTGCCACTGAGCGACCCGCACTACATTAGCTTCAGGGTATAATGTTGGAGGTGCTGTTCTGCCTACATCCCCGGACGCTGTGATATGAGAGACCACCTTAGGCTTGACGTATCCGCGCAGCGGTGGTGGGTACCAACTGCTGCCGGATGTGCTTCTGGATGCCCCCGCAGGGGCCTTAGCTTCAGAGGTCTTCTGGGAAGGCCCTATATATAGGTTGGCATCTGCCACATGACATTCAAACACCTCGAATGGGTGGGGGTCTGCAAATATCCTCTCCTCCTTCCCTTGGAGACTGTATTTGATGCATTGGTGGAGCGTGGAGGGCACCACCATGTTTTCATGCAGCCATGGGCGGCTGAGCAGTGCCTTGTACGAGGTGCGGGAGTCAATGACATGGAACTGCACCGTCGTAGTGAAATCTGCTAAGGTGAGGGTGAACTCTGCCACTCCCATGGACACCTCACACTTTTGATTGAAGCCGGCGATACGCATATCCCTGACTTTTTTGAGATGCACATTAAATTGGTGCCTCTCATATATTCTATATGGCAAGATGTTGACCGTTGCACCGGGATCAACCAGAATCCTGTTCAGCTCCCTTCCATTAAGGTGCCCCTTCATATACAACGGCCTGTTGTGGCTGATGGTAGGCAGTAGCATGTCTTCTGGAGTGAAGGTCATACTGGCTTCTGGTACAGCTTCAGCTATGCAAGTCTCGAAATGAGCAGGCGTTTGCAGAAACGTGATGATCGCCTGTCGGGTCTCTTCACTCAAAGAGAGGATCTCCCAGATTGTAAATAGAGCAGGGAGTTGTTAGGATGCAAGGCCCGGATACAGAGGGGGGTGAATGTATCCCTCTACAAATATAGCCTAATTAAAACTCTAAAGCTCAGTTATGCGGAATTAAAACTATTGCAGAAATAAGCTGAGGAAACTTAGAAGGATCAAAGCAAGACAACAACTCAATAAGCCCTCAAACGATCCTAAGCAAGCATCTAATGCGCAGTAATTAAGTGAACATATAAGAAGATCAAACCACAAGGGACACTAGGATTTTTAGGTGGTTCGATCAACAGACCTACGTCCACCCCTCACTCCAAACCGGAGTGAGGCTTCCACTAGTAACACTAGCACATCAGACTCAATCTGCAACAAATGCTGCCACACAGCTTGACCAGGGGAACAACCTCCCCTCTTCCTCCCAACCGGAGGGAACCGCTAGTGACACCAGTCACTAGCAAACCAGAGACACAAGTCTCTCTTCCTCCAGACCAGGAGGGGACCTACAAGTAGCAACACTACCTGCACCTGGAGACCCAAGTCTCCCTTCCTCTGAAGCTCAGAGGGAAGCACAAGTGACACTAAGTCACCTGCAAGCCAGAGGTCTCGGACCTCTCTTCCTCCCAACCGGAGGGACCCCTGGACTTGAAACCTACAAGCCCAGAACCGGAGACAAATCTCCCTTCCTCCAAACCAGGAGGGAACCCACAAGTAGCACCCAGCTACTTGCAACCGGAGATAGCAATCTCCCTTCTCCTGAATCAACAGGAGGGACCCCGTCCTCTCTACAGAGTATCGGAAGAACAAAGTAAAGGGAAAACAATAAAAGATAAAAATCACAGCGACATAAAGCTGGAGAAATGAAAAGCACAATGACAAACTGGGTTGGATCTGATCCAAGGTCCAGTGAACAATGAAGCTCCCTTCTTCTTCACAACCTCTGTATCTCACTGTCTCTCTTTCTTTTTCTTCTTCTGCTCTCTCGATCTGGCTCTCAGCTTTCTTTATCTCTGGCCGCTTCTACTTCAGTTACTCTTTGCACTCGCACACTCTTCTTCAGAGGAAGAAGACACATATATATAGTAGCAGCAGATTAGGGCGGCGTGTGCTCTCCACGATTCCCGCCCAAATGCTTCAGTCCACGTGGAGGCTCCTCTGCATCTCGGATCACATGCCAGATGCCAGCCTCGTATCACGTGCCCACTCTGCATAGGCTCCACGAACAGTACCTATCACACAGTCATAAGAGAGTAATCAGAAGGATGTACATACTTGCTGGGTAACTGAAGACCATAGTGTACAGACTTAGTGTGAAGGATAGAATGTATAGACTTTGAAGACTTAGCCAACGAGTGTATAGACTTGAACAGCTATCCACGAATGTATAGACTTAAGATGTGATAACAAGTGTATAGACTTAGAAAGCATTCAGCTCGTGTAATGTATATACTTCATGCAATGTACAGACTTGATGGCGTGGAGGCAATGCATAAACAAGCCTAACCAATGTATAGACTTTATGATGCTCAACCACTGTATAGACTTCATGATGCTCAACCATTGTATATACTTTACTACGTGATGTAGTGTTGTACAGACTTGAACTCTAGGAATGGCTGTACAGACTTTGAGTGAAGGCATGAACAGTGAATCAATGTGTAGACTTCACTTCAAGCAAGCTACAGCCCAATGTATAGACTTGGAAGTGCAACGTAGGAACAGATGCCAATGTATAGACTTTGGCAGGCAACGATGTACAGATTTGCACAGTTCCAGCTGAAGGATGTATAGACTTTACCTATAAGTCCAATGTATAGACTTTAGCTGAATACCACTGTATAGACTTTGAAATCGAAGACAATGTGCAGACTTTCGTTCGATCATGACTGTATAGACTTTGATCAGGCAAGCAATGACACCAGTGTACAGACTTTGAGGCGTTTGACCAAGGCAATGTGTAGACTTTACCCAATGTACAAACTTGGTGGTCTGAACATAGGTAAAGGTAGGTAGTGTATAGACTTGGTGTGTAGCCAAAGCAGCGAACGTAGGGAAAGGTTGGGAGTGTATAGACTATGCTTCACTTCGAGCAGCCACAGTGATGTATAGACTTAGCCTTTGAGATGTGGCTGTACAGACTTGGAGAGTTGAAGCCAATGTACAGACTTGATGATATCAAACCGATGTACAGACTTGCAGATGCGAAGCCGATGTACAGACTTTATGATATGAAGCCAATGTACAGACTTGCAGATGCGAAGCCGATGTACAGACTTTAAAAGCTGTGAACAACAAGGCATGCTATACAGACTTACTCCATCAAACTGATGTAGAGACTTTGAAGGATTTGAACGGGAGAATGTGCAGACTTTAAGAACCGAAGCTCGCGTTGTACAGACTTTGAGGCCGAAGACAGTGTGTAGACTTGAGAAGCTCGAGGCCACTGTATAGACATGGTGTTCAGCTGAGAATGTATGGACTTTGACGGAGTGAGATAATGTTCAGACTTTGAAGTTACACTGTGGATGTATAGACTTGAATGAGCATGGAGTGTATAGACTTGAAAGTCTGAAGGCGATGTACAGACTTCAGCTAAGCAGGCCACAGTCTAATGTATAGACTTCCGGTGTGAATGAAATGCTGTACATACTTGCTCAAACAGTCCGATGTATGGACTTGAACGCTTCGAAGGCCAAAACAGCGATGTCTAGACTTTGAAACAAAGGCAATGTATAGACATGATGCAGTTCAGCTGCCAATGTATATACTTTGATTCCCAAATGTGATGTATAGACTTTATGAGAAGCACACGATGCAAAGACTCTATACAGACTTCATGGCATGCAGCAATACACTGGACGATGTAAAGACTTTACATTCAATATGCATGAGACCTTATACATGGGCTGTACAGACTTAGTGTGTGCTAGCATGAGGATGTATGTGTTATGCAGCCAGATAAATGAATGCACAGATCCATATTACACACTGAATCATGGATGTTCGGACATGCACCACTGTACAGACTAAAACATGAAATGCACCTATGCTCACAGTTAAACAATGTGCATTATGACATCATCAAAACACAAGTAAACATATATGACATCAAACATATGAGTCAGAGTTTGTCATCATCAAAAACACAATATGCAACAAGAGATTCTTGAGTAGCTTCATTATTCGGCTCCTAGCTCGGACATTGGAGAGCTTCATCTCTTCGACCCATCTGGGCTTGGGGAGGTTTTGATTTGCGGGCCCTGAAGGACCTGCTTCATCTTCCTCAGATTCGGCGCCTTTTTGGCTGGTACCGACTTCTGGGTCTTCTTTGTTAGTTGCTGCGGAGCAAGCTCCATCTGTATTTGGCTCTTCAGCAGATTGTGCGAGCTGCGGGTGAACGGTCCCGGGTGTAGGGTTAGCCTCCTGGCAAGGCTGTTTCCCCTTGGACATCTTCATGAATTCAAGAAATGAAGGGACCCCCTTGCCCCCACTCTTGTTATATAGGCCTGACAGAGGAGGGATTTGGACTCCCTTGACCTCCGGCGGAGGTGTCTTGTAGGGTTGCTCCCCTCTGAACATGATGTTGTGGTTGGGTGGCGGCTGGCGCCCCCATTTTCGGCCTGACCGAGTGGCATGTGCAGCAGTTGCGGCCTCGGCCTTGCCTCCCCCAGCATGGGGTGTGAAGGAAATTTCTTCTTCTTCCTCCTCTCCGGGCAGGTTGAAGAGTGCTGATAGGGTATTACAAGAGACAACCTGCACCTTATCGACCGCAGTGGCCTTCCTTTTCTTTTTCTTTTGTCTCTTCTTCTTTTTTTCTTCTACGGGCGGGTGCCCCCAGAATAGACTGCCTTCTCTATCGGGTCCCTCTTCAGCTTCCTCCTTTTGTTCAAGTGAGAGCTGGTCTAATTCTTGCCACGGGACGTGGTCCCGCACCAGCAAAGGCTTCAACTCGGGCTGCACATACTCGTCTAGCCCTTCGATGAGGTTTTACAGTCGAAGGACTCCAGGATTGGTTTCCTTAATCACTGGCAGCGGAGTTTGTCTCCTCCGATTATGTGTATGTATTCTGATAGCTGTAGGTGGAGTGACCCATATGGGTGATACCACTGGCAGAGCAGGCCGGGGTGTAACACCACGGATATGTGCCCCCTCTTTCGGGCGGGGTGCCCTCTTCTTCTTATGCTTTACAGGGATTTGCTGCCATCCCTGCTGTTCTTTCACGGGCTCCAAGAAATGAGCTTCGTAGGTGCTCCGCGTGCTTGCTTCAGAGATCTCCTCGGGCAATGCCTGGTATAGGGAGATCATGTTAACTGCTGCCCTCCTCCGAGGGGCTTCATGTGGCTGAGGAGGGTCCACTTTGTACTCTCCCAGCTCAATTTCATTCTTCTTCACCATCCCTTCGATAATGTCCTTGAAAACATAGCAGTCTTTGATTGGATGTCCCAACATCTGGTGGTAGGGGCAGAATCTTAGACTGTCTTTTCTTTTCAGGTCCTCTGGTCTTCTTGGCTCTGGCAGGGTGACCATGCTATATTCTGTTACCCAGTCGAACAGAACCCGGGTCTTGTCCTTTGGAAAGGAATAGGCCTTCTTCATTTTGTCCCTCAGCGAAGGACCTTCTTTGCCGTCTGGGGCTTCTGCAGGCTGTGGGGTGACTCCCTTCTTGCCTTCACCTTTCTGTTGTTCGAAGGCCTTTATGATGTGATACAACCTCGGACCTAATGCAAGCAAGCACAATCGCATTCAAATGGACCGAATTGGACCACCGCTCTATCGTCGCTCACCCAAGCCCGGGGTAACTTGGCAATGCCAAGGTGAGGTTGAGGGGTTGGGCCCTTGCGGGTAGAGGGCCAGCAAGGCCAAGACTTGATTCCCAAAGGGTGTGGATGCCCAAATCAAGGGGGCCGACAAAGTGCCAAAGGCACCGGTTGTAATTTTCTCACGGTGATCACTCAAGATAACGGGGCTTGAGGATCGGGCTCTCACTCGCATAACCAGCAGAATTAAGAACTAATATTGAAAGACAAGCACTAAATGGAGTGAGGGTTTGAGCACTTACTCGACCGGTTTGAAGAAACCGGTCCCGCTCGGAGACGAGGGCGAGCGGGGAGGCGAGTGGATCCCCACACGCCGCGGCGGTGTAGCTTGACCTGCTCAAATCAATTACAACACTACGCCTCTCGCAGGAGGGGGATCTTGGGGTGGGGATTAAATGATTACAATCAAAACTACCTCCACACAGGGAGGAGCCTTCAGCCGGCCAAGCGGGGAGGGGGAAACTAAGTCGAAGATGTTGAAGCAATGAAGACACCGAATCTGCCTCCTTTCAGCCAATGAGGACATACCGTCGGTGCTGGAGCTATAGATCTGTCTCTAGAAAATTGTCGGGGACGAGACCAGTGGGAAACTCTTCGTTACAGGATCAGGGATGCTTCAGAGTTTTGTTAATTTCTCCTGGGGTCGCTGCCGATCGGGGCGGGAGCTCGAACAGGGCCTCTGGTTCTCGGACTGACAGTAGCAGGTCACCAACAGTAGGAAGAAGACGCTATCCCGGCCGCTCCCGAACTCCGAATTAGGTGCCGTCAGTTCCGTTAGAACCGTGGGTGAGTCCGCTTTCCCTTAGAAGAAACAGGGACACCAGAAGAGGCCAGAGACAATCTGTGGAACCAGAAGAGTAAGGAGGGGTCGGTGCCGACTGTGGGAAGTAGAGTCGCGCGATCGTGGAAGAAAATTGGTAACTTCTGTTCCCGAATGCTGAATGGACTTATGCTTCTTGTTTCTTAAAGGAGACAGGAAGAAGAAGAACTTTGTAGAAGATCTTGAGGGCTGATTCCTCCAAGGTTAGTCGTGGCAGAGCTTCTAATCCGGTTCTGGTACTCAGCAGGGACAGCTCTGCGCCGTTGTGGAAGAACGAAGCTCTTGGGCAGCACACAGCTCGGATGAAGATGAAACCACTTCTGTTGTGATGAAGACAGGGAGACGCTTCTGTGGATGCCTCTTGTGCCTTCAAACTCGCCCAGAGGAAGTCGTGGTGGCCGCTGCAAGTTGCTGGTTCACCTGCAGCTTCTGGATAGCGAACTGCACTTGAATAGAGCTTCCAAAGACCACCAAGAAGAAGGGGAAGCAAGAACTATAGGGTGAAGGGGAGGTAGGGGATGATGGAGGGAGTATGTGGGAGGGTTGGAAGGGTGCTAATGGTATGAGGAAGATGGTGGAAGGGAGGCTAGGGCGCAGGTTTCAGCAAGGATGAGTGATGGTGGGGGTGAAGGGGAGTGGAGGGCAAGGGCGAACTAGCCCTATGGGGGAGGAGAGAGGGGCGACCAAGACTTGGAGGGAAGGGGATTTCAAATTCAAAATGGCTTTGGAATGTGGGTGATTGTGTGGGGAAGAGGGGTGATTGTGTTGGAATGGGGAAGGTGATGTTGGAATGTGGAGGGTGGTGTTGGAATGGGGAGGAATCTCCTTGGGACTAGGGGGAAGTGGAGTAATGGTGGCTATGGGAAGTGGAGTGGCTTTAATGGGGTAGGTGGGGGTTGGAGGTGGTTGGAGAGGGGAGGAGAGAGGAAAGGGGCGAACCCCACTTGGGGAAGAGAGAGAAAGAGAGAGAGGTGGGGTGGGGAATCACTCCCCTAGGGCTTCTCACCCAACTATAGGATTCACTCCTCTAGAACTAAGTTTGAATACTCAAATGGCATTTTTCATTGATTCATTCATTACCTCCAAATGAAGGAAATGGGGCCCTATATATAGGAAATCCACATTTTACAATAAGTCCCTTACAAAAGACTCAATAACAAATAACCGAAGGGGTAGGGGGGGCTCATGGGCCAAGCCCGAAGAATTGGGCCCAATAGCACATTACACAATCTAATGACACTCAAACTTAGGAAAATAAATGAAAGACCTAGGAACATGACTCAAATAAAAGGGAAAATACATCAAATGACTCAATTAAAATTACATAGGACTCAAAATTAAATGACTAAACCATGCCGGATGCAACCGGGGTGAGGAGACGAGCTGTGAACGTGGGCATGGGAGGTGATGTCCCCATCATACTCCCGGGGTGCGGAGAACTCGACTTCGTCGAGTAAGTGTCCTTCCCTCCTTTGAGGGTGTAGAAGTGGTACTGCCCTCAAGTCTTCCGAACCAGATCGATCCATCCACCTGCCGAGATAGCGCTCGTATACCTTGCTCCGAGTGGTAGTGACTTGTTCATCCAATATTTGTTCAATTTGTTCACGCTGGGCTCTCTTGGCTGGTGATCTCTCCTCACGGGTGGGTGCTCTTTCAAGGGAAGAAGTAGGCTCAATCTCCTCACTAGGTACCACCGTGGGTCCCTTATATGACACTAGGTCGGCAACATTGAATGTGGGACTTATTGCATACTCCTCTGGGAGATCTAACTCGTAGGCATTTGCACCAATGCGTCTCAAGACCTGGAAGGGACCAGCCCCACGTGGCCTCAGTTTAGAGTTGGCTCCCGGGGAGAGCCTCTCCGTCCTTACCATCACAAAGTCACCCTCATGGAAGTCTCCGTGACGCCGATGAGAGTCGGCCCGCCTCTTATAAGCCTCATTCTTTTTGCTTATGTGCTTGCAAAGGCTTTCAGGGAATTTCGTGAATGTTGACATTCTACGGGTGATGGGTGGACCTGGGCAACCAAAAGTAGACCAATCATGCTTTGATGCCAAGAAGACTTTGATGGATTTTGGAGGGCCGGGGGAACCATATGTGGACTTATCATGCAATGTTGTCATGTAGACTTTGGTGGGCCTAGGTGGGCCGGGGCACCCGTAGGTGAACCTATCATGTAAAGTGGTTATGAATGTAGGGGGACCCGGACATCCGTAGATGCTTTTGACATACTTAAGACCCATGATAAATGAAGGTGGATCAATACATCCGAATATGGGCCACTCATGCTTTCTACTTGACATGTGGGTGGTATGAATGAATGGACCCAACATAGCGTTCATGCCAAGTGGTGTGGTAGGCCTAGACACATGCATGCGTTTTCCAAAGGTGACCTCCATGTGTATAAGTGTGGGACAACCTTTGAACTCCCATTGGAAAGGATCGAATGGATCTAAGAAGGTGGTCATCATGGGGTGAGGCAGAACCTTATTACCTAGGGATATGTGGCCCAAGGTCATGGCTCCCAAGGTGTAACCCGGGTCATAGATGAGGTGGGTTTGGCCCAATATGGTGGGTGAGGGTAGGAAAGGGTGGGTGGTTGGTAAGATGGTTGGGTCATATGAGTCCCTTGACTCCCATTGGAATGGATCATATGGATCATAAAATGGGTCATCTAGGGGGAGGAACTCCATGTCCTCAAGATCCTTAAAAGGTGCTAAGTCATCCTTCTCCATGATAGTTGGGCCAATGTTCTTGACAAGTGGGTCGGCCATGAGTGGAGGGCTTGGCTTTCTACCCGAGATAAGAAGCTCTAAATCGAGGAGAAGGTTGGGCTCATCGGGTGTAGGGAGGAATAGAAGGAGGTCGCTAGTGTAGCAACCAATGGTGTAAACCGAGGTGATAGACCCTATGCATAGGTGTAAGAGGCTAAGGCTCCTAGGTTGTTCGACCATAGGGGTCAACATGCTAGTCATCTCTAATTGCCATGCTATGCCCTTGAGAAGGTCCTCTAAAGTTTCCACTTGGTAGGATGTTTGATTAATGTGTGATAGGAGGAGATGTGCACTAGGGGAAGGTTTTCCTTTATGGGAAGGCAATCGTGGGCCGTGATCTCTCTTATTGGGCTCTTCTTTAGCCAACTAATAACGGACTCTTCCAAGATGAATTCGACCTTATCTATACGGGGTGGTGGAGGGTGAAGATCCTCGTGCGAGGCTTCCTCTTCAATTGGGACATGGGTGCTCTCCATGGAGGGGATAGGTTCCCGAGAGGTAGTTGTCTTCATGTGGTAAAGTGGGTAGACTACTTCTTCCAAAGCTAATGGAGTGGGAAGGTTCTTTGATGGTGGGGTGATGATGGCCGGAGTATGGTGCACTCGGGGTGGTGAATAAGGGCAGGATTCCCGCAGGTGGGAGAATACAAGGTTGTTGAATTTAAAGGTTCCCGAAAGGTGTGGCGGATGCACTAGTCAAGTCCGACGTGTTGGGTCGATGTCAGCATTCCTTTCATCTAACCATTTCTTACCTAGGATTATACATGGACCCGCCAATGTTCCCTTTTGATACCAAGCCCCATCCAAATACTTAGTCTTCCCGAACCATTTATGGAATTCAATAAAAACTTGGTCTCCATTGTGCACAATTTGTCCGGTCCTACAAAGAGAGGTAATGATATCGGGGGACACCCAATTTTCAGATTCTAGGTCAATGAAATCAATTTCTACGGGCTCTCCATTAGGTAAGCATGCATGGGATATGATTGGGAGAGGGGCCATGTGACCCAAGACTCAATGTTAACAATGCTGGTTTGACAATGCACGGTTCGGACAAGAATGCAAGCATGCCCTTGGACTTGACTTGATAGAGATAAGTCAATGACTTGCTCTGATACCAATTGATGTGATACAACCTCGGACCTAATGCAAGCAAGCACAATCGCATTCAAATGAGCCGAATTGGGCCACCGCTCTATCGTCGCTCACCCAAGCCCGGGGTAACTTGGCAATGCCAAGGTGAGGTTGAGGGGTTGGGCCCTTGCTGGTAGAGGGCCAGCAAGGCCAAGACTTGATTCCCAAAGGGTGTGGATGCCCAAATCAAGGGGGCCGACAAAGTGCCAAAGGCACCGGTTGCAATTTTCCCACGGTGATCACTCAAGACAACGGGGCTTGAGGATCGGGCTCTCACTCGCATAACCAGCGGAATTAAGAACTAATATTGAAAGACAAGCACTAAATGGAGTGAGGGTTTGAGCACTTACTCGACCGGTTTGAAGAAACCGGTCCCGCTTGGAGACGAGGGCGAGCGGGGAGGCGAGTGGATCCCCACATGCCGCGGCGGTGTAGCTTGACCTACTCAAATCAATTACAACATTACGCCTCTCGCAGGAGGGGGATCTTGGGGTGGGGATTAAATGATTACAATCAAAACTACCTCCACACAGGGAGGAGCCTTCAACCGGCCAAGCGGGGAGGGGGAAACTAAGTCGAAGATGTTGAAGCAACGAAGACACCGAATCTGCCTCCTTTCAGCCAATGAGGACAGACAGTCGGTGCCAGAGCTATAGATCTGTCTCTGGAAATTTGCCGGGGACGAGACCAGTGGGAAACTCTTCGTTATAGGATCAGGGATGCTTCAGAATTTTTTTTAATTTCACCTGGGGTCGCTGCCGGTCGGGGCGGGAGCTCGAACAGGGCCTCTGGTTCTCAGACTGACAGTTGCAGGTCACCAATAGTAGGAAGAAGACGCTGTCCCGGCCGCTCCCGAACTCCGAATTAGCCGTCAGTTCCGTTAGAACCGTGGGTGTGTCCTCTTTCCCGTAGAAGAAACGAGGACACCAGAAGAGGCTGGAGACGATCTGTGGAACCAGAAGAGTAAGGAGGGGTTGGTGCCAACTGTGGGAAGCAGAGTCGCGCGATCGTGGAAGAAAATTGGTAACTTTTGTTCCCGGATGCTGAATGGACTTCTGCTTCTTCTTTCGGAAAGGAGACAGGAAGAAGAAGAACTTTGTAGAAGAGCTTGAGGGCTGATTCCTCCAAGGTTAGTCGTGGCAGAGCTTCTAATCTGGTTCTGGTACTCAGCAGGGACAGCTCTGCGCCGTTGTGGAAGAACGAAGCTCTTGGGCAGCACACAGCTCGGATGAAGACGAAACCACTTCTGTTGTGACGAAGACATGGAGACTCTTCTGTGGATGCCTCTTGTGCCTTCAAACTCACCCGGAGGAAGTCGTGGTGGCCGCTGCAAGTTGCTGGTTCACCTGCAGCTTCTGGACAGCGAACTGCACTTGAATAGAGCTTCCAAAGACCACCAAGAAGAAGGGGAAGCAAGAACTATAGGGTGAAGGGGAGGTAGGGGATGATGGAGGGAGTATGTGGGAGGGTTGGAAGGGTGCTAATGGTATGAGGAAGATGGTGGAAGGGAGGCTAGGGTGCAGGTTTCAGCAAGGATGAGTGATGGTGGGGGTGAAGGGGAGTGGAGGGCAAGGGCGAACTAGCCCTATGGGGGAGGAGAGAGGGGCGGCCAAGACTTGGAGGGAAGGGGATTTCAAATTCAAAATGGCTTTGGAATATGGGGGATTGTGTGGGGAAGAGGGGTGATTGTGTTGGAATGGGGAAGGTGATGTTGGAATGTGGAGGGTGGTGTTGGAATGAGGAGGAATCTCCTTGGGACTAGGGGGAAGTGGAGTAATGGTGGCTATGGGAAGTGGAGTGGCTTTAATGGGGTAGGTGGGGGTTGGAGGTGGTTGGAGAGGGGAGGAGAGAGAAAAGGGGCGAACCCCACTTGGGGAAGAGAGAGAAAGAGAGAGAGGTGGGGTGGGGAATCACTCCTCTAGGGCTTCTCACCCAACTATAGGATTCACTCCTCTAGAACTAAGTTTGAATACTCAAATGGCATTTTTCATTGATTCATTCATTACCTCCAAATGAAGGAAATGGGCCCCTATATATAGGAAACCCACATTTTACAATAAGTCCCTTACAAAAGACTCAATAACAAATAACCGAAGGGGTAGGGGGGGCTCATGGGCCAAGCCCGAAGAATTGGGCCCAATAGCACATTACACAATCTAATGACACTCAAACTTAGGAAAATAAATGCAAGACCTAGGAACATGACTCAAATAAAAGGGAAAATACATCAAATGACTCAAATAAAATTACATAGGACTCAAAATTAAATGACTAAACCATGCCGGATGCAACCGGGGCGAGGAGACGAGCTGTGAACGTGGGCATGGGAGGTGATGTCCCCATCACTTTATGTCAAGAGCGTTCGCTTCTTTGGGCGAGGAGCGTCGGTCTACTGCCTTGCCCATCTGGGTTGTGCCGGCAGCGGATGTAGGGGTAGGTCTGGCCAGGAAAGCTTCCACTTCAGCCACGACATTATTCAGTCGGTCGAACGACCGTATTTCCATTCTGATCATCTTTTCCAGAACCTCCCTTCTGAGATTCTGTTTGCATATTTGCACAACGTCCTCCTGATGCGGGGGTCGCTTGCACCTCATTCCGAGGTTTCTCCACCTCTTGATATAATCGAGGGATGTCTCATCGGCCCTCTGCCTTGTTGAATAGAGTTCCGCCACTGTGACCTCCCTCTCTGTAACATGAAACCTTTCTCTGAACTTTCTTTGCATATCCGACCAGTCATTGATCGACCCGGCCGGGAGGCTAGAGTACCATTCAAATGCGAGTCCTGTCAGCGGGGACCCGAAGAACTTCAACAAATATGACTCGTCGATGGCCAGATCACCCATGACGGTCATGTAATGTGCAATGTGCTCCTTCGGGGAACCCTTCCCGTTGAATTTATCAAACTTGGGTGGCTTGTTGACCCCCGGGGGAAGTCGCTTAGCAGCATGGTGTTGCGGGTAGGGCACCCGATAGGCATCAAATGCGACATAGTCGCCTTCACTTTTCTCTGCAAGCTTCAGCTCGATCATTCTCTCCACCATCATCTGGTTCATGACTGTAGGGTCAACCGACTCTGGATAGAAATGTGCCGGCTGCAGGTACGGGGTGACCCGGGTGGTCGCCTGTGGAGGACGCGGCAGCGGGGGTGTCTGGTGCGCCTGAGGGAGCACTGGAGGTAGCAGCGGCTGGAGCTGTGGTGGCCGCTGTTGCATTGTCGCCATGCTTGGCTCTGACGACTGAGGCAGTGTGTAGAGGGGTGGAGGGCCGTCACGACGGACTGCTCCCCGAGATGATTCACCCTGGACTTCGGGTGGCTTGGAAGCTGAGGATTGTTTAGTTTTCTCCATCAGCTGCTTCTTTAGCAAGTCTATCTCTTGCCGATATTGTTGAAGTAATATCAAGACCGATGGGTCTATAGTAGCTGTAGTGGGGATAACTTCTGCTATCTCCCCGGACGTGCCCTCGGGCATGATGTCGAGGGGGACGTCGTCTTCTTCCTCTGCCGTCACCACATTAGCGGTCAGGACGGGGGCCTTGTCATCCTAGTGGTGGTAAACCTGGGGTTGCTTTCCTTTAGTCAACATCAGGATCTCCCTTGCTGCTTCCGTTCTATGAGTGCTCGGCCCTGGCCGTGCGGCCAACTAAGCCAATTATCGGGGATCTGCGGGAAGCCCCCCATATTGGTTGGATATACCAGCCATGTTGCAGGTGAATACCTTTTTAGGATGCAAGGCCCGGATACAGAGGGGGGTGAATGTATCCCTCTACAAATATAGCCTAATTAAAACTCTAAAGCTCAGTTATGTGAAATTAAAACTGTTGCAGAAATAAACTGAGGATATTTAGAAGGATCAAAGGAAGACAACAACTCAATAAGCCCTCAAACGATCCTAATCAAGCATCTAATGTGCAGCAATTAAGTGAACATATAAGAAGATCAAACCACAAGGGACACCAGGATTTTTAGGTGGTTCGGTCAACAGACCTACGTCCACCCCTCACTCCAAGCCGGAGTGAGGCTTCCACTAGTAACACTAGCACAGCAGACTCAGTCTGCAACAAATGCTGCCACATAGCTTGACCAGGGGAACAACCTCCCCTCTTCCTTCCAACCGGAGGGAACCACTACTGACACCAGTCACTAGCAAACTAGAGACACAAGTCTCTCTTCCTCCAGACCAGGAGGGGACCTAAGAGTAGCAACACTACCTGCACCCGGAGACCCAAGTCTCCCTTCCTCTGAAGCTCAGAGGGAAGCACAAGTGACACTAAGTCACCTGCAAGCCAGAGGTCTCGGACCTCTCTTCCTCCCAACCGGAGGGACCCCTGGACTTGAAACCTACAAGCCCAGAACCGGAGACAAATCTCCCTTCCTCCAAACCAGGAGGGAACCCACAAGTAGCACCTAGCTACTTGCAACCGGAGATAACAATCTCCCTTCTCCTGAACCAACAGGAGGGACCCCGACCTCTCTACAGAGTATCAGAAAAAGAAGGTAAAGGGAAAACAATAAAAGATAAAAATCACAGCGACATAAAGCTGGAGAAATGAAAAGCACAATGACAAACTGGGTTGGATCTGATCCAAGGTCCAGTGAACAATGAAGCTCCCTTCTTCTTCACAACCTCTCTATCTCACTGTCTCTCTTTCTTTTTCTTCTTCTACTCTCTCGATCTAGATCTCAGCTTTCTTTATCTCTTCTTTCTCTTCTTCACTTCTTCTCTTAGCTCTAGCTGCTTCTACTTCAGTCACTCTCTGCACTCGCACTCTTTTCTTCAGAGGAAGAAGACACATATATATAGCAGCAGCAGATTAGGGCGGTGTGTGCTCTCCACGATTCCCGCCCAAATGCTTCAGTCCACGTGGAGGCTCCTCTGCATCTCGGATCACGTGCCAGATGCCAGCCTCGTATCACGTGTCCACTCTGCATAGGCTCCACGAACAGTACCTATCACACAGTCATAAGAGAGTAATCAGAAGGATGTACATACTTGCTGGGTAACTGAAGACCATAGTGTACAGACTTAGTGTGAAGGACAGAATGTATAGACTTTGAAGACTTAGCCAACGAGTGTATAGACTTGAACAGCTAGCCACGAGTGTATAGACTTAAACAGCTAGCCACGAGTGTATAGACTTAAGATGTGATAACAAGTGTATAGACTTGAACTTAGAAATTAATGTATAGACATTAGAACAACATATGAGCAAGTGTGTACACTGAGAGAGTGTATAGTGTTGAAGTTCTTCATGCGAAGCTCAGTGTATAGACTTGCAGTGTGATAACGAGTGTAAAGTTGAAGCAATGGAAACGAGTGTATAGACTTCGATCAATATGCATCAGATGACTCTGTATGGACTTGAAGACCCTTAGCCAATGTATAGACTTCAAGTGAAGACCAATGTGTAGACTTCACGTGAAAGCCCAATGTGCAGACTTGAGCTATGCAAGCTACAGTGCCGATGTATGGACTTTGTGAATGTTCAGACTTGAAAGCTCTACCAGTGTACAGACTTGCAGAGCCGAACCCAATGTATAGACTTGAGGAATTGAAGCCAATGTACAGACTTGTCGAATGGCTCAGCAATGTATAGACTTGAAGCCTTGAGAATGAGTGTTTAGACTTTGAAGCAAACGCCAGGTAAACGATGTGTAGACTTGGCTAAAAAACGTAGGGAAAGGTATGAGTGTATAGACTTGGCCAAACGTAGGGAAAGGTGAGGAGTGTATATACTTTGCTTCACTTCGAGCAGCCACAGTGATGTATAGACTTAGCCTTTGAGATGTGGCTGTACAGACTTCAACACAGCTGCGATGTACATACTTTAAGTGAAAGTCTGATGTACAGACTTTAGCTGAATATCACTGTATAGACTTTGAATATGAAGACCAATGTATAGACTTCAATTGAGTGCATTGGCTGTACAGACTTGGAAATCTTTGAAAGCGATGTACAGACTTGGACTCAAGGAATGGCTGTACAGACTCTGAGTGAAGGCATGAACAGTGAATCAATATGTAGACTTCACTTCAAGCAAGCTACAACCTAATGTATAGACTTGCTGATGAAATAGTCTGATGTACAGACTTGTCTAAATGCAAGCAATACACAGACTTGCAAAGACGCTGAATGAGACGGTCGGCTGTACAGACTTGGGCTGTACAGACTTTGACTCGAACATGCATATGAGACGCTGATAAGACGCTGGAATGTACATACTTGATGCATGTGAACACTGAGATGGATGTATAGACTTGCAGCTTGAAGAGGATGTACATACTTCATGAGACGCTGCATGCCAATGTATAGACTTTGATTCCAAAAGGCAATGTGTAGACTTGGAAGGTTCAACGGTGGATGTACAGACTTCAAAGGCTGTGAACAACAAGGCATGCTGTACAGACTTACTCAACAAACTGATGTATAGACTTTGAAGGATTTGAACGGGAGAATGTATAGACTTTAAGAACCGAAGCTCACGTTGTATAGACTTTGTTACCGAAACGATCAATGTATGGACTTGAACTTCTGGAAACGAATGAATAGACTTTGCCATAGTCTAATGTATAGACTTCCGGTGTGAATGAAATGCTATACATACTTGCTCAAACAGTTCGATGTATGGACTTGGAATTCCAACAGAAGGATGTATGGACTTTGATAAGAGAATGGCTATACATACTTTGAGCAATGCAGAGGCAATCGGATGAATAGAGTTGGGGAAAGGCAACTGAACACTGTACACACTTCCAATGTACAGACTTCATATGAACAGTCCAATGTGCATACTTCCCTTCGATGCATCTTCAGTGCAATGTATTGACTTGACGAACAATGCACTGTATGGACTTTGATGAATGGCCCAATGTATGGACTTCGCCTGAAATGCAGGAACCTAGGCACTGTACAGACTTGAGTTTTCAACAGACCGATGTACACACTAGGAAGGCTTTGAAGGCAATGTACAGACTCTACCAATATGCAGACTCTACCTAAAATGCAGTGTGTAGACTTGAGATATGATGCATGTAATACCCCGTATCTTTATTTGAATTAGTTATTAATTATTTCCATAGATTAAATTTTTTTTGGGAATTTCCTTGAATTTATTATGAATTAATTGAATTATTAAATGAAAAGAAATTAAAATAAATACTTAAATTGAAATGAAATTGAAATGAAATGCAAGCCAAATGAAAATAAAATTTAAGGAGAATGCAACACTAATGAAATTTAGGTGGAATGAAATGTAAATGAAATGGCTTAAATTAAGGGTTTAAATTTCGGATTTAATATTTTATTATTTAATGAATAGTGATAGGTCAAAATCTCACCCACCACATAAAAATCCGAAAAAATGGTAAATTGGTTACTAACATTAAACCTAACAATTTTGTCTTCTATGATTGACTCGAAATAAATCATTCACATGGTCAAATTAGCAAATTAAGCCAAGATTTAACCCACCTAACCCCAATAGTGACCGTAATAGTAAACCCCTATTTAAAACGTGAAATTCTCCCTCATCCCTCAACCAAATTAAGTGAAACTGGTGGCAAATGAAAGATAAGAATGGGTAGATTAGTTTCCCCAAGCTAATTTCGAAGGAGATTAACCATGGGATGTAAAATCGAGAGAGCTTTGGGTAGGTCAACAATTTCGGCGGCGTTTTAATCACGCCACTTCCAACGCGGAATTCTCCCTCCACGGAAGGATCCAGAAGCTCTATTAGGTATTAAAAGAAAGCTTAAGATGTCTAGTTCCATTTGGTAGCTGGGTCATTTGACGGGGAGTCCAGATCTGGGAGTATTCGTCGATTTGGTGGAAGGTGTCGGCAGTTCGTCGTTCTTCATCACCAGCCCTTTAATCCGTCGATTAAGGTAGGTGCCCTTAACCAAATGAGACTTGTAAATATAGTATCTCAACCAGCTCGACGAGATCTTTCCAATGATAGTAAAAGCCCCAATTCTTATTGGGTATTCAGGGAGATTTAGAGGCATCTTTGGAGGGTATTTTTGGATCGGGTTTATTTCTAGCTTCGATCTTCAATCTTCAATTCAGGTAGGTGATAATGGACCCAACCTAATTGCTATATACCAATGAAATCTGCATCATGTTAGCTTCATTTTGACGTTGGAAGCCCTAATTATTATTGATCATGCTAATAGAATTCCTGAGTTTTCATAAGTGTGTCCTGTCGACGTTCCAGCAGCATTAACTTGACTTATCTCATGATTTTAAGTGAGTAAATGAAATATTCATATGGCATATCTTATATGGTTAGAATCCTTAGCCTGTCAGCTTTCCGTTGATATATAGATCTCTAAATTTCATTAAGTATAGTAAGAGAATTTTGAGTTTTAGTCACTGCCTATCCAGAACAAGGGTTTCGGTGTTCCAGTAGTTATAAATCCTAATTACAGTAATTAATCATGCAATTGACACTTCTGTTAGATAGTATTTTCTGTTATCTTTCCAACGGTACCAAAAGCCCCTTGATTGGAGTCCAATTGCTTTAGTTATTAGCGTTTCTGTGTAACCCTAGCAAACCCCCATCTTCCCGGCGTTCACCGGCCGCGGAAGGGACGACCGGAGACACCCAGAGATGGGCGGTCTTACGATAGACCATCCAACTCCAGCCCACACCCGACCCTGGCTTAGACAGGAGTTAAACGGTTCCAAACCAACCACTTAACCTAGTTAAATGGTCAGAAACTGACCACATATCCACCCCAGCAGGATAAACGGTCCATTCTGGACCACATAACTTGTGCGGCCAGGAAACTGGCCGCACATCAGGATGGGCGGCCCTTCCCATGGCCGCACATCCCTGGGATGGCCGGCCCATCGCAGACCGCCCTAGGGGCTGGGCGGCCATGCCCCTGGCCGCCCAACTCCCAGCACCCCGTTTCAGCCCCGTTGCGGCCCCGTTTCGGCCCGATAGATATACGGTCCATCCAGAACCGTTTATCTACCCAGTAAATGACCTAAAACTAGTCGTAATGCATTCATTTTAGTGTCATTAAGGATAATTAATAATTTAGGAACCCACATGATTAAAGTTTAATTATGTAACTAAAAATTCTGTTAATTGCATGTTATTCAATTCTGCGCGAGCTTATTCGTTCATTCTTTTAGCTTAATTCATCTTTCTAGATTATGCACTAAACTAAATGATAATGCTTGATGGATTAACATGAAAATAGGATTAATATGAGTAATTTAACTTGCTGGATAGCTGCTGTACTACAGTAGCACATCACAATTAATTTCCCGACTTCTAGTAACTCGCTAAGGCGTTAAATAGCATGTTATTCCCAGAAACTCGATCCGGCGGAATTACCATTAATTCCCATGTTTAGTATCCCTATTTAAAAATCCATTGATTAAATGGTAATCTATTTAAGTAAAGTTATATATATAACTCTTATTGTGACTTGGTTATCGATCTTCTTGATGATTGTGCTTACCTTGAAATTCTGAAATGAATCTCCTTCCTACTTGAAATTGTTATTGCTACAAAGTTTAAACCTTGGAATTCTGGCCATAAAATGTGGAAGTCTAGATTCGTGGGATCTTTGATCCAAAGAAATCAATGCCTGGCAAATAATTAAGGGCTCGGTCTAGTCCTAGGAGGAGCGCCCGAACACTACGTGTACCCCCGGGGAGGTGATTGACTAGGTGTGGCATTTGGCACCAGTACTAGGACATGTGTTAAATCTTGGACTGTCCACTACTCTCTACTACTTTTCACTTTCCACTCTTCACTGTTCCCTACTCTACTTGTTGTTACTCTACTTGCGGTTACTTGGACGTGGAAATGAAATTACATACATGCTTGACATGACTTGAATCATCTTGATATGGCCAACTCTTTATCGTTATCTCCTGCAGTACATTCTTGTCTTTGTTATTCCTTTTAAGTATTACCATTCTGTTCATTTATATTTCTTGACCTTGCAAGATCTTTAAATTTTGTTTCATTATATCATCATTATCCTTTTATTGTATTATCCTTTGTAGCATGACATTTTGAAAATGTAATTATACTGTTAATCACTTATACCTGTCTGTTATCTCCTACTGAGCGTTAGCTCACACCCCGTTGTTTTCCCCCTTTCCAGGCTATGCAGGTGACGACACCCATACAGATGGGGAGGGGCAAGAGTGATTACACCTTAGTGTACCAGTTAATAGATGGAGTCGTTATGTTATTGCTTCTAGTTATGTCTTGGAGTTGTGCAAGTATTTTGGTTAATTATAGCGTTAGTCGATGTACTAGTTGTACTAGATTTCCTTAGAAGTTATGTTTGTTAGTGTCTTAGTAGTTTGATGGATGTTGTAATAAATTGGGATTTTCCATGATTAATAAATTTGTTCTTTTCCATTGCCCTTGTGTTCATTATCTAGTTAAGTATTTCAACATTATTTTCCCGCTAGCTCGCCTCTAACTGTACGTCCCGATATTTTCGACTTGTTCGGGGCGTGACAATGCATGAATAGATTGGCGTTGTATAGACTTGGGGGGTCGACCCATCTGGAAGGGGGGTCGACCCATTGAACAGACTGACATCAAGATATCCAGATAACAAGCAATCCAGATAACAATCAATTATGAAATGCATCAACAATAATGAAATGCACCAAAGCACACACCACACAGCCATATTTAAATGCAGCAATAATTTAGATAAGATTTTCAATGAAACATTCATCTGCACCACAAACAGAATTGTATGCATTCAAATGACTTATAGTGTTTGCTATCATCAAAATCACAGGGACACAACAATCTCCCCCTTTTTGATGATGACAATACTATGAGTCTTATGAATGAGATAAATGGAATATTCAGACTAGACTCATCAAAGTATTCTCCCCCTTTGACTTCATAAAAAAAAACAATACTTTGATAATCTAGTGATGTCATATGAGACACTTAAAATAGTTTAGCAGATGAGGGCAACACAATATCAGAATCATTTAAATCAATTCTCCCCCTTAGTCAAACAACTTATGCAGTCATGCATATGCAACAAATACTCCCCCTTTGACATGGCAGAAGATATAGAGCTATTGCAGGCAAACAAATTGATCAGACAACTTATGCAATTATGCATATAGTGTCTCAAACAGACCAGAGAATTCTGCCCTTATGATCCATGATGCAAGAGAAATCTACAAGGATGAACTCTGGTTATCCAAAAAAAATTCTGAGAGTTGTGCGTCACATAAAAGAGAACCAATGTCAATCAAAACACATTGATAGAGGGCAATATGATCAGAAACGTTTTGAAGGTTGAAAGCAATTGAGATGAAAGGAGAATATCAACAAAAACACAAGGACACTCAAGAATGCTGACTAGATTTCTCCCTTTAAGAAATACACTCAGCAAGACAGGAAAGCTCCCCCTGATTAGATGATGGAGTGAAGCCAATTGATATAGTGAAGTGATGAGCATCTATCAGCATAACACAGACTGTAATCACAGTGAATAAATGAGGAAGACAGATTTTCATTGGCACACCAAATTCATAAATCTTTGTAAACGAATTTCAGATTCTTCAATTATAATAGATTATGAATGAGTTTAAACTGACCATCATGATTTAAGAGAGATGTATTCAAAGTTTATCAAGAAAATTCAATACTCATATCTGACACACCTCTTAATAAAGGTGAACCAACAACTCATTTGTTATTCATGTTTAACCTCCTTCCATCTTACTCATTTAAATTCAGTGACTCCTATAGAAGTTACACAAGATAATATTGAGATTAAACAGAAATAAATGAGACTGAGCTTATCTTTAGATTTTCAGAATTTTCTGATACCAATTGAGCAGCACTTATTTTTCCTTGAGCAAGTTTGGTTCAGTCAACATCTTTTTACGTGAGGCACAACACGTCTTAGGTGAAGTGACCCAGTTACTCAGTGTGACAACCATATTGCCTCTCAAAAAGAACATAGTTAGCAATGGAGTGTCTTTTTACATGAGGAGACACCTTGATCAGAGGCAAGAATCCCCAGTTACTCAACATGACATCCATGCCATTGCTCTGCCAGATTTTTAAACATATTGAAAAGAGGTAACTATGGCACTTCATGACATGGGCTTACTCTATTTCATTGATAGAAAACCCAGTTTCTCTGTGACCACAGTCATTGCTCTAGCTTTAAATTTTAACTGTTTTTAGATTCTTCAAACAAAGCTCAGTACACTTGAAATGATTAAGAACAATACTTTCTACATGTATCTTAACCAAAGAAAGCCATGTCTTTTAAAATTTCAGATTTCAGAAAGTTTTGCATGAAATTCATGAGGTAATTGGTTAAGATTTATTAAGCATGATGATTCAGATATTTGCAAGTCTTTTTACATCAAAACTTAGAAAATACATTAGGCTTAAATCAATTTGATTTATCAAAACATTCTTAAGCCAGTATAATAGAAGATTCTTCTTTTCAGAATGTCTGATTTATGCCTAGGGTGCACTGATTAAATCTTTCCTCATTCGGCTGAATCAATGACATTGTCAAGAGAAATTAGTAGAGAGCAATTCTGATACCAATAGTTGAGAGAATAGAGCAATTCAGAAGCCAGCATTAAAGACTAAAAATCAGTCAGATTAGCTTTAACCAGTCTTGACAAGATATGAAGAAATGTGTATGATAGGAACAAGCTACCAATTGAATTCATAGTAGACAGAATCAATGGCTGAGTCTGGAATACAGACAGATCAGCTATATCAGTGTAGACAACAGAGAATTCAAGTGAACCACATATTTGCCAAGAGAATGGATCAGATTGCTAGTAGGGGTTCAAGATTTGAAGAAATGAACAAACAAGAATGCTCCCCCTGTCTAGATGCAATGAGACATTTCTTTTTAGATTTTTCATTGTAAGGAAATGCAGTGCTACTAACTACATGTATGCATACAGCAAATGAGATTATCATAATATGCAAGCATTAGTCAAACTCCCCCTTACAGAGTGCATGATATGCAATTAGGGCACTGAAACATAATTTTAAAATTTATGCTCATTCAGACTGTCATAAAAAGAACATATCATGTATGAGGAGAGTTCAGAAAATTTGAATCTGACAATGCAGATGATGAATGAATATGCAACGATGGATTTAACATGCTATTCAGTTATTCTAAGAACAAGAAGTGCAGAGAATTTACCTGAAAGGGGCTTTATTAACCTGGGTGCCTTGGTTTAATTTACCCCTCTTTATTCCTCAGTCCAAGGCACACCTGCAAAGTATTTGATCATCTTGATCCTGCAGGGACCCAAGCAGCTTTGGGTCCTGCGTTAGCCCTGACAGATGTTCTAAGCAAATTCATAGCAACATGGTCATCATGATCCATCAGGTAACAATTGTCCATAGAGTGACCATACTTTCCACAATATCTACATGATGTGACTGGTTTCTGGTTCTTATGATGCATAGTAACAGCAGCATGAGGTTTATAAACATGATCATAATATTTTCTGTTATATGCATGAACAATTTGGTTCTTATTCCTAACCAGCCAACATTCAGCAGATCTATGGCCTGGCTTTCCACAGTTGTAGCATGAAATTTTCACAACAGGTTTTTGTTGGCACTCAAAATATAACCCTTCGGCGACCAAGCCGCAAAGACGAATGATACGGCCCACCGAAGCACAAAAGCCGATGAAGGCTGGCTTACTGAAGGCTCTTCAAGCTGCCAGAACCCCGAGCCACCTTGAAGGGAACATCGAGGACTTTGCCTTAGGAGAGTCGAAATGAACCCGCAACCAACCGACAGTGCGATCAAGCCTGCCCAATGATCCGGCATCGACCTCGTCATGCCGCTACCACATATCCGTCGCCCGACCAAGGACGACAGTCTACCCAACGACTCTCCTAAGGAAGAGAAGCGCCCTCGGTTGTCCCCGACAAGAAGCCGAAGGTTCTGTATATGGAAGCCCCCGATCACCCGGCACCGGATCGGCTTCTCGCCATAATGGGCCCGTTAGTGGCCGATTGATCGCCACTCATGGCGGAATTATCCGGAGTCTAAACACCATCCCGCAGAGAAGCTTTGAGCACGAGTCCATCTCAGCCAGGAGCACAAATCACAATGCCGAAGGATGTACTATCAGGACATCTGTGTGCTCGGACCAGACACACTCGAAGGTCTGATCAAGGCCATTCGTCGTACCGAGAGCTTCGTCAACACCTCGTCAGGGTTTTCGAGGGCCAGGGCGAGAGGAATAGTCAACGGGAGCTTCCGGAATCGTCTCCGGACCCACCGGACCGGGCACCCAAGTGAACAAGTTGAAACGGCGCCGTCAAACCGGCGCGTCAGGGACAACAAGGGATGCGCTCCCGGCGCCGTCGAACCGGCGCGCAAAAACCCAGTGGGGGGAAGGCTTTCCCCGGCGCCACCTAATCCGGCGCGCCCCCTTCCCATGGCGCCGGATTAACAACAGGCTATATATGTATAGTCTGCCTTCAAAGAAAAAAAAAGGAGCAGAGAGGAAGGGGCGGAATCGAAAGAAAAAAAAAAGAGAATTAGAAAGAGAGGAGAGGGGTCCAGAGAGAGGGATCGAAGGGTTTTCTTCTGTCGACAGAAACCTCCGTCTGAGCCTCTCGACGGCCGCCACCCTGCTCCACCCGAGCTTCCCGGAGTCGAAGAAGGAGATCATCCGTTTCTCATTTACTTAGGTGGGTTCCCCGTGTTTTCTCTCGGCAGATTCCCCCTTTTTGTTCTATCTTCGGTTCTCTCTAAACAATGTAAGTGAGTGAGGGGGGAGGGGCGATGATATGAGCCTGACCTCCCCTCCTTCACCAACATCTCTATTCTTCCTCTCTGTTTGTACCGAGTCCCTTATATTAATGAAAACGGCGGCCGGGCGACAACGTCGGCGCCGAAATGATGCTCTGTGCACTTCCTTGCCCTGTTGCTTATATCATGAATGAATGCTGCTTTCCTTTTCCTATAGATTTTTTTTTGTTTCCTCTTCTTCCCTGTAGCCGGTGAAGCGGCGTCCGACAATGATGCCGGCGCCGTGGAGGATAAACGCAAAGCATTGTGCATTCCTTTGGCCGAATGATCTTACTTCTGTTCCGTCTTCCCGACGCTTTATGCCCTGCTATGGCAAGGGCTACATCGATTCCCCTCCCCGGGGGTGTTTTTCTCTTCTGATCGAATGCTAGGAATTTTCACCGTGTGAGGTGGGTCAATACGTGGGTTCCTTCAACCTGTCTGGGCCGCCCTCGTAATACCCTTTCTATTCTCGACCATGAACAGAGCGAGATAAGGGCGTCCCCACATTCCCGTTATTATTTTCTGAACATTCCTTGATGAATATTTCTTTGATTTGTGAACGTGCACATGCATGAACGTATGTATATCTACAGGCATTAGTTTTGGCCTGCTGGTTATGCGAATGATCTCACTGCTCCGTTCTACTGTTTCATTAGTGTGGATCGGTAACCTAGGGAGGGGGAACATCCCCCACTGTTCCGTTGTGATAACACTCTGTCCACCGGGGACCGTCCAGTAGTGACGAATCTCCTATGGATTAATGGGTGAATAGTAAACGGGTTAATCCCGACATCTCAAATCCACATTCCCTAATGGACTTTATGGTGGCCGTGAGATGCGTGTGCCCCTCGTAGGCTGGCCCTCGGGGTTTCCTTCTCTAATCGGTCGTCCCGATTCGAGTGTTGTGGTGACTCGAGTCGCGTGCCCCACGTAGGCTAGCCCTCGAGGTTTTCGCTCCCATATCGAGTCGCCTCACTCACTCACTGTTACCCACGGACTCGGTACCCCTAGCAGGCTAGCCCTCGGGGTCTTCCTATCCGTTTGGGTCTGCCGGCCGCCGTTGCACCACCCGACTTTTAGGGGTTTACTCCGCCACGTGAGTATTCCCCGCGTCTCCCTATAATCCTTTGGGATGGGAAGATGCTGCCGAAATTCCAGCTCGAACGAGTTTAAACTCGGAACAATCGCCGCGCTCGAGTCCGGACCTCGCACGAGCCCGTGATTTGACCTTTGGATGAGTTGGGACCAATCCGATGAATAATCAACTCAATGAATTCTCAAAATCCTCCAAAACCCTTTATATATATATATATATATAAATCCATGAATAAACTAACGAAGCTCCTGTTTCCACGAAATCGGGTTAAATCGGCGTGTTCATGCGCGATAACACCTTAAAACGGTGCGCCCTTCCCGGCACGCCCCAGCCAGCCGCGCCGTTTTAACAGGGGTTTTCCCTTTTACCCACGGTTCTGGCGCCGTTTTAAGCCTTTTACCTACGTTTCAGGGCACCGTTTCAAGCGTTTTAGCCCCTTTCTTCGCATGCACTGCACCGGTTTCATTCCAAATCATGTCGTCGCATCATTCCAACACTTTTCCCACTCATGGGATGATTTCCTATGCTAATTACAGAGGGACACAAGCTCCTCGACCAAATAAACTGGATAAATTAGCATGTTCAAGCTTGAATTGATATGCCACGAATCTTGCCGCCATGCCTTAGTCCAAGCTTTCATATTGCATTAATGCATGCCTAAATAGGTGCATCCTTGGTATATCAAATAACATTGCCAGAAGGTCAGGTTACGCCTAATTGGAGGCTTTGTTACGCGTGAGGGTGGCCTTCGAGCCTAAGTCCTTCGCCATGTACCAGGGTCCACCCTAATAAATCGTGTGTAGTCAATCGTAGCATCTTGCATGATCACTCGCATGCTCTGTATCCTTTATTCTGGCTTTGACAGCCCGATATCTTGACAATTAATCAAAGGTGTTCCCTCCTCATGGGGGATGTAATTAACGCCATAACCTTTACGGTATGGCAGACTGCTGGTCCCGACCGAACCTCACATTCACCCGGCATGGGTCAGAATGAGCGCACAATAAAATCGTCACTCATGTGACTGGCACGCCCGCGTCGTCAATCAGTCAGTTGATTACCAGTTAGTCAAATGGCTGATCGATACGCGAACGAAAAGGAAAAAAAAAGGGTCACAAACAAGTCTGGCACGCCCGGTGGGACCAGTGTCACCTTTCATCTCTTTGCCGAGATATCCGGGCTTCGAAGCCCTTTCAAAGGCTACTGATTATTTCCCTGTTTGTCTTTGTAGGCAAACAATGACAACTCATAGAATAGCTGGTGCCGACTTTGGTCCTTCAATCGTCGCCAGACATGCGCAAGGGTACCTGGCGGTGCCCATGGAATTCGGCAGCTTCCCTCCCGCCGTAGGCTTCCCCAACTTTCTGGGTTTGGCCTTCGTCGACATCCTAGAAGTCGAAGCCCCAGAACCTGCCAAGCAAACTATGGAGGAGGTGGAGCCTCTGAAGGTTCCCCGCTACGACGACTTGCTCAAGAATCCGGCCCCGGCCGCTAGCTGTATGGTGCACCACGTTGTACGTGGGACGCACCCCACTGTCGCCAACAAACACCCTGGAGGACGTCAGCGTCGCCAGGTCCGCAGGAATGCTACTGTGATCACCGGAACTGTGTCTCAGTCCAGGAAATCAATGCTGGTTGGAGGCATGCGCGTCTTCCTCAACGGACGCACGGCACGGGTGACCCCGGACCGAGTCATCCCCAACGTTCCTGTCCACAACACATATCAAGCCCTTGCTGGAAGGAGGGCAGAAATGGAAGAAGCCGGCCACCATGGCCAAGGAAACCTGGCACTTAAGCCGAAGAAGTTCAAACAGGTGTGGGTTCCCAAACGGACCCGACCTGTCCACCAGCTGACACCCATCCGCCGCCATCCTGTGAATGACGATGCGGAGGTGATAAGAGAAAGGGGCCTACCCCCGAAGATGGAAGAAGAGGTGGTTGCGGATCCTCCGCGCCACAGAAGTTTCCGGGCTGCGGCCCGTCAAGCCAACGTCCCTGCCACGGGGCGAAGATTCCAACAGCCAGCCGACAGAGCTCGACTGGCCTACATTCCTCCTGCGGGAGGCCGACCACTATCCCCCATACTACACCAAGAACGGGGTTGAGAAGAAATGACCTGCTTGGTCAGAAGCTATTTCCGAGGTTTAGGCAACCCCTCACTCGGACAGCAGCGGTTGATGCAAACAATCGCCACTGAGGAAGATTACTGCCCATCGGCAGCACATGAAGAAGAGATGGAAGATAGAATGATGGTGTTGTCTGTTGACGACAATGGATACGATGACGGCTTTGAGATCGAAGCCGATGAAGCCTTCCCCAAGCGGGAAGAAAGGAGAAGGGTTTCTGTGTTCGAGAGGCTGACCTTTCCGCAACAAGCTAGGCGGAGGGTCCATCGACAAAGAAGAAGGATGCAGGTTTTCACTTGCAATATGGCTGGTGTGTCCAGTCGATATGGGGAGCTTCCTGAAGACCCCCAAGAACTGGCTCAATTGGCCGTACGGCCGGGGCCAACTACCCGCAGGACAGAAGCAGCAAGAGGGCTTCTGACGATGATGAAAGAGAAACAACCCCAGGTCTATTCCCGCTGGGATGATAAGGCCCCCGTCTTGACCGCTAATGTGGTGACGACGGAAGAAGAAGACGACGTCCTCCTCGACATCCTGCCTAAGGGTACGTCTGGGGAAACGACAGAGGGTATCCCCACCACTATAGATCCATCAGTTCTGATGCTGCTGCAGAAATATCAACGGGAGATAGATTCTCTGAAGAAACAGCTGATAGAAAAGACTGAGCATTCATCAGCTTCTAAACCACCCGAAGTCCAGGGTGAATCATCACGGGGAGCGGCTCGTCGAGACGACCCTCCACCGCTCTATACACTACCCCAGCCATCAGAGCCAAGCATGGCGACAGCGCAACAGCGGCCGCCACAGCCTCAGCCGCTGCTACCTCCGGTGCTCCCTCAGGTGCACCCGACACCCCCGCTGCTGCATCCTCCACAGGCGACCACCCTGGTCACCCCGTACTTGCAGCCAGCACACTTCTATCCGGAGCCAGTCGACCCCACGTTCGTGAACCGGATGATGGTGGAAAGGATGATCGAGCTGAAGCTCGCAGAGAAAAGTGAAGGCGACTACGTCGCATTCGATGCCTATCGGGTGCCCTACCCGCAACACCATGCAGCTAAACGACTGCCCCCGGGAGTCAATAAGCCGCCTAAGTTTGACAAATTCAACGGGAAAGGGTCCCCTAAAGAACATATTGCTTACTATATGACCGTTATGGGTGATCTGGCCACCGACGAGTCATATCTGCTGAAATTCTTCGGGTCCTCGCTGACGGGGCTCGCATTTAAATGGTACTCCAGCCTCTCGGCCGGGTCAATTAATGACTGGTCAGATATGCAGAGGAAGTTCCGAGAAAGATTCCATGTTACAGAGAGGGAGGTCACGGTGGCCAAACTCTACTCAACAAGGCAAAGGGCAGATGAGACTGCCCTTGACTATATCAAGAGGTGGAGGAACCTCGGAATGAGATGTAAGCGGCCCCCGCATCAGGAGGACGCTGTGCAAATATGTAAACAAAATCTCAGGAGGGAAATCCTGGAAAAAATGATTGGAATGGAAATACGGTCGTTTGACCGGCTGAATAATGTGGTGGCCGAGGTAGAGGCCTTTCTAGCCAAGCCTGTCCCGGCATCAGCCGCCAACACAGTCTAGAAAGGCAAGACTGCGGAGCGGCGTCCCACACCTAAAGAAGCGAATGCGCTTGACATCAAGGCATTCGAGCAACAAAAGGAGAAGGGCAAGAAAGCGGCTCCCCCGCAGCCTGCAAAAGCTCCAGATGATAAAGAAGGTCCTTCGCTGAGGGACAAAATGAAGAAAGCTTATTCCTTTCCAAAAGACAAGACCCGAGTCCTGTTCGACTGGGTAACAGAATACAGCATGGTCACTCTGCCCGAGCCAAGGAGGCCGGAGGACCTGAAAAGAAAAGACAGTCCGAGATTCTGCCCCTACCACCAGATGTTGGGACATCCAATCGAAGACTGCTATGTTTTCAAAGACGTCATCGAAGGGATGGTGAAAAAGAATGAGATAGAGCTGGGAGAGTACAAAGTAGACCCTCCTCAGCCACATGAAGCCCCTTTCAGGAGGGCAGCAATCAACATGATCTCCCTCTACCAGGCATTACCTGAGGAGATCTCTGAAGCAAGCACACGGAGCACCTACGAAATCCATTTCCTGGAGCCCGTGAAAGAACAACAGGGGTGGCAGCAAATCCCTGTGAAGCACAAGAAGAAGAGGGCACCCCACCCAAAAGAGGGGGCACATATCCGTGGCATTACACCCCGGCCTGCTCCGCCAGTGGTAGCACCCGTATGGGTCACTCCACCTACAGCTGTCAGAATACATACACCTAACAGGAGGAGACAAACTCCGCTGCCAGTAATCAAGGAAACCAATCCTGGAGTCCTTCGACTGCAACACTTAATTGAAGGGCTAGATGAATATGTGCAGCCCGAACTGAAACCTCTGCTGGTACGATACCACGTCCCATGGCAAGAGCTGGAGCAACTCTCACTCAAGCAAGGGGAGGAAGCTGAAGCAGCACCACCTCAAGAGAGCAACCTGTTCTGGGGGCAAGCACCTGCAGAAACCAAAAAGAAGAAAAAGCAAAAGAAGAAGAAAAGAAAGGGCGTTGGGGCCCATAAAACACAGGTCGTCTCCTGCAGTACCCTGTCAGCACTCTTCAACCTACCCGGAGAAGAGGAAGAAGAAGAAATTTACTTCACACCCCATGCTGGGGGAGGCAAGGCCGAGGCCGCAACTGCTGCACATGCCACTCGGTCAGGCCAAAAATGGGGGCGCCAGCCACCACCCAATCACAACATTATGTTCAGAGGGGAGCAACCCTACAAGACACCTCCGCCGGAAGTTAAGGGAGTCCAAATCCCTCCTCCGTCAGGCCTATACAACAAGAGTGGGGGCAAGGCAGTCCCTTCATTCCTTGAATTTATGAAGATGTCAAAAGGGAAGCAACCCTGCCAAGATGCTAACCCTACACCCGGGGCCGTTCACCCGCAGCCAGCGCAATCTACTGAGGATGAGAATGCAGATGGAGCTTGCCCTACAGCAGCTAATAAAGAAGACCCGATAGCCGGTGCCAGCCAAGAGGGTGCCGAGTCCGAGGAAGATGAAGCAGGTCCGTCTGGACCCACAAATCAAAACCTCCCCAAGCCCAGATGGGCTGAAGAGATGAAGCTCTCCAATGTCCTGGCTGGGAGCCGAATAATGAAGTTGCTCAAGAAGCTCCCCGCTCGATTTACGATCTGGGAAATTCTCTCCTTGAGTGAAGAAACTCGACAGGCGATCATCACTGCTCTGCAGACGCCTGCTCATTTTGAAACCTGCATAGCTGAGGCTATACCAGAAGCCAGTATGACCTTCTCTCCAGAAGACATGCTACTACCTATTGCCAGCCACAACAGGCCGCTATATATGAAAGGGCACCTGAACGGAAGAGAACTGAACCGGATTCTGGTCGATCCTGGTGCAGCAGTCAACATCCTGCCATATAGAATATACGAGAGGCACCACTTTAATGTGCATCTCAAGAAAGTTGGGGATATGCGTATCGCTGGCTTCAACCAAAAATGTGAAGTATCTATGGGAGTGGCAGAGTTCACACTGACCCTGGCAGATTTCACTACAACGGTGCAGTTTCATGTCATTGACTCTCGCACCTCCTACAAAGCACTGCTCGGCCGCCCATGGCTGCATGAAAATATGGTGGTGCCCTCCACGCTCCACCAATGCATCAAATACAGCCTCCAGGGGAAGGAGGAGAGGATATTTGCTGATATCCACCCATTCGAGGTGTTTGAATGTCACTTGGCGGACGCCAACCTATATACGGGGTCTCCCCGGAAGGTTTCTGAAGCTGAAACCCCCACAGAAGCATCAAAAAATAGATCGGGTGACGGTTGGTATCCACCACCGCCACGCGGGTATGTCAAGCCAAAGGTGGTCTCCCACATCACAGCTCCCGGAAATGTTGGTAGGGTAACACCCCCAGCACTATACCCCAAAGCTAAGGAAGTGCAGGTCAACCGATAGCACGACCGCATCGGAGTCCCGGCCGGCCTCACCAAGCCAATCCTCGGCCTCAATGATCCCACTGTCGAACCTTTCAAAGCTTGGGAGGTGACACAGGAAGATGGGCCCAGCACCCTATTCTATACAGCTGAGGAGCATCCCACTCGGGAAGACACAGATTGTAGCCTCCCCGAGGTTATAAGCAACCCGCCAGTTCCTGTCCAAGGTCTGGCATTTACAACTGATTGGATGGCCATAATGTTTCAGAAGCAACACATTCCTCCCGATCAATCTCAAAAGCGCAAAGAAGCTTTCCAGAAGATGTGGCATCCTACAAATCTGGACAAAGAAATGAGACGCGTCTCTCAACACCCGGGGCTGGGATTCACCCTTGAAGACTACTATTACAGTGGGCGGTACGAGGTGGATACTATCTCCGCCTTCTATCCAACTGAAGATAGCCCTCTGGGGGCAACCTTTGATGAATATCCGGTGGAAGCCGAACATGCTGAATTGGCTCTATCCGGGAATCAACAAATAGAGACCTTGATCCCTTGCCGATGCTGGGAGCAGGTCCATCCTGAAGAAGCAGCCCTTCAAGCCGAATTTGATACGGCTAGTAACAGCGAAGCCGAAGACATTCAAGAAGCAGAAGTCTCTCCCTCCACAGGGGTCATGCTAATGGCGACTTCAACACCCTTTCTGTCAATCAGGGAAGCCGTGGTTAACTCCAATCAAGGGGAGCCGGCTACCAGGAAAGAAAAAGTCACTTCTGCGGAAGATGCAGCAATCCCGGAAGGCGAGACTCCCTTAACTTCTGCTACAAATCCAATATGATGTCCGAGCCCGACAGCAAACAGCTACTGGCCTGTCATGGCTGCAACCTCATCTAAAAACACTGAAGCTGTTCTCTCACCCTTGGGAGCTGTAACAGTAATGGATGCGTCAATAGATCCATCCGCTCAGCTGCTGGCGCATGGAATCAAGACGCCTCATGAAGCTCTGGCGATGTCCGACGAGGAACTCGAAATGCTCGACCCTCAAGATGGTGTTCCAGACTTCGTTGACCTCCAACCAGTGCCTCCAGAAATTGAAGACGGAGGCCAGGCCACGGTCGATGAACTAATAGAGGTCAACTTGGGAAATGAGGGGGATCCTAGGCCTACCTTCCTCAGCGCCCAACTGTCCCCGGAAGAACGGGAGCTGTACACCCAGCTGTTGCTGGAATACCGGGATTGCTTCGCCTGGACCTACAAAGAGATGCCCGGTCTAAGCCCCGCTGTCTCACAACATGAGCTAGCAATCAGCCCTGAAGCCAAGCCGGTGAAGCAGTCACCGCGGCGTATGAGGCCAGAGCTCATCACCCGAATCTGTGCTGAAGTTGACAAACTCATTGACGTGGGATTTGTTGAAGAGAATCAGTACACCACATGGCTGGCGAACGTCGTCCCTGTGAAAAAGAAGAATGGACAGATCCGGATTTGTGTTGACTTCCGAGATCTAAATAAAGCCTGCCCTAAAGATGACTTTCCGGTGCCAATAACGGAAGTCATGATTGATGCTACAATCGGCCACGTGGCCCTATCATTCATGGATGGGTCGTTCGGCTACAATCAGATTTGGATTGCGGAGCACGAACGAGTCCACACTGCTTTCCGAACCCCCAAAGGCATTTATCATTACAAGAGAATGCCGTTCCGACTGAAGAATGCTGGCGCAACTTACCAGCGCGCAATGACTAAGATTTTTGATGAATTGCTCTACCACAAGGTCGAGTGCTACATAGATGACCTGGTGGTCAAAACCAGAAGAAAAGAAGATCATCTGCAAGACCTCCGGATTATTTTTCAGAGGCTGAGGCAGCATGAGCTAAAAATGAACCCTATGAAATGTGCGTTCGGAGTGTCGAGCGGAAAATTCTTGGGCTTCATCGTCTGATATCGGGAAATCGAGATAGACCCCGCAAAGATCAAGGCGATTCAGGGGTTACCTCCGCCAAGGAACATCTCCGAGCTGAGATCACTACAGGGCCGTTTGGCTTATATCCGACGTTTCATTTCCAATTTGTCGGGGCGGTGCCAGCCTTTTCACAAGTTGATGATGAAAGATGTCCCCTTTTATTGGGATGAAGATTGCCAGGCAGCCTTAGACAAGCTAAAAGATTACCTGAAAACCCCTCCAGTGTTGGGCGCACCGGTGAAAGGGCGACCATTGATACTGTATATAGCAGCTACACACAATTCTCTGGGGGCAATGCTGGCCCAGAATAATGAAGAAGGGAAAGAACAAGCCCTCTATTACCTCAGTCGGAGACTGGTCAGAACTGAAGAGAAATATACTTATATTGAGAAGATCTGTCTGGCGCTGGTATTCACAGTTAAAAAGCTCCAACACTATATGTTGTCGCATGAAATCAGCTTGGTATCCAAAGAGGATCCCCTGAAGTACATTATGTCTCAACCGGCCCTCAAAGGCCGCCTGGGCAAATGGGCGGTAATCCTTATGGAGTTTGATATCTCCTACGTGCCACGCAAGGCCGTCAAAGGCCAAGCTATTGCAGACTTCTTCGCTGAGCACCCAGTGCCCGGGGATTGCCCGTTGGAGCCGGAGCTTCCTGAGGATGAAACTTTAGAAGCCGTACAAGTACGGCCCTCCTTATGGCAACTATACTTTGACGGCGCTTCCAGAATTGACACCTCTGCCACCGGGTCAGCCAGGGTCAGAGCAGGAGCGGGCGTAGTCCTGAAATCCCCAGAAGGAGAAGTGGTGCATACATCTTGTTCCATAAACAAGCAATGCACAAACAATGAAGCAGAATATGAAGCCCTGATAATCGGGTTGTAGATTGCTCTGTCCATGGGAATTCAGATGCTGGAAGCATTCGGAGACTCCATGCTAGTTATAAAACAGCTGGAAGGAGAGTTCGAGGTGCGAAAGCAAGAGCTCCTCCCCTATCACCAATTGGCAACTCGCCTGATGTCAAGATTTTACTTCATCAGCATCAAGCACATCAACCGAGGCCGAAATGCTCAGGCGGATGCCCTCGCTAAGCTGGCCAGTTCATTGGCGGTCCCGCCAGACACAAGCCTGAATATAACAGTGATCAACCGCCGATAGGTCCCCAGCGTAACAGAGGTTCTGGCCGACGAACAAGAGATGGAAGTAGCAGTCATCGAAGGGGTTCAGCAGCCCGATTGGCGAGAGCATCTCCTACGCTGGTTTCAACACCAGCAACTTCCAAAAGAAAAGGAACAGAGAATGAAGCTCCTGAGGATCAAGGATTCTTACGAGATGAGAAGCGGGACCTTGTTCCGAATTATGGTAGATGCCCGAAGGAAAGTCCTACTCCGTTGCTTGTCTTCAGCAGAAGCAGGACAGGTGATGCAGGAAGTCCATGCAGGATCAGCTGGAGCACACCAGGCTGGCCCGAAAATGAAAATTGAGATAAAGAAGTTGGGTTACTATTGGCCCACTATATTTGATGATTGCTGCAAGTTTGTCAAAGCTTGTCAGAAATGTCAAGAACATGCTAATGTGGCAAGGAGACCTCCGGTGCCACTGCATCCCACCCTGCCGAGCTGGCCATTTGCTCAGTGGGGCACGGACGTGGTAGGGCCATTGCCAGCATCTTCATCAGGGTGCAAATACATCTTAGCAGCTACAGACTACTTCTCCAGATGGGCAGAAGCAATAGCACTAAGAGATGTGACGGGAGAACTAGTTGCAAGATTCTTCCGGCAGAATGTAATATTTCAGTTCGGGATCCCCAGCCGAATCATCTCTGACAATGGCAGCCATTTTAGAAATCAGAAGATTTATCGGCTGGCCGACAAATACAAAATCGATTGGAGAACATCTTCCCCCTACAACCCTCAGGCCAACGGACTCGCAGAAGCCTTTAACAAGACACTATGCACGTTGCTGGCAAAGACTGTCAAGTCTAATAAAAAAGATTGGGAGGAAAGGATGTACGAAGCACTTTGGGCTTATCGTACTGTCTACAAGACCCCAACTGGCTGTTCCCCCTTCTCCCTCGTCTACGGGTCAAAAGCTGTGGTGCCAATCGAGCTTGAGGTTCCTTCATTGCGAGTTGCCATCCAGCACAGACTAATCAATGGTGAGCAGACCAATGCAGAAAGAAGATTGGAAGAGCTCATTGAGCTCGAAGGAAAATGCCTCCGGGCGCAGCAAAACATCCAGCTCTACCAAGCTCGCATGGCCCGTGCTTTTGACAAGCTAGTCAAGGGTCGAGAATTCAAGAAAGGACACCTGGTAATGGTCAAAAGAAAAGAAGTGATGGCCTCCAACCCCAAAGGGAAGCTGGTCGAAAACTGGGTCGGGCCGTATATCATCCGCCGAGTATATGAAGGGGGTGCCTACGTCCTGGTAGACCACAAAGGGGTTATCCAGTTCTCTCCCCTCAACGGAAAGCATATGAAGCTGTATCATGCAGCGCAGCCAACATTCCCCGAGTAATCGGTCGGAATACCCTTTCTCCTTGGTTTAGTGACACTCCACCCTAACCGAGCTATCTTTTCCCTTGGTTTAATGGCATTCCGCCTTAACCGAGCTACCTCCTCCTTGGTTTAGTGGCACTCCGCCTTAACCGAGCTACCTCCTCCTTGGTTTAGTGGCACTCCGCCCTAACCGAGCTACCTTCTCCTTGGTTTAGTGGCACTCCGCCCTAACCGAGCTACCTTCTCCTTGGTTTAGTGGCACTCCGTCCTAACCGAGCTGCCTTCTCCTTGGCTTAGTGGCACTCTACCCTAACCGAGCTACCTTCTCCCTTGGTTTAGTGGCACTCCGCCCGAACCGAGCTACCCTCTCCCTTGGTTTAGTGGCACTCCACCCTAATCGAGCTACCGTTTTCTTGGTTTAATGGCATCCCGCCTTAACCAAACTACCCTCTCCTTGGTCTAGCGAGCACTCCGCCCTGACCAAGCTCCCGAAAGAATACAGCACGCTGTTGCCATTATCGGCCTTACGCCCGAATCGGCAAGGGATCACTCCTTTGCGTTACCATTCAGCCCTTGCTAACGAATGAACTGTTCTGTCCAGCGCAAGGTCTGATGCTTCGGCTGACAGCCATCTACCGTCAACCAAAGGTCGAATGTCGCACTTCGACCTGCCACCCTATACATATCAATAAAAGAAGAAAGAAAAGAAAATGGGGTTAAAAATAGTGATACCCTGCCAGACTTGCTCTCATATCGGGACAAGTGCAAAAATGGCTATAACCCGGCTGTGGCGAAAACCCGAAAGGGCGTCGCAGGCAAAATCGGGTACCCTACCACGTGAAAACCCGAAAGGGCGCGCGGGCAAAAGCAAGAGGGGGCTGGCTTCGGTGAAAACCCGACAGGGCGCTTGAGTCAGTAAAGTGGTAATTTCCAAATGCCTCTCCTATTCTCCACCCAATAAAACTCTGAAAGGGACAATTATCAAAGTCCCGCCGGAAATCCTTTAACACACTATTTGCGACCCTCGTCGTCATCGGCAAGATCGGTCGATCTCTACCCTCAACTCGGACCTTACGTCCCTGTTGACAACCCCATCCTTGTTTCGGCAATAGCATATGCCGATGAACAAACCCTTTTCGACCCTCATCATCCTCGACGAGGTTGGCCGATCTCTACTCTCAGCTTGGGCCTTATGTCCCTGTTAAACAATCCCGTCCTTGCTAATAAACCCACTTTCGATCCTCATCATCGTCGGTGAGATCGGTCGATCTTTGCCCATGACACGGATCTGACATCCTCATTAATAGACCATGTCCTTTGCTTCGACGTCTAACCAGTGTCGATGAATCGAAACAGGATTCGAGCCTTGTCATCATTGACAAGGCCAGTCAATATCTTTGCGGTCCAGTTTGTCCGCATCCCGAATCAAAAAAAAGAGAAGAAAGAAAAGAAATGGGGTGAAAAATAGAGATACCCCGCCAGACTTGCTCAAGGGCGTCGCGGGCAAAATCGGGTACCCCGCCGCGTGAAAACCCGAAAGGGCGTCACGGGCAAAATCGGGTACCCCGCCACGTGAAAACCCGAAAGGGCGCGCGGGCAAAAGCAAGAGGGGGCTGGCCTCGGTGAAAACCCGAAAGGGCGCTTAGGTCAGTAATGTGAATAAAAAATGAATGATGAATAGCGATGCATCACCCTCCGTCCAGAAGGCCATTTACAAGGTCGGCGGGGAATTTTCATCCGATATCCCACCTACATGCATCTACCTATCCGATTTTTGTCACCATCGGCAAGACCGTCTACCCCTTTCGACCCTTGTCACCATCGGCAAGATCGGTCGCTACCTATCCGATTTTTGTCACCATCGGCAAGACCGTCTACCTTTTCGACCCTTGTCATCATCGGCAAGATCGGTCGCTACCCTTACTCGGTTTTTGTCACCATCGGCAAGACCGTCTACCTTTTCGACCCTTGTCATCATCGGCAAGATCGGTCGCTTCCCTTACTCGATTTTTGTCACCATCGGCAAGACCGTCGACCTTTTCGACCCTTGTCAGCATCGACAAGATCGGTCGCTACCTATCCGATTTTTGTCACCATCGGCAAGATCGGTCGCTACCTATCCGGTTCTTGTCACCATCGGCAAGACCGTCTACCCCTTTCGACCCTTGTCACCATCGGCAAGATCGGTCGCTACCTATCCGGTTTTTGTCACCATCGGCAAGACCGTCTACCTTTTCGACCCTTGTCACCATCGGCAAGATCGGTCGCTTCCCTTACTCGGTTTTTGTCACCATCGGCAAGACCGTCTACCTTTTCGACCCTTGTCATCATCGGCAAGATCGGTCGCTACCCTTACTCAGTTTTTGTCACCATCGGCAAGACGGTCTACCTTTTCGACCCTTGTCATCATCGGCAAGATCGGTCGCTACCCTTACTCGGTTTTTGTCACCATCGGCAAGACCGTCTATCTTTTCGACCCTTGTCACCATCGGCAAGATCGGTCGCCTCCCTTACTCGATTTTTGTCACCATCGGCAAGACCGTCTACCTTTTCGACCCTTGTCAGCATCGACGAGCCCGGTCACTACCCTATCCAGTTTTTGTCACCATCGGCAAGACCGTCTACCTTTTCGACCCTTGTCACCATCGATAAGATCGGTCGCTACCCTTACCCGGTTTTTGTCACCATCGGCAAGACCGTCTACCTTTTCGACCCTTGTCATCATCGGCAAGATCGGTGGCTACCCTATCCGGTTTTTGTCACCATCGGCAAGACCGTCTACCTTCTCGATCCTTGTCAGCATCGACAAGCCTGGTCGACTACCCTCTAACCTGGGCCTCCCGCCCTCATTGACCAACAAAGCTTAATTGCGTCTACAGTGGATCCACGTCAATGGTTACCACACGCCTCTCATCACCAGCGGCAAGATTCGCTAGGTGCATCTGCCTACGCTACCTATGTCCCACATTGGCAAAGGCCCTGTTCCGGGAACGGCTACGTCGCGGTGGAGCGAACACCTCACCCCTTCCCTGAAGGCGTGAGCGCTCTCCTACGCCATCGGCAAGTATCCCCAGGATCAGGTGATCAGCCAGAAGAAAGAAAAGAAGGAAGGAAAAGAAGTCGTGATCGAGACGACAAAAAGAGATATTTTCATTTAATATGAATTGGCGGAACACATTTCTTTGGCCCGAGACATCCCCCCGGGAGTACATAAGCTCCGAAGATAAAAAGGAGCAAGATTGGATGCAAAAAAGAGAGAAGGAATCAAGGTTACGGCAAAGGACGCCGGAAAATATCTGCCAACTCCAAGAGACCCAGTGAGGAGTGTCGGGTCAATTCTTGCAACCGTGCCTCAGTAGCTGTCAGCTGCGATAACTTCTTGTCCAAAGAGGCAAGTTGTCCTTCGGCCAGATCAGCTTCCTCTCTTGACTGGGCTTCGAGGCGCTCCCCTTCCTGCAGTTCGGCTTCGACCTCGGCAAGTTCAGCGCGCAACTCTGCCTCCCGTGCTGTGAGAAGCAGCCGACGTTCTGAGATGTTGCCAGCAACATTTCTCAGCTGTTCCATGGTCACCCTCAAAGAAGAAGCAACCGTGCGACAATCTGCTCTCTCCAGCTTCACAGCCATCAGCTGATCAGAAACCTCTCGGCTCAGGAACTCCCGCCTGTTGGCGTGCTTTAATAGCATTACAACCCGCGGAGTCCAATCATCCATGGGGCAGCCGAATGCTAATAATGACCGGGAGAGGTGGTCCACCAAGCTCCTCAGCTGCACATAGGTCAGGTCCGGAGAAGCTAACATGGCTCGCTGGAGATTATCCAGAGACTGCCATACCATGTCACCAGAGAATTGTAGGCCTAATGGCGAAGTCTCAGGGAGCTAAAAGTCTACCCTGCTATCTATCTCGGCCCAAATGTCATCGGCCACCCCGAGGGACGTCGACGGCATAGTCTGCACGACGCCCACACCCGGCCCGATTATTGCAGCGGTAGCGGCTAAAGGGGCCTCCATGGTGACAACTTCCTTGCCCGCCCTTTGGGGTGAGGCTACAGCAGCTGTATCGACAACGGAAGGCGCTTGCTCCTCTTGAGTAGTCTTACCGGCCGCCAAAGGAGGAGAGCCCTCTACGACCGACAAGGTCTGAATAACATCGGCCTCGTCTGTAATAATTTCTCCTGCTTCTATATCCGGAAGACCACTTGGCAACAGCAATGATTCTGCACCGGTCGCCAAGGATTGAACCCTTGCAACCTCGATCGGAGCGCTAACTTCGACAGTCACGCCAGGCTCCTTTAAGACCACTGCAGCAGCATAGGTCCGTGGAAGCCGCAGGGCAATGGGCCGTACAATAGGCGGGAAGGCTGACTGACCCACATCCGCGCCAGGAAGGGGTATGCGGATCATTATAGCTGGCGGTACCACCTCAGCCTGCATTCCATATATGTACATCAGCCAACTGGCTTGAAAATCAAAAGAAGTGCTGCAAGCGGGAATCAGAATGCCTCCTACCTCAACCGACACTATATTCAGGCCTCCAAGAGTCACCCCTGAAGATTCTGGCCCTTCTCCTGCAGTCGGGTAGGATGGCCCGTGCTCGGCTCCCAATAGCCTCGGAGGGCTAAACGTTGGCAGGTCGCTCTCATAAGCTGAAGAAGCCCCGGCGTCCTCAGCCTCGGTGTCCGCCATCGGGAACGCCTCGTCATCGCCGGAGCCGCCACCGTAATCAACCTGTTCAGAAGAGGATGACTCTTCTGCTTGTTCTCGAACCTCAAGTACCTGAGCGGTAACTAGGCTGCTAGGAGGAGGCCCTCTATCCAGAGCCTCCTCAGCGATCTCCGCCTCGGGAGCATCCGTTGGCGGAATATCTAAGGGCTGGTCCCTTGGAAGCCCTCGCTCTCCGATGACGACCCCTGCCGAGGCACCGACCTCAGGGAGCAGTGTGGGCCGAATGTCGACTGGAGTCAAAGGTCAATAAATAGTCAGGACTTGACTGAAAACACAACATGCCACTGAGCTCTACGGACGAGCTGCAAATTACCTTCTATTTCTCGATGGGGTGTCGGTGAAGGCAAGTCACCCTGAACAGAGGTCAAGGGGGCTTCCTCCCCTCTCTCCTCAGCAGTAGCTCCGGATGCCGCCTCCAACCCAACAACGGCGGGGATAGTGCCGGCAGCTACTGAAAATAAAGATGGTCAGCCCAGGCGGCCGAAACAAGCAAATAAGCCAATACAAGAACAAGGAGTCACCTTCACCCTCAGGCCTTTCCGTCCATGCGGCCTCGAATTCGGAGAATGATGGAACCCGAGGAAGTGGAGCGGCGGACTCCTCTTCAGCAGCCTTCCTCCGACGTGCCCGAGTAGCACATGACTCTGCCCTCTTGGCTTTCTTAGCCCTACTGACGGCCTCCCTGACCTGGGACCTGGTCCGCTTCCGCGAGTCCCCAGGGGGTAATGGTGTCGTGGTGGGAGCCGGCTCTGGAATATTAAAATATGAAGGCTTCTGCGCCTTAGATATCAACTCCCTACAGTGTCGGGTCGCTTCCATAGAAAGGCGAGCTGCAAAAACACATGAGTAAGAAGATGCACACTGACTATAGAAGAAGCAGCTTTAGGGCTGAAGAAGAAAACAAGCATTACCTGGCAGCCCCGTGTATCGAGGACTGAGTGGCCAGTAAAGCAATACTGGCGCCTTGTCCCGGGAAGCCGCCTCACGGATCAGCCAGCACACATCACCAATTGTTTCACTTTTCTCCGTCAGTTGGGCCAAATCTTCATGGCCATAGGAGGACAAGTGATGATATAAGCTCAAGTGGTCGAATCCCCAGCCGTCGACATACTTGAAGGATATTAGAAGCTGATGGCTCCGAATGGCTTCTAACGGACTGGCAATTGAAAGCCCATGATAATGAAGCAGGGCGAATATCCAGGGGGTGTTGGTATACAAGTCTGCCCGCCTGTCTTCCCTCCCGATGAAGGTCCGATAGGGATGAAAATGGTCGACTTCTGGGCGCCAGCTCGCCATACTTGGAAGAGGTTCTTCCACCGGAAGGGGGATTGTCTGAAGAGCAATCCGGTCACTGCTAACCCGGCACAGCCCCCAGAGAGTCTTGATATAATCATCCCTCTGGATCTCTGGCATCTTCGGGTCGGCTCGGGACGACTTGCCCTTCGCAGCTTTCTTGGCTTCTACATATGCCATCACCTCAGTGTTGGACCAAGATTTCAGCCTCTTCAAGTAGGCTGGATCAACATCCAGAATGGGCTCCCGCTGGGAGTCTAAAAAACGGCGTTCGGCAGCATGCCAGCAGTCCTTCCGGAAGTTCCGATAAAAGCCCGTTCGTGCATTCCACCACTTGATGAAGTCTGGAGTCACTCGGGGCAGACGAGCCGGGGTTGGCACCCTGAATGATACATCCTCTCGGCGATGGAAGTAGTCCCACCATCCACGGGCTTCATCAGTAGCCGTCTGACCAGCCCGGTGTCTATTCGGCAGATTGAATCGGGCTGAAGAAGAAGGAATTTGCTGGTCGTACCCAAAATTCCGGCTGAAATGAAAAGGATAATACGGCTCCAGCCACAGCAAGCCACTTTTCCTGAAGACTAGAACACCGGGGCGAATAGACAACGCCCACTCAACCAGTTCCGGCTCCAAGATGGGCCTTGTGCTCTTCGACCCGGTCAGCTGATGAATAAATTCCTCTGTCTCAAATAATCGACATTGCCGCATCCGGTTGACAAGAGGGCTAGAGCTGGCAGCCAAGCTCTAGAAATGCAGAATGCCAGGGGAATCTGTTGGAACTGTAGTCAATTTCCCCCGAATGGCAAAAACCTGATCCGCCAGTGAGGACGGTTCGGCATTGGCAAATTCGATCATCCGCGGTAAAGGACGATCTGACTGCATTGACCGGGGAGCTGCTTCAGGAAAGAGGGTGCAGACCCAGGCATTAAAAAAGTGGAGGGGACCAACTGTCTGCGAATTTTTGGGGATGCGCGACTTGTGCAAATCCCCCAGCATTTTATATATGAGGCATAAAGCCACAGGGCACAGGGACAGCTTCGTCCCCCAAGCCATCAAACAGGCAGGGTAAATCGCCTCCGGCCTGATCACCGTCTCGTCTCCTTGAGGAAGGGCGAATGAACAAAGCCAATATGTCAAGTACGCAGCACAGTGTGTAACTGCGTCAACTCCCGTGGGATTCGGGCCGGCTTGCCGCCCTCTCCCTGAGACAGCAGGATATGTTGCTTGGCGTCGAGCCCTCTTCTTCCGCGCCACCACTGTCGGAACCACTGTGGGGAAGTCCTCATAGTGCTGCCCCCCACCAAAGAAATATTGAAGCCACGTGCCCATCCGCACGCATCTCTTCTAACCAGGTTTTCGCGCTTCCCGCGAGTCAAGTGTCAGGCGCAGCAGGGTGCGGTACGCCTTCATCAGATAACGGTAGGCGAAGCCCGTGAAGTATTTGCCTTTACCATCCGTCTGGTCCTTCAGCCAGTCTGGGAAGCAAACTTCTTCATACGGCTCTCCATCTATCGACAGGCCGCTCAGCTGAGAAAGGCTCCATAGATCCAATGAAGTCTCACCTTCTGCATTGTAGAAAGTATTGTACTCTGGGCAGAAGACTTCAATCATCTCGCAACATAGACCTCGGGAGATCGGGTATCTATACCGGGAAGCGTATACGCTCTGATAAACTCCGGCGTGCACCAGGATGGGGGCGTATTACCGCAACACAAAGTCTATAAATTCAACCGCTCCCGGTCTGAAGGCGTGAGCATCGGTGGCTTTGAGCTCTCCAAACCACCCCACTGAAATCTGATGTTTGAACCGGACCGCCAAGCAGTCCAAAAGAAAAGGCTCGTCCCGGTATCCCCAATGGAGCGGTGTGAGGAATAGACCATATATGGGCTTCTCCCTGTCAACGCGGCCGGCGGTTTCATTCCAGCGAGCTGGTGTATACTGCGGTGCTCTCGTCAGCATCCCGGCCTCGGGGGATAATTCCTACACTCCGAGCACGGCCCCCCATTTCCTGGGCTCCCCGGGGATGTACATGGGCATACCATAGGTGACTGACTCAGTCAGGCTGTCTCGCTCCGCCAATAGCACTCCTTTAGCTCTGCGGACCAGAATTAAATCACGCTTCCCGCCAAGGTTGAAGCGCTCAAGGAACGCCATCAGGTGCTTATCTTTGGGATGGTCCCGTCTGATGTCGTCCCCTCGGTCATACCTGAAGTGGTTGCCGTCAAGAATCAATAAACGGCCGGTGTCGACGGTGTCGATTTCTGAGTCTGAAGACTCAGCCACCACGGCTACATGTCGAAGCCCCCGATCAAGGGAATGGACATTCCCCCATGTCACGGCGACCCGGGATGTGGAAGAAGATGACCCAGATGCCATATTATCTGCAAAATAATGTCCAGAAAAGAACGAGTAAGAGTCAGAAATCAGTTGATTAAATCAAGACTCCTGACAAAATTTCGGCAGCATCTCCTCAGCTCGAGGGCTTGCCAAAAGAGAAGCGGAAGCCGTCCACAGAGGGAGCAGCCCCTAAAAGCAGCCATAGGCATTGAGCCGAGGCCGGATGGGACACCCGAGGGATCTAGCTCCGAGGACAAGTCCTACGAGAAGCCTCCCGGGGCCCGAAGAATGGGTTCAGAACCCGAACACAATAACACTCAACTCACCGGCTCACCCGAACCCGGAACCCACTCGGCGCCGCGGCGGGAGGAAAAGGGAGGGGAGAGAAAGAATCTTCACAAATGAGGAGTTGTGAAGAAAAAAATGAAGAAGAAAAGCATTTATAGGGGGCTCCACCCCTGTTAAAACGGCGCGCCCCGGGGCGTGCCGTTTTAAGACATTTGCGCGCCGCTTTTAGCGGCGCCGTTTTAATTCCAAAATGGTCAGGGCGCGCCGGATTTAGCCGCGCCGTTTTAACCAATGAGGTGAGGGGCGCGCCGTTTTAAGTGATACCGTCAAGCTTCCTGCCTCGCCGGATTAGCATCCAAGCCGGAATTAAAATGCCGTTGAAGCTTCTGTCAGCCAAATAAGGCTCATCCGCAGGCCTTGCCGCATTCCTGCCTCACTTGCACCGCCTACGTCTGGGGGGCATTTGTTGGCACTCAAAATATAACCCTTCGGCGACCAAGCCGCAAAGACGAATGATACGGCCCACCGAAGCACAAAAGCCGATGAAGGCTGGCTTACTGAAGGCTCTTCAAGCTGCCAGAACCCCGAGCCACCTTGAAGGGAACATCGGGGACTTCACCTTAGGAGAGTCAAAATGAACCCGCAACCAACCGGCAGCGCGATCAAGCCTGCCCAATGATCCGGCATCGACCTCGTCATGCCGCTACCACATATCGGTCGCCCGACCAAGGATGACAATCTACCCAACGACTCTCCTAAGGAAGAGAAGCGCCCTCGGTTGTCCCTGACAAGAAGCCAAAGGTTCTGTATACGGAAGCCCCCGATCACCCGGCACGGGATCGGCTTCTCGCCATAATGGGCCCGTTAGTGGCCGATTGATCGCCGCTCATGGCGGAATTATCCAGAGTCTAAACACCATCCCGCAGAGAAGCTTTGAGCACGAGTCCGTCTCAGCCAGGAGCACAAATCACAATGCCGAAGGAAGTACTATCAGGACATCTGTGTGCTCGGACCAGACACACTCGAAGGTCTAATCAAGGCCATTCGTCGTACCGAGAGCTTCGTCAACACCTCGTCAGGGTTTCCGAGGGCCAGGGCGAGAGGAATAGTCAACGGGAGCTTTCGGAATCGTCTCCGGACCCACCGGACCGGGCACCCAAGTGAACAAGTTGAAACGGCGCCGTCAAACCGACGCGTCAGGGACAACAGGGGATGCGCTCCTAGCGCCGTCGAACTGACACGCAAAAACCAAGTGGGGGGAAGGCTTTCCCCGGCGCCAGCTAATCCGGCGCGCCCCCTTCCCATGGCGCCAGATTAACAACAGGCTATATATTTATAGTCTGCCTTCAAAGGAAAAAAAAGGAGCAGAGAGGAAGGGGCAGAATCGAAAGAAAAAAAAAGAGAATTAGAAAGAGAGGAGAGGGGTCCAGAGAGAGGGATCGGAGGGTTTTCTTCTGTCGACAGAAACCTCCGTCTGAGCCTCTCGATGGCCGCCACCCTGCTCCACCCGAGCTTCCCAGAGTCGAAGAAGGAGATCATCCGTTTCTCATTTACTTAGGTGGGTTCCCCGTGTTTTCTCTCGGCGGATTTTCCCTTTTTGTTCTATCTTCGGTTCTCTCTAAACAATGTAAGTGAGTGAGGGGAGGGGCGATGATATGAGCCTGACCTCCCCTCCTTCACCAACATCTCTATTCTTCCTCTCTGTTTGTACCCAGTCCCTTATATTAATGAAAACGGCGGCCGGGCGACAACGCCGGCGCCGAAACGATGCTCTGTGCACTTCCTTGCCCTGTTGCTTATATCATGAATGAATGCTGCTTTCCTTTTCCTATAGATTTTTTTTTTGTTTCCTCTTCTTCCCTGTAGCCGGTGAAGCGACGTCCGACAATGATGCCGGCGCCGTGGAGGATGAACGCAAAGCATTGTGCATTCCTTTGGCTGAATGATCTTACTTCTGTTCCGTCTTCCCGACGCTTTATGCCCTGCTATGGCAAGGGCTACATCGATTCCCCTCCCCGGGGGTGTTTTTCTCTTCTGATCGAATGCTAGGAATTTTCACCGTGTGAGGTGGGTCAATACGTGGGTTTCTTCAACCTGTCTGGGCCGCCCTCGTAATACCCTTTCTGTTCTCGACCATGAACAGAGGGAGATAAGGCCGTCCCCACATTCCCGTTATTATTTTTTGAACATTCCTTGATGAATATTTCTTTGATTTGTGAACGTGCACATGCATGAATGTATGTATATCTACAGGCATTAGTTTTGGCCTGCTGGTTATGCGAATGATCTCACTGCTCCGTTCTACTGTTTCATTAGTGTGGATCGGTAACCCGGGGGGGGGGGGACATCCCCCACTGTTCCGTTGTGATAACACTCTGTCCACCGGGGACCGTCCAGTAGTGACGAATCTCCTATGGATTAATGGGTGAATAGTAAATGGGTTAATCCCGACATCTCAAATCCACAGTCCCTAATGGACTTTGTGGTGGCCGTGAGATGCGTGTGCCCCTCGTAGGCTGGCCCTCGGGGTTTCCTTCTCTAATCGGTCGTCCCGATTCGAGTGTTGTGGTGACTCGGGTCGCGTGCCCCTCGTAGGCTAGCCCTCGGGGTTTTCGCTCCCATATCGAGTCGCCTCACTCACTCACTGTTACCCACGGACTCGGTACCCCTAGCAGGCTAGCCCTCGGGGTCTTCCTATCCGTTTGGGTCTGCCGGCCGCCGTTGAGCTACCCGGCTTTTAGGGGTTTACTCCGCCACGTGAGTATTCCCCGCGTCTCCCTGATAATCCTTTGGGATGGGGAGATGCTGCCGAAATTTCGACTCGAACGAGTTTAAACTCGGAACAATCGCCGCGCTCGAGTCCGGACCTCGCGCGAGCCCGTGATTTGACCTTTGGATGACTTGGGACCAATCCGATGAATAATCAACTCAATGAATTCTCAAAATCCTCCAAAACCTTTATATATATATATATATAAATCCATGAATAAACTAACGAAGCTCCTGTTTCCACGAAATCGGGTTAAATCGGCGCGTTCATGCGCGATAACACCTTAAAACGGTGCGCCCTTCCCGGCGCGCCCTTCCGGCGCGCCCTTCCCGGCGCGCCGTTTTAACAGGGGTTTTCCCCTTTACCCACGGTTCTGGCGCCGTTTTAAGCCTTTTACCTACGTTTCAGGGCGCCGTTTCAAGCGTTTTAGCCCCTTTCTTCGCATGCACTGCACCGGTTTCGTTCCGAATCGTGTCGTCGCATCATTCCAACCCTTTTCCCACTCATGGGATGGTTTCCTATGCTAATCACAGAGGGACACTAGCTCCTCGACCAAATAAACTAGATAAATTAGCATGTTCAAGCTTGAATTGATATGCCTCGAATCTTGCCGCCATGCCTTAGTCCAAGCTTTCATATCGCATTAATGCATGCCTAAATAGGTGCATCCTTGGTATATCAAATAACATTGCCAGAAGGTAAGGTTACGCCTGATTGGAGGCTTTGTTACGCGTGAGGGTGGCCTTCGAGCCTAAGTCCTCCGCCATGTACCAGGGTCCACCCTAATAAATCGTGTGTAGTCAATCGTAGCATCTTGCATGATCACTCGCATGCTCTGTATCCTTTATTCTGGCTTTGACAGCCCGATATCTCGGTAATTAATCAAAGGTGTTCCCACCTCGTGGGGGATGTAATTAACACCATAACCTTTACGGTATGGCGGACTACTGGTCCCGACCGAACCTCACATTCACCCGACAAGGGTCAGAATGAGCGCATAATAAAATCGTCACTCATGTGACTGGCACGCCCGCGTCGTCAATCAGTCAGTTGATTACCAGTTAGTCAAATGCCTGATCGATACGCTAACGAAAAGGGAAAAAAAAGGGTCGCAAACAGTTTTGCAGGGAATTTAACAAAATGGGGTTTAACAGAATTCTTTTGAACATACCAACAGTCCTTGACTGTATGCCCATTTTTCTCACATTCAAAGCATCTGGTTTGCTTACTTTTGAAACCACTTTTACCCCAAGTGGATCTAAACCAACACTCAGCAGCTCTGTGCCCGGGCTTATAGCAGTTGAAGCATACAATGTGTTGACTAGAATTGTGTTTAGATCCATATGGACCATGAAAATGAATAGAAGATCTGGCATGCAGTTTATTATCTTCTTTCATGATAAAACATTCACTCATGAGATGACCATACTTACCACAATAATAACATGAAGCATCAGGTTTCCTAGTAGCATGGTTTCTACCAGAAAAATTTCTAGAATGTAATATTCCACTAGCATGCTCATCCTTTAACATCAAACTGCAATCTTCCATTATGTGTCCTACTTTCCCACAATAATAACATGACCCCTTTTTAATATGAGTGTGTGAGAGATCATGCGAATTGTGTGCAACCTTCCTTATAGCAACAGGAGTGTCTTTTTCCTTTTTCTGTGAATTTTCACCCTTTTTCTGTTTTGGAGTTTGTTCCACAGTTTTGGGTTTCACAGTGGACTTTTGTGCAGTGAATTGAAAAATAGAAGGACCAGCAGTTGTGTTTTGATCAGAAGCTTTTACAAACACAGTTGAAGTTTTATTGCTATTGATCCTTTTGTTTGTTGAACTGTAACCCAGCCCCTCTCTCTGAGAGTTATCACTCTTTCCCAGAAGCTTATTCAGATTGTCCTTTCCCTTGACAAATTTTGACAAAGAATTTTTCAAGTCTTGAATTTCAGAATTTAAGCCACAAGTATTAGCTTCATATTTGGACAAATCTGTTTCACAGGAAATGAGTTGTTGATGCAAGGCATCATTCAAACTTTTGAGTTTTTCAACTTCCTGTTTTAGCTTTGTTTCATTGTCAGCTTCAGATAGGGACTTATATAGATCATCAACTTCTTGTTGAAGGGATGTGATAGTGAGCTCATAATTAGCTACCTTCTCTTCACAGCATTTGACATTTCCACTCAACATTAGGTTGATGGTTTTTAGACTCTCAATATCGTGTTCAGCATTCATCAACCTATCAGAATTATCTATGCTCACACCCCTGCCTTTTTCAATTATCAATAGCCTATCTGACTGTTAGGTGTTTAGATGATTTAGCTTGTTGATTTCCTCTTTCAATTTCCTATTTTTCTCTAGGAGATCATCATCAAACATCCAATCATCTAAGGAAGACTGACATTCATAAAAGTTTTCCTGTTGTTTCTCAGATTGAGGTTTGTTGAGATTTTTCTGAAGCTCTAGATTCATTATTCTATCAGCCTCCATTTTTTCAGAAATCAATCTGTTTTCTTTTTCAAGACTCATCAATTTGTGTTCAAATTCCTTGGACTGGTTTTTGAGTCTTTCATTTCCAGATTTCATATCTTTAGCTTCAGTTTTCTTTTCTAGCAATGATTTGTTTTCTTCTTTCAGAGATTTGATTAAATCCTTTTGAAGTTTATCATCAGAATCAAATTCATTTATCAAGTCTCTTAAAGCTGCACAAGCATTGCAAGCATTTTCAGATTTCATTTTTTCAAATGCAGAATTGACACATTCTAATTCTCTCACCAATTTTTCATTCTGAACTGCATTATAGTGATGAACCTGATCATCAATTAAACTAAGCCTCTCCTTTAGTTCAGAAATTTCACAAACAAGCTCATGATTCTCCTTTTTGTGTAAACCAATTTGTTTTATAAGAGTTTATTTTTCAGATTTCAAATGATCTAGATCTGTAATAATAGAATCAAAATCTTGTAGTTGTCTTCTAAAGATTTCATTTTCAGTTTTCAGAATTTCAGGGCTTTCACCTCGAGATTTAGCATTCTCATGATTCTTTAGCTCCTTTTTCAGACTTTTATACTTCTTCCCTCGTTTTTTATAGGATCTTGACAGATTGGCATAGGCATCTCCCCAGTCATCTAAAGAAAAATTCTCGAAAGGGTTTACCTCCTCAGCATCTTCAAATTCATCTTTGTCACTGCTATGGTTACTCTTGTCAGCCATCAGGCAACTGTCCTCATCTCTCCTCTGAGTTAGCTTCAGCTTTTCCAGAATGTCCTTAGCAGACCTGCAGTCATAAAAATAAGAATGTAGAGCCTTGTCAGTAGCTTCTTTCATTAGATTCAAAGCTCTCTGATTCTCTCCATGTTTTGATTTGTGACTGTCAGTCCATTTGGACTCTTTCCTTGGTAATATATGAGGACCTTGTGAAATTAACTTCCACAAATCCGGATCCATCAATTTCACATAGTTATGGAGACTGGCAACCCATGAGTTAAAATTAGAGCCATTGAAAACCGGTGGAGAGCCCATTGAATAAATCGGTAAGCAAATTAATGCAGCAAAGAGTAAAATCAGAAATGCACCAAGGGACAACAAGATCCTCTACAGATCGTTGGATCTGATCAATCAAAGAACCTAGCTCTGATACCAATTGTTAGGATGCAAGGCCCGGATATAGAGGGGGGTGAATGTATCCCTCTACAAATATAGCCTAATTAAAACTCTAAAGCTCAGTTATGCGGAATTAAAACTGTTGCAGAAATAAACCGAGGATACTTAGAAGGATCAAAGCAAGACAACAACTCAATAAGCCCTCAAACGATCCTAATCAAGCATCTAATGCATCAGTAATAATGAAATGCATCAAAGCACACACCACACAGCCATATTTAAATGCAGCAATAATTCAGATAAGATTTTCAATGAAACATTCATCTGCACCACAAACAGAATTGTATGCATTCAAATGACTTATAGTGTTTGCTATCATCAAAATCACAGGGACACAACATACGTGCATCCTTTTCCTTTGTCGATGGACCCTCCTTTTAGCTTGCTGCGGGAAGGTCAGCCTCTCGAACACACGAACTCTTCTTCTTTCTTCCCGCTCGGGGATGGCTTCATCGGCTTCGATCTCGAAGCCGTTATCATATCCATTGTCGTCGACTGACGACACCAACATTCTTTCCCCCATATATTCTTCATCTGCCATTGACGGGCAATAGTCTTCATCGGCGGCTGCTTGCATCAGTCGCTGTTGACCAAGCGAGGGGTTGCCTAACCCTCGAAAATAGTTTCTGACAAAACAGGTCATCTCTTCTCGACCCCGCTCTTGATGTAACACGGGGGATGATTGTCGACCTCCCGCAGGAGGGATATAAGCCAGCCGAGCTCTGTCAGCAGGTTGTTGGAATCTTCATCCCGAAGTTGGGACATTGGCTTGACGGGCAGCAGCCCGGAAACTTTTGTGGCGCGGAGGGTCCGCAGCCACTTCTTCTTCCTTCTTCGGGGGCAAGCCCCTTTCTCTTCTCTCTTCTGCCCCGTCATTCCCAGGACGGTGGCGAATGGGTGTCAGCTGATGGACAGGTTGGGCCCGCTTAGGAACCCACACCTGTTTGAACTTCCTCGGCCTGGGGGCCGACCTTCCTTGGCCATAGTGGCCGGTTTCTTCTCTTTCTGCCCTCCTTCCAGCAAGAGCCTGGTATGTATTGTGGACAGGGATGGTGGGGATGACTCGGTCTGGGGCCACCCGTGCATTGCATCCGTTGAGGAAGACGCGCATGCCGCCAACCATCATAGATTTCTCGGACTGGGATAGAGTCCCAGTAATCACAGCAGCACTCCTCTGGGTCTGGCGATGTTGACGTCCTCCAGGGTGCTTGTTGATGATATTGGGGCGGGTCCCACGTATGACGTGGTGCACCAGACAGCTAGCGGCCGGGGCCGGACTCTTGGATGAGTCGTTGCAGCAGGGAGTCTTCAGAGACTCCATTTTCCCCGCGGCTTCCTTGACAGGTTCCGAGGACTCGACTTCCAGCATATCAACAAAGGCTAACCCCAAGAAGTTGGGGAAGCCAATAGCTGCAGGGAAGCTGCCAAACTCCATGGGCACCGCCAGGTACCCTTGTGCGTGCCCAGCAACGATCGAAGGACCGAAGCCGACGCTAGTTAATCCCGCTGTTGTCATCGTTCGCCTGTAAAGCAAACAAGCCAACGATCAATAGCCTTTGAGAGGGCCTCGAAGCCCAAGTATCTCGGCAAAGAGATGAAAGGTGACACTGGTCCCACCGGGCGTGCCAGACTGTTTGCAATGGGTTTTATCCAACGATCTTATTGTTTTATTTCATGTATATATGTATATATGTACATATATATATATATATTATTACACGTGTCGATCAACTAATTAACTAACTGGTAATTAACTGACTGATTGACGACGCGGGCGTGCCAGTCACGTAGGTGACAAGTTTATTATGCGCTCATTCTGACCCATGTCGGGCGAAAGTGAGGTTCGGTCGGGACCAACAGTCCGCCATACCATAAAGGTTATGACGTTAATTACATCCCCCACGAGGAGGGAACACCTTTGATTAATATGTCGAGATAATAGGCTGTCGAGGCCGGAATAAAGGATGCGACGTTATGAACATGACGGAATCATGCGCGATGCATCTATCTATCATGCATGAGAGGCATGGTTCATTGAACTGGAGACCCTTGGTACACGGCGGAGGACGTAGGTCCGGAGACCACCATCGCGCATAGCGGAGACTTTCGATCGGGCATAACCCGACCTTCTGTCAACGCCATTTAATATACCCGGGGGTCTATGCAAGTATGCAAGCATGATGATGATAACTATATTAAGCATGGCAACAGAATTGTGAAAGCGAGGAGTGCTCACTCACGTTTGTCGATCTCCGCCAAGTGAGGCAAGAATAATAGCACAAACTGAATAGCAAAGCGATTCGGATCCAAACATCACTTCTCTTATTTAGTTTATTAGGATTTGTTAATTCCGGTCATGGGAGACGAAGGTCACACCGAGGGTAGGTGGATGATTAGAACAACATCAGGGCTTAAGACCGATGCAGCCACGCGTAGGGGTAGAGTTCCCCGACGCGGCCAATCGTGGGCAAACAGAAGAAATCCGGCACGGCCAAACAAAGGTAAAAGTCTAAAACCGGCGCGACGAAAATGTAGGAAAAGTTTAAAATGGCGCGGCCATAGGCACTTGTTAGCCCGGCGCGTAGGGAACGGGGCGCGCCGGTTTAGGGCGCGCCGGGAATTGGCCAGCCAAGAAAATAGAATTTATGAGTCTATTGCTAATCCGGTGCGGGGGGGGGGGACCGCGCCGTATTAGGGCGCGCCGGACTAAGGCCGCGCCGTCTTGATTTGTTTTTGATGCCTTTTGAAACCATTAAGTTTGTTAAGCTTATTTTGAGAGTTTTAGAGTTATTTAGGCCAGCTGTTTGTATAATTGAAGTCCAATATCCTTCGGAAGTGATGCAATGAGTCAGTGCGAGGTTCATACTCGAGCACTGAGTTGATTGAGTCCAGAACGAGCGTCCAATTATGGCTTTACTACTCTGAGTCTGTCCAAAATTGGGCAGCATATCCCCTGAACAGAAGAGTTGCAGGGGAGGAACGGGGTCATACTCACTCATGGAGTAAGCCCCTAAACCGCCGGTCTGCACAGTGGCAGCCAACAAATTCCCATTGGATAGGATACCCCGAGGACTAGCCTGCGAGGGGCACCAATACTCCGTGGGTGAAGATAGAAGGATGAGGCCATTGATGATGGGAGCAGCACCCCGAGGGCTAGCCTACGAGGGGTGGACAACCCACCGCTTATGGCACATCCATTGAAGGGACCGGCCGTTAGGAGAGTGGAGCTCCGAGGGCTAGCCTACCAGGAGCATACATCCCTTGGCCTTGATCGGGTCTTCGATTGTCGGGGCTAAGCTTGTTGGGCTAAGACCCCTGTCACTATCTGCTATGGCCTCGAGAAAGCATCTACCATCGAGAGGTAGAGCCCCCGATCGCCCAGCAATTCCATGAAGCAATAGGGGAATGTCCCCCTCCCCGGGTGATTAAGACGGGATGAGAGAATCTCGGAACGGTTCAAATGACCATGATGCAGAGGGGTAGTAGATGCATAGATGAGACGGACCCATCGTAGAAGCATATGCTCGAACAGCTAGGACGCAGCCTTCAGGGGGATGGATCCGGCCGTTCCCAAAGGCAACTCCCACCTTGTGAACAATCAGAGCAGTACGAAGGGAGGAGTTAATGGAAACTAGACCCTCGATACCACGGCGGGAAGAAGCATGCGCATAAGCACAGCTCTGTACACGGGGGGATACAGAGATCCTTAAATCAGAAATGAAAGCAGTCGATCGGAAAGACCCGGGGAGGGGTCGTTTCTGTAGCCCACGATGCTTCGGGGCATGATCGGGACTTCGGGGAAATCAGAATCAGAGACCACGCCCGGAAGAACTCAAACATACACATTGATATAGATAGAGAAGGGGACAGAAGCTTCGAGCATTCATTCGACCTGCTGGTCTAAGCATTTATATACATATTACCATCCCAGAAACGGGAATGGCCTAACATTTACATGTTAAGAATCCGGCACCGGCATCATTGCTCGGTCACCGTTCATCAATGGCAGAGGCAGAGGGACATGCAGAGGCACAATAATAAAGCAAAGGGAAAGAGAGAATCACAGAGAAGGGGGAGGGGGGTCGGCTCGTATCTTCGCCATCCCTCCCCCTCTCGCTTACATCTGATAGATGGAAACCTCAGAAGTAAAGGATCCACGAAAGCAGAGAAAGATAGGCACCGGTGCCCACCTATTCTTGAAATAGAGTATCGTATCTTCAGCGAGCGAAGGAAGAGGAAGATGGCCAGCGGAGGACGCTCAGAAGAAACCCTATTTTTCCCAGGAAGCTTTCTCCCGATTCCTCCTTTTCTCTCTCTGTCTCCTCTTCGAAAGCCTCTCTCGAAAACCTCTCTTCTATCTTCTTCTATCTGCCCCCTCTCGCTTTCTTTTCGAACAGCCACGTGCATATATATATCATTGAACCACAAGCCTCATCTGACGTGAAGAACTGCGCGCCGGGAAAAGCTTCATGGGCTCCTATGCACCGAAATAAGGGGCATCAGGTGGGGTTCTTTGCGCACCGGGATAAGGGGGCATCAAGTGGGGGGCGCGCCGGTTTAAGGCGCGCCGTGCTAATGCTCCTCGCGCGTTTCGAGCCAGTCAATGAGTCCGAGGATGATTCCGGGGGTCACCGTGAACATTTATCTTGCCAATGCTCATCGAAACATTGACGAGATGTCTTGTCGAAGCTCCTAGGTTAACGTACGGCCATTCTCGAGACTCCAGCTAGCTTTGATTTGATCATACGGGCCTTCCGCTGACACGGCCTTTAGCTCTATGATCCGTGCTGCTGGCTCGGCCTGGCTCGTGCCCAAAGCTCCTTAGGGGGTGGGGTAACACCAGGGATAGTTCCGCCTGAGCTGGGCGATCATTCGGCCACTAACCGGCCCATCTTGGAGGGAAGCCGTACCCGTGCCGGGTGATCGGGATCTTCTGCCATCAGAGCTTTCGGTCCTCCGTCTCGGAGAGCCAGGGGGACTCTTTCATCTTCAGGAGAGCCCTTCATGAGGTGGGAAGCCACTGGGTAGACCATTGTCCTTGATCGGACAACGGGTGTAGTGTATGCGGCACGACAGAGTAGATGCCGGTTCATTGGGCAGGGTTGATCGCACTGCCGGTTGGTTGTGAGTTTGTCTCGGCTCTCCTGAGGTGAAGTCCCCGTGTCCATACGGGGTGACTCGAGGCTTCGGCAGCTTGAGAAACCTTCAATATGTTGATCTTTATCGGCTTCCGTGCTTCAGCGGGCCGGGTCCTTCGTCTTTGTGGCTTGGTCGCCGACGATCATATTTTGGGTGCCAACATGGATCTTCGGACCCGGATGAGGCTGAGAACTGGCTGAAGGAGACAAAAAGAATCTTCAGGGTTATGCAATGTTGAGATCAGGATCGCGTCTTATTAGCGACTTTCCAATTAGAACGCGATGCTCATGCTTGGTGGGAAGCCGTGGAAGCCACACTTGAGAATAGGAGTGCCACGTGGGATCAGTTCAAGGAGTTTTTCAATAGCAAGTACTTCTCAGATCGGGTGCAGGAGAAGAAGGCGGCCGAGTTTGCTGCTTTGAAACAAAGAAACTTGTCGGTTGCAGAATATGAAGCGTAGTTTTCTAGATTATGTAAGTATGCCCCACACTTGGTGTCCACTGAGAAAATGAAGGCTAAAAGATTTTTGAATGGTTTGAAGCTTCAGTACATCAATCAATTGGCACCCTTGGAAATCCATATCTATGCTGAGATAGTAAGGAAAGCACAAGTTTTGGAGGATACGATGGAAATGAGTGACCGGATCAGAGGTCAGGATAAGAAGAAGGAATAGACTACCAGTTCCGGGAAGTTATGACACGCCCCGATGCGGAATATCAGGACCGGTAGTAGAAAATGCTAGTAAAGATAACAAGTTAAGCTAAGAATTAACATAATGCCATGAACAGAAATAACTCCAATCTATTACAATAACCATCAAACGTCTTACAAACCGACTTAAACATAATCAAACATAACCTCTACTCGACTCCGGTACAATAACTAACACAAGTTCTGAGACATAGCTAGATGTAAACAACTAAACAATCTCAATATAGCGACTAGCTGACACACTCCAAGTAATCACTCTCGCCCATTCCCATCCATCTGTGAATCTTCACCTGAGCTTCCTGGAAAGGGGGGAAACAACTATATGAGCGAACGCTCAGTAGGTAATAACATGCAATTATAAGTGATTAACCAATGAATTACATGTATATGAAACGGAAAGAAAAGAAATAATGATCAAATGAAACAACATAATAACAGAAAGTGCTAAAGAATGGAATGTAATAACAATATGACAAGAATGATAAGATTACAAGAATTGCAAGTTTATGAATAATATATATAACAGGAAATTGCAAGAAATTGGCCAACAAGCCAGATTGTAACCAAGTCAAACACGATCAAGTAAGAGATCATTGTCATAGACATCACGCTAGTCATGCACTCGGTGCAATGCCTCACTCTATCATTATAAACTCCCATGGGCACAAGTACTTTCCGGGCGCTCTCCCCAGGACCAGACCGGGCCCCTATGGTACGTTGGCATTGATTTATTGGATCCAAGATCCCAAGTTGTCTAGACTTTAATCAAGTTAAATGGCCAATTATAATCAAGTATAAACTTACCTCGGAACGTCCCAAGGCTAAGTTGAAGAGATACTGTCCAGAATTTTTGTCCAGAAGTTCAAATTATCAAGAACCATCATGTTCTTGGATTCAAAACCATAAAACACGGGGAAAACTAGTCTCTGTAAGATATGCGGTCACTACTGGGCCGCTCAAGACTTGTGCGGTCGACACTGGGCCGCACTAACAGGAACTGGGCGGGCTTTAGCCCTCTAGAGGTCAAGGTTGAACGGCTGCTGATGGGCCGCCCTTCTATATGAACAGTTCGGATGGGGCCGCACAACGCCAGAAAGTTACAGAATCGAGGACAGGATGTGTGGTCCTGACAGGGCCGCTCATGAGTTGAACGGTCCACTCAGGGCCGCCTGAAAGAAGTACGGTCCATTACTGGCTGCACAACACAGGGCCTAACAACGAGTTAGAATTTAGCCCTAGTGGGCTCCCGGCTACCATAGGTAGGGTGGAACTGAACCAGAGTCCAGCCCACTGTCTGCTGGTCGGCCTAGGGTCTACTGGGCTGATCAAAACAGGATTTGGCCGAAGATAGATCAAGGATAATCGACCAAGATAAGTTGGCATAAGCTAGGGATGAACGGTCGATATTGGGCCGTTCAGGGAGATATGCGGTCTACAAATAGCCGCTCAAGTCTCTGTTAATCCAATTCGGATTAACTCAAATCACAGCGGTTCGATGGAGTCTTACTCAAATCTAGGGGGATAATATGGTTCAAGATTAATGGTTATTACATGTAAAAACCTAATAGCCATTTCAATTATCAAGGATTCATAATTAAAATTGACATTCATTGGAAAGAGGAATCAAGATCAAGCTCAAATTAAATAAATCAACAAGAATTATTTAAGGTCATGAATTACAGTTTATTAGGTACGTTGCTAACATGCAATTAACCAGTAATCTACTAACATAACATGCTGAAATGACAATTTCAATCTGTTCTGTAATAGATGTGCGGTCGGTTCTAGACCTTACATCCCAATGAACGGTCATGTACTGGCCGCACACGTCCCCTCAGATCCGAAGACCTGCTGGATAGGGACAGTCGGTAGTGGGCCGTTGGGAAGGATGTGCGGTCTGGAACTGGCCGCAGGTGACATATGCGGTTAGGGATCGGCGGCACGTTCCAGGGACACGAACGGATATAGAAAGCTATAAACGGTCAACAGAGGGCCGCCTATCTGGGATGTACGGTCTATCGTGTGGCCGCACATGACCAAACAGGTCGCTGCCCCTTCGCCGTGCCCGACTCCGGCGAGATTTCTAGGGTTAACTTAAAACACTAAATTCGCACGATATAAAGCATGACATTTGGGGCTTTTACTATCAAAAGAAAGAGCATGAAAAACTATACAAGATGCATGAATCAATTTTATGTTTACAGCCTGAAATCACTACTTAATCGAAAGGGAACAATTATAACCCTAGATGTGACATGCTTCTACTAAAACCTAAATTCTCGCAGGATACTTGATAAAATTTAGAGCTTTCTACATCAATGAAAAGCTAACACGATGCTGCTTCTAACCATATATTATTTGTAGGGTTTGGCTTGCTATCACCTACCTGAATCAGATGAAGAAGGAAGGAGAAAGAAAACCAAGGACGTCGGTACACGCAGCCACTAATCGCTCGAGATCTCCCTCGATCTAACTCCTCTGCAGCCGCCGCTGGTTCTAAACGATTCTAGGGTTAGAGAGCTTCATTTTAACAGTTCACACACCTTCTAGAGGCTTCTATGTACGGAGTATTCATTCACGCAAGTCGAGTCATTGTGAATGCCGCCGTAATTGTTGACGCGCCGAAACTCCACCGAATGCATCTCTTAGGGTTAGGGTTTCGAGAGATTAAGAGAGGGTAAATGATCCTCTCATCTTGGCCTTTCATTTGTCACCGATTTGGGATCATTTGGTGGAGTATTGGGCTCGAATTTGGCGTTTCAAGGTATGGTTAACTAAGTGTTCAATTTGGGCTTAATCCACTAATTCGGCCTACTTACAGATTTTATTTGGATTGACCACAGAAGGCAAGTTTGTTAAACGTGTTATTCTTTACAAGAATATTTTTTTTTTGGATTTTTATAAAATAGTCAAAATATAACTCATTCTATTTGTTAAGGAATTATTCTAATTAATTTCTAATTAATCTCAAAAAGAAATCGGGGTATTACACCCTCCCCCACTTAAGGAATTTGGTCCTCCAAATTCAATGTACTTAATAAAAAGTGGGAGTGAGACAGCTCACCTAGAATAAGTCAGGATACTATCTCCGCATAGTATCTTCTGACTCCCAAGTAGCTTCTTTAGTTCCACGCCGACTCCACTATACTTTAACCTTCGGTATGGAACGATTCTTGGTTACTGTTGCTTCCGATCCAAAATCATGATCGGTCTTTCTTCATAAGTCAGATCTTCCTTCAATTCGAAGTCCATATGCTGAATAATGTGAGTGAGATCGTACACATATTTTCGTAACATAGACACATGGAAAACATTGTGCACTCTAGATAACTGAGGTGGTAGTGCCAAACGGTAAGCAACCTCTCCCACTCTTTCCAGAATCTCAAATGGACCAATGTATCTTGGACTCAGTTTGCCCTGAATACCAAACCTTCAAATTCCTCTCATAGGAGAAACCTTTAAAAATACATGCTCGCCAACCTGAAATTCCAATGCTCTCCTCCTGGTGTCGGCATAACTCTTCTGTCTTGATTATGCTACTTGCAGCCGATCTCTGATAATATGGATATTCTTAGACGATTCAGAAATGAGATCTGGTCTAAGCCATTGCTTCTCACCTACCTCGCCCCAACATAATAGGGATCGACAGCTTCTACCATACAAAGCTTCAAATGGAGCCATCTGAATGCTGGACTGGTAACTGTTGTTGTAGGTGAATTCAACCAATGCCAAATGGTCACTCTAACTACCCCCAAAGTCAATCATGTAGGCTCTAAGCATATCTTCCACTATCTGGTTGGTCCTTTCAGTCTGTCCGTCTGTTTGTGGATGAAAAGTAATGCTGAAATTCAGACGAGTTCCCAAGGACTCTTGCAATCATTTCCAAAAATGAGAAGTGAATCTGGGGTCTCTATCAGACACAATGCTGACTGGTATACCATGTAGTCTTACCACTTCCTTTATATACAAAGCAGCCAAAACATCAACTGTCCATTTAGACTTAATGGATAAGAAATGAGCCGATTTTGTCAATCTATCGACAATCACCCATATTGCATCAAATCCACCATGAGTCCTAGGTAGACCCATAATGAAATCCATGCCAATGCTCTCCCACTTCCATTGGGGTATATCAACGGGTTTCAATTTCCCTGTTGGTTGGAAATGCTCCGCCTTGACTTGCTGACAAACTAAGCATCTACTTACGAAGTCCGCCACTTCCCTTTTCATATTCGCCACCAAAAAGATCCTTTCAAATCCTTGAACATCTTAGTACCTCCAGGATGAATGGTGTATCTGGATCTATGAGCTTCCTCGAGGATCTTACTCTTCATCTCAGCTACATTAGGTATACAAGTTCTTTGTTGAAATTACAATCTTCCATCATCAGCCATCATGAAGTCAGGTATGTTACTCAAGCTTCCCTTGATCTCTACCAACTCCGAGTCATCATCTTGCAGGGACTTGATTTCCATCAATAATTCGGACTTAAGTTGAATTTGAGAAATCATAACCCGATCCTTGTCAACATTAAGATCCAAACTAGCTAACGGCTCTAGCAATTTCTATTCTTATAACATGAGGCTTGACAACTTAGCTATAGGCTTGCGGCTTAAGGCATCTGCCACAACATTACCTTTTCCAGGATGATACTTAATGGAGAAATCAAAGTCCTTCAAATACTTCAGCCATCTTCGCTGCCTCATATTGAGTTCCTTATGAGAAAATAAGTATTTCAAACTCTTATGATCTGAAAACACTCTGAATGCCTCTGCATATAAGTAGTGCTTCCATATCTTCATGGTGAACACCACTGCTGCTAGCTCCAAATTATGAACAGGATAATTCTCTTCATGCTTCCTCAACTGCCTAGAAGAATAGGCTATCAGTTTCCCGTGCTGCATGAGTACACACCCTAAACCAATACCTGAAGCATCAGTGTACACAACAAAACCTCATTCACCAGAAGGTAAAGCCAAAACAGGTGCAGTAGTCAAACATTCCTTCAGGGTCTGAAAGCTTCGCTCATAATCTTCTGACCAATCAAATCTGATCTCCTTGCGGGTTAATCTTGTCAGAGGTACCGTAATCTTGGAGAAATCTTGAATAAACCTTCGGTAGTAACCTGTTAGGCCTAGGAAACTTCTCACTTCAGTCACATTAGTAGGCTTATCCAAATCCTTTACTGCCTCTACCTTCGAAGGATCAACAGAAATACCTTCTTTTGTGATGATATGCCCTAGAAAGGACACCTCTTGTAGCCAGAAATCACACTTACTAAACTTGGCATATAACTGATGATCTCTCAATAGTTGCAATGCCATCCTCAAATGTTCAGCATGCTCCTCTTCACTCTTAGAATAAATTAGGATGTCATCAATGAACACCACGACCCATTGATCAAGATAGGACCGAAACACATCGTTCATCAGCTGCATGAAAACTGCCGGTGCATTCGTTAGCCCAAAAGGCATTACTACAAATTTGAAATGCCCATACCTACTGTGGAAGGCTATTTTATAGATATCCTCTTCCTTAATTAGTAATTGATGATCTCCAGATCAAAGGTCAATCTTTGAAAAATACTGAGCTCCTGCTATCTGATCGAATAACTCATCAATCCTTGACAATGGATATTTGTTCTTGATAGTCAACTAGTTCAATTACCGATAATCGATGCACAACCTCATCGAACCATCCTTCTTCCGGATGAATAATACAGGGGCTCCCCACGGGGAAGTACTAGGATGAATTAACCCTTTCTCAAGTAATTCCATCAACTGCTGCTTTAGTTCCCTTAGCTCTGCAGGAGACATACGATAAGGGACTTTGGAAATATGGGTCGCACCAGAAATCAGATCAACAGAAAAGATAACTTCCCTATCAGGAGGAAGTCCTGATAGTTCCTCAAGAAAGACATCTGGAGAATCTCGGACGACAGAAAAGTCCTCAATCTCAGTCTTCTGCTCAGGGGTCACAAAAACAAAGGCTAGAAAAGCCTTACATCCTCTCCTCATCAGCTTATCAGCTCGAAGAGTCGAAATAAGCAGAATAGACTTATGGTGTCTAATTCCTGTGAAAGAAAGTCTAGGCATTCCAGTGAAAGACACAGAACTAGATCTGCACTGAACATTGGCCTCATACTTAGCCAACCAATATGCTCCTAGAATTACATCATAATCCTTCATGTCTATACAAACTAAATCAGCTGGCAGGTTTTGTTCATTGATCAAGACCTTACTAGAAGGATAGAAATACTTAATTGCTGATCCGGAACCAATATGAGTTGAAATCTCTAACGGAGAATTCATCAAAACTGGCTTCACAGCTAAAGACTTCACAAATCTTTGAGAAATAAAAGAATGAGTGGCACCAGTATCAAAAAGAATAAAAGCTGATTTATCATGTTCAATAAGAGTGTCTTTGACAAGTCCACCCTCCTCGGTGGGTCCTATCTCATCTTCTTGTAGAGCCTGGAGCTTGCCTTGCTGCTTCTTGATTCCTTGCAGTTTCACCGGGGTAGCTTACTCAGATAAAAGAGGGCACTCGGGAGTACGGTGGTCCCTACTGTCGCAACGTAAATAGGCACCCAGCTTGCGCCAGCACTCCTCCATCTTGTGACTTGGACGGTCATAATACTTGCATACGCCCTTGAATGGAACAATAGGGCCATGTTTTTTGTCTTCAATCTTCGGCATCTTGCCCTTCCATGAACCAGACCCACTAATGGGCCTCTTCCTGCCATGACTAGGCTTGATACTTCCAGAACCAGTATGGTGTTGTTCAATCTTAACACTCTTCCCACGGATTCTCTCCGTCATTTCTAAAGTATCTTTCAACACTTGAGCTTTTCTCACCATCTCGGAATAAGTTGAAATTTCCATCGGTGCCAACTAGTTGATATACTGCAGCTTCAGCCCATTAAGAAAGCGCTTAGCCTTCATATTCTCGGTAGATATCAAATGAGTAGCATAACGAGATAGCCGAGAGAATTGAGCTTCATATTCAGCTACGGATAGATTTCGTTGCTTCAAAGTAGCAAACTCAGCCCCCTTCTTCCCTTGTACTTGATCAGAGAAATATTTACCATTGAAGAATTCCTTAAACTCTTCCCATGTGACTTGTCTATCACCAAGGGTAGCCTTCACTGCGTCCCACCATGTCCTCGCATCATGTTCAAGTTGAAAGGTCGACAAGAGGACACGTTCCTGATCGCTACATTGCATCACTTCAAAAATCCTCCCTATCTCTTCAAGCCAGTGCTTGGCTTCATCAGGGTCAGTCGAGCCACCAAATTGCGAGGGATTCATCCCACGGAAGTTCTGATAAAGATCGTCAGTGCCATGGTTTGCAGCTCCTCCTTGTGTCACTTGTTGCAAGGCCTGGGTAAGTCCTTGAACCGTGCGCTATAAGTTCCTTCATTCTACGCGTTCTCCTGCCATTGCAAAAGCCTACACGAGAAATAAGTTATATTAGGTTCAATCAAGAATGGATAATCGTGCAATTAGATTATTAACTCAACCCCAGTCTTCTACCCAAATCTCACTAGGTTAGGTTCTTAGACTTATAACAAGGTTATAGGTCCTACGATATCACTTAGGATCCTAGAACTTAGAGAACCTAGGGATATTAGAAAACCTAGGCTCTGATATCATCTGTCACTCCATGTACTCTATACCGTCAAGGTATTATCCGCATTGGCCTTCTGGCCTCACGGTTTTGTCCCTTTCTAAAAATAATCGACTCCGGAATGGGGGACTTCCCAGGCAGGTCACCCATCCCAATACTGCTCCCCATTAAGCACACTTAACTTCGGAGTTCTTTTCAAGAACTGAGCTGATAATTCAAAAGACGCCTCGATGATATAGAGTACAACTTTACTATATTTGAGGGTGTTGCAATCTACCATCTTATATAGGCGACGTCCTTGTCGTTGGGCACATATAGCACGCAATCACGCAATCAAGCCCCCAAGCAGGTAGGACTTTAGAGGTGGCCCCTACAGGCTCAAGAGGTGGCTCCCACTATGTAGCACTTTGCTCCATTACAGACTTAAGAGGTGGCTCCCATAGCGTAGCACTTTACCCTGCATGGCACTTAGTTCCCAAACTTCTGGCTGGGGTATAGCTCTGATACCACCAAACTGTCACGCCCCAACGCGGAATATCGGGACCGGCAGTAGAAAATGCTAGTAAAGATAACAAGCTAAGCTAAGAATTAACATAATGCCATGAACAGAAATAACTCCAATCTATTATAATAACCATCAAACGTCTTACAAACTGACTTAAACATAATCAAACATAACCTCTACTCGACTCCGGTACAATAACTAACACAAGTTCTGAGACATAGCTAGATGTAAACAACTAAACAATCTCAATATAGCGACTAGCTGACACACTCCAAGTAATCACTTTCGCCCATTCCCATCCATCTGTGAATCTTCACCTGAGCTTCCTGGAAAGGGGGGAAACAACTATATGAGCGAACGCTCAGTAGGTAATAACAAGCAAGTATAAGTGATTAACCAATGAATTACATGTATATGAAACGGAAAGAAAAGAAATAACGGTCAAATGAAACAACATAATAACAGAAAGTGCTAAAGAATGGAATGGAATAACAATATGACAAGAATGATAAGATTACAAGAATTGCAAGTTTATGAATAATATATATAACAGAAATTGCAGGAAATTTGCCAACAAGCAAGATTGTAACCAAGTCAAACACGATCAAGTAAGAGATCATTGTCGTAGACATCACGCTAGTCATGCACTCGGTGCAATGTCTCACCCTATCATTATAAACTCCCATGGGCACAAGTACTTTCCGGGCGCTCTCCCCAAGCCCAGACCGGGCCCCTATGGTACGTTGGCATTGATTTATTGGATCCAAGATCCCAAGTTGTCTAGACTTTAATCAAGTTAAATGGCCAATTATAATCAAGTATAAACTTACCTCGGAACGTCCCAAGGCTAAGTTGAAGAGATACTGTCCAGAATTTCTGTCCAGGAGTTCAAATTATCAAGAACCATCATGTTCTTGGATTCAAAACCATAAAACACGGGGAAAACTAGTCTCTGTAAGATATGCGGTCACTACTGGGCCGCTCAAGACTTGTGCGGTCGACACTGGGCTGCACTAACAGGAACTGGGCTGGCTTTAGCCCTCGGGAGGTCAAGGTTGAACGACTGTTGATGGGCCGCCCTTCTATATGAATGGTTCGGATTGGGCCGCACAACGCCAGAAAGTTACAGAATCGAGAACATGATGTGTGGTCCTGACAGAGCCGCTCATGAGTTGAACGGTCCACTCAGGGCCGCCTAAAAGAAGTACGGTCCATTACTGGCCGCACAACACAGGGCCTAACCAAGAGTTAGAATTTATCCCAAGTGGGCTCCCGGCTACCATAGGTAGGGTGGAACTGAACCAGAGTCCAGCCCACTGTCTGCTGGTCGGCCTAGGGTCTACTGGGTTGATCAAAATAGGATTTGGCCGAAGATAGATCAAGGATAATCAGCCAAGACAAGTTGGCATAAGCCAGGGATGAATGGTCGATATTGGGCCGTTCAGGGAGATATGCGGTCTAAAAATAGCCGCTCAAGTCTCCGTTAATCTAATTCGGATTAACTCAAATCACAGCGGTTCGATGGAGTCTAAATCAAATCTAGGGGGATAATATGGTTCAAGATTAACGGTTATTAACGGTTATAACATGTAAAAACCTAATAGCCATTTTAATTATCAAGGATTCATAATTAAAATTGACATTCATTGGAAAGATGAATCAAGATCAAGCTCAAATTCAATCAACAAGAATTATTTACTATCATGAATTATAGTTTATTAGGTGTATTGCTAACATGCAATTAACCACTAATCTACTAACATAACATGCTGAAATGACAATTTCAATATTTTATGTAATAGATGTGCAGTCGGTTCTGGACCTTACATCCTATTGAACGGTCATCTACTGGCTGCACACGTCCCCTCAGATCTGAAGACCTGCTGGATAGGGACGGTCGGTAGTGGGCCGCTGGGAAGGATGTGCGGTCTGGAACTGGCCGCAGGTGACATATGCGGTTAGAGATCGGCCGCACGTTCCAGGGACACGAACAGATATTCAAAGCTATAAACGGTCAACAGAGGGCCGCCTATTTGGGATGTACGGTCTATCGTGTGGCCGCACATGTCCAAACAGGTCGCTGCCCCTTCGCCGTGCCCGACTTCGGCGAGGTTTCTAGGGTTAAATTAAAATACTAAATTCGCACGATATAAAAGATGAAATTTGGGGCTTTTATTATCAAAAGAAAGAGCACGAAAAACTATACAAGATGCATGAATTAATTTTATGTTTACAGCCTAAAATCACTAAATCGAAAGGGAACAATTATAACCCTAGATGTGACATGCTTCTACTAAAACTTAAAATTCTCGCAGGATACTTGATAGAATTTAGGGCTTTCAACATCAATGAAAAGCTAACACGATGCTGCTTCTAACCATATATTATTTGTAGGGTTTGGCTTGCTATCACCTACCTGAATTGGATGAAGAGAGAAGGAGAAAGAAAACCAAGGACGCCGGTACACGCAGCCACTAATCGCTCGAGATCTCCCTCGATCTAACTCCTCTGCAGCCGCCGCTGGTTCTAAACGATTCTAGGGTTAGAGAGCTTCATTTTAATAGGTCACACACCTTCTGGAGACTTCTATGCGCGGAGTATTCGTCCATGCAAGTCGAGTCAATGCGAACGCCACCGTAATTGTTGACGCGCCCAAACTCCGCCGAATGCATCTCCTAGGGTTAGGGTTTCGAGAGATTAAGAGAGGGTAAATGATCCTCTCATCTTGACCATTCATTTGCCACCGATTTGGGCTCATTTGGTGGAGTATTGGGATCGAATTTGGCGTTTCAAGGTATGGTTAATTAAGTGTTCAATTTGGGCTTAATCCACTAATTCGGCCTACTTATAGATTTTGTTTGGGTTGGCCACAGAAGACAAGTTTGTTAAACATGTTATCCTTTACAAGAATATATATTTTTTGGATTTTTATAAAATAGTCGAAATATAACTCATTCTATTTGTTAAGTAATTATTCTAATTAATTTCTAATTAATCTCTAAAAGAAATCGGGGTATTACAACTTCAGACCCAATATTGGTCAGAAGAGGCCCAATGGTGGGCCGAGTTTTTCTAAAAATAAGAAACCCAAGGAAGGCGAGAAGAAGGTTGGACCAATTGTGCCGTCTAAGGCAGTTTGCAAGTACTGTGACCGTCCATGTCACAAGATGGAAGAGTGTTGGCGCAAGTTAGGCGCTTGCTTAAGGTGTGGTAGTAGGGACCACCGAATTCCAGAATGTCCCCTTATTAATGAATCGGCAGCATCTGATAAGTCACAAGGAAGTTACAAGCGGCAAGGTAGGCTCCAAGCCCTCCAGGAGGCAGAGACCGAGAACCAGACTACCGAGGAAGGAGGTATTGTCGAAGGTACTCTTACTATTCTTTCCAAGCCAGCTTTCATACTTTTCAACACTGGAGCCACTCATTCTTTTATATCTCTAAAATTTGCTAAGACTTTATCTGTGGAACCGGTGTTGTTGGATTCACACCTTATGATATCGACCCCTATTGGTTCGGGATCCGAGATTAAATATTATTATCCTTATAGTGAAGTTTTTATCAATGGTTGTAATTTATCTGCTGATCTAGTATGCATGAAGATGAAAGATTATGATGTAATCTTAGGGGCTGATTGGTTATGTAAGCATGGTGCTAGTGTTCATTGTAAGTCAGGAGTAGTGTCTTTCCCTGGACGTCCGAAGCTTTCTTTCTCTGGCTCTAGGCTATCCAAGACCGTGCCACTCATTTCGGCACTTCGGGTAGATAAGTTGTTAAGAAAGGGGTGTCCAACATTCTTGGCTTTAATTTCTTTAACTGATAAAAAAGAAGTGGAGTTGAAAGATATCCCTATTATTCAAGATTTTTCGGAGGTATTTCCAGATGAATTGCCAGGTCTTCCCCCTGAAAGGGAGGTGGTTTTCTCTATTCCTGGCGCCTTGCCTATTTCGAGAGCTCCCTACCGTATGTCCCCGGCTGAGTTAAGAGAACTGAAGGTGCAATTGTTAGACTTGCTAGAAAGAGGGTTCATTCATCCGAGTACTTTCCCGTGGGGTGCTCCTGTTCTTTTTGTAAGGAAGAAAGATGGTTCTTTAAGACTGTGTATCGATTATCGTTAGTTGAATCAGCTCACCGTGAAGAACAAGTACCCATTACCAAGGATCGATGAATTATTTGATCAGATATCAGGAGCCCAGTATTTCTCAAAGATCGATCTCAGATCTGGGTATCATCAGTTGAGGATAAAAGATGAAGATATTTTTAAGACGGCATTCCGTAGCAGGTATGGGCATTTTGAATTTGTGGTGATGCCGTTTGGACTAACAAATGCTCCTACAGCTTTTATACAGCTAATGAATTGTGTGTTTTGGCCCTACTTGGATCAGTGGGTCGTGGTATTTATCGATGATATTCTGATATATTCAAGGATCAAGGAGGAGCATGAACAACACTTAAGAATGGCGTTGCAGATATTAAAAGAGCATCAGCTATACGCCAAGTTTAGTAGATGTGAGTTCTTGTTGCAAGAGGTATCTTTTCTGGGCCACATTATTTCTAAAGAGGGAATCGCAGTAGACCCTTCTAAAGTTGAGGATGTACATAATTGGGAAAGATTTGTGAATGTAACTGAGATCAGAAGCTTCTTAGGCTTGGCAGGCTATTATCGAAGGTTCATCAAGGATTTTTCCAAGATTGCAGTGCCCTTGACAAGGTTAACTCGTAAGGAGAATTGTTTTGAATGGACGGATGATTGTGAAAAGAGTTTTCAGACTTTGAAGGAGTGTTTGACCACTGCCCCAGTTTTGGCCTTACCCTTAGGTGAAAGAGGTTTTGAAGTTTATACCGATGCTTCAGGAATTGGTTTAGGTTGCGTATTGATGCAACGAGGGAAGGTGATAGCTTATTCCTCCAGGCAGTTGAGAAAACATGAAGAGAATTACCCTGTGCATGATCTGGAGTTAGCAGCAATTGTGTTTGCTCTTAAGAAATGGAGGCATTATCTTTATGGAGAAACTTTCACCGTGTACTGAGACCATAAGAGCTTAAAATATTTATTTTCTCAGAAGGAGTTGAATATGAGACAGAGAAGGTGGTTAGAGTACTTAAAGGATTTTGACTTCTCCATTGAATATCATCCCGGAAAGGGGAATGTTGTAGCAGATGCTTTAAGCAGGAAGCCAACAGCTAGGCTAGCCAGTTTGATGATTCAAGAGTGGAAGTTGTTAGAACAGTTTACCAATTTAGATATTACAGAAAAGGAAGATCAGATCTTGGTGGCTCATGTCCAGCTTCGTTTAGAATTGCTAGCAGAAATTAAGTAGTTGCAGGATAATGACCCTGTGCTCGTTGGAATTAAAGAACAGATGGCTAATCGACCAGATTTTATGTTAGCTGATGATGGAAGATTGTTGTTTTGAGGGAGAACATGCGTCCTTGATTCCATGGAAAAAAAGAAGAAAATTCTTGAAGAAGCGCACAGATCTAAGTATACTATACACCCAGGAGCTACAAAGATGTACAGAGATTTGAAGAGGACTTTCTAGTGGCCGAACATGAAGAGGGAAGTGGCCGATTTTGTGAGCAGGTGTTTAGTATGTCAACAAGTTAAAGCAAATCATTTCAGACCTGTTGGGAAGTTAAAACCTCTCGAAATATCACAATGGAAGTGGGAAAGTGTTGGTATGGATTTTATTATGGGTTTACCCCGAACACGAGGAGGCCTTTATGGAATTTGGGTGATCATTGATCGACTGACAAAGTTTGCACACTTTTTACCTATTAAGTCAAGGTGGACCGTGGATATTTTGGCTGCCCTATATATAAATGAAGTAATAAGATTGCATGGAGTTCCTGTGTCCATCATATCTGACAGAGACCCCAGGTTTACATCTAACTTTTGGAAAGGACTGCAAGCATCATTAGGCACTCGTTTGAACTTCAGTACAACTTTTCACCCTCAGACTGATGGACAGACTGAGAGAGCAAACCAGATTGTTGAAGACATGTTGAGAGCATGTATAATTGATTTTCGAGGTAGTTGGCATGAACATTTACCTTTGATTGAATTTGCATACAATAATAGTTACCAATCTAGCATTCAGATGGCACCGTTTGAGGCCTTGTATGGCAGGAGTTGTAGATCTCCTCTTTGTTGGGAAGAAATTGGTGAGAAGCAATGGCTCGGACCAGATCTTATCTCAGAATCATCAAAGAACATCCAAGTTATCAGAGACCGTTTGAAGGTCGCCCAGTCCCGACAAAAAGAGCTATGTAGATAATAGAAGAAGGGAGCTAGAATTTCAGATTGGGGACCATGTATTTTTGAAAGTGTCACCATCAAGAGGAATTAGAAGATTTGGAATTCGAGGTAAGTTAAGCCCAAGGTTTGTTGGCCCATTTGAGATCTTAGAGAGGGTAGGCGAAGTTGCCTATAGATTAGCCCTACCACCACAGTTAGCTAGTATTCACGATGTGTTCCATGTATCTATGCTTCAGAAGTATATGTATGACCCTTCGCACATTATCCAACATGCTGATTTAGAATTGAAGAAGGACTTATCTTATGAAGAGAAGCCTATCAAGATATTGGACTTCAAGCAACAACAACTCAGGAATCGATCCATTTCGATGGTCAAGGTCCAGTGGAGTCGGCGTGGAGCTGAGGAAGCAACATGGGAATCCGAGGATGCGATCACGAAATTATATCCCGAATTGTTTTAAGGTTGGTTGTTAGCAGATTCGATGAATTTGGGGACCAAATTCCTTAAGTGGGGGAGGGTGTAGCACCCTGTATTTTTCTACTATAATATTTCCACATAAATTAATTATTTATTGGCTCAACTTCTAAATAAATTATTAAAATTCTGGAAAAATATGAAACTAGTGTAAAATTGAATTTTTAATAGCTTTGTCTTCAGGTAAGAGCCCAAAATAAAATTTGTATAGGCCCAATTTCGCATTTTTAGCAGTTTTTCGTGGGTTTGAAGACCAAGTTTAGCCATCACAATTTGGGCCCAATTCTAGCCCAATTGTGCTCCAATTCGAGCCAAACCCTAGCCCATTGATAGGTCTTTGCTTTCTCTTCGAAAACCCTAACTCTAAATGCTTCTATCGGCGGTGGCGGTGGTGGATTAGAACCTTATCCGAAGTTTTTGCCGGAATTTCTTCATAGGACTCTTCAACCAAAGTAGATCTCTAGAAGTCCCTATAGGTTCTATTTATAGAGGGCTTTCGACACCTTAGAACCCTATTTGCACCAGTAACAGGCGGCGGGACCGATCGTGATCGGACGAGGGAGAATTTGGGCGTTCTAGGAGCGGTACCTAGGGTTCTGGCGACCCCTCTTCTTCGTCCTTCTTTCCTTCAAGCAAAGATAGGTGTCTATCAGGCCAAACAGAAATCTAATAATACGGTATTGTGCGTCTTCATGAGCTCTTCTTTTGATACCTAATTGCCTAATTCTCGTTCATCATGCTGTTCAAATTTCATGTTTTTCTCTGAGGTGTGTAAAAAGGGCAACTTTCATGATTATTAGTTAAAGATTGAATCTTGTTGTGTTAGATCTAAATCAAAGCATGCTATTTTATACAAATTTTTTTGCTCTTTCGAATGGTAGCATTTCCCCTAATTTTTATTCATTCTATCATGAACAATCAAAGTTTTAGTGTAATATGTCGAAGTTCATCGTCGGCGGGTTCCAGGTCATGTGACGCATCTTCCAGAGGCCGTTACAGGCTGACGGCCGCACGATAGACTGTCACATGAGCCTGACGGCCCCACGACAGACCGTCACATGCCCCTGTGTTTTAAAAATTTGAAATTTTAATCTATTTATTTTCTGGTACGTAACACACCTACTATAGAGCGTTACATGCTTGTAACGCCCCTTCTTTAGACCGTCACGTTCTCCTGACAGTGTTTTTTTTTAAACTATTGCTTATGCATTTTTTAAAAACCAGAAACTTGCTATGTTAGTATGATATATTGATCTATAAGCAAGGCAGAACGTGATGTTAATATTGTATTATGATCATAAACATAAATTTTTCATTGTTCTACATGAAAGATGTTAGAAAATCATAAGTTGAATGATCATGAAGAATTTGATAAAAAACCCTTAGTTAACACTTGTATAAATTTTTATTTATGTAAGATATATATTTGATCTTAGCTTTATTGTTTGACAGTCATGCCACTCCGGTGGGATTGACTGACCGCACCACTTTGGTTTCCGTGTTTATTAGCCTCAATTCTTGTAATAGATGGGACTCTCCACCGGATATTCCTTCCGTCGGACTAGGACCACTATTATGAGACCTCCGTAAGACCCCGTGAGCCTGGGATTCCCACCAGGACGTCGGGCAGGTTGTACCCTAAAGACCTGAACCCATGAATGTGGTTTGAATCATGTTTTTGGACCAGCTCAAATTAAACTGGTGTGTGTCCTGTAACGGCCCAAGATTGGACCGTCACAACAACATAACGGCCCTGTGTACGACCGTCACGTTCCTGTAACGGCCCTGTTATAGACCGTCACAAATAAGATAGTAATAAGGTTTTCTTATTTTATCATCATGAAGCAGTTATCAAGGTTGGCCTTGAACTGTGAGATTATGTGAAATCCTTGTTTACATCCTTGTTACCTAAAGACTCATAGTCTTTCTACTTTGTAGCAACCCTGGTAAAAATAAAGATTTTGAAAATAGGATCAAATTAAAATAAAGATAAGTAAATAGATGATGAAAGCCTAAACGCATAAGAATAAGCCAGAAGGAAAATAACGCCTAGGGTCAAGGCGCTACTTCAAGAAGAAACGCCCTTATACAAGGCGCTAATTTATGAAAGGACACCAACAAGTGAGGTCATCAATTCTTAAACGGTCAAAATAAATAAAAAAGAAAGTAGAAGTGACGCCCTCCACCTGGGCGCGTTTTATACAAGAAACGACGCTTGACAAGGCGTAAATTTAAATTTAACGCCCTTACTTAGGACGTTAATTCAGTTTGAGTTTCGTTCGACCCAAGAGACTATCCAGAGCAAGTTTCTGGATAACTACGAGGAAGATTGAATAGGGTAAGAACTCTATTAGGGAAATATTACTTCCAATACAACACTAACTCCATTACGATCCAAAAATAAAACTATAAATACCCTCCTAAATCAACCCTTGATCGCTATTTGGCGATCTGCTACTGTTGTCATCGACGTGAAGGACATGTAATGTTCTTCCTCTTTATTTCTGGTTGTGTGTGTTGAAAGAACGTTGATGTTCTTTTCCTTCCTCATCTTCCTATACAGGTTGTCTGTGTTGTGAAGACGATCATCCTTTTGACTAAAGAACGAGTGTTCCTCGTCCATATTCTCCCTGCAGGAGGGACATAAAGACTGTTGTCTTCCTCTCCTTCCTCCTTGCTGAACAGAAGGCAAATCTTCTGTATCGGTGGGGAACCTACTTTCAGCTGCATCAGACCAAGGACTTCTGTCTCTTTCATCTCCTGCAAGTTATCTCTGTTCGAGAACAGAGCATCGTTTTCTTCTCCAAACCTTCATCCGTTCACCAGTTAATCTTCAAAAGGTAGGTTTTCTCAAGATCGTAGCCCAAACTAGCTTAAGATCTTAATAATATCATCGGTCGTGCATGCATATAGTTTTATTGTGGTTTCAGATGTTTTCTATGTAATTTTAAAAAAGAAATGCCCTTGGCAAGGGCGCTAATTTAAAGAAGCGACCCACACTAGGGCGCTAATTATTGTTTTGACGCCCTGCCCAGAAGTCGTCAATTACATGTAATTAATAAATACCCATGTTTAAAATTTAATATCTATGTAACCATGAATCTAATATATTGCATGAGTATGTCTGTGAAATCCTGCTATTTTTCCTGTCATGATCATGTACCCTTTTTCCTGAAATTTTATTATATGAAAATTGGTAAATTTTTGAATTCACGACCTTGTCTAAGTCATCTGCTACTGAACTGACGCCCCAGACCAGGGCGCTAATTGAGAGGTAACGCCCCCGTCCAGGGCGCATTTTGGTTAAAATTATGAAATATTGAAATTCTGTAAAAATTGAAATATAGTTTGGACGACTGCTTCACGAGTCGTCAAAAGCTCAAGAAACGCCCTTATGTAAGGTGTTAATGACGTGATTAATGACTTAACTAAAGTCGTTATTTTCCTGTAAAACTGTTTATTTCACTGTTTCTATTATCCGAGGGTTTCATACTTATGTATATATATATTGGCACTATATTTCCACTCCGTGAATATAGTCCCATGTTTCATGATGTTTTAACGTTACCCCCTTAACTCTCAGTGACATACAAGCTCTCCATTGGACATTCCGTTCCTTTGGACTAGCGAGTTAGTCATAGAGACCTCCGTAAGACTCCTCGAGCCTTGGATTCCCTCAAGGCCGACTGAGCTGGTTGTACCATAAAAACCCATTACACTATTTTGCCATATCACTCTAAAGAAACATGGTATACCGGCCCTCATGTTATGCAAAGTGTGTATTATGAGAATTCTCTTAATGGGATGAGGTTATCATGCCATTCGATGCTGTTCTTGTAAACTCCAATTCTATATTCAACATGATGTTCTTGTGGACCTCAATTCTATATTAAGAATGAGGACGTCTTGCCATTGATGTGCTGTTCATGTGGACCTCAATTCTATATAAAGAGTGCCCATACTAGCTTGTCATGGTAGTCGAGTTAGGGAACCAATCCCACCTAGTTTTATCGAAAATTATGATTGTACCGTTATTATCGCCATTCTATGTCAAGTGTCATATTTTTGTACTGTACTCTATCCAAGTTTACCCTACATGTCTACAAGCTTTATTCTTGAAATTCCATATTGGCTATACACAAAAGTGGATGTTGAAATACATGATTAATGCCTGCGCATATAGGACGCGATCTGGTCCTGGGAGGAGCACCCGAAAGTACTTGTGCCCATGGGAGTTGATTGATCACGGTATTGGCATTATACCGAAGTGCATGACTCGCTTTATTGAACATTCCACAAATCGTGTACTTGTACTTGACTTGATATTACATGACTTGCGTGCTTGAACGTGATAGCCAAATTCCAACATGACATGATGAATACACTTGCTTGAATATCTTGATATCTTTTGATATAAGTTCTTGAAAGTTCATTACTAGTTCTCGTCGCTATCTTATTATTATACACTCTCTCTATCTTGTCGTTTTATGCGAGCATGCATAGCTATAGTGCATTCATGAAAGATGTAATTACTTAAACCCATTGCTAGTTCTTAAGATATAATTTCCTACTGAGCGTTCGCTCACTTAGTGTTTCCCTACTTTTCAGGTAAGTCCGACGATGAGGGAACTCAAACGGATGGAGAAAATCAAGAGTGAAAGAGATAGAGTTTCTCCCGTGTTTTCTAGTCTTTTTCCTATTTTCTTGAGTCAACATTGTATTTTTCCTTTATTTTAGTTAGTACTTCAAAGGTTTGTAATAGACATATTCTTATGAAGGAATAAAGGATTGGGTTATCTTTACTTTTGCGCATCTCTGATTTTGTTGTCGAATACACAAATACTCTGATTGACATGATTGATATAAACTCGTCACGCGTCTCTGGTTATCTTCCGCGCTCGGGGCGTGACAGTTTTTGTGGTATCAGAGCCTAGGGTATTCAATTCCTAGGAAACCCATGTCCAAGGATAGGTTTAACCTTTAACCGGTGAGATTGGGTAGAACCAAGGGTTAAAGTTAACATAAAAATGCTAGCTTCTAACTGAAATCACGTATTAATCTAATTATTGTAATTGTAGGACGATGGCTGCCGAACGTGCTCAGTGGCGCAACATGCAGCGCACACTTCAAGGCGTGACTCAGGTGCTGCAATAGGTAGCACAAGGAGGAGCACAACGAGCAGGGAGTCTCCACCAAGTCTTTAAAAACATGAACCCACCTAAATTCACGGGTTCTACTGATCCGGACGACGCAGAGCACTGGATCAGGGAGACGGAACGTATATTCCGTGTTATGCAGTGCACGGATCAAGATAAAGTCTTATTAGCTATCTTTCAGTTGGAAAGGGATGTCCGATGCTGGTGGGAATCAATAGAAGCTACTTTAAATCAAGACCAAGTTACTTGGGAAGAATTCGTTGAACATTTCAACGCTAAATATTTTTCGGACCGAGTACAGGAAAAGAAAGCTGCAGAATTTGCTGCACTGAAGCAACGGTCCTTGACAGTGGCCGAGTACGAGGCCCAATTTTCTAGATTATCTCGGTATGCTAAGCACTTAGTTAGCACCGAGAAGATGAAATCTAGGAGGTTCCTAAATGGGCTCAGGCACCAATATATCACACAGCTGGCGCCAATGGATATCCAGGTCTACTCAAAAATTGTGCGCCGAGCTCAGCTATTAGAAGACGCCACTGAACTATCTGATAGAGTCCGTGGGAAGGACAAGAAAGAACAAGTTACAAGTTCGGGTTCCTTTAAACCCAACTTCAAGAAGACCAAGCCCTTCTCCATCACCACTACCCCATCAAATATAGTGTGCAAGCATTGTGACAAGGCGGGCCATAGAGCAGAAGAATGCTGGAGGAAACTAGGAGCATGTCTCCGCTGTGGGAGTCACGATCATCGAATTCCTGATTGCCCATTACTTAATGATCAAGCCGGGGACGGGAAGCGCCCAGTAACCAAGAATGCTCATCTTCACGTAATTAAGGAGATCGAACAAGAAGAAGAAGGCGGACTAGTAGAAGGTACATTGAAAGTTTGTTCCAAGTCTGCATATGTCTTAATTTATATTGGCGCTTCACATTCAATTGTTTCCAAGAAGTTCGCTGATCCGTTACCCCTAGAACCGGAATGGATAAAATTAGTCTTGTCTACTCCTCTAGGAAACGAGACTGATATTACACACCATTACCAGAACTGTGATGTCACGCCCCGAGCGCGGAAGATATCCGGAGACGCGTGACGAGTTTATATCAATCATGTCAATCAGAGTGGTCGTGTATTCGACACAAAGACAGAGATGCACAAAATAGCAAGATAACCCAATCCTTTATTTCATAATGGATAGACTATTACAAATCCAATACTCTGTTTAATAAAAAGGAAAAGAATACATATTTGACTCAAGAAACTAAAGAAAAGACTAGATGACACTTGAGCAGCTCTATCACTTTCACTCTTGACCATTCCCATCCGATTGACTTCCATCATCGTCGGACTTACCTGAAAAGTAAAAAGGGACAAACGGAATGAGCGAACGCTTAGTAGGAAATTATATCTCAAGTACTAGTAAGGGGTTTAAGTAATTACATCTTTCATGAATGCAATAAAGCTATGCATGCTCGCATAAAACGACAAGATAGAGAGAATGTAATATCAAGGAAATAAGATGAACTTAATCATGAACTTTCAACAAGATAACAAGTTTATTCAAGATATTCAAGCAAGTACGTTTAACAAGTCATGTCAAGAACTTTGGCTATCATGTATCAAGCAAGTAATTTACCCTTTTTCGGGCCACGCATTTCATTTCATGTCAAGTACGATTCAAGTACAAGATGTGTGTGGAATGCCCAATCAAGCAAGTCAAGTACTCGGTATAATGCCAGATACCTTATCATTTTAACTCCCATGGGCACAAGTACTTTCGGGTGCTCCTCCCAGGACCAGATCGGGCCCTATATGCGCATGCATTTATCATGTGTTTTGACATCCACTCTTGTTTATAGCCAATATAGAATTTCAATAATCAAGCTTGTAGACACGTATGACAACTTTGATAGAATAGAGTCCAAAATATGACAAAGGACATAGCATGGCGATAATAACGGTATAATCACGATATCGATAAAACTAGGTAGAATATGGTTCCCTTAACTTGGGTACCATGACAAATCATTATGAACATTCTTTATATAGAATTGAGGTCCACATGAACAGTATATCAAAGGTAAGATACCCTCATTCTTATCATAGAATTGAGGTTTACAAGAATGACATGATATGACATGATATCATCATCCCATTAAGAATTTCTTATGATATACTCTTTGTATAATCATGAGGGCCGGTATCCCATGTTTCTTTAGAGTGACATGGCATCAATGGTGTAATGGGTTTTTAGGGTACAACCAGCTCAGTCGGCCTTGAGGGAATCCAAGGCTACGAGGAGTCTTACGGAGGTCTCTATGACTAACTCGCTAGTCCAAAGGAACAGAATGTCCAATGGAGAGCTTGTATGTCAATGAGAATTGAGTGTGATCGATAAAACAATTGTGAAACGTGGGACTATACTCACGGAGTGGAGATATAGTGCCAATATATGTATATAATATATTGAAACCATCGGTTAACAGTAATGAGTTAAAAATAGTTTATAGTAAAATAACGACTTATGTAAAGTCATTTCTCAAGTAATTAACGCCTAACAGAAGGGCGTTTATCTATTTTCCATTTTTGCAAAATTTCAATATTTCAGTAATTTGTCAGAAACGCGCCCTGGTCAGGGGCGTTTCTTTACAATGAGACGACTACAGTAGCAGGCGTCCTTTTATTTACAATATTTGACAGAATATAAAGAATTTCAGGAATTATCAAAAACGCGCCCAGGGCAGGGGCGTTACTCTCAGATTCTTATTTTTACAGAATATGTTTTTCAGGAATTTAACAGAACGCGCCCTATTAAGGGGCGTTACTTTTCAAGTTACGCCTTAGTGTCAGGCGTTAGTCCAGTGAGAGACGACCTAGACAAGGCCGTTAATTCAACTTTCAGAAATTAACAGTAATAATTTCAGGATAATAGAGAGGAACGAATATAAGATCATGACAATAAATTTAGCAGGTTGGAAGACATATGATCATGTATTATTATAGAATCTTGATTCCATATATAATCAGTTCTTAACATGGGTGATTAACGATTAAATGAAATTAACGCCTGCGTACAGGGCGTCAAATATGAAATTGACGACCTTGTAAGGGTCGTGTCTTGTAAAATAGCACCCTTGACAGGGGCGTCTCTTTCAAAATATTGTAGATACGTATTAAAACTATAATAAACCGTATGCATGTCATGCTAATATAAATGTATCTTGAATTATTTTTATTTGGGCTACAGTAGCTTGAGAAAACCTACCTTAATATGATTGAACTGACGAAGGGTTTGAAAGATCTGAAACTTCCACTGCAACCAATCAACCGCAGTAGCAGCAGGAGGAAGAAAATCCTTTTAAGAAGGAGTTCGTTTTCGATGAAGAACACCTGTTCTTGGTTTTGTCAATTTTGTTGTAGATCCTACAGGAAAGAAGAAACATATATTAGTTTCTTCAACTACCTAACGAGAGGATAAGGAAGAAAGAACATTACCTGGTTCTTTCGTAGGAGCTTCCCGACCTGTAAGAAGGAACATAAGATGAAGAATCATTAGTTCTTCATGTAACCGAAGCAGAAAACAAAAGGAATTAGAAGAACATATGTTCTTCACGTACCGTGCAGCAGTCGTCTGTCCAAATAGATTTAGGGTTGGATCGAACAGTTTATTTATAGGATTTTGGAAATCCTATTAGGGTTAGTGATTGTGTGGAAGTAATACTTCCATGATAGAGTCATTACCACGTTTGAACTCTTTCTAATGCTTATCAATTACCCTGGATAAGATCTGGATTCGAACGGTTCACGAATGGAATTAACGACCTAGGTCAGGGCGTCGATTCCTGAATTGATGACCTTGTACAGGTCGTTTCTTAAGAAGCGCCTTGTATGAGGGCGTTCCTTATTTTTAAAACACGCCTAAGTAAAGGGCGTTTCTTGGCCTTGCCCTTTTTGGCGTTTGGAATTTGACGCCGTCAGGTGAGGGCGTCCTTTCTTTAGTCACGCCGTAGATAGAGGCGTTCCTTTTTAAATTAACGTCTTACTAAGAGGCGTTATTTGTATCTTGTTTTATTTCATCTATTTAACCCTCTTCTTATTATCTGTATTACTTCTATAGTATATATATTTTAATTCATTTCAAATATTCATTTATCAGGGTTGCTACACCCTCCCCCAAATTCAATACATATATAAATATACATGTGGAGAGTGTAGAACATATACCTCTTAGAATAACTCGGGAAATCGTTTCTTCATAGATTCCTCGGTCTCCCATGTTGCTTCATGTTCAGAATTCTTATTCCATTGCACCTTGAGCATGGGAATAACCTTATTCCTTAGAGCTCGTATTTCCCGATCTAAGATGTTCATAGGCTTATGTTCATATGTGAGATCTTTCTGGATCACCAGATCTCCATGTTCAATAATATGCGATGGATCGTGCACATACTTCTTCAACATAGATATGTGAAATACATTATGTACCTCGGACAATTGAGGAGGCAATGCGATGCGATAAGCAACCTCGCCAACTCTTTCGAGTATCTCAAATGGTCCGATGAATCTTGGCGTAAGCTTGCCTTTAACACCAAATCTTCGTATGCCACGTCCAGGCGATATTTTAAGAAATACATGATCTCTAACTTGGAATTCAAGATCTCTTCTTCTTGTATCAGCATAAGCCTTTTGTCTTGTCTGAGCAACTTGCAATCTTTCTCTGATTACTTGTATCTTCTCAGTTGTATCCCTTACCATGTCTGGACCTAACAGTTGTTTCTCTCCAACTTCGTTCCAGCATAAGGGTGATCGACAACTCCTTCCATATAAAGCTTCGAAAGGTGCCATTTGGATACTAGCTTGGTAGCTATTATTATATGCAAATTCCACTAGTGGCAAATGTTCATGCCAGCTTCCACCAAAGTCAATGATGCAAGCTCTTAGCATATTCTCAACAACTTGATTAGCTCTCTCGGTCTGACCATCCGTTTGTGGGTGAAAAGCAGTACTAAAGTTGAGCCTTATTCCCAACGAATGTTGTAATCCCTTCCAAAAATGAGAAGTGAAACGGGGATCTCTATCAGACACGATTGAGACAGGAATTCCATGTAACCTGACTATTTCTTTGATGTATAGTGCAGCTAGCACATCAATTGACCATCGGCTTTTTATTGGCAAGAAATGTGACGATTTAGTTAATCTGTCAATGATAACCCAGATTCCATCATGTCCTCCTTTTGATTTAGATAGACCCATGATGAAATCCATACCAATATCCTCCCACTTCCACTTAGGAATATCTAGAGGATGAAGTTTACCAGCAAGCTTTTGGTGTTCCGCCTTGACTTGTTGGCATGTGAGACAGCGTGATACATAGTCCGCTATTTCTCTTTTCATATTAGGCCACCAAAAGTTCCTCTTTACATCTTGGTACATTTTGGTTGATCCTGGATGAATAGTGTACCTTGATCGGTGTGCTTCATCTAAGATCTTTTTCTTTAATTCCGGACAGTCAGGTATACAAGTTCTACCTTTAAATAATAATCTTCCATTAGAAGTTAGTTGAAAATCAGATTGTCCTTCTACTCTGCCTTTGATTTCCACTAATATAGGATCATCATCCTGAAGTGCTTGTATTTCAGATAATAAATCTGACTGTATGCTTACATGAGATAAGGTGACAAATTTGGCTTCCTTGTCCAAGCTTATATTGAGCTCGGAGAATTGTTCTAGCAACCTCCATTCTTGTATCATACAATTGGCTATCATTGCTCTCGGCTTTCGACTAAGGGCATCAGCAACATAATTACCCTTTCCAGGATGATATTGTATATTGAAGTCGAAGTCCTTGAGATATTCCAGCCAGCGTCTTTGTCTCATGTTTAGCTCCTTTTGTGAAAATAGATATTTGAGACTTTTGTGATCGGAGTATACAGTAAACTGCACTCCATATAAGTAGTGTCTCCATATCTTTAGGGCAAATACCACCGCGGCCAGTTCTAAGTCATGGACGGGGTAATTCTTCTCATACTTCTTCAGTTGACGTGAAGAGTATGCTATGACCTTTCCTTGTTGCATTAGGACACATCCGAGGCCAATGCCAGAAGCATCAGTGTAGACCTCGAATTTCTCTCCTTCTATTGGTAGAGCTAACACCGGAGCTGTAGTGAGATGATCCTTGAGAGTTTGGAAACTTCTTTCACATTCCTCACTCCATTCATATCGGATCTCCTTACGAGTTAATCTTGTAAGTGGTACGGCGATCTTAGAGAAATCTTTGATGAATCACCGATAATAGCCTGCAAGACCTAAGAAACTTCTGATCTCGCTAGTATTGGTTGGTCTTTCCCAGTTCCTAACAGCCTCTACTTTTGATGGATCAACAGATAAACCGTCCTTTGATATGACATGCCCGAGAAAAGCCACTTCTTCAAGCCAGAACTCGCATTTGCTGAGCTTTGCATATAATTGATTTTCCCTCAATACTTGTAATGCGATCCTTAAATGCTCCTCATGTTCTTCCTTAGTTTTGGAATATATCAATATATCATCAATGAAGACTACTATGAATTGATCCAAGTAAGGCCTGAATATGCTATTCATTAACTGCATAAAGGCAGCAGGGGCATTGGTTAGTCCAAAAGGCATAACAACAACTTCATAGTGGCCATACCTGCTTCTGAACGCAGTCTTATGAATATCTTCATCCTTGATCCTTAACTGATGGTATCCCGATCTAAGATCAATCTTCAAAAAATATTTGGATCCTGAAATTTGATCGAATAACTCATCGATTCTCGACAGGGGATACTTGTTCTTGATAGTAAGATGATTCAACTGTCGATAGTCGATACATAGCCTCATGGATCCATCTTTCTTCTTTACAAACAGTACAGGTGCTCCCCACGGGGAAGTACTTGGTCTAATGAACCCTTTTCGAATTAGTTCCATTAACTGCTCCTTCAACTCTTTGAGTTCCGCAGGGGACATTCTATAGGGTGCCTTTGAAACCGGACCAGCACCAGGGACTAAGTCGATGGTGAAGGTCACTTCTCTTTGAGGGGATAATCCCGGCAAATCTTCCGAAAATATGTCTGGAAATTCTTGCACTACCTGAATGTCTTCTATCTTGGTTTCCTTAGCTTCTTTAACAGTGACAAAAGCAAGGAAGGATACACATCCTTTCCTGACGAGCTTGCTTGCTCGAAGAGCCGAAATAAGAGGGGATTTGCTCCGACTCTTGGGGCGAGTAAAGACTAATTCTGGAAAATCTTTGAAAGCAATTTGGCTATTGCGGCAATCAACCGTTGCTTGGTATTTGGATAACCAGTCCGCTCCCAGTATAACATCATACTCCTTCAGATCGAGGCATATGAGATCTATAGGTAAATTCCTACCTTGAACCATTACCTCACAGTTTTGGTAGTGATGAGTAATATCATTTTCACTTCCAAGAGGAGTAGTTAGAACTATTTTTATCCATTCTGGTTCTAATGGTAACGGGTCGGCAAACTTCTTAGAAATAAAGGAATGTGATGCACCCGTATCAAATAAGACATAGGCACTTTTGGAACAAATTTTCAATGTACCTTCCACTAATCCGCCTTCTTCTTCTTGTTCGGTCTCCTGGATTGCATGAAGACGAGCATTCTTCGTCATCGGGCGTTTACCGTCACCGGCTTGGTCATTCATTAATGGACAATCGGGAATCCGATGTTCGCGACTCCCACAACGGAGACAAGCTCCTAATTTCCTCCAGCATTATTCGGTCTTGTGACCAGCCTTGTCACAATGCTTGCACACTACGTTTGAAGGTGTAGTGGTGATAGAGAAGGGCTTGGTCTTCTTGAATTTTTGATCTTGAGAGGAAGGACCTCCATTACTAGGCCTCTTCTTAAAGTTGGGTTTGAAAGAACCCGAACCCGTGACTTGTTCCTTCTTGTCTTTTCCACGGATCCTATCAGATAGTTCCGTGACATCTTCAAGTAATTGAGCTCGGCGCACTATTTCAGAATAAACTTGGATGTCCATAGGCGCCAGTTGAGTAATATAGTGGGGCCTAAGCCCATTAAGAAATCTACGGGCTTTCATCTTCTCCGTGCTAATAAGATGCTTAGCATATCTAGATAACCTGGAGAATTATGCTTCATAATCTGCTAATGATAAAGATCGTTGCTTTAATGCAGCGAATTCTACAGCCTTCTTTTATTGGACTCGGTCCGAGAAATATTTAGTATTGAAGTATTCCACAAATTCTTCCCATGTTACTTGAGTAGGATCTACGGTTGCTTCAATAGACTCCCACCAGCATCTAGCATCTTTCTCTAACTGGAATGTAGCTAATAGAACTTTGTCCTGATCTGTGCATTGCATGACACGGAATATGAGTTCGGTTTCCCGAACCCAATGCTCAGCATCGTCCGGATCGGTCGATCCCATGAACTTCGGAGGATTCATATTCTTAAATGCTTGGTGTAAGCTCCCAGCTCGTGGGGCACCACCCTGTGCTACCTGTTGCAGCACTTGAGTCATCCCTTGGAGGGTACGCTGCATGTTGCGCCATTGAGCACGTTCAGCAGCCATTTTCCTACAATTACAATGGCTACATTAGTATTATATCACCATGATCTTATAAAAGACTCATTGACCATTAACCCTTGGTTCTACCCACTCTCACTTGGTTAAAGGTTTTGAAACCTATCCTTGGACTTGGGTTTTCCTAGGAATGGAATACCTTAGGCTCTGATACCACAAAAACTGTCACGCCCCGAGCGCGGAAGATATCCGGAGACGCGTGACGAGTTTATATCAATCATGTCAATGAGAGTGGTCGTGTATTCGACACAAAGACAGAGATGCGCAAAATAGCAAGATAACCAAATCCTTTATTTCATAATGGATAGACTATTACAAATCCAATACTCTGTTTAATAAAAAGGAAAAGAATACATATTTGACTCAAGAAACTAAAGAAAAGACTAGATGACACTTGAGCAGCTCTATCACTTTCACTCTTGACCATTCCCATCTGATTGACTTCCATCATCGTCGGACTTACCTGAAAAGTAAAAAGGGACAAACGGAATGAGCGAACGCTCAGTAGGAAATTATATCTCAAGTACTAGCAAGGGGTTTAAGTAATTACATCTTTCATGAATGCAATAAAGCTATGCATGCTCGCATAAAATGACAAGATAGAGAGAATGTAATATCAAGGAAATAAGATGAACTTAATCATGAACTTTCAACAAGATAACAAGTTTATTCAAGATATTCAAGCAAGTACGTTTAACAAGTCATGTCAAGAACTTTGGCTATCATGTATCAAGCAAGTAATTTACCCTTTTTCGGGCCACACATTTCATTTCATGTCAAGTACGATTCAAGTACAAGATGTGTGTGGAATGCCCAATCAAGCAAGTCAAGTACTCGGTATAATGCCAGATACCTTATCATTTTAACTCCCATGGGCACAAGTACTTTCGGGTGCTCCTCCCAAGACCAGATCGGGCCCTATATGCGCAGGCATTTATCATGTGTTTTGACATCCACTCTTGTTTATAGCCAATATAGAATTTCAATAATCAAGCTTGTAGACACGTATGACAACTTTGATAGAATAGAGTCCAAAATATGACAAAGGACATAGAATGGCGATAATAACGGTATAATCACGATATCGATAAAACTAGGTAGAATATGGTTCCCTTAACTTGGGTACCATGACAAATCATTATGGACATTCTTTATATAGAATTGAGGTCCACATGAACAGTATATCAAAGGTAAGATACCCTCATTCTTATCATAGAATTGAGGTTTACAAGAATGACATGATATGGCATGATATCATCATCCCATTAAGAATTTCTTATGATATACTCTTTGTATAATCATGAGGGCCGGTATCCCATGTTTCTTTAGAGTGACATGGCATCAATGGTGTAATGGGTTTTTAGGGTACAACCAGCTCAGTCGGCCTTGAGGGAATCTAAGGCTACGAGGAGTCTTACGGAGGTCTCTATGACTAACTCGCTAGTCCAAAGGAACGGAATGTCCAATGGAGAGCTTGCATGTCAATGAGAATTGAGTGTGATCGATAAAACAATCGTGAAACGTGGGACTATACTCACGGAGTGGAGATATAGTGCCGATATATGTATATAATATATTGAAACCATCGGTTAACAGTAACGAGTTAAAAATAGTTTACAGTAAAATAATGACTTATGTAAAGTCGTTTCTCAAGTAATTAACGCCTAACAGAAGGGCGTTTATCTATTTTCCATTTTTGCAAAATTTCAATATTTCAGTAATTTGTCAGAAACGCGCCCTGGTCAGGGGCGTTTCTTTACAATGAGACGACTACAGTAGCAGGCGTCCTTTTATTTACAATATTTGACAGAATATAAAGAATTTCAGGAATTATCAAAAACGCGCCTAGGGCATGGGCGTTACTCTCATATTCTTATTTTTACAGAATATGTTTTTCAGGAATTTAACAGAACGCGCCCTATTAACGGGCGTTACTTTTCAAGTTACGCCTTAGTGTCAGGCGTTAGTCCAGTGAGAGACGACCTAGACAAGGCCGTTAATTCAACTTTCAGAAATTAACAGTAATAATTTCAGGATAACAGAGAGGAACGAATATAAGATCATGACAATAAATTTAGCAGGTTGGAAGACATATGATCATGTATTATTATAGAATCTTGATTCCATATATAATCAGTTCTTAACATGGGTGATTAACGATTAAATGAAATTAACGCCTGCGTACAGGGCGTCAAATATGAAATTGACGACCTTGTAAGGGTCATGTCTTGTAAAATAGCGCCCTTGACAGGGGCGTCTCTTTCAAAATATTGTAGATACGTATTAAAACTATAATAAACTGTATGCATGTCATGCTAATATAAATGTATCTTGAATTATTTTTATTCGGGCTACAGTAGCTTGAGAAAACCTACCTTAATATGATTGAACTGACGAAGGGTTTGAAAGATCTGAAACTTCCACTGCAACCAATCAACCGCAGTAGCAGCAGGAGGAAGAAAATCCTTTTAAGAAGGAGTTCGTTTTTGATGAAGAACACCTGTTCTTGGTTTTGTCAATTTTACTGTAGATCCTACAGGAAAGAAGAAACATATATTAGTTTCTTCAACTACCTAACGAGAGGATAAGGAAGAAAGAACATTACCTGGTTCTTTTGTAGGAGCTTCCCGACCTGTAAGAAGGAACATAAGATGAAGAATCATTAGTTCTTCATGTAACCGAAGCAGAAAACAAAAGGAATTAGAAGAACATATGTTCTTCACGTACCGTGCAGCAGTCGTCCGTCCAAATAGATTTAGGGTTGGATCGAACAGTTTATTTATAGGATTTTGGAAATCCTATTAGGGTTAGTGATTGTGTGGAAGTAATACTTTCATGATAGAGTCATTACCACGTTTGAACTCTTTCTAATGCTTATCAATTACCCTGGATAAGATCTGGATTCGAACGGTTCACGAATGGAATTAACGACCTAGGTCAGGGCGTCGATTCCTGAATTGACGACCTTGTACAGGTCGTTTCTTAAGAAGCGCCTTGTATGAGGGCGTTCCTTATTTTTAAAACACGCCCAAGTAAAGGGCGTTTCTTGGCCTTGCCCTTTTTGGCATTTGGAATTTGACGCCGTCAGGTGAGGGCGTCCTTTCTTTAGTCACGCCGTAGATAGAGGCGTTCCTTTTTAAATTAACGCCTTACTAAGAGGCGTTATTTGTAGCTTGTTTTATTTCATCTATTTAACCCTCTTCTTATTATCTGTATTACTTCTGTAGTATATATATTTTAATTCATTTCAAATATTCATTTATCAGGGTTGCTACATGTGAAGTATTGGTTCATGGTAAGAATCTCCCTATTGATCTTATATGTTTAGATCTAAAGGAGTATGATGTCATACTAGGAGCAGATTGGTTATCTAAATATCAGGCAACGGTCGATTGCCCCAATAGCAAGGTTACTTTCGAGGAATTTCCAGAACTGATCTTTACTAGCCCCAAGAGGCGAAGCAAAACCCCTCTTATTTCGGCTCTCCGAGCTAGCAAGCTCATCAGGAAAGGATGTGTATCTTTCCTTGCATTCGTCACGATTAAGGAGGCTAAGGAAACTAAGATAGAAGACATTCCGGTGGTACAAGAATTTCCGGACGTATTTTCGAAAGATTTGCCTGTATTACCCCCACAAAGAGAAGTGGCCTTCACCATCGATTTAGTTCCTGGTGCGGGTCCAGTTTCTAAGGCACCGTATAGAATGTCACCTGCTGAACTCAAGGAGTTAAAGGAGCAATTGATGGAACTCATTAAGAAAGGATTCATAAGACCAAGTACTTCCCCATGGGGAGCGCCTGTATTATTTGTAAAAAAGAAAGATAGATCCATGAGGTTATGCATCGACTATCGACAGTTGAATCATTTCACTATCAAGAACAAGTATCCACTGCCGAGAATCGATGAGTTGTTTGATCAAATTTCAGGATCCAAGTACTTTTCTAAAATTGATCTTAGGTCGGGATATCATCAGTTAAGAATCAAGGATGAGGACATTCATAAGACTATATTCAGAAGCAGGTACGGCCATTATGAATTTGTTGTTATGCCTTTCAGACTAACGAATGCCCCTGCTGCCTTTATGCAGTTAATGAATAGTATATTCAGGCCTTATTTGGATCAATTCGTGGTAGTCTTTATTGATGATATATTGATTTATTCTGAGACCAAGGAAGAGCATGAGGAGCATTTAAGGATTGCATTACAAATATTGAGGGCAAACCAATTATCTGCAAAACTCAGCAAGTGTGAATTCTGGCTTGAGGAAGTGACTTTTCTCGGACATGTTATATCAAAGGATGGCTTATCAGTAGATGCATCAAAAGTTGAAGTTGTAAGAAATTGGGAAAGACCGACCAATGCTAGCGAGATCCGAAGTTTCTTAGGTCTTGCTGGCTATTACAGGCGATTCATCAAAGATTTCTCTAAGATCGCCGTACAACTTACGAGGTTAACTCGCAAGGAGATCTGTTACGAATGGAGTGAGGAATGTGAAAGAAGCTTCCAAACTCTCAAGGATCATCTTACTACATCTCCTGTCTTAGCTTTACCAATGGAAGGAGAGAAATTCGAGGTATACACTGATGCTTCTGGCATTGGCCTCGGATGTGTTCTAATGCAACAAGGAAAGGTTATAGCTTACTCTTCTCGTCAATTAAAGAAGCACGAAGAGAACTACCCCGTCCATGACTTAGAATTAGCCGCGGTAGTATTTGCACTAAAGATCTGGAGGCATTATCTATATGGAGTACAGTTTACTGTATACTCCGATCACAAGAGTCTCAAGTATCTTTTCTCTCAAAAGGAACTAAATATGAGGCAAAGGCATTGGCTAGAATATCTCAATGACTTCGACTTCAATATACAATATCATCCCGGAAAGGGTAATCATGTAGCAGATGCCCTTAGTCGAAAGCCGAGAGCACTGTTAGCCAATTGTATGATTCAAGAATGGAAGTTGCTGGAGTAATTCTCTAAGCTCAATATAAGCATGGACACGAACTTCAAATGTGTCACATTGTCTCATATAAGCATTCATCCAGACCTATTAACTGAAATACAAGCACTTCAGGATGATGACCCAATATTAGTGGAAATCAAGGGCAAACTAGAAGGACAGTCTGATTTCCAATTAACATCAGATAGAAGGTTGTTATTCCAAAACAGAACTTGTATACCGGATTGTCCCGAGTTAAAGAAGAAGATCTTAGATGAAGCTCATAGATCAAGGTACACGATTCATTCTGGATCTACCAAAATGTACCAAGATGTGAAAAGAAATTTTTGGTGGCCCAACTTGAAAAGGGAAATAGCGGACTACGTGTCGCGCTGTCTCACATGCCAACAAGTCAAGGCGGAACACCAAAAGCCTGCTGGAAAACTACATCCTATAGATATCCCTAAATGGAAGTGGGAGGATATTGGTATGGATTTCATCATGGGTTTATCTAAATCAAAAGGAGGACATGATGGAATATGGGTTATTATTGACCGATTGACTAAATCGGCGCATTTCTTGCCAATCAAGAGCCGATGGTCAGTCGATGTGTTGGCTGCATTATACATCAAGGACATAGTCAGATTACACGATATTCCTATTTCAATCGTGTCTGACAGAGATCCCCGTTTTACTTCTCATTTTTGGAAGGGACTACAACATTCGTTGGGAACAAGGCTTAACTTTAGTACAGCTTTTCATTCTCAAACAGATGGTCAGACCGAGAGAACTAATCAGGTCATTGAAGATATGCTTAGGGCATGCATCATTGATTTTGGTGGAAGCTGGCATGATCACTTGCCTCTGGTTGAATTTGCATACAATAATAGCTACCAGGCAAGTATACAAATGGCACCTTTCAAAGCCTTATACGGAAGGAGTTGCCGATCACCCTTATGCTGGGACGAAGTTGGAGAAAAATAACTATTAGGACCAGACATGGTAAGGGATGCCACTGAGAAGATACAATTGATTAGAGAAAGACTGCAAGTTGCTCAGTCTAGGCAAAAGGCTTATGCTGATACAAGAAGGAGAGATCTTGAATTCCAAGTTGGAGATCATGTATTTCTCAAGATATCGCCTGGACGTGGCATACGAAGATTTGGTGTCAAGGGCAAGCTTACACCAAGATTCATCGGACCCTTCGAGATACTGGAAAGAGTTGGCGAGGTTGCTTATCGCATCGCATTGCCTCCTCAATTGTCCGATGTTCATAATGTGTTCCACATATCTATGTTGAAGAAGTATGTACATGATCCATCACATATTATTGAGCATGGAGACTTAGTTATCCAGAAGGATCTCACATATGAACAAAAGCCCATAAAGATACTAGATCGTGAAGTACATACTCTAAGGAATAAGGTTATTCCCATGCTAAAAGTACAATGGAATAAGAGTTCCGATCATGAAGCCACATGGGAGACCGAGGAATCCATGAGGAAGCGATTTCCAGAATTATTTTAAGGTATATATTCTACACTCTCCACTTATATATATACTATGGAATTTGGGGACCAAATTCTTTTAAGTAGGGGAGGGTGTAGCAACCCTAGTAAAAATAAAGATTTTGAAAATAGGATCAAATTAAAATAAAATATAAGTAAATAGATGAAGAAAGCCTAAACGCATAAGAATAAGCCAGAAGGAAAATAACGCCTTGGGTCAAGGCGCTACTTCAAGAAGAAACGCCCTTATACAAGGCGCTAATTTATGAAAGGATGCCAACAGGTGAGGTCGTCAATTCTTAAACGGTCAAAATAAATAAAAGGGAAAGTAGAAGTGACGCCCTCCACCTGGGCGCGTTTTATACAAGAAACGACGCTTGACAATGCGTCAATTTAAATTTAACGCCCTCACTTAGGACGTTAATTCAGTTTGAGTTTCGTTCGACCCAGGAGACTATCCAGAGCAAGTTTCTGGATAACTACGAGAAAGATTGAATAGGGTAAGAACTCTATTAGGGAAATATTACTTCCAATACAACACTAACTCCATTATGATCCAAAAAAAAAACTATAAATACCCTCCTAAATCAACCCTTGATCGCTATTTGGCGATCTGCTGCTGCTGTCATCGACGTGAAGAACAGGTAATGTTCTTCCTCTTTATTTCTAGTTGTGTGTGTTGAAAGAACGTTGATGTTCTTTTCCTTCCTCATCTTCCTATACAGGTTGTCTGTGTTGTGAAGACGATCATCCTTTTGACTGAAGAACAAGTGTTCCTCGTCCATATTCTCCCTGCAGGAGGGACGTGAAGACTGTTGTCTTCCTCTCCTTCCTCCTTGCTGAACAAAAGGCAAATCTTCTGTATCGGTGGGGAACCTACTTTCAGCTACATCAGACCAAGGACTTCTATCTCTTTCATCTCCTGCAAGTTATCTCTGCTCTAGAACAGAGCATCGTTTTCTTCTCCAAACCTTCATCCGTTCACCAGTTAATCTTTAAAAGGTTGGTTTTCTCAAGATCGTAGCCCAAACTAGCTTAAGATCTTAATAATATCATCGGTTGTGCATGCATATAGTTTTATTGTGGTTTCAAATGTTTTCTATGTAATTTCAAAAAAGAAACGCCCTTGGCAAGGGCGCTAATTTAAAGAAGTGACCCACACTAGGGCGCTAATTATTGTTTTGACGCTCTGCCCAGAAGTCGTCAATTACATGTAATTAATAAATACCCACGTTTAAAATTTAATATCTATGTAACCATAAATCTAATATATTGCATGAGTATACCTGTGAAATCCTGCTATTTTTCCTGTCATGATCATGTACCCTTTTTCTTGAAATTTTATTATCTGAAAATTGGTAAATTCTTGAATTCACGACCTTGTCTAGGTCGCCTCCTACTGAACTGACGCCCCAAGCCAGGGCGGTAATTGAGAGGTAACGCCCCCGTCCAGGGCGCGTTTTGGTTAAAATTCTGAAATATTGAAATTCTGTAAAAATTAAAATATAGTTTGGACGACTGCTTCACGAGTCGTCAAAAGCTCAAGAAACGCCCTTATGTAAGGCGTTAATTACGTGATTAATGACTTAACTAAAGTCGTTATTTCCTGTAAAACTATTTTTTTCACTGTTTCTGTTATCCGAGGGTTTCATACTTATGTATATATATATTGGCACTATATTTCCACTCCGTGAATATAGTCCCACGTTTCATGATGTTTTAACGTTACCCCCTTAACTCTCAGTGACATACAAGCTCTTCATTGGACATTCCGTTCCTTTGGACTGGCGAGTTAGTCATAGAGACCTCCGTAAGACTCCTCGAGCCTTGGATTCCCTCAAGACCGACTGAGCTGGTTGTACCATAGAAACCCATTACACTATTTTGCCATGTCACTCTAAAGAAACATGGTATACCGGCCCTCATGTTATGCAAAGTGTGTATCATGAGAATTCTCTTAATGGGATGAGGTTATCATGCCATTCGATGCTGTTCTTGTAAACTCCAATTCTATATTCAACATGATGTTATTGTGGACCTCAATTCTATATTAAGAATGAGAACGTCTTGCCATTGATGTGCTGTTCATGTGGACCTCAATTCTATATAAAGAGTGCCCATACTTGCTTGTCATGGTACCCGAGTTAGGAAACCAATCCCACCTAGTTTTATCAAAAATCAAGATTGTACCCTTATTATCGCCATTCTATGTCAAGTGTCATATTTTTGAACTCTACTCTATCCAAGTTTACCCTACAGGTCTACAAGCTTTATTCTTGAAATTCCATATTGGCTATACACAAAAGTGGATGTTAAAATACATGATTAATGCCTGCGCATATAGGGTCCGATCTGGTCCTGGGAGGAGCACCCGAAAGTACTTGTGCCAATGGGAGTTGATTGATCACTGTATTAGAATTATACCGAAGTGCATGACTCCCTTGATTGAACATTCCACAAATCTTGTACTTGACTTGATATTACATGACTTGCGTGGCCCGAAAAAGGGTAATTGCATACTTGCGTGCTTGAACGTGATAGCCAAATTCCAGCATAACATGATGAATACACTTGCTTAAATATCTTGATATCTTTTGATATAAGTTCTTGAAAGTTCATGACTAGTTCTCGTCGCTATCGTATTGTTATACACTCCCTCTATCTTGTCGTTTTATGCGAGCATGCATAGCTATAGTGCATTCATGAAAGATGTAATTACTTAAACCCATTGCTAGTTCTTGAGATATAATTTCCTACTGAGCGTTCGCTCACTTAGTGTTTCCCTACTTTTCAGGTAAGTCCGACGATGAGGGAACTCAAACGGATGGAGAAAATCAAGAGTGAAAGAGATAGAGCTTCTCCTGTGTTATCTAGTCTTTTTCTTATTTTCTTGAGTCAACCTTGTATTTTTCATTTATTTTAGCTAGTACTTCAAAGGTTTGTAATAGATATATTCTTATGAAGGAATAAAGGATTAGGTTATCTTTACTTTTGCGCATCTCTGATTTTGGTGTCAAATACACTAATACTCTGATTGACATGATTGATATAAACTCGTCACGCATCTCCGGTATCTTCCGCGCTCGGGGCGTGACATACTTGATGTCATTCCAATTTTGTTGGAATTTCTCTTGATCTTAGAAGTAAGTTCGTGAGCTTAACCTTGGAACTCTTGGCCATTAATGTGATGAATGTCGAGACTAGGATCATTGATCCAAACCTTCAATGTCAACGCATCATAAAGGGCCCGGTCTGGTCCTGGGAGGAGCGCCCGAAAGTACTTGTGCCCCGGGGAGTTTGTAATGACAAGGTGTGGCATTGCACCGAAGTGCATGACTAGCGTGATTGATCTATGACATTTCCACATTTACTCAATTACTTGAAATTCCTGTGTGACATGATATGCGTGCTTGATATGGCCAATTCCATTTATCATTTCATGACATGAAAAGATCTTGTTATACTTGTGTTTACTCTTTACTTGAAAGCTCATGTTCTTTTCCCTATCCATCTCTTGTCATTTATTTATCATCGCTTTTGTTACAACGTTATTCATAAATGGTTAATCACTTTAATTATGCCTGATGATAGAGATATAAAATTTTACTGAGCTTTGCTCACCCCTACTTTCCAATCCTTTTCAGGTAGCTCGGATGAGGACGGGCGTTCCGATGGGGACGGGAACGAGTGATTCCAGGAGCGAGCCATTTAGAGTTTATGTTCAAGTCAAGTTTGGATTAGTTGTTATCTAGAGTTGATGTATTTTCCATTAATGAGATAGAAGTCCACAAGGAGTCGGGTGTAATTAAATACTTTCTCTTATTATTATTATCAATAAAGTTGGGTTAATTATTTCTTTATTATTAGCCTGGTGGTTCGTCTCTTGTGGCAATGTATGCTCTGATTGACATGATTGATATAAACTGCTACGTTCCGATTTTTCGCATCGGGGCGTGACATGTGGGATATTAGACCTGCATAATTGAACATGTTCTGGGAACAGATTGCTTCTAGGATATATATATATTTGTTCATTGTGTTGATATGGTATGTTTTGTGCTGTTGCTACCCTCAAATTTTAATGATTGCTTCTGTATTGTAATGTATTCATATGGTTAGTTTGTAATGTAAGGATTTACCACTGGTGCTTGTTGAAAGTTTCATTTTGTGTCCATATACATTGTAATGCTTATACTCATGTTTATGTTAAGCATGCCTCTCCCCATCCCTTCCTCCCTGCCTGTTCTACCCCTGTGTGCATATCTGTGTGTACATGGATTTCTTATATGGGGGTAATTTCAAATGAAGGTTCAGCATAACAATGTCTATTATATCAAATGTATGGAATGTTAACAATTTTGTAATAAGACGGAACTTGCTTGGCTCTTGGACTGCACTTTGCTCTATTAGGTAGCATGGGTATGAGGTATGTTGAGTAGTGGATGGCGGATCTAGAGGGGAGGGGTGAATAGATCTGTCCCTCTTTGGTGAGGACACGCGCCGCTTCACTCGACGGAGCACACGGAGCACGCCGGCATCCCTTTGGCTCGGCGATCATTTAGCAGACTAGCAGAGTTATCCCCATTTATTTCATGCTTTAGGCCATGTTGGGCCTTGGATTAGTCCCTGCGTGGACACTTCTATCTAGTTGTAGGCCTTTGTAGGCCAATTAGACATCTTTTGTGCTTTGTAGGCTTATTTAGAGGGCAAAGGGGTTAGTGGGCCATCTTGTGCTCCACTTCTCTTGGCCCATTTGGGGTTTGCGCACCCAACCCCTAGGGTTAGGGTTTTGGGCGCACCTCTCACCTCCTCCAAGTGGAAGAGGTGGCAGCCGCCTTCCCCTTTCTCCACTCCCTCCTTTGGCCGCCCCTTCCTTTGATCCCTCCTTGATTGGAGGAACCTCCTTGATTGAAGGAGAGATTCCCTCCTTGATGGGAGGAGAGCTGGCCGCCCCTACCCCCTCCCATTTGCGCCCCCATCTCCCCATTTGGTGGTAGAAACCCTAGCTCCCCTCCCCAACTATATAGTCTTAGCATTTTCTTTGGAGGAAATTAATGAATAGATGAAATATTTTGATTGAGCAGCCATTGGCGCAGCCACCCCTTGGAGAGGGCGACCCTCTCTTCCTCCTCTGCTCCTGCGACGGGAGCAACCCCGGGGTGCGACTCCCCATCCCCTCGGTGCGACGCCGAGGTTCTTCCTCCCTTCTACTTCGTCTCCGGTTCGAGTTCGCGTGTTCCAGATTTGGCCCCGAGTTGCAGCGGCGTCCCCATCTGCTGCGGATCGAATCCGAGCCCCTCCTTTTTTTGGTGGATACTTCTACGAGTCGGCAGCGCGTGGGCTTTGGTTTCGCCTCGATCCGAGGTCGGCACCACCCGTGGCGAGTTTTCTCGTGAGCTAGCGCAGGAGCCTCCCTCTCTGCACGCCCAGATCCACCCTCCTTCTTGAGAAAATCCCACAGGACGGACAACTCCGAGTTTGGAGCTGATTTCTTCAAGGTTTGTACCTCTCGTCGTCCTCTTTCCAACGCCGCCAACCTCGTCTCGTTCCGACGTCCGAGCTGTTCGTGGCGTCCGTTCCCGTGAGGTCGCGCGGGTCTGCCCAGTCCACCCGGTGCCAGGACAACCAGCGACTTCCAAAGCTCACAGCGTCCAACCACGACCAGATCTGATCGAGCTCTTTGGTCCGGACCTGCTGCTCTGCGTCCCCGACGTCCTCCCACAAGCGGGGCCTCGTTCGCCTACCGGAGCAGCGAGTTACCATTTTCCCCGCTCGACAGTGCAGTTCTGGGAGCAGATTCCTTGTCCCCACTTGCAGGTGCGGCCACAGCTTCCACGGACGGAATCTGAGCACGCCTTTTGGCCGAGGCTTCCTCCTGCGACCTAACTACGCGCCCTCGCTGACGGTGCCCCAATCGGACTCCGGATCCATTCGTGGAAACGTTTACCACCGAGTCGCGCGTTGCTGCGATTCTGCCGATCGTCATCCGGACCCTCCTCGCGGCCAACCCTTCACCGAGTGCCGCCCGTCAGCCCGTGTATCGGCCGCCCCGAATGGAATTGTTGTAGCCTGTTATCTCCCTGCGAGGAGTGGGCACCATTGCTGGCTTGTACCTATTCTTTCATTGTGTGTATCGGGGTTGTCGGTCTCGGCCGGGGTTCCTTCCCCACGCCTAGGCGTGGAGGTACGTGCGACGCTCCCCCCCTTGGCATTTTGCTTTACTAGTATGTGATCTTGTATGCCGCGTGAGAGTGTAGGGATCCTAGCTAGCATTCAACACCGCGAGATCGTGAGTGAGAGTATCCCATTCTGTGGCCCTAGTCGAGCACCGAGCTCGGACTAGACTCCTATAGTTGCGCGTCGGCTCCTTTGCCGCTTTGATCCATTCGCTTCCCTCATAGGGACGACCGTGGACTTGGGTTTCTTGTTGAGAGACGCCTCTCTTCGGAGGAATAGTACGGAGGTCGATCTCTCGGCTTGCCTTGTCACGTGTGAGTGCTGGCCGCACTTGGTCTTCATCATAGGTTTAGTCCATTTGTCAGTTCCGTCCCGCATCACTCTTTTCGCAAACAACCCTCTTTATAGCTAGATAACGAGAATCGCAGCGGAATATAATAGGCTTAACGAAGGACACAATGATTTGCTTAGCAAGATGAATAAGCAATGTAGAAATTAAACCTAAGCATGCATCTAACACAAAACAATCGCACAATCAAACCACAACACACGAGATTGTAAGGTGGTTCAGACTGAATCCCCAATCCTACGTCCACCCCTCACCAAACCCGGTGAGACTTCACTAGTGCAACGCACTGAACCGCAGATCGGAAAAACCTCCGATTGCCTTCCTACTAACCCCCGGTAGGGACGTCAACACCGCAGATCGGACAACTTCCGATTGCCTTCCTACTAACCACCGGTAGGGACGTCAACACCGCAGATCGGACAACTTCCGATTGCCTTCCTACTGACCACCGGTAGGGACGATTCATAGTTTCAAATGTTTGAATGAAATGGAAAGAGAACAAATATGAAAATACTCAAACAAGATATAGAATATGCTCAAAGAGAAAAGATCTTGTCTGAGATTGCTGGAGCTTGAATCTGATGCTTCAATGGTATCTTCTTCCTTATGAAATGATCTTCCTTGGATCACCTTAAGTTGATGAAGAAGACAAAGGATGCAGATTTGATCTCCCTTTAAAACCTTATGAAATCAGCTTCCTTGGATCACCTTGATAGCCTTGCTTGCTTATGCACTTCCTTGGAGATTGCTTGCTTTGATATGAGCTTGAAACACCTTGGAATGGATGAAGAACTTCTTCACGAAGTACTATTCATGGCTACAGTACCTCTTCTTCCAAGCCTCCTTTGATCTCCCATCATGCCTTGGATTCAATTGAGTTGATGAAGAAGTGTATGGATGTAGCTTTGATCTTCCTTTTGATCCCCTTGAGTTGATGAAGAGATTTATGGATGAAGATTTGATCACCTTTGAGAGCTTGCTTGCTTCTAGCTTCCTTGGAGGTTGCTTGCTTCAGATCTAAGCTTGAATCACTTGGAGTGGATGTAGAACTTCTGCACAGAGTACTATTCACAGCTACAATACTCGAACTCCTCTCCCTTGAACACACCCTTGCAGCCTCCTTTGATCTCCCAAATGATCAACTAGGGTGTCTAACCCCCTTGCATGTGTTTTATAACCTTTGAATGGTCCTTGGACATCTCCCAGACCAGATCAACATTTTGTGGGTGATTGGGTGTCTTTAGGATTAAAGAAATCCATGGAGAATGGCCCTTCTCGAAGTGGAAAACAAAGTCAACAATTGATTACTCGGGGTTGGCGGTCGACCTGCAGAAGCGGGCGGTCGACCGCTACTGAGAAACGCTATAGACGGATGGTCCCTGGTATTTCCGGTCGACCGCTACTGGGCTGGCGGTCGACCGCCACTAAGACTCGTGCAGACTGGGAGCTGCTGGCTAGGACGGTCGACAGCCCCTGTGCTGGTGGTCGACCGCCAGCTGGGCAGACCTTTGGTTTTCCCGGGTCAGTCTGTTAACCTCTTTAGCTCCGACGCTTGAGTCGTTTAGCAGTCCGTTCTCATCTGTGGCATCAACCTTGATAGTCTTGAAGATTTCTATTGATTATATTGCTCCTATAATCAAAATTTTGTTCCGGGGCTCTGTTGTGCCCCCTGTGCATTTTTGAAGTTATATAGTTTTGATGGTAGCAACCACTAATGAATCATGTAAGATAAGAATTAGTAAATGTTCTGCATGTTTCATCATTCTTCATACTTCAGCATATATACTATGTGCGTTAGCACAAAATGGGCATTGCGTTGACGCAGCCATATGGCGCAGTGTCTGTTCTCTGCATTAGGTTCATTCAAGTTCGTGCACAGCTTGCATTGGTACATTATTTTTAGTTGCACGCCACATAGTCAGTGCATTGACCATCTCATGCGTATCTCTAATTGATGCATGTTTGCATGTGTTAGCCAAAGTAAGTGCACTCGTTTGATCCATGCATACACTTAGTCTGCACGGCTGCTTTGACAACTGAGCAAGTCTATACATCACCGCATGATATCAAGCCTATACACTCTTTACCATGCAATCAAAGTCTATACACTCCATTGCTGGTACGAGTGGTTAAGTTCATGCATCATCACTCTAGAAAGTATGTACATTGGTGTCGCATGCACACTAAGTCCATGCACTCCTTGATGGCATGCCCGTGCATTCATTATCAATGTGCATACTTTACTTTATGCATACTGCATTGAATTGTCTCGCACATACACTAAGCCTGCACATGACTGCCTTGATGTCATAGCAAGTCTATACATGATGCATTCAGGCTTAAGCGTCACGCACAGAAAGTCTATACATCGTTTACACATTGCACTATAAGTCTGGTCACTCGTCGATAGCATGTCTGTACATTGATTCCCAATGTGCATACTTCTTCATATACAAAATGCATTACATGCATTCAAACTCTGTACACTCGTGGATGATGTGTTCGTGCATTCATTCTCGTTGTACATACTATCTTATATGCACACTGCATTTTATGCATCAAGTCTATACAGGCTTAGATCAAATCTCGAACCCACTTAATGCTCTAATCCTTGCAGGATATCTGCTGGTTGAGGAACTTAAGAAGGGCACGTGATCCAAGAAGCCAGGATCGTGACACGTGTAACGTAGTGAGCTGAAATACTGCCACGTGGTCAAGGCGCTCTGGGTGGGAATTGTGGAGGACACACGCCCACCTCTCTGATGCTATAAATAGAAGACTTCTCCATCTGGAGAAGAGTGATCGTGATCAGAAGATCTATGTGTGCTATTGAGAACAGAAGAAAAAGAGAGAGTGCAGCAGAGGAGAAAATAAACGATCCAGAGAGAAGAGAGAAAGAGAATTTAGTGAGAGGAGTCTGAGAGAATTTCTCAGAAAGATTGTCCATCTGTTTCTTGGTTCAGATACCAGAACTGAGATTGCTCATTGTGAGCTACATTCCAATTGAGTTTTCTTATTTTTCGTCTGTTTCCATTTCATTTTCTAAAACCTTGTTTTCAAGCTGTTAGTCAGCAGAGCGAAGCTGTATTGCTCAGGGGGCAGAGGAGGATTCCTCTGGACGGGTGAAGCTGTAATTCCCCAGCAGTTGTAGGCAAGCTGTGAGGCCCAGCAGTTGAAGCTGTGAATCAGCGGTTGAAGCCACATTCCAGGTTGGAGTGTGAAGTGGACGTAGATCTCGGGTTTGAGATAGAACCACCTTAAAAACTTCCAGCCTCCTGTGTGTTTGCCTTGCAAATTGCTGTTCATCATGATCACTTCCATTATACGCTATAGATGCATGCTTAGGTCCGTTTGATTCAGATCTGCTATAGTTGGATTTCTGTGACTGCTCTCTCTTACTTCTCTATCGTCCTGTAGCAGCTTGTTTTATTTCCGCACTTGTGATTGCTGCAGTCTGGTTTAAATTGGGTGACTGATCTATTCACCCCCCTCTAGATCGTTCATAGTCCCCCATCACTTGGTATCAGAGCCTAACTCTTTTTCAGGGACTTACATTCTAAAGAGGAACGACCATGAACGGTAAGGGAATGACAGTAGAAGGACATTCAATCTCCAAGCCTCCGTACTTCGATGGCTCTAACTACGCCTACTGGAAGAACAGAATGCAGGTCTTTCTGGGAGAGAAAGACTACGAGATCTTGCGAGTAGTGAGCAAGGGACCATTCAAACTGCACGAGAATGAAGAGGTTTGGACGAGAGAGGAAATCAGAAAATCTACTTTGAACTGGAGTGCCATCAATGCTATCCAGTGCGCACTTCATCCTACTCAATTCTCCAGAGTGTCATCGTGCAGAACCGCCAAGGAAATGTGGGATACACTGGAGGTTATCTACGAATGGACATCACAGGTGAGAGAGACCAAGGTGAACATGTTGGTTTCAGAATATGAAGCATTCTGGATGAAACTCGGTGAGACTGTGACTAAGATGTATGCTCGTTTGACTATCATAACTAATGGTCTGAGGAATTTGGGAAAGAGCTATTCAGACTATGAGATTGTAAGAAAGATCTTGCGGTCTCTGACTCCTGTTTGGCACACAAAGGCAACAGTGATCGAGGAGTCAAGAGATCTTCAGACGATGAAAGTTGACGAGCTAATAGGTTCTCTAATGGCATATGAGATGAACCTTCCAAAAATTGATGAGCTCGAGAACAAGAAGAAACCAATTGCGCTGAAGGCCAGTTCCAGCAAAACAGGCAGATCCAGCCACAATGGATCATCAAGCGAGCAGAGCAGCCTATCTGGGTCAGAAATCGATAGAGATCAACTTGCTATGTTGACAAGAGAGTTCAGGCGATTCTTGAGGAAAGAGGGCAGAAATTTCGGCCGAAGACAATTTAGTGGCCGGCGACACAACAGGTATAGGTCCAACCCAGCTAAGAAACCTGACACTAATGTTTGTTATCATTGCAAGAAGGCTGGGCATATGAAGGCAGATTGTCCAGAGCTCCAGATGCTGAAAGAAAAGAGCTCCCAGAGGAAAAGCAAAGGTGAGTACATGGAGCGACGAGGACGAGGGCAATTTGAGAAGTACATCAGAAAGTGAAGACGAAGAAAATCCCATCTGCCTAATGGCCAGGAATGATGAAAAAGAGGAAGAAGACTCCGATGAGGTATCCTCTCCCTTTGAGCACTATACAATTTTCGATTGGGAGGATGCTTATGGAGACTTGCTAGATAAAGTAGATGACATTAGAAAGGAGAACAGGCATTTGAAGAAGAAAGTAAACTCCATTTTGAATGACAAAACCATGTCTAACAAAATAGCCTGTCTGCAATCAGAAAATGACAATTTAAAAATTTTTTGTGCTGAATTTGATGATCTGAAGCATGCTTTAACAGATACTAGAAAGGAGAATGAACTGTTAAAAAATGCTAATGATGATTTGAATCTGAGGGTTCAATTGTTTGAAAATTAATTAAAAATTTCAAATGAGAAATATGAAGCTGTCTTGTGTGTAAATTCTGAATTAAAGAAAACAGTTGAAAATTTAGAAAAAGGAAATGCTGACAAAAGAAAAATAATAGAAAATATGACCCAAGGCACAGACAATCTCAATGCTTTGTTAGGGTCAAAGGTGAACTTCAGAAAAAAAGGTCTTGGATTCAACTCAACTGCCACTAAAAGCCTTGCCATGAAAACCATATCATTTGTGACAGAGAAAAAGAAGGGACCTCTTATAAAAATGTCAAGTGAAAATTCTGTTTCAAAAACTATCAGTTCGAAAATGTCCAGTGCCAAGGACAAGGCTAAACAGAAGGTTGGTGAGTCCAGCAGATCTTACCCTTTACCCAAATGTGAGTCTCAAGTTCGGGGTCAACCTCCAAGCAAGTCTAAACCCCAGGGCAAAGCCACCAAGTCCCCACCATCATCACCTATCCAGAAGAAGACCCAACATAAACCTATACAGAAGTCTAGTGGGTCACCAGTGCAAGGGAGACATAATGCTGCTTGGGGCCAGAAAAGCTATACTTACCAGCCCAAGGTTCAGACCTATCACACCTATCCTCACAAACAGGTCCAACCATTCTATAGGTCTGGATGGAATCAGGTCCAAGGGAGGTCTAGATATCAACCTTTTCTCACTCATTGCCATAGACCTCAATCTGCTAGATGGGGTCAGCCTAGGACTACAGCTGACCACAATTATCTGAGGACCTATTGGCCTGAGCATTGGCACAAAAACAATTTTCCTGCTAATAAGGATGGAGCCATAACTCAATCTAAACCAAAGCACCAAAGGAAGAAGGTTCAATCAGTTGGTGCTGAGAGAAAAAAGGATAATAAACAGAATGTCATGAATTCCACTAAGCCAACCATGTTTAGACATATGTGGATTCCTAAACAATTGATGTCTTGTTTCAATTGTTCTATTTCTGCTTCGGAGCCCAAACAGTTTTGGGTTCCAAAATTCTCCACTTGATTGTGATTGCAGGTATGCCTGGCAGCCAGAAGCAATATGTGGTATCTTGATAGTGGCTGCTCCAGGCATATGACAGGAGACAAGACCAAATTTTGCATGCTGACTGAGAAGAATGGAGGCCTTGTCACCTTTGGAGGAAATACAAAGGGTATAATCATCGGATCAGGTAAAGTAGGTAAGTGTACTACCTGTTGCATTGAAGAGGTACTGCTAGTTGATGGTCTTGCATACAACTTACTCAGTATCAGCCAGCTATGTGACAAAGGACACAAGGTAGTATTTGACTCTCAACATTGCAAAATCTTTGAACCTGATTCGGATATAGTTAAATTTTCAGTAAAAAGGGTAAATAACATCTACTTGGTAGATTTAGATGATTTAGCTTATTCTAATATTTGCCTAACTGCAAATAAAGTTGACTCAGCATTCCCGTGGCATCGTAGATTAGGCCATGCCAGCTATACGGTTTTACATAAATTGAATAAACATAGCATGGTTAGAGGACTCCCTGACGTTTCCTTCAAGAAGGAAATTAAGGTGTGCAGTGCGTGTACACAATCCAAGCAAACTAGGAAGTCATTTAAATCAAGAACTGAAAACATGTCCTTTAAACCTTATGAACTGATACACATGGACTTATTTGGACCCACGCGTTCAGCCAGCTTGTCAGGGAGAAGATATGGATATGTTCTAGTTGATGACTTCTCTAGGTATACTTGGGTCTTTTTCCTTAAACATAAAAATGATGCATTCATGGAATTTCAGGAGTTCTATTTGAAAATAAAATAGAAAAATGAAAATTTGATTGAAAATATCTTATCTGGTCATGGAGGTGAGTTTGAGAACTCTCAATTTGATGAATTTTGCAGGGTCAATGCGATTAATCATCGGTTCTCCTCACCTAGGACGCCTGAGCAGAATGGAATAGTAGAAAGGAGGAACCGGACGATTGTGGAGATGGCACGTACACTGCTTGTTGAAGGTGGCTTACCAAGAAAATTTTGGGCAGAGGCAGTTAATACTGCATGCCACATAATCAACAGAGACATGGTAAGGCCTTTCACTCAGAAAAGTCCTTATGAGATTCTGAAAGGTAAGAAGCCTTCAATTGCTTATTTCAAGGTCTTTGGCTGTAAATGCTTCATTCATGTTAATGATAAAAGAGATCTTGATAAATTTGAACCTAAAAGTGATCTAGGAATTTTTCTTGGGTATTCTGAATACACTAGAGCATATAGAGTGTACAATCTTAACTCTAAAACTGTTGAGGAATTTCCACATATTGTATTTGATGAATCCCTAACTAAATGTGAAAATGGTCTGTACAGGAAAGAAGATGATGGAGAAATATTCAATGAAAGACAATCTGCAGATCAATCAGATCAAGAAGAGCCAGAAGAAAATAATGTAGAGGAGCCTACTGTTCAGGGGGAGGTAAATGAAGATCAAGGTAACCAAATTACCAATGTCAGATTCTTAAGAGATCATCCTATTGAGAACATCATTGGTGATTTGCATGAACCTCCTAGGACTAGAGGTTTTCTTAGAGCTCAAAATGAATTAAATGCATATGCATTGGTTTCGCATGTAGAACCCAAGTCCATTGACATTGCCCTAAAGGATGTACATTGGATCAATGCCATGCACGAGGAGCTTAATCAGTTTGACAGGAACAAGGTGTGGCATCTAGTCCCACCTCCTGTTGATAGAAATGTCATTGGGACGAAGTGGGTCTTTAGAAATAAAACTGATAAGCTAGATAATGTTGTCAAAAATAAGGCCAGACTTGTTGCTCAGGGGTATAATCAAGAATTCGAAATTGATTTTGAAGAGTCTTTTGCCCCTGTAGCCAGGTTAGAAGCCATTAGAATTCTGTTAGCTTATGCATGCTCTCTTGGAATAAATCTTCAGCACATGGATGTAAAATCTGCTTTTCTCAATGGGAAAATTAAGGAGGATGTCTTTGTTCATCAACCTCCTGGCTTTGAATGCTCAGACTTCCCTTCCCATGTATATAAGTTGAATAAAGCTCTCTATGGTTTGAAGCAAGCTCCTAGAGCTTGGTATGACAGGCTTAGCAAATTCCTTACCGACAAGAAGTTCTCAAGAGGTGAGATTGACCAAACTTTGTTTACAAAGGTAAGTCACCCTGACATACTTATTGTTCAGATTTATGTGGATGACATTGTTTTTGGTTCAACTAACCCAAAGATGTGTAAGGAATTTTCTGACTTAATGACATAAGAGTTTGAAATGAGCTCAATGGGTGAGCTGAAACTCTTCCTTGGATTGCAGGTGACTCAAACAAAAGATGGAACCTTTATCATCCAGTCCAAATACATTAGGGACCTCATGAAGAAATACAAGCTCGAAGACCTCAAGGACATTGCAGCTCCAATGGGTACCTCCACAAGTCTTGATCAAGATACAAAAGGTAACCCAGTGGATCAAAAGCTGTATAGAGGTATGATCGGATCCCTCTTGTACCTCACTGCATCAAGACCTGATATAGAATTTGCAGTATGTTTATATGCTAGATTTCAGGCTAGTCCTAATGAGTCTCATTTTAGTGCAGTGAAAAGGATCTTTAGATATCTGTCAGGCACCCAAGAACTTGGTCTTTGGTACCCTGCCAATTGTGAGTTTGAGCTTATATCTTACACTGATGCAGACTATGCTGGGTGTCGGATAGATAGGAAGATCACTAGTGGATATTGTCAATTCCTAGGTGGTTTCCTAGTATCTTGGGCCTCTAAAAAGTAACACATTGTAGCACTCTCCACTGCATAGGCAGAATATGTTGCTGCAGGGAATTGTGCTGCCCAGGTATTATGGATCAAACATCAGCTCTCAGATTATCAAATAAACCTGGGATGTATTCCTATTCTTTGTGATAACACTAGTGCCATCTGCCTCACTAAAAATCCTGTTCACCACTCTAGGACTAAGCACATTGATATCAAACATCATTTTCTTAGAGATGCTGTGAGCAAGAGTGAAATTGAATTAGTCTTTGTTGAAACTGAAAAACAAGTTGCTGATATTTTTACAAAACCTCTTGGAAATGAAAGATTTAGATATTTAAGAAGAGAACTGGGGCTTTGTAAATTTCAGCAAGAAAATGACTACTTTTTCTCTTGAAATATCTTTTAGAGTACTTGAAATAATTGGTTTGCATGTTCTTGATCTTATGAATAAATTTGGATGATGATGGAATAACCTCCTGTGGACTGAGTACATCAGTTGCTGCACATCTTGCACACATTATCCCTGTAGTCGATGCATAGTAGGGCATATAGTCGACAGATGGTTGCGCATGTAGTCAATTAATTGCATTGTATAGACTTTATGTTGAAGCATGCTCTACACATAGTCAATGCACCCAATGTATTAACTGCATGATAGGTCGAATCTTTGCATTGTTTTGAAATGCATGTTGTTGTCAGGGGGAGGTTTGCATTATTAGAACTAAGTTCAACCCCTTCACAGAATGGATAACAGTCTAGTGATTGGTTCATTATCGTGAGCTGAAATTATTACAACCCTTCTATTATAAGAATCACATGTGCTTACTGATTGAAACTAAGGTTTAACTTTAATAGACTGTGATGTTTAAAAGACTATCTTCTGAAAATAAGATGATAGAAAGCATTTATAGCTCTTAACCTCTATCTCATGATTATGATAGAACAAGTCCTCACAGTACCTGAACATGACAGAGTTAGTGTTGGTTAAGGTTTGAAAACCAAGAATCTTGTATTGTTCTTAAACAAGTCTCTCCAAAAATCACAAGGGAAGCTAAATTGAAGATCATCAAAGAAAAAGAAGTGAACAAAGTGGCAGAGCAATGACTGAGTTTCACTGAGAAACTGAGGTCTCCATCAAAGAAATGGAGAGTACCTTAAGTCATGAAGTGACTCAGGTTATCTCTGTTCAATTGGTCGAATCTACTAGGGAGATTTCACTAAGTAACTAGGGGTATTGGCCTCTGATCAAGGTATACCCTTAACGTCAAAGGTGCAAATTATTCCTGTAGCCTTGATCAGAAATAGATATAGTAGTTTATGCTTAGTAACTGGGAGTATTGGCCTCTGATCAAGGTATACACCTAATGTCAACGGCATAAATAGTACTTGTCTATTTAATAAGTTCCAGATTTAGAAGTATGTGAATGAAATTGCTGTAACCCTTAGAAAATAAATATCATTTGAGGGTCAATTGTTTATTCCTGTAACCCTTAGGTGTATTTCCTTGTCTTTCACTTTCTCTGAAGTAACTAGGGTCTTGTATCGACCTAAACTATTATGGTCATGTGACTTAAGTTCATTGCTATAACTGTAGCATATGATCCTATCTCAAAAAGCCAGTTCTCTCTCCTCACCTTCTATCACTGTTAAACCTAATTGACATCAAGAAAGCCATTACTCGATTCATATATTTTAAGGATTGTGTCATAATGTGCTCACATTCTGAACTGCCACATAGAACATTGCTCCTTATTTGTTGATGGCAAAGGGGGAGAATGTGCAAGGGGGAGACGGGAGATGGGATGGGAATCTCATTTAGTGCATACATCTAAGTGCATAAGTCTGTGCTCGCATGAACCGATCTCATGGCATTTATTCATTGTGTTGCCATCATCAAAAAGGGGGAGATTGTTGTGCCCCCTGTGCATTGTTGAAGTTATATAGTTTTGATGATAGCAACCACTAATGAATCATGTAAGATAAGAATTAGTAAATGTTCTGCATGTTTCATCATTCTTCATACTTCAGCATATATACTATGTGCGTTAGCACAGAATGGGCATTGCGTTGACGCAGCCATATGGCGCAGTGTCTGTTCTCTGCATCAGGTTCATTCAAGTTCATGCACAGCTTGCATTGGTGCATTATTTTTAGTTGCACGCCACATAGTCAGTGCATTGACCATCTCGTGCGTATCTCTAATTGATGCATGTTTGCATGTGTTAGCCAAAGTAAGTGCACTCATTTGGTTCATGCATACACTTAGTCTGCACGGCTGCTTTGACAACTGAGCAAGTCTATACATCGCCGCATGATATCAAGCCTATACACTCTTTACCATGCAATCAAAGTCTATATACTCCATTGCTGGTATGAGTGGTTATGTTCATGCATCATCACTCCAGAAAGTCTGTACATTGGTGTCGCATGCACACTAAGTCCATGCACTCCTTGATGGCATGCCCATGCATTCATTATCAATGTGCATACATTACTTTATGCATACTGCATTGAATTGTCTCGCACATACACTAAGTCTGCACACGACTGCCTTGATGTCATAGCAAGTCTATACATGATGCATTCAGGCTTAAGCGTCACGCATAGAAAGTCTGTACATTGTTTACACATTGCACTATAAGTCTGGTCACTCGTCGATAGCACGTCTGTACATTCATTACCAATGTGCATACTTCTTCATATACAAAATGCATTACATGCATTCAAAGTCTATACACTCGTGGATGATGTGTTCGTGGATTCATTCTCGTTGTACATACTATCTTATATGCACACTGCATTTTATGCATCAAGTCTATACAGGCTTAGATCAAATCTCGAACCAACTATATGCTCTAATCCTTGCAGGATATTTGATGGTCAAGGAACTTAAGAAGGGCATGTGATCTAAGAAGCCAGGATCGTGACACGTGTAACGTAATGAGCTGAAATACTGCCACGTGGTCAAGGCGCCCTGGGCGGGAATTGTGGAGGACACACGCCCACCTCTCTGATACTATAAATAGAAGACTTCTCCATCTGGAGAAGAGTGATCGTGATCAGAAGATCTGTGTGTGCTATTGAGAACAAAAGAAAAAGAGAGAGTGCAGCAGAGGAGAAAAGAAACGATCCAGAGAGAAGAGAGAAAGAGAATTTAGTGAGAGGAGTCTGAGAGAATTTCTCAGAAAGATTGTCCATCAGTTTCTTGGCTCAGATACCAGAACTGAGATTGCTCATTGTGAGCTACATTCCAATTGAGTTTTCTTATTTTTCATCTGTTTCTATTTCATTTTCTGAAACATTGTTTTCAAGCTGTTAGTCAGCAGAGCCAAGCTGTATTACTCAGGGGGCAGAGGAGGATTCCTCTGGACAGGTGAAGCTATAATTCCCCAGCGATTGTAGGCAAGCTGTGAGGCCCAACAGTTGAAGCTGCTAATCTGTGGTTGAAGCCACATTCCAGGTTGGAGTGTGGGGTGGACGTAGATCTCGGGTTTGAGATCGAACCACCTTAAAAACTTTCAGTCTCCTGTGTGTTTGCCTTGCGAATTGCTGTTCATCATGATCACTTCCATTATACGCTATAGATGCATACTTAGGTCCGTTTGATTCTGATCTAATATAGTTGGATTTCTGTGACTGCTCTCTCTTACTTCTCTATCGTCCTGCAGCAGCTTGTTTTATTTCCGCACTTGTGATTGCTGTAGTCTAGTTTAAATTGGGTGACTGATCTATTCACCCCCCCCTAGATCGTTCATAGTCCCCCATCAGGCTCCGCCCCCGAAAACCCCCGCAAGGGGCACTGCCCCCTTGACCCCCGCAACCTGACCACACAAGTCGATCCGCGTGCGAGGGCGCAATCATTGAGATTTCACTTTTGCCATCTCCACTCTATTCCTTGGCATATCTGTCATGAAAGAACACCAAGTAGTTTAGTCATATAAGAGTGGTAAAACATCAATGACTTATAGTGTTTAACCATTATTAAAACCAAGAATATCAAATAACTCAAATGACCACAGGATGATGTCGAATGACCCAAGTGATCACAAGATGACTCAATTGACCACAGGGGCACAACAAGGTACACCAACATTATTGCCAACGTGACTTTTGAAACGCTGTAATTCTGATTTCCTTCTGGGCCTGAGTTGTAACATGATACTCATATCAGATAGCTTACTTGTCTATAAGGTTGATGCCATGAGGTAATGTAATTTCATTTCTTTGGGAACTTTACAGAGATATAAATTGTCCATTTTATATTATAGAAGCATTTAATAGCAAAATTTTTTTATAAATTGACATTTCATTTATTTTACAGTATAGAGCCCCAGTGATGCAGGCGATGCAGAGCACATGTGTGGCGGCCCAATGATGTACAGTGCCCGTAGGATAGTATTACTTGGTCTTGTACAGAGGTTCAGTGCCGTTTGAAATATGTGGAGTTTGATAAACCGTACCTTGGTGATTACCACCATGTTGTTATATAAGATAGTGATCATTCTTTCATCTAATGTAAAAGCTATGTTCTTGTCTTCTTGAAAATTTTATTAAATTGAAGATATTACATTTAGTTGCAATGTGTTAGCCACCGGCATAGCTGATTGTATGAATTATTAAAATCAATTGAAATTGCTCTCACCGATTGGAATGAGAGGACCCAATTGTGGATATTCCCTTGTCTATAGCTTCATATCTTCTCTCTCTCTCTCTCTCTCTCTCTCTATATATATATATATATATATATATATATATATATATATATATATATATATCGCTAACTATGTCACGAAAGCAAGGAGTAATATGTGATCCTGCATAATGGAGAACTGAAAAAGTAGTGCACAATATCTTGGTCGAAAAGGTACTAAGTTGTCATGAACTAGAGGCTTTATTTTGTGTGTAATTATTTAATTACCAAATATAAAGATAGTACGTAAGTATTTTTTGTAAGGAAAAATTGTGTACAATGTTTTAGTCCATTATTAATTTAAAAACAAATATTTTTTGCCCACGTTCGGAATTATGTGTGAAATTTTAGAGCATGATTTTATGTAGACATTTTTGTAATTCCATATTGTATTAAATTATATATTTGAAATAAATAATTATGACTAGTAAACAATGCCAATTGTCCATTAACTTTATTGTATCTCAGTTGTCCAAATATATTAATTAAGTTGGGCATACATTGAGGGGCATTTAAGAAAAATAGAAAGGTAGGAGGTGCAATATATATATATATATATATATATATATATATATATATATATATATATATATATGAAGTATCATTAATAACATGGTGATGAGAGGAGCATTTAAGTCAATGTAGCGAGTTATCCCACTGTTTATCCCTCAATCAAGTCAAAGTAATTGGAATAAAATCAGAGTTAACATCTTTGTCCTAGAGGGATAGTACATTGCCTATCAAATTAAATAAGACTAAGTGAGGGGACAGACTAATCCTGGAGGGATATCCCTCCATTTGTCTATTCCCCTATCAAAGCGGGGCCAATAGATTGGATCAATAGTGATTCCTTACCTATCTTGTCAAGGGGAACGCTCGAGTATAGATTCCCTATGCTCATGTGAACGGCCTGGTCGGTCAGCCCGTAGATCTTAAAGGATCCATTTTAGGCATGACTGGAAAATCATTTGTCCACGAACAAAACAAAGTCAAAGTATGTAGTAGTTCATGAGACCACGAATTCTCACATTCCAGGATGTATTATGTCACCCCCAATTGATTGAGTCACCCTTATATCATATAGATATAAATATTCATAAGACGCTTGCGTTTATATCCTATATAGATCATAGGATCATTGTATGAATAGGTTCTCTTTAACCTCCCACCATTCACGACATCCCTTGGTTCTCATTTTGAACGGCTTCTCGGTGGAGAAGTAGAACCGCTGGTCCCCTTTGGTCAAGTGTGTGTGCCTGTTGTTACCTACCGTAGGACCTCTGTCCCCAAAGTGAAGAAAGAGGAGTAGGCAATTCCATTATCCTCTCCTAGCCCAGTAGTTCCGCAACTATTACTGTGGTTGTTGCCAATGGGGATCCCCCATTCCGAAAGGTAATGGGGCCAGCCGTTAGGTCCAAAGTTGTGTGCCACTGTTGTGGTGTCGATAGATGAACTACTTCAATGTCGTTATTAAACATTTCAGGTTTAGCATCTATGTCTCGTATATCGCTCTACACCGAGAAGAGGGATGTGTACCTACAACAACAACAAGAATGGAACCACATGCTCCTATGCTGGGAGTTGGGTATAGGTCTAACCATCAAAACTCCCCGTTTCTAGCATGCTATAATTCTTATACTCTCTTGACGACGATAATGTGAAATTACCGATAAGCCAGATGCCTCATGAACCACGAGTACATTTTGTTACACTCAAACCACCCTCGTTAAGAGGTGCACTCCAATACCATTGATGTCCAATAGCTTTTATAGTAATAGCTGGATCTACTACTATCTCGTCCATGGAGTATAAAAGAGCAAATGATGATATAGCAATGAACATCAGAATGATACTTGAAAATATGGTCCAAATAATTTTGATGGTAGTCCCATGAGCAATCCTTTGTAGGATTGGATTAGCTTGCTCGTGGAAATGCCATAAAGCACAAACCAACATCCGAAAACCAAAATCAGAATGAGGATGAAAAAGATATCATGATGTAAGTCATTTATTCCTTGCATAATAGGTGTTGCTGCGTCTTGAGAACCTAATTGCCATGGTTCCACTGCATCATAAGGAGTGATTGTGAGGAAGATCTTTTCTAGAATTGGAACAATCATTTGATTCATTCTCTTTCTTCTCTACTCCCAAGAATGTGAAAATAGAGACTTGTGGAGAGTGGGCCCTGATTTTACCAACCAAGAAAGACATTGGATAGGAGGATTTGAGATAGGAGCTAAACATAAAAAATATCTCGATGAGGACATAGAAAATTGAAAGTCCATTATAGATATACAACAAACCCCCTGACGAACCCTTTCATCCCAAGCAAATCATGATTTTTTTCTTACTTCTTCTATGATGATTCAGCTCCTGAACCTGCAAGATTCTACGCTAAAAGACAAGTCGATGCTGAAAGGAACGGGTAGGCGCTTGCGGGTGCTTGCATTTGTGAAAGGCCAGACAAGCGAGGTGGATTAGCTTTCGAAGAAAGAGCAAGGTGCTTACTTACCTTAGAGCTAAAAGGCTAGGGTTGGAAAGGAAGGAGATGCAACTTGAGCTTGAGCATGTTTCTTCTTGACAGACCTACTTTTCTTTGTTCAATTGGGCTTGTTCGCTTGACGGATCCTGGTCACTGCTAGTTAGCTCCACGAGACATGGATAGTAAGTTTAAAACGGTCTTTCTCCGACTCCTTGATAGTTGTCACCTCCTCCTTGGTTCTCTTTCCCAACGCTCCTTTAACAGCTTTGTTTGACTTACTTAGACAGATAGAGCAGGAACGACTTGTTAAAAATCATGCGAAGAAAGCGAGAGCAACATGAGGCTAATGTTTTGAAGCACCTAGCACCTTCTATTGAAGCATGGAATTAGTAAAGTCAAGTACTAGTATAGTTGTGGCGTGCTAGGGACCACACTACTTTTCATCTGACTTAAAAGTCAAGTTGCCAGGTTACTTGCTTTTTTCTCCTGGCATCTCTAGTAGGTAGCTCAAGTCTAGCAACTCTAGTAGTGATGGTAGGAAGTGTAGAGCAGCTCTAGATAAAGTAGCTCATGCAGTTCGGCTTGAAGACAAGTTCGGTTGTCTAAATCTCCCTTTTGTAGCTGGTCTTGCTTTGTCAACTCGGCTTGTAGCCGCAAGCACCTGCTTATGGGATTCCTACAATTAAGGCTGCTGGCTTTATTATTGGAACGTGCAAGCTATAGCTTACTCATATGTGGGCAACCTTCGCTTGTTGTTGACAAATATTTTGTTATATAAAAATGAACTCGCACAATACAACTTTACCTTTCAGCTACTTCCTCGAACACTTGTGAAAGGGGCCATGCTGTAATAGATATGCTTGGGACCGTCTATACTTCTGAAGAGAAGAGGGAAAGATAGGAGTAGCCCACAGAGCGGTTTGGAACCCTAGACCAACCCAACCCTTGATCATATGAACATAAAAGAAAATCGACACTTTGTTGACCACGCCTTTTGTAAGTAGTGCACCGAGACTTGATTGAGTTCTTGGAATCCGTACGAGACATCTTCGTTGTGGCATCTTGTGAGGGGAAGTCACGGATGGACACAAGTATCTCCTCGTTATTCCCATCTATCAAGCCAGTTGAGCAAAAACTCCACCAGAATGGATCTTAAAGATAAAAGAAGTTGTCAAACAAGACAATGTTGGGTTCCGACAAGTCTCTGAATATCCCACTTGGCCAATAATGTACCCGTACAAAAGAAAGCATTATGCGTGTATGGGAGTTCAGATGTGCATCGACTTTACAAAGATGAATAAGGCACGTAGCAGATGACTTTCCACTGCTCAACATTGATATCCTTGTTGACAACACCGATTGTAGTAACCTGATAAAACATAACCCATAATGAGAATAATAATAAGCCTTAACTATTAAATTTATCCCAATTAGTTAATAGGATAAGACTCGTTAACGGGCTCCAATGGTAATTCCGATCTAAAACCCTTTTAGTGGGCTTGTTTGAATGAGCTAGGTCGACCATAGGGTTCCCATTGCGTTAGGACTCTTTAGGATGAGTCGATCGAAGTTAGAAAGCAGCTTCAACTAAGGGAAGTTGAAGATCGATATTGGCAAGTGGCTGTTTTAATAGAAATAAGATTCTTTTAGGAGTCGTAGGAGTTAAAACCTTATATATAGGACCCTTACGCGATGGTAGAAGCTATTGTTTCTGCTGCTGGGATCAAGAGGATTAGGAGAGGAGGTGAGCGTGGTCGTGCTGCAGTTGCTGGGAGCCTTATAAGAGCCTCGTCTGTTAGGCTTCTTCCCTCTCTTCTTCCCAAAAGGTAGGTTTTCTCTCGGGCAAAAGTAATTAAACAACTCATGTTAGTAGACAAGCATGCACCCCTTTATCCTATCACATTATTTTTCCATGATCCATACGTAGTTTTGGGTTTTATAGCATTCTGTTACCTGTTCTGATTCAAAAGAATTCACGGCCATAGCAATGGATGCGTATTAATCAGTGCCCTTCTACGCGGATGCGGATTCCTGAATTCGCGTCATGATGGACGCGTATTAATGTACGACGACCGCTAAGACGTGAATTTCGTAGATAAATATTTTTTTTTCAACATTTAAAAATCAATATCTATTAAACCATGTTAAATGAAAATATGTTGAGCATGTTTTTAGGATCCCTAAATTTCCCCCTAATTATCATGTCGTCCGTTTTACTAAAATCCTCGTAGAATAAAAGTGCTATTGTTCATCCCAACTTAGAAGAAACGAACCGTGCTAATGAGTCCGTGATTGTACCTACCTAATGCACCTTGATGTGTATTGGGGAATCTACGTCCCCTGGTAAGACGCGGATTTCTCGTTAAATTAGCGTCCATTTTAGTAGACGCATATTTTTGATTACGCGCCTTACTAGAGAGCCATGTATTAAGTTGCGTCTGCTACCTCGACGCCAATTCTTGATTCAATAACTAATTAAAAACTAAAATCTGATGAAATCAAAGCTTCTTTACGTGAACGTAGATTAAAGAATTAACGCCTTTTTGATCAGATGTGAATTCTTGTAGTAGCATTTTCACCACCATTTTGATCCAATACCATGGATCCTTGGCACCGTTGTCTCACTATCGAGACAGGGTCTTGTTTTCTATGTTTTCATATTACACCCTATTTCTTGGGGGAGGAAGGACCCTCTGTCGGGGATCCTTCTTGCCGGATTGGAAATTATTTCTTTAAGGCCTCCGTAAGTCCCCGACATTGAAGGATTCCCTCTTCGATCACTGGGCTGGTTGTACCCTAAAAACCCTAAAACCTGTTTGGTCATGTCACTCTGAAGAAACATGACACCTAGCCTTCATGGAGCACCAAGACTTTGTTGTTCTGTGAGAAACCTGAAACTATCCAGACGTTGTGAAATTGACGATTGGGGCAGTCGTCGCTAATTTCAAAATTAGCGTCTAGAATTGTGACGTGAATTCTTCATGCCTGTACTATTCCCAAGAATTGGCGACTGGAGCAGAGTTGTGAATTCTTGAATTTATGGTGACTTGAGTGGATGCCAATTCTTCCTAGATTTTCACATCTCATAGTTCTAAATGGTAGATTTCTTGGTATTCTTCCCTAGTCATGGCTCTATCCTTGAACTCTAATGTCTTCGTGGATCTTCCCGAATACTCCTACAAAAGATTAAATCCTTAGAATTCTATTAGCTATTAAATAATAACATGGATGTCTATATATACTTGGGATCTTTGATCCATAACCTCAATGCTTGGTGTTAATGGGGCCTGGTCTGGTCCTGGGTGGAGCACCCGAAAGTACTTGTGCCCATGGGAGCTATTATTGACTATGGTGTGGCATTGCACCAAAGTGCATGACTTGCTAGATTGATTTAAGACGTTCCACTCTTGACTTGCTATGACTTGATGTGCTTGACCCGGAAGGGGTATTTGATTGAACTTCAATAGCCAAATTTCCTGTTGCTAATGCAAACTTGCTAGACATTCTCCATGTTCTTGCTATTTATTTTCACATGATATTTCCTTATTGTTCCTTATTACTCTATTAGAACTGCATTCATGTACCATGTTAATTACTTAAAGCAAGCTTGATTAATAGAGATGTAATTCTTATTGGGCTATAGCTTATCCAGTGCTTCTTCCCTATTTTTCAAGTAATTCTGATGAGGACATCCAAACCGATGGGGAAGCCTAAGGGTGAAGAGTGTAGAGCCATCCCAGATTGTTTGTTCTTCCAAGAGTCTTGTTAAGTCCTAACTTGCTAGACATTCTCCATGTTCTTGCTATTTATTTTCACACGATATTTCCTTATTGTTCCTTATTACTCTATTAGAACTACATTCATTTAACATGCTAATTACTGAAAGCAAGCCTGATTAATAGAGATGTAATTCCTACTGGGCTTTCGCTCATCCAGTGCTTCTTCCTAATTTTTTTGGTAATTCTGATAAGGACATCCAAACTGATGGGGAAGGCCAAGAGTGAAGAGCATAGAGCCATCCTGGACTGTGTATTCTTCCAAGAGTCTTGTCAAGTCCTAATTAATTTGTACTTTTCCTTGAGTCTAGTGAAGTGGAGTTGTTGAAGTTAGGATTTGTTGATTGTAAACTTAAGTATTGTGGAATGAAAGTATGTTGTGATTTATTGTCTCTTTTAGCGTACTATGTTTTTGTGTGAATGTCTCGAGCTCTGATTGGCATGATTGATATAACCGTAACATTCCAGGTTCTTTCCACGCTCGGGGTGTGACAATTTTGTGGTATCATAGTCTAGGTTTTTTTAAATTACCTAGGTTATTAGGTTCAAAGGTTAGGATGTTTAGGTCCCATTCCTTTTACTCGGTGAGATTGGGTAGTGTCGTGGGTTAAGTCAACATAGGATGATGAACCTTACAGTTTTAGTCAGGCACATAATTATTTTAATTTCTTGTATGATCATGGCCGTAGAACGTGCTAAGTGGAGGGAAATGAAAAGTACCGTGCAAGGTCTCACGGAAGCACTACAACAAGTGGCCCAAGGAGGGGCGAATCGTGGAGTCGGAGATCTTCGTAGGAGCTTTCGTAATATGAACCCTCTAAAGTTTGTCGGATCTACTGACCCTGATGACACAGAGAATTGGATCAAGGAGATTGACCAGATTTTCCGCGTGATGCATTGTGCGGACGAAGAGAAGGTTCTCTTGGCTACTTTTCAGATAGAACGAGATGCTAGATCCTGGTGGGAGTTGATGGAAGCTACTCTGTTGCATGACCACGTGATGTGGGGTGAGTTCATAGAACATTTCAATAACAAATATTTCTCTGATCGAGTGCAAGAGAAGAAGGCCGTGGAGTTTGCCGTGATGAAGCACCGAGGCTTGTCGGTCGCCGAGTATGAAGCTCAGTTCTCAAGGTTGTCTTGGTATATGCCACACTTGGTGGGCATGAAGAAGATGAAGGCCCAGAGATTCCTTAATGGGCTCAAGCCCCAATATATTTCTCAGCTGTCACCCATGGACGTGCAGACTTATGCAGAAATGGTTAGACAAGTGCAGTTATTAGAAGATGCCACTGAGCTGTCTAACCGGATTCGTGGACGCGATAAGAAGGAGCATGTTACGAGTTCGGGCTCTTTCAAAACTCCTTTTTCCAAGAAGAGGCCCAATGGTGGAGGAGATTTCTCCAAGGACAAGAAGGTCAAGAAGAACGATAGGCAGCTAGTTCCTGTCACTGCTCCGTAATAGGAAATATGCAAGCATTGTGATAAGGCAGGGCACCGAGCCGAAGAATGTTGGAGGAGGCTGGGAGCTTATCTTCGTTGTGGGAGTCGTGATCACCGGATTCCCGAGTGTCCGTTACTTAATGATTAGGTTGGGAGCGAGTAGTGCCAAGGTGGAGCAAAGAAGCAAGGACGTCTCCAAGCATTGCAAGAGGTAGAACCAAGCGAGAGTGTTATCGTGGAAGGCACTCTAGATGTTTGTTCTAAGACTGCTTTTGTCTTGTTTGATACCAGAGCAACCCATTCATTTATCTCTTGGAGTTTTGCTGCTATGTTGTCTGTGAAACCTGTTTTGTTTGGAACTGGGTTAGTCATCTCTACCCCTGTTGGAGCTGGGACCGAGATTAAGTATCATTACCCTGATAGTAAGGTTGTAGTTGGAGGTCAAAAATTATCTATCGATCTGGTGTGCATGGATATGGATGGTTATGATGTTATCTTAGGTGTGGAATAGTTGTCTTGGCATGAAGCTGTCATAGATTGCAGGAAGGGTTTAGTAATCTTTAGTGGTTATCCTGGACTTGTCTATTCTGGTCTTCAGAATTATGGGAGTTCATTTCTGATTTCGGCCCTTCGAGCTGATAAGCTTATAAGGAGGTTGTGTAGCATTCTTAGCTTTTGTTACTGTAGCTGAGCATAGAAGTTCAAAGCTAGAGGAGATTCGTGTGGTTAAGGATTTCCCTAATGTATTTTCGGAGGAATTGCCTGATTTGCCCCCGAAGAGAGAAGTGGCATTCACTATTGATCTTGTTCCTGGTGCTGGCCCTATATCTAAGGCTCCTTATCGAATGTCCCCCGCTGAACTGAAAGAATTAAAGGACCAACTGATGGAATTGCTGAAGAATGGATTTATCAGACCAAGTACTTCTCCATGGAGAGCACCAGTTTTGTTCTTCAAGAAGAAGGATGGTTCCATAAGACTGTGTATAGATTATCGGCATCTAAATCTGCTAACCATCAAGAATAAATATCCACTACCGAGGAGTGATGAACTATTTGACCAGCTTTTAGGATCTTGGTATTTCTCAAAAATTGACCTCGGATCTAGTTATCATCAGTTGAGGATTAAAGAGGAGGATATTTTCAAGACGACATTAAGAAGTAGGTATTGGTAATATGAATTTACTGTCATGTCTCTTGGACTAACCAATACCCCTGTAGCATTTTTGCAGTTGATGAATAGTATATTTCGGCCACATCTTGACCAGTTTATTGTGGTGTTTATTGATGACATTCTGGTATATTCTAAATCTGAGAAAGAGCATGAGGAGCATTTGAGGATAGAATTGCAACTTTTGAGGAGTAACCAATTATATGCTAAGTTTAGTAAGTGTGACTTCTGACTTGAAGAAGTTTCATTTCTGGGGCATGTAATCTCAAAGAAGAAAAATTCTGTTGATCCATCCAAAGTCGAGGTGGTAAGGAATTGGGAGAGACCCGTTAATGCAACAGAGATTTGAAGTTTTCTAGGTCTAGCTGGCTATTACAGGCATTTCATTAAGGATTTTTCGAAGATTGTAGTTCCATTGACACGATTGACTAGGAAGGAGAATCTATATGAATGGACCGAGGAATGTGAGAAGAGCTTTCAGACCCTAAAGGATTGTTTGACTACTACACATGTGCTGGCTTTATTGGTTGAAGGTGAGAAGTTTAAAGTCTATACCGATGCATCTGGAATTGGTCTAGGCTATGTATTAAGTCTTTTTGTTTTTTCCCCTTTTTTCTTGTTTTGAAATGAAGGGAGGGAGGGGGTGATCTGGCGCGCTTCACTGTCGCCGGATCACTCCAACTTCTCTTATTATATATATATATTAGGCATGAGAGAGGGTGAATCGGCCAGAAGAGGGAGGGAGATGTGAGTCGGTGGGAGGAGGTGATACGGCGCGAGAAGGGCACGCACGGGCACCTGTTCACTCCTGTTTTCCTTTGTTTTCTTTTTTGAAGTGGGGGAGGGTTCGGTCGACCGAATTGAGAGGTCCGTCGACCAAACCTCCCAGAAGCCAGAGGGGGCGGGGCTGCCACTGTGTCGACCTGGCCCCTCCCCTAGGTCGACGCAGCGGCATTCGGGACAAAGCCAAGTAGAGCCTGAGGCTTGGTGGGTCGACCCTTGGGGTCGACCCCTCACTACGCAGGGCCCTAAACCATTCTTTCTTCATGCCTTTGGGCAGATTTTCTTGTATTTGAATTGTTCATGGATTATGGGGTTGTTAGATGCCCATGTTCATGCAATCATCAATGGAAGAATATGCCACTCTAATGCACATATGAGGTTTTGATGCTAGTGGTAATTCTCTTCTATGCACGCAGGGGGGGGCTATTATGCATTCATGAACGTGTGACTTAACATGAAAGGGAAATATAAGGCATGCTCAGTTTGATATACGCATGAGGTCGACGTAGGGAGCTTTGGGGTCGACGCGAGCGCCAATAGGGAGAAGAGAGAGGTCGACACAAAGACTTTGGGCTCGACACACAGTATGCATGGAGGTTTATTAAACACATGTGTGGGGTGAGTAGAAATGTTCATGTCCACGTTTATGCAAAGAATGATGCCATGTCCCAATTTATATATGAGAAAAGGGTGCTCAAAATCTCTGCTTTTGGGTCCAAGAGAGCTCTGCAAAAATGTTCATACTAGTGCATATAAGCAACTGGGTTTCAAGTTTGATAACAATTTATCTGCCTTTATGTTTGTTCTTCATTTTGCATTTTCCTTTGTTTGGTATTATTCCTTTGTTCAATAATGAGTTCGAGTTTCCGGCAGAAATCCAGCAACATCTCCCCCGGCCCTGGGTTTTGTAGGGTGTAAAATAGAGACCCGCCCACGGAAAGATTCGAGACGGCCTCCAAAATCGTTGGGTAAGCTAAGAGCAGCTACCCCATGGCCCGAACTGGGTATGGAAACCAGAGGACTAGCCTACGAGGGGCTCCGGTGACCCATGGGCAGTGACGTCTAAAATTCAGGACATAGATTTGTTATGTCGCCCGACGTCGGGATGCTGCTGCTCACTTCTCAAATGGGGTTCCGCAGGAGTCATGCTATGAGGGAGCAAGATCCTGGGGGCCCAGAGTGATCACCGTAAAAAAAAGGAATAATAGCACCTTGACAGATGAAGGAGAGAGATGAACTCTAGCAGATTCGAGGGAAATGACGGAGCCCCCACAACTCATGGGTGTGAGTGAGAGGGCAGCCGTTGCTCCCACAGGGGCATATTACGCATTCGTAGAACAAGGTAACACACATCTACAGAAACGGGAAGACCCGCTTGAGTTATAAGAAGGAGACAAAGCAGAGGTGTCACACCCTGAGCCTTTATTACAGCGGAAGACTAACTCGGGAAGCGTGAACAGTCGGCATGGTAAGCCTCTTGCAAGCAAGAATGATCAAAGCGCAAGACAATCACATATATAAATGCAATTGCACAATATTTACTCAAACTCCAACTTTATTTCATGATAATCAAATTCAATACTTAAATACAATCATTAATTCCACTTATTCCAATATACCATACTCAAGAAAATAGGAAAATTACATTGACTCCATCTAAACAATATAGACTTCCTAAGTCTTCGCTCATCTTTATTCACTCTCGAATCCGCTACTTGAACATTCTGAATCCGAACCCGACTCACTTTCATCTCCTGAAAAATATTAGAAATAGGTAATGAGCACACTTGCCCAGTAGGTATCTTCGCATCAACATGAAGGCATTATTAAAGTAATTAACAATTTAGCTCTAAATAAGTCAGGCAAAATCATGCGAATGCGAATATCATGCGATTAAACCAAAGTAACACGATAATCATGTAAGATAGAGTGAACAAGAATGAACTAGCAAAAATGTAACAAGAACATGATATTTGGCCTTTCATGAACAAGAATGTAACGAGAATGCACTTTCACTTTCACTTTCATAACCATAAAGGTTACGCACGAGAACGTCAATCATGTAGCAATTCACTAGATTTTCACGAGTGCTCATGGATTTCACTTATTTATAAAGATAGTACTCCCAGTGCAATGCGACGCAAGTAGCATTATACCACATGGTTTATAAAATAATATGTTTTCGACAATCAGCCGTGGGGACTAGCATAGAGCCCTTGGACACAATCAGCGCCCGAACTGCATCTTCACGTATAAATCAAGCTACTTCCATGAGTGTAACAATAAAGTATGGCCAAGATTGTAATAACGTCAATAACTCATGATAACAACAATCAATGAATGAATGCTTCAATTTAGAGTATGAGAGATCAAGAAAAAGATTTAAACAATGTCATGCTCACGGAATTAAATCGACAGCATAACGGTACATTCTTTTCTCTTTCCAATAATTATATTAAGTTTCTTGATCAATATTGAAAGTTCTAGACTATTATTAGTTCATCTAGAACCTTTGGAATATCAACCCTTGGGTCAAACCTTGGGTTAAGTACTTAAGCAATGTGACGGTCGTTTACTGGGCCGTTACATCATGTAACGCTCCAGTAGTGGCCTGTTACAATGATCCGAGTCCAGAACAATGAAAATAGACTCAGAGAAAGGTGACGGTCATGCATTGGGCCATTAAATTATGTGACGATCCAGGATTAGGCCGTTACATTAGTCTGAACCCCGAATCAAGAATTCAAACTCAGATGAATGTGACGGTCTTATATTGGGCTGTTACATGTGCCTGACGATCCAATATAGGGCCGTTACACTACTGATAACCAGAAAACATCGATAGTATAATCTAATCAATGGGTTTTAATGGTACAACCAACTCGGCGTCCTAGTGAGAATCCCAGGCTTGCGGAGAATTACGGAGGCCTTGAAACAAGATTTCCTAGTCCATTGGAAGGAATATCCAATAGAGGTCCTCAAGTCCAAGAATAGTGTTCCCATAGTGCAAAGTGTGAACTAATGGACAACATATCGGAATATGTGCCATGTACCTATAGAAAATGACTCTATAGATAGAGAGAGAAAAACATGTATCAATATGGAAATCATGATAAAACTCCGTCAATACATCATTCAAAAATCATGATTTACAATACAAATTATAGAGTTTTTGGCACAGGAAATTAACATAACTTAAAATAACTCATAATGCCTAATTCATGCAAACTCCAATATGAACAGTAAGTAACTTAAAATCATAATAACATGTCAAAACTTAGCTATCTAGTTTTAATTATAAGTAAGCTTAATTGGTTATTATTCTACCATAGATTGACAGAACGTAGAGTCTAACGGTCTAACAGGAGTGCGTCACAGTATCTGTAACGGTCTATCGAGGGGCCGTTACAGTAATGTAACGCTCCCGTCCTGGTGCGTTAGAGACAACAGTGAAACGAAAACATAATAGAGTGTGTGACGGTCTGTCGTAAGGCCGTTAAATCACTTTGATGGTCCTACTATGACCCGTTAGAGAATCTGCTAACAGAAATCAGTATGAGATACAAGAGATTAACTCACATCATATCTATAATCAAAATACCATGTATTCTTAGACATGATATCAAAGTATAGGCCAACTACATGCATGTGTATCAGTGAATAGACAAGGTAACATCTTTTAATTTTCCAATTAGGGTTAAGAGATGCATGTAATGCATAGAACTATTAAAACATAAAATTCATGATAATGGAATTCAATCAAACCAGAGGGCTTTTATTCCTATCAAGCTATTTTTGCCGTTCATGAGATGACCTACCTCTTAACTAGGCTTGAAACTCCCAATTTGGGTATGAAAAGCCGGCCCTAGTTCTCCTCTTCCTGTGACTTTTCAGCAACTTCCTTGGGCTCTAACTCCACGACCTCTTGACTTAAGGAAGTGAAATTTGGAGAGTAATTAGTCTAAAGTATTGTAAACAAATTCTTCTAAATAACTTACCCGAGATTATGACTCATTACCTTGATTCCACGTGAGCAAAAGTAATGGTCGCACAGTTCAGAATTAGGTCCTATTTTTAGGGTTTTGACTAGGGTTTGAGGATTAGATCGATTTTAGAGTCCTTATTCTGTCAAAACCTGATCTCTAAGAGTCTCTAGTGACTTTATACACCGTTTCAATTAGGTCTCTTGTAGATAGGATCACCAAGTTCCCATCTTTTTACAAGTTCTTCAACTTACGGAATTCACAGAGTGTAACGGTCTAGGGTATACACGTTACAAGGCTGTGGCAGTCTCCAGATGGACCATTACATTCAACGCATTCAGAATTTAAATTTTAATAAAACACTTTTATTCATTATCCATCTAATTATCCTATTAAGTGGTGTTTATCCTTTGAAATCCATGAATAGGCTTAATAACCTTCTAGAATATGGGCCAAATTAAATGGGCCTGGTCTTTAAACCTTTTGAGCTTTGTTTAAGTGGATTAGGTTAATTGATTAACATAATTGGGCCATATAATGACTAATAAACTCAATAATCCTTTTATAAATCCATTTAGCCCTTATAAATTCCAAAAAATTATTTTAAAATTAAAAAATTATTTATATCAATTCTGGGGCACTACATCCTCCCCCACTTAGAAGAATTTGGTCCCCAAATTTAATATATGGATTGTGGAGAGTGTACTTATTTTAATGTATTAAGAATTAACGTAAGGCGAGTGGGTTAAGAGGGTACCTTTAATCATCTCACCTCCCTTGTCTAGAATGGCATTTAATCAGCCTCGCTTCCCGCGTCCGTTGTTATCTCTTGAAGATTGTTCGTTGATAAGAGGACACAGGGGCAAGCGATGTTCCTGGCTTCCACACTTAAGACAAGCGCCGAGACGTTTCCAACATTCTTCCGCCGAATGCCCAAAGTTTTCACAAAATGAGCAGACCGTGGAGACTTGCATTCTATCTTCTTCTTTAACTTTCTTATCCTTTTTGTTTCCATTTCCATTTCTTTTTCCGTTACCGTTCCCATTACGGGACCTCTTAATGTGACGATTTTCACCCTCATCCAGTTCTTTCTCTTCTTGCCTATCATGTTTTCGGCTTGACCTCTCTCCTCGGAGCCTCTCCACTTTCTCCATGGTTCTTTCACATAGATGCGCTCTTTGAACCATCTCAGTATAGGTGCGGATATTCTGAGTTGTAGGCTCGGGGGGCAGAGGAGGATTCCTCTGGACGGGTGAAGCTGTAATTCCCCAGCAGTTGTAGGCAAGCTGTGAGGCCCAGCAGTTGAAGCTGTGAATCAGCGGTTGAAGCCACATTCCAGGTTGGAGTGTGAAGTGGACGTAGATCTCGGGTTTGAGATAGAACCACCTTAAAAACTTCCAGCCTCCTGTGTGTTTGCCTTGCAAATTGCTGTTCATCATGATCACTTCCATTATACGCTATAGATGCATGCTTAGGTCCGTTTGATTCAGATCTGCTATAGTTGGATTTCTGTGACTGCTCTCTCTTACTTCTCTATCGTCCTGTAGCAGCTTGTTTTATTTCCGCACTTGTGATTGCTGCAGTCTGGTTTAAATTGGGTGACTGATCTATTCACCCCCCTCTAGATCGTTCATAGTCCCCCATCACTTGGTATCAGAGCCTAACTCTTTTTCAGGGACTTACATTCTAAAGAGGAACGACCATGAACGGTAAGGGAATGACAGTAGAAGGACATTCAATCTCCAAGCCTCCGTACTTCGATGGCTCTAACTACGCCTACTGGAAGAACAGAATGCAGGTCTTTCTGGGAGAGAAAGACTACGAGATCTTGCGAGTAGTGAGCAAGGGACCATTCAAACTGCACGAGAATGAAGAGGTTTGGACGAGAGAGAAAATCAGAAAATCTACTTTGAACTGGAGTGCCATCAATGCTATCCAATGCGCACTTCATCCTACTCAATTCTCCAGAGTGTCATCGTGCAGAACCGCCAAGGAAATGTGGGATACACTGGAGGTTATCTACGAATGGACATCACAGGTGAGAGAGACCAAGGTGAACATGTTGGTTTCAGAATATGAAGCATTCTGGATGAAACTCGGTGAGACTGTGACTAAGATGTATGCTCGTTTGACTATCATAACTAATGGTCTGAGGAATTTGGGAAAGAGCTATTCAGACTATGAGATTGTAAGAAAGATCTTGCGGTCTCTGACTCCTGTTTGGCACACAAAGGCAACAGTGATCGAGGAGTCAAGAGATCTTCAGACGATGAAAGTTGACGAGCTAATAGGTTCTCTAATGGCATATGAGATGAACCTTCCAAAAATTGATGAGCTCGAGAACAAGAAGAAACCAATTGCGCTGAAGGCCAGTTCCAGCAAAACAGGCAGATCCAGCCACAATGGATCATCAAGCGAGCAGAGCAGCCTATCTGGGTCAGAAATCGATAGAGATCAACTTGCTATGTTGACAAGAGAGTTCAGGCGATTCTTGAGGAAAGAGGGCAGAAATTTCGGCCGAAGACAATTTAGTGGCCGGCGACACAACAGGTATAGGTCCAACCCAGCTAAGAAACCTGACACTAATGTTTGTTATCATTGCAGGAAGGCTGGGCATATGAAGGCAGATTGTCCAGAGCTCCAGATGCTGAAAGAAAAGAGCTCCCAGAGGAAAAGCAAAGGTGAGTACATGGAGCGACGAGGATGAGGGCAATTTGAGAAGTACATCAGAAAGTGAAGACGAAGAAAATCCCATCTGCCTAATGGCCAGGAATGATGAAAAAGAGGAAGAAGACTCCGATGAGGTATCCTCTCCCTTTGAGCACTATACAATTTTCGATTGGGAGGATGCTTATGGAGACTTGCTAGATAAAGTAGATGACATTAGAAAGGAGAACAGGCATTTGAAGAAGAAAGTAAACTCCATTTTGAATGACAAAACCATGTCTAACAAAATAGCCTGTCTGCAATCAGAAAACGACAATTTAAAAATTTTTTGTGCTGAATTTGATGATCTGAAGCATGCTTTAACAGATACTAGAAAGGAGAATGAACTGTTAAAAAATGCTAATGATGATTTGAATCTGAGGGTTCAATTGTTTGAAAATTAATTAAAAATTTCAAATGAGAAATATGAAGCTGTCTTGTGTGTAAATTCTGAATTAAAGAAAACAGTTGAAAATTTAGAAAAAGGAAATGCTGACAAAAGAAAAATAATAGAAAATATGACCCAAGGCACAGACAATCTCAATGCTTTGTTAGGGTCAAAGGTGAACTTCAGAAAAAAAGGTCTTGGATTCAACTCAACTGCCACTAAAAGCCTTGCCATGAAAACCATATCATTTGTGACAGAGAAAAAGAAGGGACCTCTTATAAAAATGTCAAGTGAAAATTCTGTTTCAAAAACTATCAGTTCGAAAATGTCCAGTGCCAAGGACAAGGCTAAACAGAAGGTTGGTGAGTCCAGCAGATCTTACCCTTTACCCAAATGTGAGTCTCAAGTTCGGGGTCAACCTCCAAGCAAGTCTAAACCCCAGGGCAAAGCCACCAAGTCCCCACCATCATCACCTATCCAGAAGAAGACCCAACATAAACCTATACAGAAGTCTAGTGGGTCACCAGTGCAAGGGAGACATAATGCTGCTTGGGGCCAGAAAAGCTATACTTACCAGCCCAAGGTTCAGACCTATCACACCTATCCTCACAAACAGGTCCAACCATTCTATAGGTCTGGATGGAATCAGGTTCAAGGGAGGTCTAGATATCAACCTTTTCTCACTCATTGCCATAGACCTCAATCTGCTAGATGGGGTCAGCCTAGGACTACAGCTGACCACAATTATCTGAGGACCTATTGGCCTGGGCATTGGCACAAAAACAATTTTCCTGCTAATAAGGATGGAGCCATAACTCAATCTAAACCAAAGCACCAAAGGAAGAAGGTTCAATCAGTTGGTGCTGAGAGAAAAAAGGATAATAAATAGAATGTCATGAATTCCACTAAGCCAACCATGTTTAGACATATGTGGATTCCTAAACAATTGATGTCTTGTTTCAATTGTTCTATTTCTGCTTCGGAGCCCAAACAGTTTTGGGTTCCAAAATTCTCCACTTGATTGTGATTGCAGGTATGCCTGGCAGCCAGAAGCAATATGTGGTATCTTGATAGTGGCTGCTCCAGGCATATGACAGGAGACAAGACCAAATTTTGCATGCTGACTGAGAAGAATGGAGGCCTTGTCACCTTTGGAGGAAATACAAAGGGTAGAATCATCGGATCAGGTAAAGTAGGTAAGTGTACTACCTGTTGCATTGAAGAGGTACTGCTAGTTGATGGTCTTGCATACAACTTACTCAGTATCAGCCAGCTATGTGACAAAGGACACAAGGTAGTATTTGACTCTCAACATTGCAAAATCTTTGAACCTGATTCGGATATAGTTAAATTTTCAGTAAAAAGGGTAAATAACATCTACTTGGTAGATTTAGATGATTTAGCTTATTCTAATATTTGCCTAACTGCAAATAAAGTTGACTCAGCATTCCCGTGGCATCGTAGATTAGGCCATGCCAGCTATACGGTTTTACATAAATTGAATAAACATAGCATGGTTAGAGGACTCCCTGACGTTTCCTTCAAGAAGGAAATTAAGGTGTGCAGTGCGTGTACACAATCCAAGCAAACTAGGAAGTCATTTAAATCAAGAACTGAAAACATGTCCTTTAAACCTTATGAACTGATACACATGGACTTATTTGGACCCACGCGTTCAGCCAGCTTGTCAGGGAGAAGATATGGATATGTTCTAGTTGATGACTTCTCTAGGTATACTTGGGTCTTTTTCCTTAAACATAAAAATGATGCATTCATGGAATTTCAGGAGTTCTATTTGAAAATAAAATAGAAAAATGAAAATTTGATTGAAAATATCTTATCTGGTCATGGAGGTGAGTTTGAGAACTCTCAATTTGATGAATTTTGCAGGGTCAATGCGATTAATCATCGGTTCTCCTCACCTAGGACGCCTGAGCAGAATGGAATAGTAGAAAGGAGGAACCGGACGATTGTGGAGATGGCACGTACACTGCTTGTTGAAGGTGGCTTACCAAGAAAATTTTGGGCAGAGGCAGTTAATACTGCATGCCACATAATCAACAGAGACATGGTAAGGCCTTTCACTCAGAAAAGTCCTTATGAGATTCTGAAAGGTAAGAAGCCTTCAATTGCTTATTTCAAGGTCTTTGGCTGTAAATGCTTCATTCATGTTAATGATAAAAGAGATCTTGATAAATTTGAACCTAAAAGTGATCTAGGAATTTTTCTTGGGTATTCTGAATACACTAGAGCATATAGAGTGTACAATCTTAACTCTAAAACTGTTGAGGAATTTCCACATATTGTATTTGATGAATCCCTAACTAAATGTGAAAATGGTCTGTACAGGAAAGAAGATGATGGAGAAATATTCAATGAAAGACAATCTGCAGATCAATCAGATCAAGAAGAGCCAGAAGAAAATAATGTAGAGGAGCCTACTGTTCAGGGGGAGGTAAATGAAGATCAAGGTAACCAAATTACCAATGTCAGATTCTTAAGAGATCATCCTATTGAGAACATCATTGGTGATTTGCATGAACCTCCTAGGACTAGAGGTTTTCTTAGAGCTCAAAATGAATTAAATGCATATGCATTGGTTTCGCATGTAGAACCCAAGTCCATTGACATTGCCCTAAAGGATGTACATTGGATCAATGCCATGCACGAGAAGCTTAATCAGTTTGACAGGAACAAGGTGTGGCATCTAGTCCCACCTCCTGTTGATAGAAATGTCATTGGGACGAAGTGGGTCTTTAGAAATAAAACTGATAAGCTAGATAATGTTGTCAAAAATAAGGCCAGACTTGTTGCTCAGGGGTATAATCAAGAATTCGAAATTGATTTTGAAGAGTCTTTTGCCCCTGTAGCCAGGTTAGAAGCCATTAGAATTCTGTTAGCTTATGCATGCTCTCTTGGAATAAATCTTCAGCACATGGATGTAAAATCTGCTTTTCTCAATGGGAAAATTAAGGAGGATGTCTTTGTTCATCAACCTCCTGGCTTTGAATGCTCAGACTTCCCTTCCCATGTATATAAGTTGAATAAAGCTCTCTATGGTTTGAAGCAAACTCCTAGAGCTTGGTATGACAGGCTTAGCAAATTCCTTACCGACAAGAAGTTCTCAAGAGGTGAGATTGACCAAACTTTGTTTACAAAGGTAAGTCACCCTGACATACTTATTGTTCAGATTTATGTGGATGACATTGTTTTTGGTTCAACTAACCCAAAGATGTGTAAGGAATTTTCTGACTTAATGACATAAGAGTTTGAAATGAGCTCAATGGGTGAGCTGAAACTCTTCCTTGGATTGCAGGTGACTCAAACAAAAGATGGAACCTTTATCATCCAGTCCAAATACATTAGGGACCTCATGAAGAAATACAAGCTCGAAGACCTCAAGGACATTGCAGCTCCAATGGGTACCTCCACAAGTCTTGATCAAGATACAAAAGGTAACCCAGTGGATCAAAAGCTGTATAGAGGTATGATCGGATCCCTCTTGTACCTCACTGCATCAAGACCTGATATAGAATTTGCAGTATGTTTATATGCTAGATTTCAGGCTAGTCCTAATGAGTCTCATTTTAGTGCAGTGAAAAGGATCTTTAGATATCTGTCAGGCACCCAAGAACTTGGTCTTTGGTACCCTGCCAATTGTGAGTTTGAGCTTATATCTTACACTGATGCAGACTATGCTGGGTGTCGGATAGATAGGAAGATCACTAGTGGATATTGTCAATTCCTAGGTGGTTTCCTAGTATCTTGGGCCTCTAAAAAGTAACACATTGTAGCACTCTCCACTGCATAGGCAGAATATGTTGCTGCAGGGAATTGTGCTGCCCAGGTATTATGGATCAAACATCAGCTCTCAGATTATCAAATAAACCTGGGATGTATTCCTATTCTTTGTGATAACACTAGTGCCATCTGCCTCACTAAAAATCCTGTTCACCACTCTAGGACTAAGCACATTGATATCAAACATCATTTTCTTAGAGATGCTGTGAGCAAGAGTGAAATTGAATTAGTCTTTGTTGAAACTGAAAAACAAGTTGCTGATATTTTTACAAAACCTCTTGGAAATGAAAGATTTAGATATTTAAGAAGAGAACTGGGGCTTTGTAAATTTCAGCAAGAAAATGACTACTTTTTCTCTTGAAATATCTTTTAGAGTACTTGAAATAATTGGTTTGCATGTTCTTGATCTTATGAATAAATTTGGATGATGATGGAATAACCTCCTGTGGACTGAGTACATCAGTTGCTGCACATCTTGCACACATTATCCCTGTAGTCGATGCATAGTAGGGCATATAGTCGACAGATGGTTGCGCATGTAGTCAATTAATTGCATTGTATAGACTTTATGTTGAAGCATGCTCTACACATAGTCAATGCACCCAATGTATTAACTGCATGATAGGTCGAATCTTTGCATTGTTTTGAAATGCATGTTGTTGTCAGGGGGAGGTTTGCATTATTAGAACTAAGTTCAACCCCTTCACAGAATGGATAACAGTCTAGTGATTGGTTCATTATCGTGAGCTGAAATTATTACAACCCTTCTATTATAAGAATCACATGTGCTTACTGATTGAAACTAAGGTTTAACTTTAATAGACTGTGATGTTTAAAAGACTATCTTCTGAAAATAAGATGATAGAAAGCATTTATAGCTCTTAACCTCTATCTCATGATTATGATAGAACAAGTCCTCACAGTACCTGAACATGACAGAGTTAGTGTTGGTTAAGGTTTGAAAACCAAGAATCTTGTATTGTTCTTAAACAAGTCTCTCCAAAAATCACAAGGGAAGCTAAATTGAAGATCATCAAAGAAAAAGAAGTGAACAAAGTGGCAGAGCAATGACTGAGTTTCACTGAGAAACTGAGGTCTCCATCAAAGAAATGGAGAGTACCTTAAGTCATGAAGTGACTCAGGTTATCTCTGTTCAATTGGTCGAATCTACTAGGGAGATTTCACTAAGTAACTAGGGGTATTGGCCTCTGATCAAGGTATACCCTTAACGTCAAAGGTGCAAATTATTCCTGTAGCCTTGATCAGAAATAGATATAGTAGTTTATGCTTAGTAACTGGGAGTATTGGCCTCTGATCAAGGTATACACCTAATGTCAACGGCATAAATAGTACTTGTCTATTTAATAAGTTCCAGATTTAGAAGTATGTGAATGAAATTGCTGTAACCCTTAGAAAATAAATATCATTTGAGGGTCAATTGTTTATTCCTGTAACCCTTAGGTGTATTTCCTTGTCTTTCACTTTCTCTGAAGTAACTAGGGTCTTGTATCGACCTAAACTATTATGGTCATGTGACTTAAGTTCATTGCTATAACTGTAGCATATGATCCTATCTCAAAAAGCCAGTTCTCTCTCCTCACCTTCTATCACTGTTAAACCTAATTGACATCAAGAAAGCCATTACTCGATTCATATATTTTAAGGATTGTGTCATAATGTGCTCACATTCTGAACTGCCACATAGAACATTGCTCCTTATTTGTTGATGGCAAAGGGGGAGAATGTGCAAGGGGGAGACGGGAGATGGGATGGGAATCTCATTTAGTGCATACATCTAAGTGCATAAGTCTGTGCTCGCATGAACCGATCTCATGGCATTTATTCATTGTGTTGCCATCATCAAAAAGGGGGAGATTGTTGTGCCCCCTGTGCATTGTTGAAGTTATATAGTTTTGATGATAGCAACCACTAATGAATCATGTAAGATAAGAATTAGTAAATGTTCTGCATGTTTCATCATTCTTCATACTTCAGCATATATACTATGTGCGTTAGCACAGAATGGGCATTGCGTTGACGCAGCCATATGGCGCAGTGTCTGTTCTCTGCATCAGGTTCATTCAAGTTCATGCACAGCTTGCATTGGTGCATTATTTTTAGTTGCACGCCACATAGTCAGTGCATTGACCATCTCGTGCGTATCTCTAATTGATGCATGTTTGCATGTGTTAGCCAAAGTAAGTGCACTCATTTGGTTCATGCATACACTTAGTCTGCACAGCTGCTTTGACAACTGAGCAAGTCTATACATCGCCGCATGATATCAAGCCTATACACTCTTTACCATGCAATCAAAGTCTATATACTCCATTGCTGGTATGAGTGGTTATGTTCATGCATCATCACTCCAGAAAGTCTGTACATTGGTGTCGCATGCACACTAAGTCCATGCACTCCTTGATGGCATGCCCATGCATTCATTATCAATGTGCATACTTTACTTTATGCATACTGCATTGAATTGTCTCGCACATACACTAAGTCTGCACACGACTGCCTTGATGTCGTAGCAAGTCTATACATGATGCATTCAGGCTTAAGCGTCACGCATAGAAAGTCTGTACATTGTTTACACATTGCACTATAAGTCTGGTCACTCGTCGATAGCATGTCTGTACATTCATTACCAATGTGCATACTTCTTCATATACAAAATGCATTACATGCATTCAAAGTCTATACACTCGTGGATGATGTGTTCGTGGATTCATTCTCGTTGTACATACTATCTTATATGCACACTGCATTTTATGCATCAAGTCTATACAGGCTTAGATCAAATCTCGAACCAACTATATGCTCTAATCCTTGCAGGATATTTGATGGTCAAGGAACTTAAGAAGGGCATGTGATCTAAGAAGCCAGGATCGTGACACGTGTAACGTAATGAGCTGAAATACTGCCACGTGGTCAAGGCGCCCTGGGCGGGAATTGTGGAGGACACACGCCCACCTCTCTGATACTATAAATAGAAGACTTCTCCATCTGGAGAAGAGTGATCGTGATCAGAAGATCTGTGTGTGCTATTGAGAACAAAAGAAAAAGAGAGAGTGCAGCAGAGGAGAAAAGAAACGATCCAGAGAGAAGAGAGAAAGAGAATTTAGTGAGAGGAGTCTGAGAGAATTTCTCAGAAAGATTGTCCATCAGTTTCTTGGCTCAGATACCAGAACTGAGATTGCTCATTGTGAGCTACATTCCAATTGAGTTTTCTTATTTTTCATCTGTTTCTATTTCATTTTCTGAAACATTGTTTTCAAGCTGTTAGTCAGCAGAGCCAAGCTGTATTACTCAGGGGGCAGAGGAGGATTCCTCTGGACAGGTGAAGCTATAATTCCCCAGCGATTGTAGGCAAGCTGTGAGGCCCAACAGTTGAAGCTGCTAATCTGTGGTTGAAGCCACATTCCAGGTTGGAGTGTGGGGTGGACGTAGATCTCGGGTTTGAGATCGAACCACCTTAAAAACTTTCAGTCTCCTGTGTGTTTGCCTTGCGAATTGCTGTTCATCATGATCACTTCCATTATACGCTATAGATGCATACTTAGGTCCGTTTGATTCTGATCTGCTATAGTTGGATTTCTGTGACTGCTCTCTCTTACTTCTCTATCATCCTGCAGCAGCTTGTTTTATTTCCGCACTTGTGATTGCTGCAGTCTAGTTTAAATTGGGTGACTGATCTATTCACCCCCCTCTAGATCGTTCATAGTCCCCCATCAGGCTCCGCCCCCGAAAACCCCCGCAAGGGGCACTGCCCCCTTGACCCCCGCAACCTGACCACACAAGTCGATCTGCGTGCGAGGGCGCAATCATTGAGATTTCACTTTTGCCATCTCCACTCTATTCCTTGGCATATCTGTCATGAAAGAACACCAAGTAGTTTAGTCATATAAGAGTGGTAAAACATCAATGACTTATAGTGTTTAACCATTATTAAAACCAAGAATATCAAATAACTCAAATGACCACAGGATGATGTCGAATGACCCAAGTGATCACAAGATGACTCAATTGACCACAGGGGCACAACAAGGTACACCAACATTATTGCCAACGTGACTTTTGAAACGCTGTAATTCTGATTTCCTTCTGGGCCTGAGTTGTAACATGATACTCATATCAGATAGCTTACTTGTCTATAAGGTTGATGCCATGAGGTAATGTAATTTCATTTCTTTGGGAACTTTACAGAGATATAAATTGTCCATTTTATATTATAGAAGCATTTAATAGCAAATTTTTTTTATAAATTGACATTTCATTTATTTTACAGTATAGAGCCCCAGTGATGCAGGCGATGCAGAGCACATGTGTGGCGGCCCAATGATGTACAGTGCCCGTAGGATAGTATTACTTGGTCTTGTACAGAGGTTCAGTGCCGTTTGAAATATGTGGAGTTTGATAAACCGTACCTTGGTGATTACCACCATGTTGTTATATAAGATAGTGATCATTCTTTCATCTAATGTAAAAGCTATGTTCTTGTCTTCTTGAAAATTTTATTAAATTGAAGATATTACATTTAGTTGCAATGTGTTAGCCACCGGCATAGCTGATTGTATGAATTATTAAAATCAATTGAAATTGCTCTCACCGATTGGAATGAGAGGACCCAATTGTGGATATTCCCTTGTCTATAGCTTCATATCTTCTCTCTCTCTCTCTCTCTCTCTCTCTCTCTCTCTCTATATATATATATATATATATATATATATATATATATATCGCTAACTATGTCACGAAAGCAAGGAGTAATATGTGATCCTGCATAATGGAGAACTGAAAAAGTAGTGCACAATATCTTGGTCGAAAAGGTACTAAGTTGTCATGAACTAGAGGCTTTATTTTGTGTGTAATTATTTAATTACCAAATATAAAGATAGTACGTAAGTATTTTTTGTAAGGAAAAATTGTGTACAATGTTTTAGTCCATTATTAATTTAAAAACAAATATTTTTTGCCCACGTTCGGAATTATGTGTGAAATTTTAGAGCATGATTTTATGTAGACATTTTTGTAATTCCATATTGTATTAAATTATATATTTGAAATAAATAATTATGACTAGTAAACAATGCCAATTGTCCATTAACTTTATTGTATATCAGTTGTCCAAATATATTAATTAAGTTGGGCATACATTGAGGGGCATTTAAGAAAAATAGAAAGGTAGGAGGTGCAATATATATATATATATATATATATATATATATATATATATATATATATATATATATATATATATATATGAAGTATCATTAATAACATGGTGATGAGAGGGGCATTTAAGTCAATGTAGCGAGTTATCCCACTGTTTATCCCTCAATCAAGTCAAAGTAATTGGAATAAAATCAGAGTTAACATCTTTGTCCTAGAGGGATAGTACATTGCCTATCAAATTAAATAAGACTAAGTGAGGGGACAGACTAATCCTGGAGGGATATCCCTCCATTTGTCTATTCCCCTATCAAAGCGGGGCCAATAGATTGGATCAATAGTGATTCCTTACCTATCTTGTCAAGGGGAACGCTCGAGTATAGATTCCCTATGCTCATGTGAACGGCCTGGTCGGTCAGCCCGTAGATCTTAAAGGATCCATTTTAGGCATGACTGGAAAATCATTTGTCCACGAACAAAACAAAGTCAAAGTATGTAGTAGTTCATGAGACCACGAATTCTCACATTCCAGGATGTATTATGTCACCCCCAATTGATTGAGTCACCCTTATATCATATAGATATAAATATTCATAAGACGCTTGCGTTTATATCCTATATAGATCATAGGATCATTGTATGAATAGGTTCTCTTTAACCTCCCACCATTCACGACATCCCTTGGTTCTCATTTTGAACGGCTTCTCGGTGGAGAAGTAGAACCGCTGGTCCCCTTTGGTCAAGTGTGTGTGCCTGTTGTTACCTACCGTAGGACCTCTGTCCCCAAAGTGAAGAAAGAGGAGTAGGCAATTCCATTATCCTCTCCTAGCCCAGTAGTTCCGCAACTATTACTGTGGTTGTTGCCAATGGGGATCCCCCATTCCGAAAGGTAATGGGGCCAGCCGTTAGGTCCAAAGTTGTGTGCCACTGTTGTGGTGTCGATAGATGAACTACTTCAATGTCGTTATTAAACATTTCAGGTTTAGCATCTATGTCTCGTATATCGCTCTACACCGAGAAGAGGGATGTGTACCTACAACAACAACAAGAATGGAACCACATGCTCCTATGCTGGGAGTTGGGTATAGGTCTAACCATCAAAACTCCCCGTTTCTAGCATGCTATAATTCTTATACTCTCTTGACGACGATAATGTGAAATTACCGATAAGCCAGATGCCTCATGAACCACGAGTACATTTTGTTACACTCAAACCACCCTCGTTAAGAGGTGCACTCCAATACCATTGATGTCCAATAGCTTTTATAGTAATAGCTGGATCTACTACTATCTCGTCCATGGAGTATAAAAGAGCAAATGATGATATAGCAATGAACATCAGAATGATACTTGAAAATATGGTCCAAATAATTTTGATGGTAGTCCCATGAGCAATCCTTTGTAGGATTGGATTAGCTTGCTCGTGGAAATGCCATAAAGCACAAACCAACATCCGAAAACCAAAATCAGAATGAGGATGAAAAAGATATCATGATGTAAGTCATTTATTCCTTGCATAATAGGTGTTGCTGCGTCTTGAGAACCTAATTGCCATGGTTCCACTGCATCATAAGGAGTGATTGTGAGGAAGATCTTTTCTAGAATTGGAACAATCATTTGATTCATTCTCTTTCTTCTCTACTCCCAAGAATGTGAAAATAGAGACTTGTGGAGAGTGGGCCCTGATTTTACCAACCAAGAAAGACATTGGATAGGAGGATTTGAGATAGGAGCTAAACATAAAAAATATCTCGATGAGGACATAGAAAATTGAAAGTCCATTATAGATATACAACAAACCCCCTGACGAACCCTTTCATCCCAAGCAAATCATGATTTTTTTCTTACTTCTTCTATGATGATTCAGCTCCTGAACCTGCAAGATTCTACGCTAAAAGACAAGTCGATGCTGAAAGGAACGGGTAGGCGCTTGCGGGTGCTTGCATTTGTGAAAGGCCAGACAAGCGAGGTGGATTAGCTTTCGAAGAAAGAGCAAGGAGCTTACTTACCTTAGAGCTAAAAGGCTAGGGTTGGAAAGGAAGGAGATGCAACTTGAGCTTGAGCATGTTTCTTCTTGACAGACCTACTTTTCTTTGTTCAATTGGGCTTGTTCGCTTGACGGATCCTGGTCACTGCTAGTTAGCTCCACGAGACATGGATAGTAAGTTTAAAACGGTCTTTCTCCGACTCCTTGATAGTTGTCACCTCCTCCTTGGTTCTCTTTCCCAACGCTCCTTTAACAGCTTTGTTTGACTTACTTAGACAGATAGAGCAGGAACGACTTGTTAAAAATCATGCGAAGAAAGCGAGAGCAACATGAGGCTAATGTTTTGAAGCACCTAGCACCTTCTATTGAAGCATGGAATTAGTAAAGTCAAGTACTAGTATAGTTGTGGCGTGCTAGGGACCACACTACTTTTCATCTGACTTAAAAGTCAAGTTGCCAGGTTACTTGCTTTTTTCTCCTGGCATCTCTAGTAGGTAGCTCAAGTCTAGCAACTCTAGTAGTGATGGTAGGAAGTGTAGAGCAGCTCTAGATAAAGTAGCTCATGCAGTTCGGCTTGAAGACAAGTTCGGTTGTCTAAATCTCCCTTTTGTAGCTGGTCTTGCTTTGTCAACTCGGCTTGTAGCCGCAAGCACCTGCTTATGGGATTCCTACAATTAAGGCTGCTGGCTTTATTATTGGAACGTGCAAGCTATAGCTTACTCATATGTGGGCAACCTTCGCTTGTTGTTGACAAATATTTTGTTATATAAAAATGAACTCGCACAATACAACTTTACCTTTCAGCTACTTCCTCGAACACTTGTGAAAGGGGCCATGCTGTAATAGATATGCTTGGGACCGTCTATACTTCTGAAGAGAAGAGGGAAAGATAGGAGTAGCCCACAGAGCGGTTTGGAACCCTAGACCAACCCAACCCTTGATCATATGAACATAAAAGAAAATCGACACTTTGTTGACCACGCCTTTTGTAAGTAGTGCACCGAGACTTGATTGAGTTCTTGGAATCCGTACGAGACATCTTCGTTGTGGCATCTTGTGAGGGGAAGTCACGGATGGACACAAGTATCTCCTCGTTATTCCCATCTATCAAGCCAGTTGAGCAAAAACTCCACCAGAATGGATCTTAAAGATAAAAGAAGTTGTCAAACAAGACAATGTTGGGTTCCGACAAGTCTCTGAATATCCCACTTGGCCAATAATGTACCCGTACAAAAGAAAGCATTATGCGTGTATGGGAGTTCAGATGTGCATCGACTTTACAAAGATGAATAAGGCACGTAGCAGATGACTTTCCACTGCTCAACATTGATATCCTTGTTGACAACACCGATTGTAGTAACCTGATAAAACATAACCCATAATGAGAATAATAATAAGCCTTAACTATTAAATTTATCCCAATTAGTTAATAGGATAAGACTCGTTAACGGGCTCCAATGGTAATTCCGATCTAAAACCCTTTTAGTGGGCTTGTTTGAATGAGCTAGGTCGACCATAGGGTTCCCATTGCGTTAGGACTCTTTAGGATGAGTCGATCGAAGTTAGAAAGCAGCTTCAACTAAGGGAAGTTGAAGATCGATATTGGCAAGTGGCTGTTTTAATAGAAATAAGATTCTTTTAGGAGTCGTAGGAGTTAAAACCTTATATATAGGACCCTTACGCGATGGTAGAAGCTATTGTTTCTGCTGCTGGGATCAAGAGGATTAGGAGAGGAGGTGAGCGTGGTCGTGCTGCAGTTGCTGGGAGCCTTATAAGAGCCTCGTCTGTTAGGCTTCTTCCCTCTCTTCTTCCCAAAAGGTAGGTTTTCTCTCGGGCAAAAGTAATTAAACAACTCATGTTAGTAGACAAGCATGCACCCCTTTATCCTATCACATTATTTTTCCATGATCCATACGTAGTTTTGGGTTTTATAGCATTCTGTTACCTGTTCTGATTCAAAAGAATTCACGGCCATAGCAATGGATGCGTATTAATCAGTGCCCTTCTACGCGGATGCGGATTCCTGAATTCGCGTCATGATGGACGCATATTAATGTACGACGACCGCTAAGACGTGAATTTCGTAGATAAATATTTTTTTTTCAACATTTAAAAATCAATATCTATTAAACCATGTTAAATGAAAATATGTTGAGCATGTTTTTAGGATCCCTAAATTTCCCCCTAATTATCATGTCGTCCGTTTTACTAAAATCCTCGTAGAATAAAAGTGCTATTGTTCATCCCAACTTAGAAGAAACGAACCGTGCTAATGAGTCCGTGATTGTACCTACCTAATGCACCTTGATGTGTATTGGGGAATCTACGTCCCCTGGTAAGACGCGGATTTCTCGTTAAATTAGCGTCCATTTTAGTAGACGCATATTTTTGATTACGCGCCTTACTAGAGAGCCATGTATTAAGTTGCGTCTGCTACCTCGACGCCAATTCTTGATTCAATAACTAATTAAAAACTAAAATCTGATGAAATCAAAGCTTCTTTACGTGAACGTAGATTAAAGAATTAACGCCTTTTTGATCAGATGTGAATTCTTGTAGTAGCATTTTCACCACCATTTTGATCCAATACCATGGATCCTTGGCACCGTTGTCTCACTATCGAGACAGGGTCTTGTTTTCTATGTTTTCATATTACACCCTATTTCTTGGGGGAGGAAGGACCCTCTGTCGGGGATCCTTCTTGCCGGATTGGAAATTATTTCTTTAAGGCCTCCGTAAGTCCCCGACATTGAAGGATTCCCTCTTCGATCACTGGGCTGGTTGTACCCTAAAAACCCTAAAACCTGTTTGGTCATGTCACTCTGAAGAAACATGACACCTAGCCTTCATGGAGCACCAAGACTTTGTTGTTCTGTGAGAAACCTGAAACTATCCAGACGTTGTGAAATTGACGATTGGGGCAGTCGTCGCTAATTTCAAAATTAGCGTCTAGAATTGTGACGTGAATTCTTCATGCCTGTACTATTCCCAAGAATTGGCGACTGGAGCAGAGTTGTGAATTCTTGAATTTATGGTGACTTGAGTGGATGCCAATTCTTCCTAGATTTTCACATCTCATAGTTCTAAATGGTAGATTTCTTGGTATTCTTCCCTAGTCATGGCTCTATCCTTGAACTCTAATGTCTTCGTGGATCTTCCCGAATACTCCTACAAAAGATTAAATCCTTAGAATTCTATTAGCTATTAAATAATAACATGGATGTCTATATATACTTGGGATCTTTGATCCATAACCTCAATGCTTGGTGTTAATGGGGCCTGGTCTGGTCCTGGGTGGAGCACCCGAAAGTACTTGTGCCCATGGGAGCTATTATTGACTATGGTGTGGCATTGCACCAAAGTGCTTGACTTGCTAGATTGATTTAAGACGTTCCACTCTTGACTTGCTATGACTTGATGTGCTTGACCCGGAAGGGGTATTTGATTGAACTTCAATAGCCAAATTTCCTGTTGCTAATGCAAACTTGCTAGACATTCTCCATGTTCTTGCTATTTATTTTCACATGATATTTCCTTATTGTTCCTTATTACTCTATTAGAACTGCATTCATGTACCATGTTAATTACTTAAAGCAAGCTTGATTAATAGAGATGTAATTCTTATTGGGCTATAGCTTATCCAGTGCTTCTTCCCTATTTTTCAAGTAATTCTGATGAGGACATCCAAACCGATGGGGAAGCCTAAGGGTGAAGAGTGTAGAGCCATCCCAGATTGTTTGTTCTTCCAAGAGTCTTGTTAAGTCCTAACTTGCTAGACATTCTCCATGTTCTTGCTATTTATTTTCACACGATATTTCCTTATTGTTCCTTATTACTCTATTAGAACTACATTCATTTAACATGCTAATTACTGAAAGCAAGCCTGATTAATAGAGATGTAATTCCTACTGGGCTTTCGCTCATCCAGTGCTTCTTCCTAATTTTTTTGGTAATTCTGATAAGGACATCCAAACTGATGGGGAAGGCCAAGAGTGAAGAGCATAGAGCCATCCTGGACTGTGTATTCTTCCAAGAGTCTTGTCAAGTCGTAATTAATTTGTACTTTTCCTTGAGTCTAGTGAAGTGGAGTTGTTGAAGTTAGGATTTGTTGATTGTAAACTTAAGTATTGTGGAATGAAAGTATGTTGTGATTTATTGTCTCTTTTAGCGTACTATGTTTTTGTGTGAATGTCTCGAGCTCTGATTGGCATGATTGATATAACCGTAACATTCCAGGTTCTTTCCACGCTCGGGGTGTGACAATTTTGTGGTATCATAGTCTAGGTTTTTTTAAATTACCTAGGTTATTAGGTTCAAAGGTTAGGATGTTTAGGTCCCATTCCTTTTACTCGGTGAGATTGGGTAGTGTCGTGGGTTAAGTCAACATAGGATGATGAACCTTACAGTTTTAGTCAGGCACATAATTATTTTAATTTCTTGTATGATCATGGCCGTAGAACGTGCTAAGTGGAGGGAAATGAAAAGTACCGTGCAAGGTCTCACGGAAGCACTACAACAAGTGGCCCAAGGAGGGGCGAATCGTGGAGTCGGAGATCTTCGTAGGAGCTTTCGTAATATGAACCCTCTAAAGTTTGTCGGATCTACTGACCCTGATGACACAGAGAATTGGATCAAGGAGATTGACCAGATTTTCCGCGTGATGCATTGTGCGGACGAAGAGAAGGTTCTCTTGGCTACTTTTCAGATAGAACGAGATGCTAGATCCTGGTGGGAGTTGATGGAAGCTACTCTGTTGCATGACCACGTGATGTGGGGTGAGTTCATAGAACATTTCAATAACAAATATTTCTCTGATCGAGTGCAAGAGAAGAAGGCCGTGGAGTTTGCCGCGATGAAGCACCGAGGCTTGTCGGTCGCCGAGTATGAAGCTCAGTTCTCAAGGTTGTCTTGGTATATGCCACACTTGGTGGGCATGAAGAAGATGAAGGCCCAGAGATTCCTTAATGGGCTCAAGCCCCAATATATTTCTCAGCTGTCACCCATGGACGTGCAGACTTATGCAGAAATGGTTAGACAAGTGCAGTTATTAGAAGATGCCACTGAGCTGTCTAACCGGATTCGTGGACGCGATAAGAAGGAGCATGTTACGAGTTCGGGCTCTTTCAAAACTCCTTTTTCCAAGAAGAGGCCCAATGGTGGAGGAGATTTCTCCAAGGACAAGAAGGTCAAGAAGAACGATAGGCAGCTAGTTCCTGTCACTGCTCCGTAATAGGAAATATGCAAGCATTGTGATAAGGCAGGGCACCGAGCCGAAGAATGTTGGAGGAGGCTGGGAGCTTATCTTCGTTGTGGGAGTCGTGATCACCGGATTCCCGAGTGTCCGTTACTTAATGATTAGGTTGGGAGCGAGTAGTGCCAAGGTGGAGCAAAGAAGCAAGGACGTCTCCAAGCATTGCAAGAGGTAGAACCAAGCGAGAGTGTTATCGTGGAAGGCACTCTAGATGTTTGTTCTAAGACTGCTTTTGTCTTGTTTGATACCAGAGCAACCCATTCATTTATCTCTTGGAGTTTTGCTGCTATGTTGTCTGTGAAACCTGTTTTGTTTGGAACTGGGTTAGTCATCTCTACCCCTGTTGGAGCTGGGATCGAGATTAAGTATCATTACCCTGATAGTAAGGTTGTAGTTGGAGGTCAAAAATTATCTGTCGATCTGGTGTGCATGGATATGGATGGTTATGATGTTATCTTAGGTGTGAAATAGTTGTCTTGGCATGAAGTTGTCATAGATTGCAGGAAGGGTTTAGTAATCTTTAGTGGTTATCCTGGACTTGTCTATTCTGGTCTTCAGAATTATGGGAGTTCATTTCTGATTTCGGCCCTTCGAGCTGATAAGCTTATAAGGAGGTTGTGTAGCATTCTTAGCTTTTGTTACTGTAGCTGAGCATAGAAGTTCAAAGCTAGAGGAGATTCGTGTGGTTAAGGATTTCCCTAATGTATTTTCGGAGGAATTGCCTGATTTGCCCCCGAAGAGAGAAGTGGCATTCACTATTGATCTTGTTCCTGGTGCTGGCCCTATATCTAAGGCTCCTTATCGAATGTCCCCCGCTGAACTGAAAGAATTAAAGGACCAACTGATGGAATTGCTGAAGAATGGATTTATCAGACCAAGTACTTCTCCATGGAGAGCACCAGTTTTGTTCTTCAAGAAGAAGGATGGTTCCATAAGACTGTGTATAGATTATCGGCATCTAAATCTGCTAACCATCAAGAATAAATATCCACTACCGAGGAGTGATGAACTATTTGACCAGCTTTTAGGATCTTGGTATTTCTCAAAAATTGACCTCGGATCTAGTTATCATCAGTTGAGGATTAAAGAGGAGGATATTTTCAAGACGACATTAAGAAGTAGGTATTGGTAATATGAATTTACTGTCATGTCTCTTGGACTAACCAATACCCCTGTAGCATTTTTGCAGTTGATGAATAGTATATTTCGGCCACATCTTGACCAGTTTATTGTGGTGTTTATTGATGACATTCTGGTATATTCTAAATCTGAGAAAGAGCATGAGGAGCATTTGAGGATAGAATTGCAACTTTTGAGGAGTAACCAATTATATGCTAAGTTTAGTAAGTGTGACTTCTGACTTGAAGAAGTTTCATTTCTGGGGCATGTAATCTCAAAGAAGAAAAATTCTGTTGATCCATCCAAAGTCGAGGTGGTAAGGAATTGGGAGAGACCCGTTAATGCAACAGAGATTTGAAGTTTTCTAGGTCTAGCTGGCTATTACAGGCATTTCATTAAGGATTTTTCGAAGATTGTAGTTCCATTGACACGATTGACTAGGAAGGAGAATCTGTATGAATGGACCGAGGAATGTGAGAAGAGCTTTCAGACCCTAAAGGATTGTTTGACTACTACACATGTGCTGGCTTTATTGGTTGAAGGTGAGAAGTTTAAAGTCTATACCGATGCATCTGGAATTGGTCTAGGCTATGTATTAAGTCTTTTTGTTTTTTCCCCTTTTTTCTTGTTTTGAAATGAAGGGAGGGAGGGGGTGATCTGGCGCGCTTCACTGTCGCCGGATCACTCCAACTTCTCTTATTATATATATATATATTAGGCATGAGAGAGGGTGAATCGGCCAGAAGAGGGAGGGAGATGTGAGTCGGTGGGAGGAGGTGATACGGCGCGAGAAGGGCACGCACGGGCACCTGTTCACTCCTGTTTTCCTTTGTTTTCTTTTTTGAAGTGGGGGAGGGTTCGGTCGACCGAATTGAGAGGTCGGTCGACCAAACCTCCCAGAAGCCAGAGGGGGCGGGGCTGCCACTGTGTCGACCTGGCCCCTCCCCTAGGTCGACGCAGCGGCATTCGGGACAAAGCCAAGTAGAGCCTGAGGCTTGGTGGGTCGACCCTTGGGGTCGACCCCTCACTACGCAGGGCCCTAAACCATTCTTTCTTCATGCCTTTGGGCAGATTTTCTTGTATTTGAATTGTTCATGGATTATGGGGTTGTTAGATGCCCATGTTCATGCAATCATCAATGGAAGAATATGCCACTCTAATGCACATATGAGGTTTTGATGCTAGTGGTAATTCTCTTCTATGCACGCAGGGGGGGGCTATTATGCATTCATGAACGTGTGACTTAACATGAAAGGGAAATATAAGGCATGCTCAGTTTGATATACGCATGAGGTCGACGTAGGGAGCTTTGGGGTCGACGCGAGCGCCAATAGGGAGAAGAGAGAGGTCGACACAAAGACTTTGGGCTCGACACACAGTATGCATGGAGGTTTATTAAACACATGTGTGGGGTGAGTAGAAATGTTCATGTCCACGTTTATGCAAAGAATGATGCCATGTCCCAATTTATATATGAGAAAAGGGTGCTCAAAATCTCTGCTTTTGGGTCCAAGAGAGCTCTGCAAAAATGTTCATACTAGTGCATATAAGCAACTGGGTTTCAAGTTTGATAACAATTTATCTGCCTTTATGTTTGTTCTTCATTTTGCATTTTCCTTTGTTTGGTATTATTCCTTTGTTCAATAATGAGTTCGAGTTTCCGGCAGAAATCCAGCAACATCTCCCCCGGCCCTGGGTTTTGTAGGGTGTAAAATAGAGACCCGCCCACGGAAAGATTCGAGACGGCCTCCAAAATCGTTGGGTAAGCTAAGAGCAGCTACCCCATGGCCCGAACTGGGTATGGAAACCAGAGGACTAGCCTACGAGGGGCTCCGGTGACCCATGGGCAGTGACGTCTAAAATTCAGGACATAGATTTGTTATGTCGCCCGACGTCGGGATGCTGCTGCTCACTTCTCAAATGGGGTTCCGCAGGAGTCATGCTATGAGGGAGCAAGATCCTGGGGGCCCAGAGTGATCACCGTAAAAAAAAGGAATAATAGCACCTTGACAGATGAAGGAGAGAGATGAACTCTAGCAGATTCGAGGGAAATGACGGAGCCCCCACAACTCATGGGTGTGAGTGAGAGGGCAGCCGTCGCTCCCACAGGGGCATATTACGCATTCGTAGAACAAGGTAACACACATCTACAGAAACGGGAAGACCCGCTTGAGTTATAAGAAGGAGACAAAGCAGAGGTGTCACGCCCTGAGCCTTTATTACAGCGGAAGACTAACTCGGGAAGCGTGAACAGTCGGCATGGTAAGCCTCTTGCAAGCAAGAATGATCAAAGCGCAAGACAATCACATATATAAATGCAATTGCACAATATTTACTCAAACTCCAACTTTATTTCATGATAATCAAATTCAATACTTAAATACAATCATTAATTCCACTTATTCCAATATACCAGACTCAAGAAAATAGGAAAATTACATTGACTCCATCTAAACAATATAGACTTCCTAAGTCTTCGCTCATCTTTATTCACTCTCGAATCCGCTACTTGAACATTCTGAATCCGAACCCGACTCACTTTCATCTCCTGAAAAATATTAGAAATAGGTAATGAGCACACTTGCCCAGTAGGTATCTTCGCATCAACATGAAGGCACTATTAAAGTAATTAACAATTTAGCTCTAAAGAAGTAAGGCAAAATCATGCGAATGCGAATATCATGCGATTAAACCAAAGTAACACGATAATCATGTAAGATAGAGTGAACAAGAATGAACTAGCAAAAATGTAACAAGAACATGATATTTGACCTTTCATGAACAAGAATGTAACGAGAATGCACTTTAACTTTCACTTTCATAACTATAAAGGTTACGCACGAGAACGTCAATCATGTAGCAATTCACTAGCTTTTCACGAGTGCTCATGGATTTCACTTATTTATAAAGAAAGTACTACCAGTGCAATGCGACGCCAGTAGCATCATACCCCATGGTTTATAAAATAGTATGTTTTCGACAATCAGCCGTGGGGACTAGCATAGAGCCCTTGGACACAATCAGCGCCCGAACTGCATCTTCACGTATAAATCAAGCTACTTCCATGAGTGTAACAATAAAGTATGGCCAAGAATGTAATAACGTCAATAACTCATGATAACAACAATCAATGAATGAATGCTTCAATTTAGAGTATGAGAGATCAAGAAAAAGATTTAAACAATGTCATGCTCACGGAAATAAATCGACAGCATAACGGTACATTCTTTTCTCTTTCCAATAATTATATTAAGTTTCTTGATCAATATTAAAGTTCTAGACTATCATTAGTTCATCTAGAACCTTTGGAATATCAACCCTTGGGTCAAACCTTGGGTTAAGTACTTAAGCAATGTGACGGTCGTTTACTGGGCCGTTACATCATGTAACGCTCCAGTAGTGGCCTGTTACAATGATCCGAGTCCAGAACAATGAAAATAGACTCAGAGAAAGGTGACGGTCATGCATTGGGCCGTTACATTATGTGACGATCCATGATTAGGCCGTTACATTAGTCTGAACCCCGAATCAAGAATTCAAACTCAGATGAATGTGACGGTCTTATATTGGGCTGTTACATGTGCCTGACGGTCCAATATAGAGCCGTTACACTACTGATAACCAGAAAACATCGATAGTGTACTCTAATCAATGGGTTTTAATGGTACAACCAACTCGGCGTCCTAGTGGAATCCCAGGCTTGCGGAGAATTACGGAGGCCTTGAAACAAGATTTCCTAGTCCATTGGAAGGAATATCCAATAGAGGTCCTCAAGTCCAAGAATAGTGTTCCTATAGTGCAAAGTGTGAACTAATGGACAACATATCGGAATATGTGCCATGTACCTATAGAAAATGACTCTATAGACAGAGAGAGAAAACATGTATCAATATGGAAATCATGATAAAACTCCGTCAATACATCATTCAAAAATCATGATTTACAATACAAATTATAGAGTTTTTGGCACACGAAATTAACATAACTTAAAATAACTCAATATGCCTAATTCATGCAAACTCCAATATGAACAGTAAGTAACTTAAAATCATAATAACATGTCAAAACTTAGCTATCTAGGTTTAATTATAAGTAAGCTTAACTGGTTATTATTCTACCATAGGTTGACAGAACGCAGAGTCTAACGGTCTAACAGGAGTGCGTCACAGTGTCTGTAACGGTCTATCGAGGGGCCGTTACAGTATGTAACGCTCCTGTCTGGGTGCGTTAGAGACAACAGTGAAACTAAAACATAATAGAGTGTGTGACGGTCTGTCGTAAGGCCGTTATATCACTATGACGGTCCTACTATGATCCGTCAGAGAATCTGCTAACAGAAATCAGTATGAGATACAAGAGATTAACTCACATCATGTCTATAATCAAAATACCATGTATTCTTAGACATGATAACGAAGTATAGGCCAACTACATGCATAGGTATCAGTGAATAGACAAGGTAACATCTTTTAATTTTCCAATTAGGGCTAAGAGATGCATGTAATGCATAGAACTATTAAAACATGAAATTCATGATCTATCATGCATGGAATTCAATCAAACCAGAGGGCTTTTATTCCTATCAAGCTGTTTTTGCCGTTCATGAGATGACCTACCTCTTAACTAGGCTTCAAACTCCCAATTTGGGTCTGAAAAGCCGGCCCTAGTTCTCCTCTTCCTGTGACTTTTCAGCAACTTCCTTGGGCTCTAACTCCACGACCTCTTGACCTAAGGAAGTGAAATTTGGAGAGTAATTAGTCTAAAGTATTGTAAACAAATTCTTCTAAATAACTTACCCGAGATTATGACTCCTTACCTTGATTCCACGTGAGCAAAAGTAAGGGTCGCACAGTTCAGAACTAGGTCCTATTTATAGGGTTTTGACTAGGGTTTGAGGATTAGATCGATTTTAGAGTCCTTATTCTGTCAAAACCTGATCTCTAAGAGTCCTAGTGACTTTATACATCGTTTCAATTAGGTCTCTTGTAGATAGGATCACCAAGTTCCCATCTTTTTACAAGTTCTTCAACTTACGGAATTCACAGAGTGTAACGGTCTAGGGTATACGCGTTACAAGGCTGTGGCAGTCTCCCGATGGACCATTACATTCAACGCATTCAGAATTTAAATTTTAATAAAACACTTTTATTCATTATCCATCTAATTATCCTATTAAGTGGTGTTTATCCTTTGAAATCCATGAATAGGCTTAATAACCTTCTAGAATATGGGCCAAATTAAATGGGCCTGGTCTTTAAACCTTTTGGGCTCTGTTTAAGTGGATTAGGTTAATTGATTAACATAATTGGGCCATATAATGACTAATAAACTCAATAATCCTTTTATAAATCCATTTAGCCCTTATAAATTCCAAAAAATTATTTTAAAATTAAAAATTATTTATATCAATTCTGGGGCACTACATCCTCCCCCACTTAGAAGAATTTGGTCCCCAAATTTAATATATGGATTGTGGAGAGTGTACTTATTTTAATGTATTAAGAATTAACGTAAGGCGAGTGGGTTAAGAGGGTACCTTTAATCATCTCACCTCCCTTGTCTAGAATGGCATTTAATCAGCCTCGCTTCTCGCGTCCGTTGTTATCTCTTGAAGATTGTTCGTTGATAAGAGGACACAGGGGCAAGCGATGTTCCTGGCTTCCACACTTAAGACAAGTGCCGAGACGTTTCCAACATTCTTCCGCCGAATGCCCAAATTTTTCACAAAATGAGCAGACCGTGGAGACTTGCATTCTATCTTCTTCTTTAACTTTCTTATCCTTTCGTTTCCATTTCCATTTCTTTTTCCGTTACCGTTCCCATTACGGGACCTCTTAATGTGACGATTTTCACCCTCATCCAGTTCTTTCTCTTCTTGCCTATCATGTTTTCGGCTTGACCTCTCTCCTCGGAGCCTCTCCACTTTCTCCATGGTTCTTTCACATAGATGCGCTCTTTGAACCATCTCAGTATAGGTGCGGATATTCTGAGTTCCAAGTTGTTGGATGAATCCGGGTCTTAAACCATTCGTAAATCGGTTGGCTTTCAATAAATCTGTGCTGACCAAATGAGGATCATAAGGTGCTAGTCGAGAGAATTGTAATTCATACTCTGCCATGGACATCGTGCCCTATTTTAAAGAGGCAAATTCCATAGCCTTCCTCTCCTTCACATGCTCGGAGAAGTATTTGGCTCGAAAAAATATAAGAAAACCCTCCCATGTATGAGGTGCAGCTGCAGGTGGTGCTGGAATGGATTTCCACCATGTATGAGCATCCTTATTAAGTTGAAACGTGGCAAGTCGAACTTTCTCCTGGTCGGTGCATTGCATGACATCGAATATTAGATTCATCTCGTCGATCCAATTTTCTGCTTCATCTGGGTTAGAAGATCTAGAGAATCGTGGGAGATTTAAACGTCAGAAATTGTCATGTAGGTTACCCGCGCTAGCCCTTCCACCAGCTTGGGCCACTGCCTGTAGGGCTTGGGTAAGTCCTGCAACAGCTTGCTGCATCTCGTCCCAGTTCACACGATGAGCCATTGAGAATCAAGGTACCTGAGAATCACGGATATTTTAGTTATTTTAGAGTCGAGAAGATTTATCCTAAGATAATTTCTATATAACTATCTCATCCTGGCCTCTACCCAATCCTCACGTGGGTGTGGAAGTTTCTTCCTTAGTTCATAGGTAGGGGTCCTTAATCCTTGGACTTATCCTATGACATAACTCTTCTCCCTAAGTCCTGAGACTTAGGCTCTGATACCAACTTAACTGTCACGTCCCGAGCCTTTATTACAGCGGAAGAGTAACTCGAGAAGCGCGAACAGCAGGCATGGTAAGCCTCGTGCAAGTAAGAATGATCAGAGCGCAAGACAATCACATACATAAATGCAATTGCACAATATTTACTCAAACTCCAACTTTATTTCATGATAATCAAATTCAATACTCAAATACAATCATTAATTCCACTTATTCCAATATAAGAGACTCAAGAAAATAGGAAAATTACATTGACTTCATCTAAACAATATAGACTTCCTAAGTCTTCGCTCATCTTTATTCACTCTCGGATCCGCTACTTGAACATTCTGAATCCGAACCCGACTCACTTCCATCTCCTGAAAAAATTTAGAAATAAGTAATGAGTACACTTGTCCAGTAGGTATCTTCGCATCAACATGAAGGCACTATTAAAGTAATTAACAATTTAGCTCTAACGAAGTAAGGCAAAATCATGCGAATGCGAATATCATGTGATTAAACCAAAGTAACACGATAATCATGTAAGATAGAGTGAACAAGAATGAACTAGCAAAAATGTAACAAGAACATGATATTTGGCCTTTCATGAACAAGAATGTAACGAGAATGCACTTTCACTTTCACTTTCATAACCATAAAGGTTACGCACGAGAACGTCAATCATGTAGCAAATCACTAGATTTTCACGAGTGCTCATGGATTTCACTTATTTATAAAGAAAGTACTCCCAGCGCAATGCGACGCCAGTAGCATCATACCACATGGTTTATAAAATAGTATGTTTCCGGTAATCAGCCGTGGGGACTAGCATAGAGCCCTTGGACACAATCAGCACCCGAACTACATCTTCACGTATAAATCATGCTACTTCCATGAGTGTAATAATAAAGTATGGCCAAGAATGTAATAAGGTCAATAACTCATGATAACAACAATCAATGAATGAATGCTTCAATTTAGAGTATGAGAGATCAAGAAAAAGATTTAAACAATGTCATGCTCACGGAAATAAATCGATAGCATAACGGTACATTCTTTTCTCTTTCCAACCATTATATTAAGTTTCTTGATCAATATTATAAGTTCTAGACTATCATTAGTTCATCTAGAACCTTTAGAATATCAACCATTGGGTCAAACCTTGGGTTAAGTACTTAAGTAATGTGACGGTCGTTTACTGGGCCATTACATCATGTAACGCTCCAGTAGTGGCCCGTTACAATGATCCGAGTCCAGAACAATGAAAATAGACTCAGAGAAAGGTAACGATCATGCATTGAGCCGTTAAATTATGTGACGGTCCAAGATTAGGCCGTTACATTAGTCTGAACCCCGAATCAAGAATTCAAACTCAGATGAATGTGGCGGTCTTATATTGGGCCGTTACATGTGCCTGACGGTCCAATATAGGGCCGTTACACTACTGACGACCAGAAAATATCGATAGTGTAATCTAATCAATGGGTTTTAATGGTACAACCAACTTGGCGTCCTAGTGGGAATCCCAGGCTCGCGGAGAATTACGGAGGCCTTGAAATAAGATTTCCTAGTCCATTGGAAGGAATATCCAATAGAGGGGTCCTCAAGTCCAAGAATAGTGTTCCCATAGTGCAAAGTGTGAACTAATGGACAACATATCGGAATGTGTGCCATGTACCTATAGAAAATGACTCTATAGACAGAGAGAGAAAAATGTGTATCAATATGGAAATCATGATAAAACTCCGTCAATACATCATTCAAAAATCATGATTTACAATACAAATTATAGAGTTTTTGGCACACGAAATTAACATAACTTAAAATAACTCAAGATGCCTAATTCATGCAAACTCCGATATGAACAATAAGTAACTTAAAATCATAATAACAGGTCAAAACTTAGCTATCTAGGTTTAATTATAAGTAAACTTAACTGGTTATTATTCTGCCATAGGTTGACAGAACGCATAGTCTAACAGTCTAACAGGAGTGCGTCACAGTGTCTGTGACGGTCTATTGAGGGGCCGTTATAGTAATGTAACGCTCCTGTCTTGGTGCGTTAGAGACAACAGTGAAACGAAAACATAACAGAGTGTGTGACGGTCTATCGTAAGGCCGTTAAATCACTGTGACGATCCTACTATGATCCGTCAGAGAATCTGCTAACAGAAATCAGTATGAGATACAAGAGATTAACTCACATCATGTCTATAATCAAAATGACATGTATTCTTAGACATGATAACGAAGTATAGGCCAACTACATGCATGGGTATCAGTGAATAGACAAGGTAACATCTTTTAATTTTCCAATTAGGGTTAAGAGATGCATGTAATCCATAGAACTATTAAAAAATGAAATTCATGATCATGGAATTCAATCAAACTAGAGGGCTTTTATTCCTATCAAGCTATTTTTGCCGTTCATGAGATGACCTACCTCTTAACTAGGCTTCAAACTCCCAATTTGGGTCTGAAAAGTCGGCCCTAGTTCTCCTCTTCCTGTGACTTTTCAGCAACTTCCTTGGGCTCTAACTCCACGACCTCTTGACATAAGGACGTGAAATTTGGAGAGTAATTAGTCTAAAGTATTGTAAACAAATTCTTCTAAATAACTTACCCGAGATTATGACTCCTTACCTTGATTCCATGTGAGCAAAAGTAAGGGTCGCACAGTTCAGAACTAGGTCTTATTTATAGGGTTTTGGCTAGTGTTTGAGGATTAGATCGATTTTAGAGTCCTTATTCTGTCAAAACCTGATCTCTAAGAGTCCCTAGTGACTTTATACATCGTTTCAATTAGGTATCTTGTAGATAGGATCACCAAGTTCCCATCTTTTTACAAGTTCTTCAACTTACTGAATTCCCAGAGTGTAACGGTCTAGGGTATACGCGTTACAAGGCTGTGGCGGTCTTCAGATGGACCGTTACATTCAACACATTCAGAATTTAAATTTTAATAAAACACTTTTATTCATTATCCATCTAATTATCCTATTAAGTGGTGTTTATCCTTTGAAATCCATGGATAGGCTTAATAACCTTCTAGAACATGGGCCAAATTAAATGGGCCTAGTCTTTAAACCTTTTGGGCTCTGTTTAAGTGGATTAGGTTAATTGATTAACATAATTGGGCCATATAATGACTAATAAACTCAATAATCCTTTTATAAATCCATTTAGCCCTTATAAATTCTAGAAAATTATTTATATCAATTCTGGGACACTACAAGAGGTCATAACATGTCACAACTTAAAACCTTTTATTCATTGCAAGAGAACAGGTACAAGAGGGATTTGCCCTGAAGCAAAGAAACATAGCGGAAGAAAAGGAAAATACAACGGAGGGGGGGGAGCAGTGGCTCATCCGCACCTGAAACCTCACCTCTCTTCTCTTCTCCTTTTTTCTTTCACTCTGCAGATGCAGGCGTGAGCAATTCTCCGCTTCTTCCTTTTTTGTCTCTTCTTCTCGCTACCAACCACCTCTTCGACGGGCCTTGAGGCCTTTTTATAGGGAGCGAAGGAGGGGAGCTTCGAACCCCCACTCCTCCATATTCTTTCTCTTCTCTCTTCACAATGCTTGAAGCCGTTGAGAGGCCTGTGCTTAGAGGGGACACCAAGAGTAGCATGGTGTCCTCCCGGGATTGGCCGCCGCTGGCGCTACGTGGGTGCCGTTGGTAACGGTGCGTGAGACTTGCCGTTTATGGGCGTATGAAGTGACGTGAAGAATCCTCCCACCGGTCTATCGACAAAGCCCGGGCTTTACCTGTTGGTTAATGCAGGCATCCTTTGATCATCCACCAAACGGGCATTAAATGCCCTCCTTCTCTTTTCCTATTTTCTTCTTCCCCTATTTTTTGCTATCCTTGGTGTAATCCGGCGTGAAAACAGAGTTCTGTGTGGATATGAATAGTGTCACGAAGCAACACCTCTCATTTTTTTGTCATTTCTACCGTCGATTCAAATGCTGGGCATGGGTTTGGCCGATTCAATGCCTTTGGGGTTTGCGCGCCGATTCAATGCAAAGGGGGAGCTCGCCCCGGTTCATGCCCATGGAGGGGGCTCACGCCGGATCAAGTGCCCATGAGGAGGCTCGCACCTGTTCATGCCCTATGGAGGGGGCTTGCGCTGATTCAAGGCCATAGGGAGGCCGCCAATTCACATGCCACCATGGGGGCTTGCCGATTCATGTGCCCCAAGGGGCCTTGTGCCGATTCAGCCTTCCCCCACCCCTTGGCTCCTCTTTTATTCATTTTCTTATTCTTCTTCTCTTCCCATTTTTGGTGCACGTCTACATGTGTGCCGAGGTAGGGGTGAGGGTACGTCAACGCACCCTTTCTTCTTTTGATTTGCAGCGGCTTGAGGCTCACGGCTGTGAATTTTTTGAGTGTCCACAGGACCCAAGGTGGGTTTGATGCTATATGGGTGTTTGTGGACCGTTTAACAAAGTCTGCTCATTTTGTGCCTATTAAGAACCAATGGACAGCAGACATGCTGGCTGCACTATATATTAAGGAAGTAGTGAGACTACATGGAATTCCTACATCTATAGTCTCTGATAGAAATCTGAGGTTCACCTCTCATTTTTGGAAAGGATTGCAGTCATTCTTGGGGACAAGGTTAAATTTCAGTACAGCTTTTCATCCCCAGACGGATGGACAGACAGAAAGGACGAATCAGATTATTGAAGATATGATGAGAGCATGTATGATAGATTTTGGCGGTAGTTGGCTTGAGCATTTTTCGTTGATAGAATTTACATACAACAACAGTTATCAGTCCAGTATCAAGATGGCACCTTTTGAGGCACTTTAAGGTAGGAATTGTAGATCTCCTTTGTGCTGGAGTGAAGCTAGAGATAGAAGCTTGTTAGGACCAGCTATGGTGCAAGATACTACTCAGAACATTTAGTTGATCATGGAAAGATTGAGAGTCTCTCAAGGCAGAAGAGTTATGCTGATAAGCGGAGAAGAGAGTTGGAATTTCAAATAGGGGATCATGTGTTTCTCAAGGTATCGCCAACCAGAGGAATTAAGTGGTTCGGTATTAAAGGAAAACTCTGTCCAAGATATATTGGTCCTTTTGAGATTCTGGATCGAGTAGGAGTAGCTTACAATATTACTTTACCACTGCAGTTGGCAGGAGTGCACAATGTGCTCCACGTATTGATGTTAAGAAGGTATGTATATGATCCGTCGCATGTAATCAACATGATAATCTGGAACTGCAAAAAGACTTGTCTTACGAAGAGAAGCCTACGAAGATTTTGGATCGCAAGCTACACAACTGAGGAATAGAGCAATACCTATGGTAAAGGTTCAGCGGAGTAGGCGTGGTCAAGAAGAAGCTACTTGGGAGCTAGAGGAGGCTATTAAGAAGAAATACCCGTAATTGTTTTCTGGTTTGTGCTTAACCCACTCTTAGAACTTGTGTGAATTTAGAGACCAAATTCTTTTTAGTGGGGGAGGGTGTAGCTACCCGATAAAACATAACCCATAATGAGAATAATAATATGCCTTAACTATTAAATTTAGCCCAATTAGATAATAGGATAAGACTCGTTAATGGGCTCCAATGTTATTCCCCATCTAAAACCCTTTTAGTGGGCTTGTTCGAATGGGCTAGCTCGACCGTAGGGTTCTCATTGCGTTAGGAGTCTCTAGGATGAATCGATCGAAGATGGAAAGCGGCTTCAACTAAGGAAGTTGGGGATCGATATTGGCAAGCGACTATTTTAATAGAAATAGGATTCTTTTAGGACTCGTCAGAGTTAAAACCTTATATATAGGACCCTTACGCGATGGTAGAAGCTATTGCTACTGCTGTTGAGATCAAGAGGCTTAGGAGAGGAGGCGAGCGTGGTCGTGCTGCGGTTGCTGGAAGCCTTAGAGTGTCATCCGTTAGGCTTCTTCCCTCTCTTCTTCCCATAAGGTAGGTTTTCTCTCAGGCAAAAGTAATTAAACAACTCACGTTAGTAGGCAAGCATGCACCCCTTCATCCTATCACGTTATTTTCCCATGATCCATATGTAGTTTTGGGTTTTATAGCATTCTGTTACCTATTCTGATTCAAAAGAATTTGCGACCATAGTAGTGGACACATATTAACCTGCGCCCTTCTACGCAGACGCGGATTCCTGAATTCACGTTGTGCATATGGATGCGTATTATTGCACGTCGACCGTTAAGACGCAAATTTCTTAGATAAATATTTATTGTTTCAATGTTTAAAAATAAATATCTATTGAACCATGTTAAATGAAATTATGATGAGCATGTTTTTAGGATCCCTAAACTTTTCCCCTAATTATCATGTCCTCTGGTTTGCTAAAATCCTCGTAGATTAAAAGTGCTACTGTTCATCCAAACTTAGAACAAATGAATAGTGTTAATGAGTCCGTGACTGTACCTACCTAATGCACCTTGATGTGTATTGGGAATCTGCGTCCCCTGGTAAGACGCGGATTTCTCGTTAAATTAGTGTCCATTTTAGTAGACGCATATTATTGATTACACACCTTTCCAGAAAGCCACGTATTAAGTTACGTCTGCTACCTCTACTCCAATTCATGATTAAATAACTAATTAAAAACTAAAATCTGAAAGAATCAACACCTCTTTACGTGGACGCAGATTAAAGAATTAACTCCTTTTTGATCAGACGCGAATTCTTGTAGTAGCGTTTTCATCACCGTTTTGATCCAATACTGTGGATCCTTGGCGCCGTTGTCTTACTGTCGAGATTGGGTCCTGTTTTCTGTGTTTTCATATTAGACCCTATTTCTTGGGAAGGAAGGACCCTCCGTTGGGAATCCCTCTCGCTGGATTGGAAATTCATTCTCTAAGGCCTCTGTAAGTCCCCGACATCAAAGGATTCTCTCTTCGATCACTGGGCTGGTTATACCCTAAAAACCCTAAAACTTGTTTGGTCATGTCACTCTGAAGAAACATGACACCTAGTCTTCCTGGAGCACCAAGACTTGGTTGTTCTGTGAGAGTCCTGAAACTATCCAGACGTTGTGAAATTGACGACTGGGGCAGTCGTCGCTAATTTCGGAATTAGTGTCTAGAATAGTGACGAGAATTCTTCATGCCTGTACTATTCCCAAGAATTGGCGATTGGAGCAGAAGTCATGAATTCTTGAATTCACGGTGACTTGAGTGGATGCCAATTCTTCCCAGATTTTCACATCTCATAGTTCTAAACGATAGATTTCTTGGTATTCCTCCTAGTCATGGCTCTATCCTTGAACTCTAATGTCTTCGTGGATCTTCCCGAATACTCCTACAAAAGCTTAAATCCTTGAAATTCTATTGGTTATTAAATAATAACGTGGATGTCTATATATACTTGGGATCTTTGATCCATAACCTCAATGCCTGGTGTTAATGGGGCCTGGTCTGGTCCTGGGAGGAGCACCCGAAAGTACTTGTGCCCATGGGAGCTATTATTGACTATGGTGTGGCATTGCACCAAAGTGCTTGACTTGCTAGATTGATTTAAGATGTTCCACTCTTGACTTGCTATGACTTGATGTGCTTGACCCGGAAGGGGTATTTGATTGATCTTCAATAGCCAAGTTTCCTGTTGCTAATGCAAACTTTCTAGACATTCTCCATGTTCTTGCTATTTATTTTCACATGATAATTCCTTATTGTTCCTTATTACTCTATTAGAATTGCATTCATGTACCATGTTAATTACTTAAATCAAGCTTGATTAATAAAGATGTAATTCTTATTGGGCTATAGCTCATCCAGTGCTTCTTCCCTATTTTTTAGGTAATTCTGATGAGGACATCCAAACCGATGGGGAAGGCTAAGGGTGAAGAGTGTAGAGCCATCCCAGATTGTTTGTTCTTCCAAGAGTCTTGTTAAGTCCTAGTTAATTTGTACTTTTGCTCCAGTCTAGTTAAGTGGTGTTGTTGAAGTTAGGATTTGTTGATTGTAAACTTAAGTATTATGGAATGAAATTATGTTGTGATTTATTGTCTCTTTTAGTGTACTCTTTTCTTGTGTTAATGCCTCGAGCTTTGATTGACATGATCGATATAACCGTCACGTTCTGGGTTCCTTCCACGCTCGGGCCGGGACACCTCTATCCACGAAATCTTGTCATTCATGGACTGATTCTCAGGATATGACCAGATGTTGATGGCAGAGGAAGATGAAGGGAAAACATCATTCATTACAAAAACTATAAGAAAAAAGGGGAGACCCGCGAGGTAATGCCCTTTGGATTGAGAAATTCTGGTGCCACTACTACGTTAAAGAAAGGACATGGGGGCTATGACTTCAATCATTTATGATATGATGCACCAAGAGATGGAGGTCTATGTTGATGATATTATTTCTAAGTCTTTGACTCGAGAAGACCATCTCTTCATTCTGAAAAATGTGTTTAATCACGTAAGTATACGCTTCGATGGAAACCTAATAAATATGTTTTTGAAGCAAAGTCCAAAAAGATCCTAGGAATCTCCGTTAGTCACAGAGGGATTGAGATTGATCCAAGTATAGCAAAGACAATCATAGAAATGCCGCCACCCCCTTACTCAACATAGGCGAGAAAGAGATTAGGGGATTTTGTTGATGAATCCAATATTTGAGTCAATTCATTGTACAACTTACGTCAATTTGTGAACCATTATCCCGGTGCAATCGATTTGCCGCCAACCACACGAAAGATGGGATTTTCTTCATTTAGAGGATGACATTTTCCGCAAAGATTTGAATGTGAATGGAAGGCAATTCTGAATTGATCGACCAATAGCTGCAAGTGCCTTTTTAAAGTCTCAACAATTTGGTTCCTCAAGGTCCAGGAAATCGGCTTAGTCTAACAAAGCCATTGGCACTCAACTATGTTGTGAATTGTTGTGCGCCTTGCATAAGGTTTGTTTTGATGATAACTAAACTTTATGTATATGGTTTTGCTGATAACCAAACTTTACGTATGATTGTGCATTCATGATCATGGCTATGATTCATATGTTTCAGAATGTCACATGTTCATGAAAAGACTTGCTTCATGCTATACTGTGGGCCTTGAGCTTGTAGTCTGCTTGAGATTCATATGAGTCTTGATAAAAGAGTGGTTGAATAAAACATTCTTATTGCTTGAAGAAGTCTAAGTGTGAATGAGAATGTTTGTGGAGAGTGTGAAAATTGGTTCACTGAATGCATATCCTATGTATGTGGAGTCTTGTATGACTTGGCCACTTTACTTGATCTCAAAATGAGTGAAGTCTTGAACGAGCTTTCAAATGAGTCGATCTTCTAGTGCATTTATGAATGAGCTTTCAAATCGATCCTAAGGCACACTTTTGTGATGATTCTGGTTTTTGGCCTCATAATATTCATTCCAACTACATAAATCCATGGCTACATGTGTTATGTTAGATGGACGCAGTCTATCTCCACGAAGTGTGGATCTAGAGGGGGGTGAATAGATCTAATGCCTAATTAAAAACCAGTAAGAGGTTCTAATGCGGAATATAGGCAGAACTACTGAATCACTAACCCGAATACTAGAATTAAACAGAAGCGAATCAAGCTGTGAGGAGAAACATGAGATCCAGTCGCACACAGTTCATGGACAATCACACAAACACAAGGCACATAGGAATTTTAGGTGGTTCGGTCAAAGACCTACGTCCACCCCACACTCAACCGAGTATGGCTTACTACTGCGCAGTACAGCTTGCGTTTGCTGGGCACTACAGCTTGGCCTACAAATCGCTGAGCAACATAGCTTGCTGTCCGAGACAAGTCTCGCCTGCTGAGGATTACAGTTTCACCTGTCTAGTGGAATCCTCCACTGCAACTACTGGGGTTTACAGCTTACCCGTCCATAGGCAGCACCTCTGCTAATAGCTGACTCACAGCTTGAAGAAACAAGTGTTCGAAAATTTAAAGACAGAAGCAAAACGAAAATAGAAAGCCCAAATGGGAATGTAGCTCGAATGAGCAAAGCTCAGCTCTGGTTTCTGAACCAAGAGACTGAGATACAACCTTTCAAACAAAACTCTCACAATCTCACTCTCTCAATCAAGCTCTCTCAACTCATCGCTCTCGATCTTCTCTTGTCTCTTTTTCTTCTTCTCTATTTTTTTTCTTCTCACTGTGGATCGGTGGCTCTCTGCTGCTTCAGTCTTTCAGCCTCACTGTCTATACTTTGCCACTTGATCAATCTGCCTTCATCTGAAGATGAAGACTCATATATACACAGCAGCATACTAGATAAGGGCGCGTGGCTTCCACATTTCCCGCCAATAGAATTCGCCAGAACCAAGGACATTTCATCCACATGGTAGCATCCTAGGATGGGCTGCTTCCACGTGTCACCATCACAGCACCTCGTCCTCCTTGGATCACGAGCCAAGTCACCAATCTCTGTAAAGAATCCCTGTCAGACAGAATATCGGATCATCAGTTGTAAGTATAGAACCCTGTACAGACTTTGTGAACTCGAATGCAATGTACAGACTCTACCTAATGTGCAGACTTCATATAAGAAGGCAACGGCTGTACATACTTAGGCAATGTAACGACTTGGACAGACAACAGACGATGTATGGACTTCACTGTATGGACTTTGTGAACTCGTCAAATGCAATGTACAGACTCTGCAGAACATTCAGTAGCCAACGTATAGACTTAGGCATCCTTCAGCTCAATGTATAGACTTCAAACATGATGCATGCAATGCAACGTAGACACTGGCTGTATAGACTTGGATATGTAGGAATGCAAATGACTCTGTACAGACTTGGATATGTAGGAATGCAAATGACTCTGTACAGACTTGGATGCTTGTGTATGCATGAGGACAATGCACAGACTATGCATATTCACACTAGCGAGTGAATAGACTTGGCTATGGCATCAAAGTATGCACAATGTAAAAGACGCCTTCTTCCTGGACGTTTGATTCAAAAGTGACGCTACTTCTGATGGTCGTCAAATTTCAAGTTCATCTGAATGTATAGACTTCACAATGTGCAGACTTGCTAAAGACAAGGCTATACAGACTTGAAGAACGATGCAAGACAACCGACTGTATAGACTTGCATGAAGCACATGATGCAATGTACAGACTTGGGCTGTATAGACTTCCACTCAACTGCGATGTATAGACTTGCCAATGGGAAATGATGGTAAAGCTATCAGTGTATAGACTTCGAGTGCAACGTCGGTAAAGCTACCGATGTATAGACTTGCAAGATCACAGATGGATGTACAAACTTCACCTTGAGCAATCTACAGTGCAGTGTATGGACTTGAAGAACAATGCATGATGCTGTACAGACTTCACTGATGCATGCTACAGTCCAATGTATGGACTTAGCTTCGTGCATGCTACAGTCCAATGTATGGGCTTTGAATGTTGATGCATGAACAGTCCGTTGTACATACTTCGCCTAACACAGTCCGATGTACAGACTTAGCCTGAACCACTGTATAGACTTGTTGAATGTGCGAGCTACAATGTATGGACTTCGCTCAATGCACAAGACGCTAAGTCAGACGGACAGTGTACATACTTAGCCAATGCAATGCAATGTATGGACTTCAAACAAGACGGACGATGTACACACTTAGCCTGAACCACTGTATAGACTTTCATGAGACGCTCAATGAGACGCTCAATGTACACACTTCAAGTCCAATTTGTAGACATTGCCTTAGACTCTAAATGAGACGGACGTTGTGTAGACTTTAGCCAATACAATGTACACACTTACTACGTTGACGCTACATGAGACACTAAGAAGATGGACAGTGTATAGACTTGAATGTTATGAGGGAGTCGACCCATCTAGGAAGGGGGTCGACCCACTACTGTCCAGACTGTGCATGGATGTATTGACTTACGTTCTCAACAATGCACAAACACAACACGATTTATAGATTATGCTGAGTGTGTAGACTTGTGTGTGTGTGCAATGTGTAGACTTATGAAAATGCATAGAACACACAGACAATCTGATAAGAACAATTTCATCAAAGCATAAATAGTTACCAATCAATCAAAACAAGGTGTTGCCAATGAAGTAAAGCATATGTCAACATCATCAACACAGTGGAGTCACAATAATCTCCCCCTTTTTGATGATGGCAACCCCTTATCATATAGAATAGCAATTACCTGTCATACAAATGATGAGAGACATGATTTGTTATTCAGATTGTCATGCAGATACTATGCATGCATACTATGAAATGTAAGCAACTCCCTGTAAACAAAATCTCCCCCTTTGCCATAACATAATGCATACACTTCCCCTGGAATGAATTCAAAATTCATACAATATTCTCCCCCTTTGCCATCAACAAAGAGGAGGGAAAGTGAGTACAAGAGATATCATCTGACTGGCATTCTGAACAAGTAGTTCAGGAATAAGCATTTTAAAGCACAGAGTCTTCAGTCATATGAAGTTATAAACTACTTTCAGATAGAATTCTGGTTTAATGACTATAAAATTTTGAGTTCATGCACTACAATCAATGAATAAGTTTTCTGTACATGATAAAACAATAAACCAGAAACACATTTGCATGAGAGATTCAGTTTCAATATATCTTACTTTCATAGACTCAGGAAAAATGATTAAGAGATACCAGGTCATGTATTGAAAATAAACAAATTGACATCCAAGAAATTTCTTGTGAAAGAACAGCATTTTCAATATGAGTTCATTTTGGGCATTCAGGTACCATTTGCCTTTTTGCGTAAGGGTATACGTTTATCAGACGCCAATACCCCTAGATACTCAACATCATGGACCATTCTGCCTATGATCAAACACAATAAAACTGATTTACACCTTTTTATTTGAGGGTACACGTTTATCAGAAGCCAGTTACCCCCAGGTACTCAGTGAAACCAACCTACTGTTTTGATCATTTTATACAGAGATAGCTGATACACCTCATGACATGAGTGTTGTCCATTTCTTTGATGGATCACTCAGTTTCTCTGTGATTTATCAATCATTGCTCTGCCAATGTTATTTTTCAATTGATTTTCAATGTTTTTCAATATCTTTCTTAGTTGTCCTTTATTTGTTTCAGAATGACTTGTTTAAGAACTATACACATGCTAGGCTTCTCTAACATGATTTCAGATGAGTTTTTAGATTTCAGATATAAGTAGCTTTGTCTGACATGAAATAAGAAAAGGGTTGAGAGTTTTATCAATTTTCAACTTTCTTATTTACTGATTGCAATCTTTAAACTCCAAATATTATAAAATTTAAACCATTAAGTCAGTCTTTAAGCAATTGAAATTCTTATAACTGAAGAAGTCCGTTTTCTATTGCTTAGGAATCAGAACTGACTAACAGATTGTCATATGTCAGATTCAACTCATTCAGGGCCAAAGAATGAATGAATTCAAAAAAGTTGATGACCACTCTGAATTTCTAATAATACTCCCCCTGTCTATATGCATACAGTTTTGTAAATGAATGGCAATAATTAGATACCAACTGTTATGATATGCAATGAATAATATGTCATGAAAAAATTTGTCATGAAAAAATATGTCTTGCATGCATGGTCTAGTCTAACATTTAACAATCACAGAGTTTTATTCAAGCTATCAGATGCAAGTCCAAATCAGAAATTTTATTCAAAGCAGCTGAAAAAATTATTCATCATGCTGAAATTTACACAAGCCAAGTTCTCTTCTAAGAAATTTGAACCTTTCATTCCCAAGAGGCTTAGTAAAAATATCGGCAATTTATTTTTCAGTTTCAATGAAGTTCATTTCAATTTTATTTTTATTTACAACATCTATAAGAAAATGGTGTTTTATCTCTATATGATTAGTCCTAGAATGATGAACATGATTTTTAGCAAGACATATAGCACTAGTATTATCACATAACATTGGAATACATCCCAATTTTATCTGATAATCATCTAGTTGGTGCTTGATCCATAGTACTTGGGCAGCACAATTACCTGCTGCAACATATTCAGCTTCAACTGTAGACAAGGCTATAGTGTGTTGCTTCTTAGATGCCCAAGATACTAGACAGCCACCAAGGAATTGGCAATAGTCACTAGTACTTTTTTTATCTACTCGACACCCAGCATAGTCTGCATCAGTGTAAGCTAGAAGTTTTAACTCACATTTGGCAGGATACCACAGACCTAACTCTTGGGTGCCTAGTAAATACCTAAAGATCCTTTTCACTAATTTAAGATGTTATTCTTTAGGACTAGCCTGAAATTTAGAGCATAAACACACTGAAAATTGAATATCAGGCCTAGATGCTGTAAGATATAGAAGGGATCCGATCATACCTCTATATAGCCTTTGATCCACTAGTTTACCTTTAGGATCTTCATCCAAACTGGTTGAGGTACCCATTAGAGCAGCTATTTCCTTGAGGTTGTCCATTTTGTACTTCTTCAATAAATTCTTTATGTACTTGGACTGAGAGATGAAAGTTCCATCCTTTGTTTGTATAACATGTAGTCCAAGAAATAATTTGAGCTCGCCCATTGAGCTCATTTCAAACTCATTAGTCATTATCTGAGAGAATTCCTCACACAATTTGGGGTTAGTTGACCCAAACACAATGTCATCCACATAAATTTGAATGATAAGAATATCTGAATGACTCACCTTGGTAAACAATGTTTGATCAACTACACCTCTTGTGATATTCTTGTCAGTGAGGAATTTGCTCAACCTGTCATACCAAGTTCTAGGAGCTTGCTTTAAACCATAGAGACCCTTTTTGAGTTTATAAACATGATTGGGGAAGTCTAAGCATTCAAACCCAGGAGGCTGTCTCACATAGACATCCTCACTAATTTTCCCATTTAAAAAGGTAGATTTCACATCCATCTACTAAAGATTTATTCCTAGGGAACATGCATAAGCCAACAATATTCTGATTGCTTCTAACCTGGCTACAGGGGCAAAAGACTCTTCAAAGTCAATTTCAAATTCCTGATTATACCCCTGAGCTACAAGTCTAGCTTTATTTTTAATGACATTCCATGATTCATCAGTTTTATTTCTGAACACCCATTTAGTCCCTATGATTGTTTCATGATCAGGAGGTGGAACCAAATGTCACACCTTATTCCTGTCAAATTGATTGAGCTCCTCATGCATGACATTAATCCAATGCACATCTTTGAGAGCACAGTCAATGGACTTGGGTTCAACATTTGAAACAAAAGCATAAGCATTCAATTCATTTTCAATTCTCAAGTGGCCTCTAGTCCTAGGGGGATCATGCAGATTTCCAATCATATTATCTACTGGATGATCTTTAAGATATCTAATGTTAACAATTTCATCACCATGAGTTTCATTTATCTCTCCCTGAGCTGTAGGCTCTTCTTCATTAGGCTCTTCATTTCCTTCCTCATTTTCGGATTGGTCTGCAGGATTTCCTTCCTTCAGAATATCACAATTTTCCTCATTCCTACATTGACCAACATTAGAATTTACCAAGGATTCATCAAAAACTATATGTGGAGATTCTTCAACAGTTTTGGAATTCATATTATACACTCTATATGCTCGGGTATTTTCAGAATATCCAAGAAAGATTCCTGATTCACCTTTAGGTTCAAATTTGTCAAGGTCTCTTTTATCATTTACATGAATGAAACATTTACAACCAAAAACCTTGAAATGAGCAATAGAAGGTTTCTTACCCTTTAAGATCTCATAAGGTGTTTTCTGGGTAGAAGGTCTTACCATGGCTCTGTTAATTACATAACAGGCAGTATTTACTGCTTCAGCCCAAAACTTCCTTGGTAGACCACCTTCAACCAAGAGTGAATGTGTAATACTCCAAATTATTTGGGAAATTTAATTAGAATTATTTGAATTTATTTAAAATTATTTGGAATTATTTGAATTAATGAGAATTTATTCGTAATTAATTAGATTAATTCTTTAATAAATAGTATAAGTCACTTTTCAACTATTTTATAAAAATCCATAAAAATCATATTATTGTGTAATCCATTTCGTTTAACAATTTTGTCTTCTTCGACTAAGCCTAATAAAATCATTAACTAGGCCTAATCAGTGGATTAAGTCCGATTTCCACACTTACCTACCCAATAGTGAACGTAATAGTAAACCTCATCTTAAAACACCAAATTAGAGCTTAATACTCAACCAAATGAGCTCATTTTGGTGACAAATGAAAGGCCATGATCTAAGGATCAATAGCCCTCTATCAATCGAACCTAAACCTAACCCTAACACATGGTGGCGGCCGAGTTTTGGAGTGGTCAACCTTGGCGGCGCCATTTTTCCAACACCTAACTTGCGTGGTCGATTCCTCCCAGCCCCGAAGTCTCAAGAACCTCTATGCGCTATCAAAATGAAGCTCTACGAGTCTACTTTTATTTGGTGTCTGTGGTGTTTACATTGGATTCAGATCTAGGAAGTTCTTGGTCGTTTAGTGGAGGTGGGTCGGCTGCCGTCGTCCTCCTTCCTCTCCTCTTTGATCCTTCGATTGAGGTAGGTTTCCTTAACCAAAATCAACTTATGAATATATCAAATTGTTCCTCTCGACGAGATCTTTCCAATGGTGGTAAAAGTCCCAATTTTCATTAGGTATCCAAGGAGATATCGCGGGTTTTCTATGGTGCTGTCCAATTCGTTCTTCAGTCTAGGGCTTTAAGTTCTCTCTTCGATTGCTCTTCGATTGAGGTAGGATCTAACATCCAAACTCTAATTAATATACATGAATATAATCAGCATCTTGTTAGCTTTCATTTGGCGTAGAAAGCCCCAAATTTCATTGAGCATGTTTAGAGAATTTTGGATCGAAGTAAGAGCATGTTTAGGCTTGATTTATGGTATGTTCTTCAAGTAGAAGCATGATTTTCGGGCTATTTTTGAGTTTGATATCTAGATCCACATATGGCATATCATACATGGTTAGAATCAGTATTAAGTTAGCTTTCTTTTGATATAAGAAGCCCCAAATTTCGTTGCATATATTGAGAGAACCATACGATTTTGTAGAAGCATGTCAAGAACTAGGTCTTCATGTGTTCATCATAGAATATGTTGTAATTCATTTGATTTCTGTTGAAATTTGTGTTTCAAAACTCTTGTTTTATGACCCTAGTATGTCTATTAAGAACCCTAGACCATGTGGTTAAGATCCCAACCCATTTAGACCCCAAATCGTGGAGTTTTTCATGATTTCCGGAAGCCCGTTCTTGTCTGGAAACCCAGGGGTCGACCCATACCACCCAGCAAGCAGAAGATTTCTGCATTGCATGGGTCGACCCATGGGGTCGACCTACACTGTAGGGGTCGACCCATTGGGTCGACCCATGCCAGGGAAGCTCCCTGGAACCTCCAGGGGTCCACCCAATGGGTCGACCCATGCCTGGAAATTTCCAGGGGTCGACCCAATGGGTCAACCCACGTGCTGTAAGACCCGGTAAAAGATGTTTTTGACCCGAGGATCGATCCGGATCATCAGGGGATCGACCCATTCAACTTAGCCCAATTGAAAACTATATTTTTGTGGATCTAATGACCTATTCATGTACCACTTTGATTTCAATTAACATTGGTCCCTACATGCAAATATAGTGTAAAAACATGCCGTTTATCATCTTCATTTCAACGTATACAATGGTTAAATAGAAACCCACATAATTAGTGGTTAATTGTGTAACTAGATTTCTGTTAATGCATGCTATTTCATTCCTGTACGAGCTTGTTCCTTATCTCATCATCTTGAATCCACTTTTTGGCTAAATGCAAATGATAATAGATAATCTTTGATATATTAACTTGGTAATTAGGATTAAATTGATTGTTAAGTTGCTATTTTAGTCATTATTACTCCAGTAGAATGGTTTGCTTACACACCAGAACGGTACACTATCAGCCGTTCTTTCTTGACCCCGTGGACCAAGTTTTGGTCCAATTCTTGTAATGTGGCCCAAAGTGACCGTATAACCGAGTTTTTGTTTTAGTGAATCCAAGGACAAGTTAGTCCTTAAATCTCATACTTGTGGCGGCAATTCCTCTGATTAAATTGGCCATATAACTTGACTGAATGTCTAGACAATCGTGGGATCTTGTATCCAATAAATCGATGCCAACGCACCGTAAGGGCCCGGTCTGGTCCTGGGGAGAGCGCCCGAAAGTTAGTGAGCCCATGGGATGTTAATGACATGGTGAGGCATTGCACCGAGTACTTGACTAGCTTGTTACGTCTATGACATGAAAAATCTCTTGTTACTCTTGTTACTTGATCGTGCTTGAAATGATGTTTAAAATACTTGCTTGTTGGCCAATTCTCAATTCTTTATTACTATCTCTTGTTGTAAATTCGTGTACTTGTTATCTTGTTATCTCTTCTCATTATTATATTTTTTGACCTTGCAAGATCTTTGTATTTCGCTGTTTATTTGTATCGTCATTTATTTCATTTCTTAGCATTGCATATGAAAATGTAATTAACTTGTTAATCACGTAAACTTGCATGTTATTTCCTACTGAGCGTCAGCTCATAGTTGTTGTTTCCCCCCTTTCCAGGCTATTCAGGTGACGATGCGCATACCGATGGGGAAGGGCAGGAGTGATATCTCTTGAGTGTACTTGTAGTAGATACCGAGTTGGCATGGTTGGTTACCTCTAGTTATTTTCTTAGAGTTGTGTTAGCACTTGTTACTCTTGGAGTCAATTATTGTATTAGAATTCAGATTGGAAGTCATGTTTGATCGTGTATTAGCAGTGATGGTTATTGTAATGATTTGGAATCATCTTGATCAATAGAGTTGTATCTTTCCTTAGCATTGTGTAATTGTTCAGTTTAGAATATTTATTTACTTTCTAGCTAGTTTCTAACTGTACGTCCCGATATTCCGCGTCGGGGCGTGACAGTTTAGTTGGTATCAGAGCCCTAGGTTTCACATTCCTAGGTTTTCCTAAGTTCTAGGTTTTCTAAGTTTTAGGGTCCTATGATAACCCCTAACCTTGTTAAAGTCTAAGAACCCGACCTGGTGAGATTAGGTAGAAACTTGGGTTAAGTTCGTATCTTAATCGTGTTATTATCTATCTTATTGAACCTTAGTAATCTATTCATCGTGTAGGCTTTTGAAATGGCAGCTGAACATGCGGAATGGAGGAACTTGCAGCGTACAGTTCAAGGACTTACGCAGGCTTTACAGCAAGTGGCTCAAGCAGGAGCGGCACATCATGGCACCGGTGATCTATATCGGAACTTCCGAGGGATGAATCCGCCTAGATTTGGTGGCTCGACTGATCCTGATGAAGCCGAGCACTGGCTAGATGAAATGGGAAGAATCTTCAAAGTTATGCAATGCACCAGCCAAGAGCGTGTCCTTTTATCTACATTCCAACTGGAACGCGATGCACGTACTTGGTGGGATTCTATCAAGGCGACTCTCGGTGATCAGCATGTTACGTGGGAAGAGTTCGAGGAATTCCTTAACAGCAAGTATTTTTCTGACCGAGTACAAGAGAAAAAAGCGGCCGAGTTTGCAGCTCTAAAACAGCGAGGTCTGTCCGTGGCAGAGTATGAGGCTCAATTTTCACGGCTTTCTAGTTATGCTACACACCTTATTTCCACCGAGAAGATGAAGGTGAAGCGTTTTCTCAATGGGCTGAAGCTACATTATATCAATCAGTTGGCACCGATGGAAATCTCCACTTATTCCGAAATGGTGAGGAAAGCTCAAGTTCTAGAAGATACTCTTGAGATGACGGAGAGAATCCGTGGAAAAGGTGCAAAGAAGGAACTACCTACGGGTTCCGGGAATGTCAAACCCGGGTATAGCAAGAAGAGGCCTATTAGTGGGCCTAGTTCATGGACTGGATCTGGATCGTGGAAGGGCAAGATGCCGAGGCAGGAAGACAAGAAGCCTGGCCCTGTTGTTCCATTCAAGGGCGTGTGCAACTATTGTGACCGTCCGGGTCACAAGATGGAGGAGTGCTGGCGCAAGCTAGGCGCCTGTTTACGTTGTGGAAGCAAAGAGCACCGTATCCCTAACTGTCCTCTTATATCGGAGCAAGCTACACTGGCGAAACCTCAAGTCTTCAAGAAACCACAAGGCAAGCTTCAAGCTTTGCATGCAGATGAAGCAGGAACCGCCGAGGACGGTGGGCTCGTCGAAGGTACACTTATTATACTCGACAAGCCAGCATTTGTTCTTTTTGATACTGGTGCCACACATTCCTTTATTTCTCGGAGATTTGCTAAGTCTTTAGCTATGGAACCTGTTTTGATGAATTCTCCGTTAGAAATATCAACACCTATTAGTACTAGATCAACAATCCAGTATTTCTATCCTTCTAGTACGGTTATGATTGGTGAACAGAACTTTCCAGCTGATTTGATTTGCATGGACATGAAGGATTATGATGTAATCCTAGGAGCGGATTGGTTGGCTAGATATGAGGCTAATGTTCACTGCAGTTCTAGCTCCGTGTCTCATACTAGACACCCTAGACTTTCTTTTGTGGGAGTTAAGCACCATAACTCCGTATCACTTATCTCGGCTCTTCGAGCTGATAAGCTGATGAGACGAGGATGTGAGGCTTTTCTGGCCTTTGTCTGTGCAACCCCTGAGCAGTAGATTGAGATTAAGGACATTTCTGTTGTCCGAGATTTTCCTGATGTCTTTCCAGAAGAACTACCAGGACTTCCGCCTGAGCAGGAAGTTATCTTTTCTATTGATCTCTTTCCTGGCACATCTCCTATTTCCAAGGTTCCTTACCGCATGTCTCCTGCGGAACTGAGGGAATTAAAGCAACAGTTGATGGAATTGCTCGAGAAGGGTTTCATTCGCCCTAGTACTTCTCCTTGGGGAGCCCCTGTATTATTCATCAGGAAGAAAGATGATTCGATGAGGTTGTGCATCGATTATCGGCAATTGAACCAGCAGACTGTCAAGAATAAATATCCATTGCCGAGGATTGATGAATTATTTGACCAGATAGCGGGAGCTCAGTATTTTTCTAAGATCCATCTTCGATCTGGATATCATCAGTTGCGGATTAAGGAAGAAGATATCTATAAAATAGCTTTCCGCAGTAGGTATGGTCATTTTGAGTTTGTCGTTATGCCTTTTGGTCTAACGAATGCTCCAGCAGCTTTCATGCAGTTGATGAACGATGTATTTTGGCCTTATCTTTATCGATGGGCCGTGGTATTCATTGATGATATCTTGATTTATTCCAAGAATGAGGAAGAGCATGCTGAACATCTGAGGATGGCATTACAGCTGTTGAGAGATCATCAGCTATATGCCAAGTTCAGTAAGTGTGAATTCTGGCTGCAAGAGGTGTCCTTTCTAAGACATATCATCACGAATGACGGTATTTCTGTTGATCCTTCGAAGGTAGAGGCAGTGAAGAATTGGGATCAGCCTACCAGTGTGACCGAAGTTAGAAGTTTCCTAGGCCTGGCAGGCTACTACAGAAGATTTATCCAAGATTTCTCCAAGATTGCGGTACCTATGACAAGATTAACCCGCAAGGAGAACAAGTTTGATTGGTTAGATGATTGTCAACAAAGCTTTCAGACTTTGAAGGAGTGTTTGACTACTGCACCTATATTGGCTTTACCTTCTGGTGAAGGAGATTTTGTGGTATACACTGATGCTTCAGGTATTGGTTTAGGCTCTGTACTCATGCAGCATGGAAAGGTGATTGCCTATTCTTCTAGGCAGTTGAGGAAGCATGAAGAGAATTATCCTGTTCATGATTTGAAACTAGCAGCAGTCGTGTTTGCTTTGAAGATATGGAGGCACTACTTGTATGGAGAAACATTGACAGTATTTTCAGATCATAAAAGTCTGAAATATTTATTCTCTCAGAAGGAACTCAACATGAGGCAGCGAAGGTGGTTGGAGTATTTGAAAGACTTCGACTTCTCGATCGAGTATCATCCTGGCAAGGGCAATGTTGTGGCAGATGCATTAAGCAGGAAGCCTGTGGCTCGATTGTCCAGTCTCATGTTACAAGAGTGGAAGCTATTGGAACAATTAGCTAGCCTGGATCTGAATGTTGATAATGTCGGGTTATGATTGCACAGATTCAACTTAAGCCCAAATTATTGATGGAAATCAAGTCTTTGCAAGATAATGATCCCGAGTTAGTAGAGATCAAGGGAAGCTTGAGCAGCAGACCTGACTTCTTGATGGCTGACGATGGAAGATTGTTATTCCAGGGTAGAACTTGTGTACCTGATGAAGCTGGAATAAAGAACAAGATTCTGGAGGAAGCACATAGATCCAGATATACTATTCATCCTTGAGGCACTAAAATGTTCAAGGATTTGAAGAGATCTTTTTTGTGGCCGAACATGAAAAGAGAAGTTGCAGACTTCGTGAGTAGATGCTTAGTTTTTCAGCAAGTTAAGGCTGAACATTTCAAACCGGCAGGAAAGTTGAAACCACTTGACATACCCCAATGGAAGTGGGAAAGCTTCATTATGGGTCTACCTAAGACTCGTGGTGGATTTGATGCAATATGGGTGATTGTTGACCGATTGACAAAGTCAGCTCATTTCTTACCCATTAAGTCCAAGTGGACAATTGATGTATTGGCTACTTTATATTTGAAGGAAGTGGTAAGGCTCAATGGCATACCAGTCAGTATTGTGTCTGATCGAGACCCCAGATTTACTTCACATTTCTGGAAGGGACTGCAAGAGTCTCTTGGTACTCGCCTGAATTTCAGTACTGCTTTTCATCCACAGACCGATGGACAGACTGAAAGAACCAACCAGATAGTGGAAGATATGCTCAGAGCATGCATGATTGATTTCGGAGGCAGTTGGAGTGATCATTTGGCTTTGATTGAATTCGCCTACAACAACAGTTATCAATCCAGCATCCAGATGGCTCCTTATGAAGCATTGTACGGGCGAAGCTGTCGTTCCCCGTGATGTTGGGATGAGATAGGTGAGAAGCAATGGCTTGGACCGGATCTTATTTCAGAATCATCACAGAACATCCGTGTCATCCGAGACCAGTTACAGGTAGCCCCATCAAGACAGAAGAGTTATGCCAACGCAAGGAGAAGAGCATTAGAATTTCAAGTTGGCGAGCATGTATTCTTAAAGGTTTCTCCTTCGAGAGGGATTCGAAGATTTGGCATTCATGGCAAGCTAAGTACGAGGTATATTGGTCCATTCGAGATCCTAGATAGAGTGGGAGAAGTTACTTACAGACTAGCATTACCACTGCAGTTGTCTGGCGTACACAATATTTTCCATGTGTCTATGTTACGGAAATATGTGTACGATCCCACTCATATCATTCAGCATGTGGATTTTGAGTTAAAGGAAGATTTGACCTATGAAGAAAGACATATCAAGATTCTAGACCGGAAACAACAGCAACTCCGGAATCGGTCTATACCGATGGTCAAGATTCAGTGGAGTCGGCGTGGAATCGAAGAAGCTACTTGGGAATCTGAAGATACCATGCGAAAGCGGTATCCCGACTTGTTCTAGGTGAGCAATCTCTTTCCCTATCCTCCGTATTTAGTGCAGTGAATTTGGAGCATCAAATTCTTTAAGTGGGGGAGGGTGTAATACCCCAAATTATTTTGCAAATTTAATTAGAATTATTTGAATTTATTTGAAATTATTTGAATTAATGAGAATTTATTCGTAATTAATTAGATTAATTCTTTAATAAATAGTATAATTCACTTTTTAACTATTTTATAAAAATCCATAAAAATCATATTATTGTGTAATCCATTTCGTTTAACAATTTTGTCTTCTTCGACTAAGCCTAATAAAATCATTAACTAGGCCTAATTAGTGGATTAAGTCTGATTTCCACACTTACCTACCTAATAGTGAACGCAATAGTAAACCTCATCTTAAAACATCAAATTAGAGCTTAATACTCAACCAAATGAGCTCATTTCGGTGGAAAATGAAAGGCCACGATCTAAGGATCAATAGCCCTCTATCAATCGAACCTAAACCTAACCCTAACACATGGTGGCGGCCGAGTTTTGGAGTGGTCAACCTTGGCGGTGCCGTTTTTCCAACACCTAAGTTGCGTGGTCGATTCCTCCCAGCCCCGAAGTCTCCAGAAGCTCTATGAGCTATCAAAATGAAGCTCTACGAGTCTACTTTCATTTGGTGGCTGTGGTGTTTGCATTGGATTCAGATCTAGGAAGTTCTTGGTTGTTTAGTGGAGGTGGGTCGGCTGCCGTCGTCCTCCTTCCTCTCCTCTTTGATCCTTCGATTGAGGTAGATTTCCTTAACCAAAATCAGCTTATGAATATATCAAATTGTTCCTCTCGACGAGATCTTTCCAATGGTGGTAAAAGCCCCAATTTTCATTAGGTATCCAAGGAGATATCACAGGTTTTCTAATGTGCTATCCAATTCGTTCTTCAGTCTAGGGCTTTAAGTTCTCGCTTCGATTGCTCTTCGATTGAGGTAGGATCTAACATCCAAACTCTAATTAATATAAATGAATGTAATCAGCATCTTGTTAGCTTTCATTTGGCGTAGAAAGCCCCAAATTTCATTGAGCATGTTTAGAGAATTTTGGATCGAAGTAAGAGCATGTTTAGGCTTGATTTATGGTATGTTCTTCAAGTAGAAGCATGATTTTCGGGCTGTTTTTGAGTTGGATATCTATATCCACATATGGCATATCATACATGGTTAGAATTAGCATTAAGTTAGCTTTCTTTTGATATAAGAAGCCCCAAATTTCGTTGCATATATTGAGAGAACTATACGATTTAGTAGAAGCATGTCAAGAACTAGGTCTTCATGTGTTCATCATAGAATAGGTTGTGATTCATTTGATTTCTGTTGAAATTCATGTTTCAGAACTCTTGTTTTATGACCCTAGTATGTCTATTAAGAACCCTAGACCATGTGGTTAAGATCCCAACCCATTTAGACCCCAAATCGTGGAGTTTTTCATGATTTCCGGAAGCCCATTCTTGTCTGGAAACCCAGGGGTCGACCCCATGGGTCTACCCATACCACCCAGCAAGCAGAAGATTTCTGCTTTGCATGGGTCGACCCATGGGGTCGACCCACACTGCAGGGGTCGACCCAATGGGTCGACCCATGCCAGGGCAGCTCCCTGGAACCTCCAGGGGTCGACCCAATGGGTCGACGCATGCCTGGAAATTTCCAGGGGTCGACCCACATGCTGTAAGACCCGGTAAAAGATGTTTTTGACTCGAGGATCGATCCAGATCATTTGGGGATCGACCCATTCAACTTAGCCCAATTGAAAACTATATTTTTGAGGATCTAATGACCTATTCATGTACCCCTTTGATTTCAATTAACATTGGTCCCTACATGCAAACATAGTGTAAAAACATGCCGTTTATCATCTTCATTTCAACGTATACAATGGTTAAATAGAAACCCACATAATTAGTGGTTAATTGTGTAACTAGATTTCTGTTAATGCATGCTATTTCATTCCTGTACGAGCTTGTTCCTTATCTCATCATCTTGAATCCGCTTTTTGGCTAAATGCAAATGATAATAGATAATCTTTGATATATTAACTTGGTAATTAGGATTAAATTGATTGTTAAGTTGCTGTTTTAGACATTATTACTCCAGTAGAATGGTTTGCTTACACACTTTAACGGTACACTGTCAGCCATTCTTTCTTGACCCCGTGGACCATGTTTTGGTCCAATTCTTGTAATGCGGCCCAAAGTGACCGTATAACCGAGTTTTTGTTTTAGTGAATCCAAGGACAAGTTAGTCCTTAAATCTCATACTTGTGGCAGTAATTCCTCTGATTAAATTGGCCATATAACTTGACTGAATGTCTAGACAATCGTGGGATTTTGTATCCAATAAATCGATGCCAACGCACCGTAAGGGCCCGGTCTGGTCCTAGGGAGAGCGCCCGAAAGTTAGTGAGCCCATGGGATGTTAATGACATGGTGAGGCATTGCACCGAGTACTTGACTAGCTTGTTACGTCTATGACATGAAAAATCTCTTGTTACTCTTGTTACTTGATCGTGCTTGAAATGATGTTTAAAATACTTGCTTGTTGGCCAATTCTCCATTCTTTATTACTATCTCTTGTTGTAAATTCTTGTACTTGTTATCTTGTTATCTCTTGTCATCATTATATTTTTTGACCTTGCAAGATCTTTATATTTCATTGTTTATTTGTATCGTCATTTATTTCATTTCTTAGCATTGCATATGAAAATGTAATTAACTTGTTAATCACATAAACTTGCATGTTATTTCCTACTGAGCGTCAGCTCATAGTTGTTGTTTCCCCCCTTTCCAGGCTATTCAGGTGACGATGCGCATACCGATGGGGAAGGGCAGGAGTGATATCTCTTGAGTGTACTTGTAGTAGATGCCGAGTTGGCATGGTTGGTTACCTCTAGTTATTTCCTTAGAGTTGTGTTAGCACTTGTTACTCTTGGAGTCAGTTATTGTATTAGAATTCAGATTGGAAGTCATGTTTGATCATGTATTAGCAGTGTTGGTTACTGTAATGATTTGGAATCATCTTGATCAATAGAGTTGTATCTTTCCTTAGCATTGTGTAATTGTTCAGTTTAGAATATTTATTTGCTTTCTAGCTAGTTTCTAACTGTACGTCCCGATATTCCGCATCGGGGCGTGACAGTACGACCCATCTCCACTAGGGTTCTGTTTCTTCTCTCCACTACTCCATTCTGCTCAGGTGTCCTTGCTGAGAAGTACCTATGGTTAATTCCATTTGACCTGCAGAATTCATCAAACTGTGAGTTTTCAAACTCACCTCCATGATCAGTCAAGATATTTTCAATTTTCTGATTTATTTTAACATAGAACTCCTGAAATTCTGAGAATGCATCACTCTTATGAGATAAAAAATAAACCCAAGTATACCTAGAAAAGTCATCTACCATGACAAACCCATACTTCCTCCCTGATAAGCTGACAGATCTGGTTGGCCCAAAAAGGTCCATGTGTATCAGCTCATAGGGTTTAGAAGATAGATTTTCTGTTCTAGACTTAAATGACTTTCTAGTTATCTTTGACTGAGTGCATGCATCACAGATTTTATTTTCTTTCTTGAAGGAAACTTCAGGAAGTCCTCTAACCATGCCATGCTTATTCAGTTTATGTAAAACAATATAACTAGCATGACCTAACCTACGATGCCATAAAAAATGCTATGCCTTCTCTACTAGCAATAAGGCATAGGTTAGAATGTTGAATATCATCTAAATCTATCATGTATGTATTATTTATTCTTTTTCTAGAAAATTTGACAATTTCAGAATCAGGTTCAAAAACCTTGCAGCATTGAGAATCAAATAAAACTTTATATCCTTTATCACACAACTGGCTGATACTAAGTAAGTTATAAGCTAACCCTTCAACCAGCATAACATCATCAATGCAGTAGGTAGAACACTTACCTACCTTACCTGATCCAATAATCCTACCCTTTGTGTTGCTTCCAAAGGTGACAAGGCCTCCTAGTTTTTCAGTCAGCATACAGAGCTTGGCCTTATCTCCTGTCATATGCTTGGAGCAGCCGCTATCCAAGTACCACAAGTTGTTCTTGGCTGCCAGGCATACCTGCATACACAATTAGGTAGAGAGGTTTGTAACCCAAGACTGATTGTGCTCCAGAATAGATGAAATAGAAGCAAAGCAAGAAAGCAGACTTTTCAGAATCCACATTTGTTTAAAAGAACTTTGTTCAGTGGACTTTGTAGTTTTCCTTCTGTTATTCTTTCTCTTATTTTTGTTGTTTTTCTTCTTATTAGCACCAACAAAGTTATTCACAAAATTGTTGTTGTTATGCCACTGCTTCGGCCAGGTTGCATTCATAAGGTTTTGGTCAAAGTGCTATTTGGGCTGGCTGAAAGATTGGAAATTCCTAGGTATCCGACTACCATACCCATTATCCCAATTTCTGACATAGGGTCTGTAAAATTGTGTAGGTTGATGAACGTACCCTATATGCATCCCTTGAGTTCTAGTCCACCCAAACCCATTAGGATATGTTGACTGTGTGGGGTAGTAGGACAGAACTCTAGGTGGATTAAATTTATTGGGCTGACTGCTGAAAGCATTTTGTCTTCCTTGCACCCTTGACCCTGCTGACTTGTTCATAGGTTTTTGTTGGGTCTTTTTCTGTGATTGTGGTGGTGAGGACTTTTTGGCATTGACATGGGGTTTGTTTATCTGAGCAGGCTGACCCCTAACCTTGGGTTGAGCACTAGAGTTAGGTTTGGAAGTGCCAATTCTACTAGGCTCACCAATTTTATGTTTATCCTTCTCCTCTGCAGTGGGCTGTTTCAGATTCACATTTGTGTTCACAGCATTATTAGAATTCATGTTGATCAGAGGTCCTCTCTCCTTTTGTGCAACAAAGGAAATAGTTTTCATTCCAAAGCTCTTAGTTGCACTAGAGTTAAATCCTAGGCCCTCTCTCCTGAAATTAACCTTCGACCCCAATAAAGCATTTAAGTTTTCAGATCCTTGGGTCATTTTCTCAATAGTTCTCAACTTATCCTCATTTTCTTTCTAAATTTCATCAATAGACTTTTTCAATTCATTATTTACATTGACGACAGCTTCATATTTTTCAGAAACAATTTTTATCTCACTTTCATATTTTTGAATTTTCAGTTTCCATGCATCAGCTTCTTTATCTAACCTCTCATTGTCTTCTTTAGAGGCTTTTAACTCATTTCCTATTTCATCTAATTCAGAACATGTGAGTTTTAAATTTTTATTCTCAGATTCTAGACATGCAATTATATCAATTTGAGTTTTATCATTTTACATGGAATTGATCTTTCTTCTTAGATGCTTGTTCTCTTTTCTAATATCATCAGCTCTATCAGCTATGTCATGGTAAGCATCTACCCAATCAGTAATTATGAAATTTTTAAATCAAGTGATTACCTCATCTGAGTCCTCTTCTCTGTCTTCTGAGCTTATTGCCATAAGGAAAATGGGCTTCTCAGATTCGGCTTCACTGTCTGAGCTGCTACTGAAGGAACCTTCATCTTCATCACTCCAGGTACTTACCATTGCTTTCCCTTTCGTGTTCCTTCTCTTTGACTTGTCCTTGTATTTCTGATTATCTGGACAGTCAGCTTTCAGATGGCCTGGTTTCCTGCATTGATACCAAATGTTAGTTTCAGTTTTCTTTGTAGGGTTGTGTTTATACCTTTTGTCCCTTCGGCCGCCACTATACTTCTTTTGGCTGAATCGTCCTGCTCCTTTCCTGAGGAATAGCCTGAACTCTCTGGTCATCATGGCCATCTCAGAACAACTTATATCTTCTTCATTCAGGCTCTCCTCTGATGATGAACTGCTGGAGCTGGATTTGCTGGAACCAGCCTTCAGCGCTATCGGCTTCTTCTTCCTTTTAGCTTCTTCTATCCTTGGCATATTAATCTCATATGCCATCAGCGAGCCAACTAGCTCATTAGCTCTTGTAATTCGCAAGTCCCTTGACTCCTCCATCACTGTAGCTTTCGAATGCCAAGCATGAGTCAGGGAGCGCAGTATCTTCCTCACTACATCATATTCAGTATGAGGTTTCCCGAGACCTCTGAGACCATTGGTAATGATTGTCAATTGAGCATACATTTCACTGATTGTCTCGTTCGGCTTCATCTTGAATGCTTCGTATTCTGACACAAGGAGATTAGCCTTCTGCTCTCTAACCTGAGTGGTCCCTTCATGAATGACTTCCAGTGCATCCCACATCTCCTTAGCTGATTTGCAGGCTGATACGCGTGAGAATTCTGTAGGGTGCAGAGAGCACTGGATGGCGTTTATGGCACTCCAATTCTATGTAGACCTCCTTATCTCCTCCTTGGTCTAGACTTTCTCATTTGGGGACAGCTCATAAGGTCCCTTGCTGACAACCTTCTAGATATCGTAATGCTTAGCCCTCAAAAACACTTGCATACGGTTCTTCCAGTATGCGTAGTTAGATCCATCGAATAATGGGGGCTTTGTGGTTGAGTGTCCTTCAGCTATCATCCCTCGAGCATCCATCTTGCCTTTCCTCTTCGGGTGATGAGTCCCTGTAGAAGAGTATGCCTCTGCTACCAAGTGTTATGTTAGATGGACGCAGTCTATCTCCGTGAAGTGTGGATCTAGAGGGGGGTGAATAGATCTACTGCCTAATTAAAAACCAGTAAGAGGTTCTAATGCGGAATATAGGTAGAACTACTGAATCACTAACTCGAATACTAGAATTGAACAAAAGCGAATCAAGCTGTGAGGATAAACATGAGATCCAGTCGCACACAGTTCATGGACAATCACACAAACACAAGGCACACAGGAACTTTAGGTGGTTCGGTCAAAGACCTACGTCCACCCCACACTCAACTGAGTATGGCTTACTGCTGCGCAGTGCAGCTTGCATCTGCTGGGCACTACAGCTTGGCCTACAAACCGCTGAGCAACACAGCTTGCTGTCCGAGACAAGTCTCGCCTGCTGAGGATTACAGCTTCACCTGTCCAGTGGAATCCTCCACCGCAACTGCTGGGGTTTACAGCTTACCCGTCCAGAGGCAGCACCTCAGCTAACAGTTGACTCACAGCTTGAAGAAACAAGTGTTCAAAAATTTAAAGACAGAAGCAAAACGAAAATGGAAAGCCCAAATGGGAATGTAACTCGAATAAGCAAAGCTCAGCTCTAGTTTCTGAACCAAGAGGCTGAGATACAACCTTTCAAACAAAACTCTCACAATCTCACTCTCTCAATCAAGCTCTATCAACTCATCTCTCTCGATCTTCTCTTCTCTCTTTTTCTTCTTCTCTATTTTTTTTCTTCTCACTATGGATCGATGGCTCTCTACTGCTTCAGTCTTTGAGCCTCATTGTATATACTTTGCCACTTGATCGATCAGCCTTCATCTGAAGACGAAGACTCATATATATACAGCAGTAGACTGGAAAAGGGCACGTGGCTTCCACATTTCCCGCCCATAGAATTCGCCAGAACCGAGGACATTTCATCCACATGACAGCATCCTAGGATGGGCTGCTTCCACGTGTCACCATCACAGCACCTCGTCCTCCTTGGATCACGAGCCAAGTCACCAATCTCTGTAAAGAATCCCTATCAGATAGAATATCGGATCATCAGTTGTAAGTATAGAACCCTGTACAGACTTTGTGAACTCGAATGCAATGTGCAGACTCTGCCCAATGTGCAGACTTCATATAAGAAGGCAACGGCTGTACATACTTAGGCAATGTAACGACTTGGACAGATAACAGACGATGTATGGAGTTCACTGTATGGACTTTGTGAACTCATCGAATGCAATGTACAGACTCTGCAGAACATTCAGTAGCCAACGTATAGACTTAGGCATCCTTCAGCTCAATGTATAGACTTCAAACATGATGCATGCAATGCAACGCAGACACTGGCTGTATAGACTTGGATATGTAGGAATGCAAATGACTCTTTACAGACTTGGATATGTAGGAATGCAAATGACTCTGTACAGACTTGGATGCTTGTGTATGCATGAGGACAATGTACAGACTATGCATATGCACACTAGCGAGTGAATAGACTTGGATATGGCATCAAAGTATGCACAACGTAAAAGATGCCTTCTTCCTATATGTTTGATTCAAAAGTGACGCCACTTCTGATGGTCGTCAAATTTCAAGTTCATCTGAATGTATAGACTTCACGATGTGCAGACTTGCTAAAGACAAGGTTGTATAGACTTAATGAACGATGCAAGACAACCGACTGTATAGACTTTCATGAAGCACATGAAGCAATGTACAGACTTGGGCTGTACAGACTTCCACTCAACTGCGATGTATAGACTTGCCAATGGGAAACGACGGTAAAGCTATCAGTGTGTAGACTTCGAGTGCAACGTCGATAAAGCTACCGATGTATAGACTTGCAAGATCACTGATGGATGTACAGACTTCACCTTGAGTAATCTAAAGTGCAGTGTATGGACTTGAAGAACAATGCATGACGTTGTACAGACTTCACTGATGCATGCTACAGTCCAATGTATGGACTTAGCTTCGTGCATGCTACAGTCCAATGTATGGACTTTGAATGTTGATGCATGAACAGTCCGTTGTACATACTTCGCCTAACACAGTCCGATGTACAGACTTAGCCTGAACCACTGTATAGACTTGCTGAATGTGCGAGCTGCAATGTATGGACTTCGCTCAATGCACAAGACGCTAAGTCAGATGGATAGTGTACATACTTAGCCAATGCAATGCAATGTATGGACTTCAAACAAGATGGACGATGTACACACTTAGCCTGAACCACTGTATAGACTTTCATGAGACGCTCAATGAGACGCTCAATGTACACACTTGAAGTCCAGTGTATAGATATTGCCTTAGACTCTAAATGAGACGTACGTTGTGTAGACTTTAGCCAATGCAATGTACACACTTACTGCGTTGACCCTGCATGAGACACTAAGAAGATGGACAGTGTATAGACTTGAATGTTCTGAGGGAGTCGACCCATCTAGGAAGGGGGTCGACCCACTACTGTCCAGACTGTGCATGGATGTATAGACTTACATTCTCAACAATGCACAAACACAACACGATTTATAGATTATGCTGAGTGTGTAGACTTGTGTGTGTGTGCAATGTGTAGACTTGTGAAAATGCATAGAACACACATATAATCTGATAAGAACAATTTCATCAAAGCATAAATAGTTGCCAATCAATCAAAACAAGGTGTTGCCAATGAAGTAAAGCATATGTCAACATCATCAACACAGAGGAGTCACAACAACATGATTCTGAACTTTAGCTAAGGAAAGTTGAGTTCTTAAATGGTTTTTTAAGACTCAAACATGTTGTTTAGATGCATGGGTTTTGAAGTTGATTTTTAGTTGAGAAGAACTGGGGTTTCAAATGGTTTTATAGCATTGAATGAGTCCCCTGCATATTTTTGGAACTTGATTAATTGGCTCCCACAATCATACCTCATGTATGTACTTCATGCATTCATCACATGAATTATTGAGCTGTAGTTCTAATCATTTCTCTATATTTTTGCAGGTCAAAGTACTCAGTATAAATCCTCAAGGTCAAAGGAGTTTGATGCCACAGACTTGATTGGAATGCAAATGGGTTTAAGAGATTGTATGCTGCAAATCTGGGAAAAACCCAGATTTCGGTCGACCGTCGGTCATGCCCCGATCGACCGGTTTTTGCAGCAACGAAATCTTCATTTCCTGTAAAATTTCGGTCGACCGCCCCCCTATTTCCCATCGACCGCTAGCTTTGCAGCCCCTGTGTTTGACTTTGTTTTTCACCAACGTGTTCAAGCTTCCCTTGTGAACTTTTCAGTCCTTTAGCCTCCAAATTCGCCAGGAAACGTGAATCTATGTCTAGGGATGTTCCTTGACCAACCCAAGACATATAAAAACACTTCTTAAGGGTAAGAAACCCTATAGGGGATCTATGGATTGAAGGAGAAGCTGCCAAAGGAGAAAGAAGGCTACTGTAGCTCCGTGAACAGTAACTCGTGGAAGGTTTCTTCATCCATCTCCAAGTTTTTCAAGCTCTATCTGAAGCCATTTAATCTCCATTCAAGTGAAGAAGGAAACCTTGTTCAAGATCTGCATCATACACTCAAGGGGAGCCTAAATTAGAAGTTTTCTCAATTGTGTTTCATTTGTGTTTGTGTTTTAAGCTTCAAGTCTTGTTCTTTGTAATATGTAAACATCTGTGTGTGTGTGGATCGATTCAGATCCGTGGTTGTGTGGATTGTCTTGTTCAGATCCGTGTGTGTGCGTGGATCTTCATAGATTTGCATATGTGTGTGTGGATCTATCCAGATCCGATTGTACAAGTGTGTAGAGTGCTGCATCTGTCGTAGCGTGTGTGTGTGTGTGTTGTTGATCCGGTCATCGGATCGTGTTGGAGCTCGTCTCTATGTGTGTGTGTTGGAGCTCATCTTCGTGTGTGTGTTGGGGCGCGTCCCCATGTGTATGTGTGTGCAGGTGTCGCCCTGCGTGTGTGGTTGGAGTGTGTCTCCGTGTTGGGGATTCATCCCCGTGCTGGTTTACAGCAGTGAAGCCTCACTGGGTTTTGGTGAGGGGTGGACGTCGGTTGCCTTCGTTGCATCCGAACCACCTTAAAAATCGTCGTGTATTGTGGTTTGAATTATGTGGTTTGGCTCATTTCGTCTACCTCCATTCCATGTGATTGTTAGTGCATATTGCTGTTCCGGATTGATCACTTAGATTTAACATAATCGATCTTTTCACTAAATAGATCTTGGGTATATCAAAAGGTACCTTTGAAATGACAAGGTCATTCCTGTCAGGGTAATAGCACTTTGCGTAAGGAGAATTCGTGGATTCACACCTCTGCCTAGTACCAAGAACTATCGTGGAGATAAATTTTGATAAATCCAACTTGTGGATAAATGGATTTGAATGTCCTAGTTGATGCTTCATCATTTTCATTTAAATCGGGTAAAAGTTTCCTAAAAGTTATAATCACCCAATTCACCCCCCCCTCTTGGGTTTTATTGATCGCGGGACTTCAATTAGTATCCGAGCTAAGGCTTTATTTTTCATAGATTTAATAATCTAGAGAGATCTAGATCAATGACTACTAAAATGTACACCTTGAATTCTCCACTGGTGTTTGATGGTTCTAACTTTGATTTGTGGTTAGGAAGAATGTGCAGTCTAGTCAACTCATACGATCCTAAGCTATGGAAGCTTATTTCACACGGTTCTTATGAGTTGCGTAAAGATAAATCTGTATGGACTGCAGATTATAAGTTCAAGCATGATCAAAATTACTTGGTTCTAAGTTTATTCACTACCGCAGTTAGTGCTAATAGTTTTCCATTTGTCTCTCGTTGCAGCTCCGCAAAGGACATATTGGATGGCTTAGCCGACTTCCAAGAAGAGCATGAAGATAAATGTCTTATGGCAAGCACGAGTGATCACAGCAGTGATCAGTAGAATGGATCACCCTTGGAGGTAAATTCAGATTCTGAAAATATATCTCTTGATGTTCTATTGGTTGCATACGATGAGCTTGCAAATAAATAAAAGAAGCTAAAATCTGAAAATAAAAAATTAAAAAAGAATGTTGAACAAAATAACTGTGATTCCTCCTGTAAAAAACACTCACATTTAGAGGAATTGATTGAGGCTCATGTCTTCGACATTGAATTTCATAAAGATCAAATTTTCTCTTTGAGAAATGAAAATAAAGAGCTGAGAGAGAAAATAAGTTCAATGGACAATGGTCAAAATGAACTTGTTCATGATAAAAAGCTTGAAAAAGAAAATGAGAAACTGAAGGAATTGAACACGGCCATTTCTGAAAGATTGATGATTCAAGAAAAAGGAGAGTTTGTGGCTGAAAGTGAATGTGAAAATGTGGATGGACTACAATAGGAAGTAAACAGCCTCAAGACCACTAATGCATTGTTGAATGTCAGGCTTGCTAGTTATGAAGAAGAATTTGTCAGTGCAGAATTGCACATTTCATCTCTTCGATCTGAAATTCAGGACTTGAATAATTCGCTGTCCAAGTTTGTGGATGGACAAGATAATCTGGATAAACTTTTGGGTATGAAAGTTAATTTTCAAAGGGAAGGGCTTGGCTACAATCCTGTAAAAAAGAAGTCTTTTGTGAATAAGGTTTATACTTCTTTTGTTCATAGTTCAAATATAGCCAGTACCTCTACCTCACCCCCAAAGTAGTCTTTTGTCCAAGTGATTCAAAAAGAAAATAAAAATCAGAAAGTCAATTTGCATCAAAAATCTAAAAATACTGCTAGCATCACTATGCATTTTAAACATACTTCTTCCACACACACACATCCACCTAGAAAGAAAATCTCATGTTTTTATTGTGAAAGACATGGACATGCCATGCAAGATTGCTTTACAATGAAGAATGATGATTTAGAAGCATGCAAGAAAGGAATGAACAATGGAAAAGGCAAGGGTAGGTCGACGCATCCCAAGGCTAAAAAACACTACCAACCTATGGTGTCAACACATCCTGTGTTCTGGACCCATTATCCTTAGCCAAAACCAAGGGAAGGTCGACCTATGATCTCTAATGTGTTTAACACACCTCTTGCCAATTGGAAATAATATTGGAACAAAAAGTTATATGCTTCAAAAAATCCTCACGCTTTTAAGTACTGGAAGTCATGTTGTAATTATTATGGTAAATATGGACATATGATGCATGATTATTTTTTTATGAAAAATGATGATTTGAATGTTGTCACAAATTGGAAACCATGTGCCAATGTTGCTGCTAACCCACAAGGACCCAAAAGGATTTGGATACCTAAAAATACCAAATGAGAAATCTATTTTACAGGTATGCATTAGAAATATGAAGCTTGAAACATGTTTTCAGTCAAGAAGGTAAGACACACGGGCCAAGTGGTATAAGTCAGGTTAAAAGAAAAACCAAAAACTGAAATATGAATACTCAGGTGATATCCCTCTTACTCTCTCCAGTAATTGTGCCATGTCTTGATTCATATTATGCTGAATAGTTATGTGATCATGCATATGTCTGTGTGCTGAATGGTTATGTGATCATGCATATGTCTGTACATGCATTTAATTCGCAGTCAGTTGCATATCTCTATGCATATCACTTGTCACATAGCATATTGTTGAAGAAGAGTTTGGAAACCTTCAAATTAACCTTCACTGCATACATTGAGTTTATCATATGCCTTCACATCTTGTCTTGCAAAAGTTCAACATTGTAAACTCATGTCATAATGCATTACAATTCTCTTCCCTTCATCACATCCATGACTGCATAGTATACTGAATGGTGACATGTGAAAAGATAGGTTAAGCTTGTCTGGAAACTATCACCATACGTGAGGTGATCTTCAGATCTAAGCTCTCCACCTAGTACTACGAGTCAAGTACTTAAACGCTGCATATGGCATTAGAATTTTACTCAACATCTAACAGTCAGGCACACATTGAGGGAGAGTCACCAGATTCACCATATGAACTTAGTATTTAGGTTCACACCTGAGTTATGCATTAAGTCTAGAGCTTCTCAAGGGGATGTTAGTTGCTAAGGGAACTCTTCATGTCATTGTTAATAAATCCGAATCGAAATTGACAAATCAAATCTCTTCAACTTTGGATGCAGATCACACTCCCAAAAATCTAAGTGATGTTGGGCCAGCCATGGCCAAGCTTGAGTCAACTGAAGGAGTATATTGCAAGGATAAAGATGATGTGAATTTCCCCAACTGCTACTAGGAGATGGGTAGTGATTCTGATGAATCTATTGCACCGACTGCTTGATTAGAAGTAGTCCGGAATCTCCTGTCCCAACACCTGATCACTGAATCTTAAAATCATCTTAAAATGGATGTTAAAACTGTCGTCCCTAACGGGAACATCAAGAGGATATTTTTGTAAAACAACCTCCATGATCGACTCAAAATCCACAACATGTGTACAAGCTGTAGGAAGTCTTGTACGGACTTAAGCAACCACCAAGGGTATGGTATGAGAGACTCATATCATTTTTACCTAAAAATTAACTCACGAAAGGTAAGGTTGATCAGACACTGTTTACAAGAAATTCAGGTAAGGACATGTTAGTGGTTCAGGTTCATGGAGATGGCATCATCTCTTGAACTATTAACAATGTCTCCTGTGGTGAAGATGTCTAAATCTATTTTTTGACCAATTCTATATTGGAACTATATGTTCAATGGCTAATTTGAACTTAACTGTATTTCTGGTATATCAAATACTGGGTAGTGAAAAGGTGGATTACGTCAACCTGGAAACTCTCACTATGCGTGAGTTTGTTTTTGGACCAATGTTCTCCGCCTCGTACCAGAACTCGAAGAAATCAAATGATTGGCCTTGAATGAATTTTCTGATGCTATTCTATGCTCCTTTGTTAGCTAGCCCCATGTCATAAGAGAACACATTACACTTTCAATGAATTTTTTTAAAATTTATGTATTTGTCAAGGGGGGAGTCTTGCTAGCTAAACAACTTGAAATGAATGTTGTTTCATTTTCTATTGACCGAGTGATCTCCAATTGTAACATGGAACATGCTTATGATGAATTACTTCAAATTTTCTGAAGTTGATTCTTAATGATGTGAAAAGTTCTGCAATGGAAATGTCGATTCCTAAATGGCTTGTGAATGTCTTCAAAACTTTTGAAAAGTGATTGAAAATCTACTCTTGAACAATTTTTGAAAATAAATGGGTTGCATTACTCATTTCTGATCCTTTCTGCACCCTTGTTCATGAAGGCCACATGATGGAAAATGCTTGTGATTTATCTTTCAAAACTGAATGCCCTCTTGTGAAATCTGACAAATGTTCTGAAAATAAAGCCTTCGCATCTTGCTTTTGCATCTTGCATTCCATTTTCATACAGTTATAGGTTGCATTCATTAGAATTCAATGCATTGGGTGCATTTAGATCATCCAAATGAAAAATTGAACACTTATAATTTGCATCCATGCTACGCCTTGCACCTTGCATTGCATTTAGGACATTCAAATGAAATCTAAAATTTTGCATTCATAATGCATTCTTTATTTTACATCGCACATTGCATATCTTCCAAATTGTGTGCTTACATGTTACTATATGCTATTCACCTCTATCTTTGAAACTTCTATGACCTTATGTTTTTTTTGCTACATAACGTTGCATATGAGTCTGTTATGTGTTCATAATATTTTCGGTATTCTTGCTGAATCAAGTTCTCACACGTCTTGCACAATATATGTAAATGACTGTTAAACATAAAGATATAGAAATTTCCTTTCAACACTCTAGAGATATTAAACTTACTGCATGTATGTTGTAGAGGTAGTTGAGGAAAAAGTTGTCTACCTATACTTGTTGAAAGAATCCGAAAAGAATGGCAGAGTAATGCTAATTCTCATTGAGTAAACTGGATACATGTCACCTGAGACGTGATGTGGTTCATTTCTGAAAAGTGTTGACTAAAGTACATCTGTTCAAAATGAGGTGAAATGGTTCAATATTCTGAGTAACCGGGGAGTCTGACATGAGCTCCATGTGTCTACTCGCGTAAAAAAGAATTATTTGAACCTAATCATTCTTAGAACAATTCTGATTATCTTTAGGAAATCATTGAAAAATTTAATGTGAAAAATTATTGAGGTACAGCGTAACTTCCAATACGCCATTCTTATAAACTGAAGTGCAGTCTGTAAAATCTCTCATTGTGTTGATTTGAAAATCCGAATATCCATATGGATATAGTTATTTTTCATGTTATTCACTTATACACTTGGAAATTTGATTCAATCTGTATTCCCAAAATTGATTGACTGCATTGACTATTGCATGATCTTCCTATGTGATTACACAACCTCCGAGGTGCTATATATGAACATTCTGGTTGGCATGACCTTCATGCACTTTTCTTATACCTATTCCCTCCTTAAATAAGTATGGGGGAGATATGTCACATGTATATATACATAAGGTTTGTTTTGATGATAACTAAACTTTATGTATATGGTTTTGCTGATAACCAAACTTTACGTATGATTGTGCATTCATGATCATGGCTATGATTCATATGTTTCAGAATGTCACATGTTCATGAAAAGACTTGCTTCATGCTATACTATGGGCCTTGAGCTTGCAGTCTGCTAGAGATTCATATGAGTCTTGATAAAAGAGTGGTTGAATGAAACATTCTTATTGCTTGAAGAAGTCTAAGTGTGAATGAGAATGTTTGTGGAGAGTGTGAAAATTGGTTCACTGAATGCATATCCTATGTATGTGGAGTCTTGTATGACTTGGCCACTTTACTTGATCTCAAAATGAGTGAAGTCTTGAACGAGCTTTCAAATGAGTCGATCTTCTAGTGCATTTGTGAATGAGCTTTCAAATTGAGCCTAATGCATACTTTTGTGATGATTCTGGTTGTTGGCCACATAATATTAATTCAAACTGCATAAATTCATGGCTACATGATCCTGAACTTTGGCTAAGGAAAGTTGAGTTTTTAAATGGTTTTTTAAGACTCAAACATGTTGTTTAGATGCATGGGTTTTGAAGTTGATTCTTGGTTGAGAAGAACTGGGGTTTCAAATGGTTCCATAGCATTGAATGAGTCCCCTGCATATTTTTGGAACTTGATTAATTGGCTCCCACAATCATACCTCATGTATGTACTTCATGCATTCATCATATGAATTATTGAGCTATAGTTCTAATCATTTCTCTATATTTTTGTAGGTCAAAGTACTCAGTATAAATCCTCAAGGTCAAAGGAGTTTGATGCCACAAACTTGAATGGAATGCAAATGGGTTTAAGGGATTGTATGCTGCAAATCTAGGAAAAACCCAGATTTCGGTCGATTGCGGGTCATGCCCCGGTCGACCGATTTTCCCAGCAATGAAATCTTCATTTCCGACAAAATTTCTGTCGACCACCCCCCTATTTTCGGTCGATCGCTAGCTTCACAGCCCCTATGTTTGACTTTATTTTTCACCAACGTGTTCAAGCTTCCCTTGTGGACTTTTCAGTCCTTTAGCCTCTAAATTCGCCAGGAAACATGGATCTATGTCTAGAGATGTTTCTTTGACAAACCCAAGACATATAAAAACACATCTTAAGGGTAAGAAACCCTAAAGGGGATCCATGGATTTAAGGAGAGGCTGCCAAAGGAGAAAGAAGGCTACTATAGCTCCGTGAATAGTAACTCGTGGAAGGTTTCTTCATCCATCTCCAAGTTTTTCAAGCTCTATCTGAAGCCATTTAATCTCCATTCAAGTGAAGAAGGAAGCCTTGTTCAAGATCTGCATCATACACTCAAGGGGAGCCTAAACCAGGAGTTTTCTCATTTGTGTTTCATTTGTCTCTGTGTTTTGAGCTTCATGCCTTGTTCTTTGTAATCTGTAAACTTCTGTGTGTGTGTGGATCGATTCAGATCCGTGGTTGTGTGGATTGTCTTGTTCAGATCCGTGTGTGTGCGTAGATCTTCTTAGATCTGCGTATGTGTGTGTGGATCTATCCAGATCCGGTTGTACAAGTGTGTAGAGTGCTGCATCTATCGCAGCATGTGTGTGTGTGTGTGTGTGTGTGTGTGTGTGTGTGTGTGTGTGTGTGTGTGTGTGTGTGTGTGTGTTGTTGATCCGGTCATCGGATCGTGTTAGAGCTCGTCTTCGTGTGTGTGTTGGGGCTCGTCCTCGTGTGTGTGTGTGTGTGCAGGCGTCACCCTACGTGTGTGGTTGGAGTGTATCTCTGTATTGGGGATTCATCCCCGTGCTGGTTTACAGCAGTGAAGCCTCAGAGGGTTTTGGTGAGGGGTGGACATAGGTTGCCGTCGTTGCATCCGAACCACCTTAAAAATCGTCATGTATTGTCGTTTGAATTGTGTGGTTTGGCTCATTTCTTCTACCTCCATTCCATGTGACTGTTAGTGCATATTTCTGTTCCGGATTGATCACTTAGATTTAACATAATCGATCTTTTCACTAAATAGATCTTGGGTATATCAAAAGGTACCTTTGAATTGACAAGGTCATTCCTGTCAGGGCAATAGCACTTTGCGTAAGGAGAATTCCTGGATTCACACCTCCGCCTAGTACCAAGAACTATCGTGGAGATAGATTTTGATAAATCCAACTTGGGGATAAACGGATTTGAATGTCCTAGTTGATGCTTCCTCATATTCATTTAAATCAGGTAAAAGTTTCCTAAAAGTTATAATCACCCAATTCACCCCCCCTCTTGGGTGTCATTGATCGCAGGACTTCAAACTAGAGTACAAGTAATTGATGAGCAGTGGTGATCCCGCTTCATTCATTCACTCAGTACCAAGGGTTTTTGGTCTTCAGTAGTAGTCATAAGGGGTTCAAAGAGGGTTCACCTTTTTATTTGTTGAGGAGAAGAAATTGGTCCAGTTCGAAGTTGTTGATGTCTATGCCGATCGATCGTAAAATAGAAATTCTGATTCTTTCATATCAAGCTTCCTTCCTCTTAATCTTGAAGTTTTTCTTAGATACAAGGCACTTGCGGTTCCAGAGCCAAAGATCATAGTTCTCAAACAAGTAATCGAAAAGATGATTAAGCATCCTTAGGATTAGATATTGTTCCTCCAATAATTGTAGTACCAAGTACTTCTTGACGAGCTCTAATATGATGAGATTTATAAGTAAGCATTTATTGTCAAATATGAACAAGACCAAATCCCTCTAAAGCCCAAACTTCCATTTCTCCCACTCGCTGCCCCCTTGTTTGGCCCTTCCTTTAAGGGGTTGTTGTGTAACAAGTGCATAATGTCCACTGGAACGTCCATGGATTTTATCATCAACTTGATGAAATAATTTAAGTATATAAGACTTTCCTATAAGAACTGGTTGTTTAAAAGGATCTCCAATTCTTCCATCAAATATTTGACTTTTTCCCAGACATTCAAGTTCAAATACCCCTGGAACTTTTGCTTGCTTACTGGCTTCATATTTCAATCAGCCCTCCAGATGGCACTCCATTTCGCTAAGGTGGTTGAGACTCGTACAACAATCAAAGCTTGAGTGGGTTAACAATGCATTTTTAGTCACCATTCATCACCATCAGGTGTGAAAGAGAGGGTGAAAAAAATAGATAGATCCATTATAGGAGAGTGAGAGGATGCCGAATAGCAACATTTTTTAAGGTCATGTACAACATGTAAGGATTCCCCATGGTCGGGTTCGCATTGCACAACGGAAAATAAAACCAAATCCCAAACCTAGGTCCCTTGGAGTCTAAGAACTGTGCCCTGATCGATGCAATCAAAAATTACCCAACCCCAGAATAGGGTTGTAGATCTTTACCTTGCACAGAACGACGCTGTCCACAGTGCCCAGTGTAAATTTCCTTGAACGCAGAGCCGCACAAATGTCCGACCTCTAGAGTAGATCCACACGGATCCTGAGGCAGCGACGATGCCCACCCGTTCTTTTCTTCCCCGCATGCACGAAGCACGGATCCTCAAAACCCCTCCTTTTCTTCCTTTAATCTTTCTTCCTTGAGAGGAAGAGAGAGAGATCAACGAGGGAGAGGGAGAGGGTGAGAGAGAGAACCGTGGGAGAGAGGGGAGGGGGAAAAGGAGAACGAGAGTAGTGTTTTCTTGTTTGTGCTTGGTTGGAGAAAACCCTTACATGGGATAGATATAAGTGTATTAGGTCCTTTCCAAAAGGATCCCGAATAACACATATTGTATATATACCCTTAGTGTTATTGTGTACATATATATGAAGCCATTCACTTCATCCTTTTCCCACAAGAATTTAAGGCTCTTATATATGTCTACACAATAACACCCCGTCACCTAAGAATCTTATGTGAGTGATCCTCTAGGCCCATAGTCACTTTGGTTTAAGGTCCATTAACTTCTAATCCCCAATTAGAAGTAAATTAAACTTATTTTTTACTTATATAAGAGCTGACTAATAGTTTAATTTGTTCCAGACCTATGATCACGTTGGGTCAAGCAAATTCGCGTGATCCTAAAGGACGCGGGGTTCAAACCACCCTGTCAGGAACCTGTTTGACTATACTTGCCACATCGATATTATCTCTCGCTCTTTCTATGAGTCTATTTTGATCGAGGGTACGGTAACTATCAAACCCCATGATCATGCCATTTGACCATGAACTCTAAAAAGTGTATGATGTCCGTTCCAAACAAAATCACATGACCCTGGCCCGGGATTTGGTGGAGCGTCAGTGTCTCGACCCATTACCAGTCTGACATATACTTGACAGTGAGTTATCCCCTCTTGACCATTGACGACCTTCACACGTGTCCCGACATGGTCAATGTAACGACCAAAGATCTGAACAACGAGAAATACCCCGATATTCTTGGATCCTGGCCCGCCACCCACGAGCCGGGGGCTCGGAAGGGTAAAAGGGATGTAGTGGATGTGTATAAGAATCTAAATCATTGCAATGTCATAGTAATTAAGATGATTAATTACAGGTGATTAACAAACATGCCATTCAATAATTACACAATTCAAAATTTATAAAGGCCAGAATCCGTATGTCCATACATAGGTGCAATAAACTAGAAAAGTACAAGACCACAGGGCATTCCCCGTCTCTGGCAACTGGTGCTACTACTAACCACTGGCTCCATGTGACGCCTCCAAAGCACAATGTGCAAGCCGCGCCTCACTTGAAAATAAATGGGGTGAGCCTCGTCTCATCGGCTCAGTAAGGGTCCCGCGGATCCCCACCTTACAACGGCAAGCACACGAAGCAATAAACAATAATTTGGAACAATAATAATAACATAAGTACAACAATTGACAATTAAAGGAAAGTAACTTAATCAGACGTATACCACAACCATTCGTAATAAATCACAAATCGATGTTACACATTCAAATGACCTCAGCCGCCCAAACACTAAACCGCCACGGTGAGAAACTAGGGTCGCTACACTCAAATGATAGGAGCACTGCCCACTAAAAGCAAGGCCGGATGCGTCCACTGACTGCTTAGTCCACAGCCTCAGGTGTCTCCCTACACGCCCCAGGCGGACACTGAGACACCGTACACAGAACACAAGACAAGGGTCTAGTCAAGGTCATGCTCGTCAGCATGCGTCCGAAGTCCTCGACCACGTGTGCCGACACTGACTGACTGCGCTACGTTAGGCCCTCTAGCTGGTTTTTCGCCCGGCCTGGACTCAAGCCGCCACAGTGGGAGGTCCTATGGCAACCAGCCTAAAATCGTCTCTCTCGGGTCTAGCTCTCCACTACTCCCAAGTGGGTCAGCACATGCATGCCCAGGCAAGATACGACTGTTGTGTCCCCTGGTTTTGATGATAACAAACCATAAATCATCATTAGATAAGTGAGGAATATCTAACAAGTTTGGTTTAATGTATAGACTAAGCAAGCACAAAAAAAACACTCTAAGAGTGTCGACACATCTAGAAGAAATCATGATGAACCATCTCCGGTCGAGCTCTGGCATGAAGCAAGTGTCGACACATCTGACCAAAGTGTCGACACCCCAAGAAGAAATCCATTTTGAGGCCGTTTCTATCTGGCCTTTGGATTGACCAAAGTGTCGACACCCTGAGCGCAAAGTGTTGACACCTCGGTTCCAAGAAGCATGCCTTACCTCCCTCTAGCGCTTATATCCCGACACCGCTTTGCGACGTCTTGGCACGACAGCACGATCTACATGCGAGTATGGCGCAAGAGTCGACACTTGTTCATCAAGGTGTCGGCCTGTTCTACTTGGAAGCCACGGGTCTTCAAGATCATAATGGGATGTGTCGACACCCTGTGTGTAAAGTGTCGACACATTCATGATCATCCAAAATAGATATGAAACTGATAGAATCCGCTCTTCAAGATCCAAAACTTGTCCTGGAGGATCCGTTCGTTCCAGAAAAAGCCATCAAGAAGTTTACTGCGTCAGAGGATCATGTTCTGGCAGAGACATCCTCTAAAAGGATGGTACCATTCCTGATATAGTCCCTGTACCTACCCACATACCAGCAGGCATGACAGACAAGGGTCAACGATGCAAAGGAAGCTCATCAAATTATGTGGATGTGATGTTTTGGGTTTAGCTTCTGTAGTGGACAACGTTAGAGTTACAGTGAGCCACCAATATATCAGGAGCATGAGCTCTAGTTCAAAAGATAGAGGCGAGCAGGAAGAAAGAAAATAAGGAAGCAACATAGAAGCTTGCTCGCGAAGCCATCTCCTTCCTGGTGCTGCTGGAGTGAGTGCAACGAAGAAGACGCTCCTCTTCCTCACTCAAGGAGGTTTCTCAGCAAAGCAGAAAGGATCTATGAAGCTCCATCTGGTACTCTTGAGAGTTGGAAGCAAGGTCATCCTTCCCCCGTGAGGTTGTGGTGACGAACCAGGAAGAACAAGAAGAGAACCAAGAAGTCCTCAAGTTCTTTCCCAGACAGGAGTTTTCCATCCCATAAAACTTCATAGCGATACTCTATCTGGCTGTTCCTTTTCAGTTTGTTTTTCTTCAAAAACACATACTCTCATATATCTACCCTACCTGCGAGTAGGAAGATAGATGGTGTGGTCATCGATATGTGGGTTTTGGGTTATGATCCCTCAAGCTGTTTGGCAGGAGAGTTGTGAGAGTGTATCTCTCTGATAGAAGCTATGAATCAGCGGTAGTGCCTTTGCACTAGTGAAGCCTCACCGAGTTGTGTGAGGGGTGGACGTAGGTCTCTGGATAGAGACGAAACCACCTTCAAACTTGTGTCTTGTGGTTTATTTTCCATTGTGTACTAACGCTAGAAGCTTGGTAGGAACGTTCATGATTATCATCTATGCATCTAGCCTCTTAGCTATCAACTAATTCTTGCCTTACTAGTCTTAGTGTTGGATCTAGTTTTTATTTCCGCCAAGAAGGGCAAAAGGGGCTGATCTATTCACCCCTCCCCTCTAGATCTACCTATCACCACTCTACACGTGGTATCAGAGCTAGCTTCTCTATATGTTGTCCAATGACCTTGAGAGAACTGGTGATATGGCGACTAAGAGTCCTATGGCCGAAGGGCATTCCATAAATAGACCTCCCTTTTTCACTAGAACAAATTATCTATATTGGAAAAACCGCATGCAGGTTTTCATTAGAGCCCGGGATCATGAAGTCTGACGAGTGATCAGCAGGGGACCATTTGAGCTACCTCCAGACAAAGACACATGGACTAAGGAACAGATCAGGACATCGATGCTGAACTGGGGTGCCAAGCACATTATGTAGTGCTCCCTTCATCCAACAGAGTTCTCAAGGGTGTCAACATGCGCAACAACAAAAGAAATGTGAGACCGCCTTGAGGTAATATATGAAGGGTCATAGCAGGTACGTTCAACCAAAGCAAACATGCTGGTGTCTGAATATGAAAAAATTAGAATGAAATCTGATGAGTCCATTTTGGACATGTATGCTAGGCTAACCGTGCTCACTAATGGCTTGACTGAGCTAGGTAAGACCTATTCCGAGTAGGAGATAGTAAGGAAGATTTTGAGATCACTAACCCCTGTTTGGTATACAAAGGCCACAGTGGTTGAAGAATTTAAAGACTTGACTACCATCAAGGTAGAAGAACTCATAGGGTCCCTGATGACCTATGAGATGAATCTGAAGAACAAAGAGGCTGAGGCAAGTAAAAAGAAGCCTCTGGCTCTTAAAGCTGGACCAAGCACGAAGGACTTATCTAAAGATGAAGAGCCTTCAAGTAGTAACACGGAATAGGGCGAAGTTGCTTTGTTGACAAGGAAGTTTAAAAGATTTGTAAGAAAGGAAGGTACATGCTTCACAAAGAGGAAGCCTCAGGTAAAAAGACGTTTCAGGCCAAGACCGAAAAATATTAAGAACTCTGAAAAGCTTGTCTACTATTCTTGCAGGAAACCAGGACATATCAAGTCTGAGTGTCCAGAAGGAGCTAAGAAAGCAATGCCCAGGTGGAAGGGCAAGAAGAAACATGCCATAGTGTGCACTTGGAGTGATGAAGAAGAGGGAGAGACTGAAGACAACTCCTCTTAATAGGAGAAAGATGATCTCTGCCTGACGGCCAAAGGAGAAAATGATAGTGAGGTGAGCTCTCCCTTTGAACACTTCTCTATTAATGATTGGGAAGAGACTTACTTCGAATTGATGAATAAGTATGAAGTCTACAGAAAAGCAAATAAAACCTTAAAGAAGAAGGTTGACTCCTTTGTGCATGATAAAACTCTTGATGAAAAGATAATCTCCCTAGAAACTGAGATTGAGGATCTAAGAAAAATGAATGAAAATCTGGAAGAAGGAAGAAAAGAGATGAAAGATTTGGAGGATGAAAATGAAAGCCTGAGAGATGAAATTGATGAGTTGAAACTAAAAACACAAGGCTATGTGAAAGACAACAATATCTGCAATGAAATGTCTGATGCCTTTAAACAAGTCATGTAACGACCCGAGAATCCGATTACCGGGAAGGCCCGATAACCCGAGACTTGCACCGCCACCCACAAGTCTGAAGACTTGGAAGGGTTAGAAGGATGGTGTGGAAACTACACAAGTATCACAAGTAATTGCAAAAATTAAATAGTTTATAATTAAGCAGGAAATGAATTAACATTTTACATGGTCCACAAAATAACAACAGTAGTCCACAACTAGTATAGAGACAAGAAAAGAAAGTACACCTACACGGGGCATACCCGGCTCTGACCACTGGCACTACCTCTGGGCACCCGCACCACGCTGCGCCCCAGACGCGCTCCCCTGGGGCGACGCCTCACCTGAAACACGGTGAAAACACACAGGGAATGAGTCTAGGAACAAGACTCAGTAGGGATCACTCGAACCCTACCTCGTAAAATAGGAAACCACTACGCTAGCGGTAGGAGAGTACCTAGGAAAGGAAATCCTTGTACTCTACAAAACAGAGGTCCTACGGCACGTAAACCGGCACACGTGCCACGGTGAGACAACCGAAACTCAACGGTCGACCCGAAAAACCTAAAGGTCAAAGCCACGAAACTGACAGTCTAACACTCCGTACTCGACATGAGTACCTCCCACTAGAAGCACAGTTGGTAGGGTCCCCTGACGACTTACACCGCACCGCAGGTGAACTGCCTGACCTGGTAGCGCCTACCCAAGGCACGAACACCGCACAAGTAACCACAAACAAGTGACTAGCTGGGGTCACGCCCGTCGACGTGGGTCCAACCGCCCCCAACCATGTGTGCACACACAGACCACGCGTCCCGGGTCTAGCCCTCTGACCGGTTTTCCCCTCAGTCGGACTCTGGCTGCAAGACGTGGGGCCCGACGGCAACTGGTCCATAAACCGCCTCTAAGGGTAAGGCCGTACACCACTCCTTGGTGCGACCAGCACCGCGTACTGGTAGGCTACGATTAGTGGAGGGTCACTGAAGGAGTAGACTCTCAAGTCACAAAAAATGACGCCCGCATCCGACGACGCACGAGGACCACCCCAAGCACCGGCCCCGTCGCACGGTGGCCACAGTCAAACTAAAAACGGGGTTGCAACCCTCTCGGGGCAACCAGGCGCCTGACGGTCCACCCCTGGACCGTCACAGGCACGTGACAGTCTATGCGGGACCGTCACAGGAAGCCTGACGGTCCTACGCAGGCCGTCACACTCATAGTGCAAAATAGGATGTAACGCGCCTGCCCTGACGCGTTACGGACTGTGACGCCCCCACGCAGGCGCGTCACAGGGTGTGACGGTCTGACACCGACCGTCACACCGCCTAGGGTTTCAGACGCTCAAAAGCGCCCTGACGCGCCCTCCCCGGGTCGTCACAAGGATGTGACGCGCCAGGTTTGGTGCGTCACATGCCTTGACCCCCAACGGTCAAAACAACGGTCATAAACCAACGGTCGGATGCCTCTGACGGCCCACCCTAGGTGCGTTACACGCCTGTAACAGTCTATCGGGGGCCGTCACACCCCCAGCCCTCAGCTGGTTAACAGGGGCTGTGACGCACCCTCCCAGGCGCGTCACACGGCTGTGGCGGTCTATCGGGGGACCGTCATAGCCCCTTACCCCCAAAGGCTAACAAAGGGCGTGTGACGGACCCTTCCAGGCGCGTCACACCGTGTGACGGTCCCTGGAAGGACCGTTACACACACCCGACGGCGAAACGGTGGGAAACGCCCAGAAACTCCGACCACGCCCCCATTCCTCCACCGGAGAGGGGGAAATCAAAGGGGAAGACCCCTGGGGACCTCTAGCATGATTCTAGACCACCAAAATATGAAATCATGCATCAAATCCATAGATCGGGCGAGCTCTCCCCAAATCATGGAAAACCCCAAACCCGCTCAATCACGCCCCTCTCGGCCTCCCCTCGGCCTATAAATCGCAGAAATGAACGGCAAGGAGCTAGGGAACGTCACCCTACCTCAAAGGAGCGAATGCTCCGCCGGATCGTCCACGAATGCAAGAAATCACTTTGGAAAACCTTGCCTCTTCAGGCTTCACATGCTCGCCGCATGCCCACGAGATCGCCTCGCCACCACCCACGTCTTCGCGCCGTCTCCCCGCCGCCGTTTGCGGCCGGAAGGGAGCTAGCCGCGCTCAAACGGGAGGAAGAGAGGGAGAAAGGGGGGCCGCAGTGGGGAGAAACGGAGGAGGAAGAAGAAGAGGAAAGAGAAGGTGGGGAGGAGAGAGAAATAGGGGGGGTTTTATAGAAAATCCGTAAAATCTAAAAAATACCAAAAAATAGAAAATTACATTTCCGGACTCCTCGGAACGCACCGATCGCAACGGTACCACTCGTGCCCAGGTGAATGACCCGGTTCACCCGCAGCGAGGTTCCGAAGGAATTATCGAAACACACACCAGAAATTGGAAAACACACGTGGAAAAGTTGCGGAACGCCTCCAGGCCTCCGAAACAACTCCGGATCGCGCCGATCCGAACACGAAAGATGTCCGAAACGAAATTTCAGAAACAACGAGCTAGACACTCTGAAAAACCAGATCCGGGACCCACGAAGGAGGATCCGAAAGGTCCGAGATATTACAGCCCTCCCCCCTTAAGGAATTTCGTCCTCAAAATTGAGAACAATCCAAGGGGAAAGAAGAGGAAGACTCACTCAAACAGGTATGGGAACTGCTGACGCATCTCATCCTCACGCTCTCAAGAAGCCTCACCACCAGAGTGCCGCTGCCACACCACCTTTACCAAGGGGATGACCTTGTTCCGCAGGCGCTGCTCTCGGCTATCCTCCACGCGGATCAGAAACTCTGGCAGAGAAAGATATGGAGTCACCTCGGGTCAAACAGAAATCTCGAGCACATGAGAGTCATTAGGCATATACTTTCGCAACATCGAGACGTGGAACACGTCATGCACCGACGTCAACTCAGGGGGCAACTGCAACCGGTAAGTAACCTCACCGATGCGCTCTACAATCACAAAAGGACCAATATAGCGGGGACTCAGCTTCCCACGCCGTCCAAAACGCATCATCCCCTTCATCGGAGAAACTCTCAAGAACACATGATCGCCCACGGCGAACTCGAGGGGCTGCCTCCTACAGTCAGCATAGCTCTTCTGCCGACTCTAGGCCGCCAACATGTTCTGACGAACCACGTGCACCACATCCACACATTGCTGCACCAACTCGGGTCCCGTCAAAACACGCTCACCCACCTCAAACCAATCGAGTGGAGTCCGGCAAGGACACCCATATAATGCCTCATAAGGAGCCATGCCAATGCTCGAATAATAGCTGTTGTTATAGGCAAACTCCACCAACGGCAGGTGGTCAATCCAACTCCCCTGCCACTCCAGGCAGGAGGATCTCAGCATGTCCTCCAAAGTTTGGATGGTCCTCTCTGACTGACCATCTGACTGAGGATGATACGCCGAGCTAAATACCAACTCCGTGCCAAGGGCTCGCTGGAAACTCCTCCAGAATCCAGAAGTGAAGCGCGGATCTCGATTCGACACGATCAAAATGGGAACCCCATGCAACGGAACGATCCGCTCCACATAAAGACGAGCCAACTTGGACACGCTCCAGCTGATTTTGACCGGTAACAACCGAGTCACCTTCGTCAGCCTATCTACCAGCAACCAAATAGTATCCTGCCCACTCGGGGTCCTCGGCAACCCCACCACAAAATCCGTGGTCACGTGGTCCCATTTCCACACAGGAACATCCATGGGCTGGAGAGTGCCTCCTGGTCGCTGATGCTCCACCTTCACCTGCTGACAGATCAGGCACCTGGCCAGAAGCTCAGGAACATCTCTCTTCATGCCAGGCCACCAGAATTGTCTCCGCAAGTTTCGATACATCTTTGTCGCACCCGGGTGTACGGTGTACCTGCTCCCATGAGCCTCGCGCAACACCGCACGATGAATCTGCTCCTTCGCTGGGACGTACAGCCTGCCACGAAACCTTGCAGCACCGTCCTTGCCGAGCTCCACATCAACCATCGCCAAAATTCGGGGCAACTCAGGGTCCGCATGTTGAGCCTCTGTCACCTATCGACGGATAGCAGGAGTGATAGTCAGACTCGCAAGCACTACTAACCCTGGCTCCTAGGGAATCTTGAGCCTAAAGGACACTTTGGGCACTTGTTCCCAGAGCCTCCACTTCTCAACATCAAGGCACTGACCGCGACCTTCCGACTCAAGGCATCAGCGACGACATTCATCCTGCCCGGCTGATAAGACAAGGTGAAGTCATAATCCTTCATGAATTCTATCCAATGCCTTTGCCTGAGGTTCAGGTCTCTCTGTGTTAACACATACCTCAAACTCTGATGGTCAGTGAACACCTCGAACTTCTCACCGTACAGATAATGCCTCCAGATCTTCAGCGCAAAGATCATCGCCGCCAACTCAAGGTCATGGGTAGTGTAGTTCTCCTCATGGGGCTTTAGCTGCCGAGATGCATAAGCCACCACTCTACCATGCTGCATCAACACAGCACCCAATCCGACCCCAGAAGCATCTGTACACACTATAAAACCTCCTGATCCAGAAGGCAAAACCAACACCGGAGCCGAGGTGAGCAATCTCTTCAGTTCCCTGAAGCTCTGCTCACACTCCTCAGACCAGACGAAAGGCACATCCTTCCGCGTAAGTCTAGTCATCGGGGTCTCAATGTGAGAAAAATTCTGGATAAACCGGTGATAATAGCCCGCAAGCCCCAAGAAACTCCGGATCTCCGTCATAGACCTCGGCCTCAGCCACTGCATTACTGCCTCAACCTTGGCGGGGTCCACGGAAACACCATCACCAGAAATCACGTGCCCTAGAAAGTGCACCTCGCAGAGCCAGAACTCGCACTTGCTGAGCTTCGCATACAACTGGTGATCTCGCAACGTCTACAGCACTACACCCAAATGGTACGCGTGCTCCTCGACAGACCGTGAATAAACAAGGATGTCGTCCATGAATATGACCACGAACTGGTCCAAATACGGATGAAACACCCTCTGCATCAAGTCCATGAAGGCTGCAGGGACATTGGTGAGCCCGAACGGCATCACCAAAAACTCATAATGCCCGTACCTCGTACTGAATGCAGTCTTCTCCACATCGGACTCGCGAATTCTCAGCTGATAGTAACCGGACCGCAAATCAATCCGCGAGAACACTCGCGCAGACTGAAGCTGGTCGAACAAATCATCAATCCGCGGCAACGGATACTTGTTCTTAATGGTCACTTCATTCAGCTACCGATAGTCAATGTACAGTCGCAAGCTACTTCCCTTCTTCTTCACAAACAACACGGGCGCTCCCCAAGGAGAAAAGCTAGGATGAATGTACCCCTTGGCCAGCAGCTCCTGCAACTGCGCACTCAACTCCCTCAAATCAGCGGGGGCCATACGGTAGGGAGCCTTCGCCAAAGGTCCCGTACCAGACACAATCTTGATCACAAAATCGATCTCCCGCTGGGGAGGTAACCCAAGGTAACTCCTCAAGAAAAACGTCGGGAAACTCGCACACCACCGAAATGTCCTCGACACTCGGCTCCATCCATTCAACCACAACCACAGACGTGAGAAAACCCTGACAACCAGAATCAAGTAATCGACGGGCTCGAATAGCGGAGATGAGGAATCGAGAAGAGGTGGAACGGATACCTTGGAAATAGAAGGTCTGCTTGCTCGGATGCTGGAAGTAGACCCTCTTCATTCCACAATCCACAACCGCTCCATGAGTCTCGAGCTAATCCATGCCTAGCATACTCCGAGACTGCAACGCATACAACCTGCCTGGCATACTCCGCCCATCGATCCAAATCGGAACCTGATAGAAGAAATACGGGGTGACCATGAAATCACCCGAAGGCAGTTCCACTGCCATATCACAAGGCAACTAGGTCACCGGCTCCTCGATGCTTAGTGCGAAATCCTCCGAAATAAACGAATGAGATGCGCCAGAATCAAACGAAACCCGAGCCGCGCAACCCAAAATCTGAACGTTACCTTCCACGAGCTGCGACGCCACTACCTCTGCCCTGGTCATGTGCGTAATCTGGCCTCGAGCTCTCTGCCTGCCTCCCATGCTAGCTGACCTGGGTAGCGGCGGACACTGTCCCTGCTGCTGCTGCCTCTACTGTTGGGGAACCTGTTGCTGCGACGGTTGCCTCTGAGGACAGTCACGCGCCATGTGCCCTGGCTGGTCACACCGAAAATAGATGATCGGCGCCGTACACTGCCTGCCTGGGTGGAACCCACTACATTTTGGACACGGTCCTCACGACCCACCCACTGATCCTTGACGCTGCAAGGGGATCGGCTGCTGTACACTGCCCGATAAAGCTTGCCCCTGATCCTTAGACTTCTTCTTGCCGAACCCTTTCTTGAAAAACTTCTTGACCTTCGTGCCAAAGGACGCAGATCCTGTCACCGACGCTGCCTGTGCCAGCACTCCTGAACCACTCATCGCATGCTGGAAAGAACCCTACTGCTAGATAGTCGAGTACTGGCTGCGACCTGACAAAGATTGCCCCTGGCTGATCGGTCCTCGGGTCATCTGCATATCCATCTCCAAGGAAGCCGCAACACGAGACGCAGACTCCAGATCAGTGGCCCCGTTCGCGATCAGATGGTGCCTCAGTTCCTGCCTCAAGCCCTGAACGAACTGTGCGGTCTTCACCCTCTCATGCTCCATGATGTGAGGTGCATACCGACCCAGCTCGACAAACTGACCCCTGTACTGCAACACGGACATGTCGCCCTGCACCAGCTCCAGAAACTCACGCATTCGCTGTGTAGCAACGTAGTCTGGATAGTACGTATGCTCGAAAGCACTGACAAAGTCATCCTACTTGACCTGCTCAAGTGGACGAAGCTGAAAGGATGTCTTCCACTCAGAGGACCACCACTTCCGAGCCGTACCTTGCAACTGGTTATAGGCCAACACCACTCTGTCCTTGGCATCACTCTTCACAGAACTGAACACCTGCTCCATATCGTCAAGCCAATCATGAGCCGCATCGGGGTCTGGCTGGCTGCTGAAGTAAGGTGGATGGAACTACAAGAAGTCCCTCACTGCTCGGCCTAGCCCACCCCTAGCTGACGAGCCCTCACCAGCCTCTCCGCCGAACTACAGAGACATAAGCTCATACATGCCACAGAAGAAATCCTCGGCCCCTGGAAACCTCGCAGTATCCACTACCTCGGTGGCCGCTGGTGGCGCTCTACTATGCTCTTCCTGGTCCCTCTGGACCCCCTGCTGGATCTCCTGACCTCCAGCCGACTGCCCCTGCTGAGAGCGAGTGCTCCGCCTCGACGTCATGCTCGCTCCTGAAGCAAAAGACAGAAAACATGAGAGCGGCAAGGTCAAGAAAACGCACGATGCACAATGCCAGTGTCATCTGTACGTCATTGCTGTGGACTAGTGGACCACTATAATCACCTATGATTCTCGTATAATTCCACAACCGCGCTCTGATACCAGCTGTAACGACCCGAGAATCTGATTATCGGGAAGGCCCGATAACCCGAGACTCACACCGCCACTCACGAGTCTGAAGACTCGGAAGGGTTAGAAGGATGGTGTGGAAACTACACAAGTATCACAAGTAATTGCAGAAATTAAACAGTTTATAATTAAGCAAGAAATGAATTAACATTTTACATGGTCCACAAAATAACAACAGTAGTCCACAACTAGTACAGAGATAAGAAAAGAAAGTACAGCTACACGGGGCATACCCCGGCTCTGACCTCTGGCACAACCTCTGGGCACCCGCACCACGCTGCGCCCCAGACGCGCACCCCTGGGGCGGCGCCTCACCTGAAACACGGTGAGAACACGCAGGGAATGAGTCTCGAAACAAGACTCAGTACGGATCACTCGAACCCTACCTCGTAAAATGGGAAACCACTACGCTAGCGGTAGGAGAGTACCTCGGAAAGGAAAGCCATGTACTCTACAAAATAGAGGTCCTATGGCATGCAAACCGGCACACATGCCACGGCGAGACAACCGAAACTCAACGGTCGGCCCGACAAACCCGAAGGTCAAAGTCACGAAACTTATAGTCTGACACTCCGTACTCGACAGGAGTACCTCCCACTAGAAGCACAGTCGGTAGCGTCTCTTGACGACTTACACCGCACCGCAGGTGAACTGCCTGACGTGGTTACGCCTACCCAAGGCATGAACACCGCACAAGTAACCACAAACAAGTGACTAGCTGGGGTCACGCCCGTCGATTTGGGTCCAACCGCCCCCAACCACGTGTCCACACACAGACCACGCGTCCCTGGTCTGGTCCTCTGACCGGTTTTCCCCTCAGCCGGACTCTGGCTGCAAGACGTGGGGCTTGACGGTAATCGGTCCACAAACCGCCTCTAAGGGTATGCCCGTACACCACTCTCTGGTGCGACCAACACCGCGTACTGGTAGGCTATGACTAGTGGAGGGTCACTGAAGGTGTAGACTCTCAAGTCACAGAAAATGACGCCCGCATCCGACGACGCACGGGGACCACCCCACGCACCGGCCCCGTCGCACGGTGGCCACAGTTGAACTAAAAACGGGGTTGTAACCCTCTCGGGGCAACCAGGCGCATGATGGTCCACCCCTGGACCGTCACAGGAAGCCTGACGGTCCTACGCAGGCCGTCACACTCTCAGTGCAAAACAGGATGTAACGCGCCTGCCCAGACGCGTTACGGACTGTGACGCCCCCACGCAGGCGCGTCACGGGGTGTGACGGTCCGACGCCGGTCATCACACCGCCTGGGGTTTCAGACGTTCAAAAGCGCCCTGATGCGCCCGCCCCGGGCCGTCACAAGGATGTGACGCGCCAGGTCTGGTGCGTCACATGCCCTGACCCCCAACGGTCAAAACAACGCTCATAAATCAATGGTCGGATGCCTCTGACGGCCCACCCTAGGCGCGTTACACGCCTGTAACTGTCTATCGGGGGCCATCACACCCCCAGCCCTCAGCTGGTTAACAGGGGCTGTGACGCACCCTCCCAGGCGCGTCACACGGCTGTGGAGGTCCATCGGGGGACCGTCACTGCCCCTGACCCCCAAAGGCTGACAAAGGGCATGTGACGGTCCCTGGAAGGACCGCTACACACACCCGATGGCGAAACAGCGGGAAACGCCCAAAAACTCCGACCACACCCCCATGCCTCCACCAGAGAGGGGGAAACCAAAGGGGAAGACCCCTGGGGACCCCTAGCATGATTCTAGGCCACTAAAACATGAAATCATGCATCACATCCATAGATCGAGTGAGCTCTCCCCAAATCATGGAAAACCCCAAACCCGCTCAATCACGCCCCTCTCGGCCTCCCCTCGGCCTATAAATCGCGGAAATGAACGGCAAGGAGCTAGGGAACATCACCCTACCTCAATGGAGTGAATGCTCCGCCGGATCATCCATGAACGCAAGAAATCGCTTTGGAAAACCTCACCTCTTCATGCTTCCCACGCTCGCCGCACGCCCACAAGATCGCCTCGCCACCACCCACGTCTTCGCGCCGTCGCTCTGCCGCCGTCTGCGGCCGGAAGGGAGCTCGCCGCACTCAAACGGGAGGAAGAGAGGAAGAAAGGGGGGCCGCGGTGGGGAGAAACGAAGGAGGAAGAAGAAGAGGAAAGAGAAGGTGGGGAGGAGAGAGAAATAGGGGGGGTTTTTATAGAAAATTCAGAAAATCTGGAAAATACCAAAAAATAGAAAATTATATTTTCGGAATCCTCAGAACGCACCAATCGCAACGGTACCACTCGTGCCCAGGTGAACGACCCGGTTCACCCGCAGCGAGGTTCCGAAGGAATTACCGAAACACACCAGAAATCGGAAAACACGCGTGGAAAAGCCGCGGAATACCTCCGGGCCTCTTAAACAACTTCGGATCGCGCCGATCCGAACACGAAAGATGTCCGAAATAAAATTTTGGACACAACGGAGCTGGACACTCTGAAAAACCAGATCCGAGACCCACGAAGAAGGATCCGAAAGGTCCGAGATATTACAAGCCAACTCTCAACTGTTGAAAGAAAATGAAAAACTTCAAAAGGACCTAGCAGTTAAACAAACTGCTCTTGAGAAATTTATTGATGGAAGTGAGAACTTGAACGCCCTGCTAGGAACTAAAATAAACTTCAACAGGGAAGGGCTAGGGTATGAGCCAACCAAGAAGAAAATATTTGGGCTAAAATCTACCACCTTTGTCTCATCTTCTGAAGCATCAACCTCTAAACAACACACCAAGAAAATGTTGAAAACAAAAGAAAAGAAAAGGTAAGAGAATCAATCAACAAAACTTCCCGTCTACACAAAAAGGTTCACCAAAAATCCCAAACAGGCCTACACCAGTCCAAGTCTAAGTCTGCACATCCCAAAAGAAGGAACCGTTCTAATGTTGGAACAGGTCAGCACTACCCTCAGGACAGGTCGACACCCACATGGTTAAACGCCCAACAATACTCTAGGTTTGCACCAACAGATCGACACCCAAGTAACAAGGACCCGACACGTCTCCAAAATAGAGACCGTTGTAAATGGGTAGAACGAGAGATAGGTCGACACTTTCATAATAGGAGGTCGACACATCCTTCATCCAGAGGCATCTATAGATGGATAGAACAAGAGATAGGTCGACACTTTACCTCCTGCAGGTCGACACCTTCATGGGTTAGGGGTAGTTATGTTCCCTATGGTCATAGGTTCACTCAACCTCAACAACCTAGGTACTATGACACCTCCTATTCCTCTAGACCAACCAATTGGAACAGATGGTCTAACAAATAATCCTTTTCCACCATTTCCAAAACCCATAAAGCCCAAGAAGCTAAAGAAAAGAAAAACCAGAACCCCCAGCAAAGTAAGAAAAACAGAAATGCTAACAAAGTCTGGATTTCAAAATTTGTGTTATCTTGCTTTACAGAAATGAAGAGATTATTAGGACCCAATTGTCCTTGGGTTTCAAATATTGTCACTTAATTCCTTGTGCAGGAGTGTCTTGCAGCCGTGCACAACCGCTGGTATCTTGATAGTGGCTCCTCAAGACACATGACTGGAGATAGAACCAAATTCTATCTCCTGGTACGTAGAAAAAGAAGCCGGACATGTCATCTTTGGAGGAAACAACAAAGGAACGATCATTGGTATAGGTAAAGTTGGTAAGAGCCCATCCAACTCAATTGATAATGTATTGCTTGTTGATGGTCTCGAGTATAATTTGCTGAGCATAAGTCAACTATGTGACAAAGGTCATACTGTAGTCTTTGACTCTAATGAATGTAGGATCTTGCAACCTAATTCAAGAGAAACCAAGTTTTCTGGTAAAGAGTCAACACCGTGTACATGATTGACTTAGATGACCCTTCTCACATAAATCTTTGTCTTGCTGCACCGAAATCTGAATTAGCATACTTGTGGCATCGCAGACTAGGTCATGCTAGCTACAATACCCTTCATAAATTGGTAAAGCATTCTATTATCAAAGGACTGCCTGAAATTAACTTCAAACTTAACTCTAGAATTTGTGATGCATGTGCTCAAGGAAAACAAACTAGAAAGTCATTTCAAAGCAGAACTGAAAACCTATCATCTAAACCACTTGAATTAATTCATATGGACTTGTTTGGTCCAGCCAAAACAGCTAGCTTAAGTGGTAAAAGATATGGTTATATTTTAGTAGATGACTTTACAAGATTCACTTGGGTATTTTATCTTGCACATAAAAATAATACTTTTGATGAGTTTCAAGCACTCTATATGTAAGTGAAGCAAGACGGTAAGCTCAAAATTTCTAACATAATTTCAGATCATGGTGGTGAATTCGACAATGCTGACTTTGACAATCTGTGTAGGACTGAAGGAAGAAATCATAGATTTTCATCACCAAGGACTCCTGAACAAAATGGGGTAGTTGAGAGGAAGAACAGAACTCTCATAGAGATGGCACACACAATGCTTGCTGAAAAGCAACTACCAAGGAGATTTTGGACAGAAGCGGTAAACACTGCATGTTATATCATCAACCGCTCAATGGTAAGACCACTCACCAAAATGACTCTTTATAAGCTGCTGAAAGGTAAAAAGCCATCTCTCTTTCACATGAAAGTTTTTAGGTCAAAGTGCTTTGTTCATAACAATGATAAAGGAGTTTTGTACAAATTTGAGCCCAAGAGTGAAGAAGGGATATTCCTTGGGTATTCAGATAAGTCTAGAGCTTATAAAGTCTATAATCTTAAGACCCTTTATGTGGAAGAGTACCCTCACATCACCTTTGATGAGACTGATCATGACAACATCTGTAGGGAAGATGATGTTGGGAAATTCCTGAACATAAAAGGAAAGGAAAAACTTCCAGATGAGGAGACACAAGTAAATGAAGACCAAGGAGGGCCAAGCAATGCTCCGGTCACTGAAGCAGATGGTCACTGAAGCAGATGGAGGTAACACTCAACCTAATCTAAGAGTGTTAAAAGATCATCCTTTAAAAAACATCTTAGGTAATATTCATGACTGAACCAAAACTAGGTCTCATTTCAGAATTATGGACGAAATTGAACAACTTGCTCTTGTGTCTCAAACTGAACCCAAAAATACTGTAGAGGCCTTAAAAGATGAAAACTGGATAAACTCCATGCATGATGAATTTAACCAGTTTGAAAGAAACAAAGACTGGCATCTAGTTTCTAGGCCTCAAGAGAAATCTGTCATAGGAACTAAATGGGTCTTCAGGAATAAACTGAGTGAAGATGGAAAGATAATAAGAAACAAATCCAGATTGGTGGCTCAGGGGTATAATCAAGAGTTTGGTATTGATTTTGAAGAGTCTTTCACCCCTATAGCCAGATTAAAGGCCATTAGAATTTTGCTTGCATTTACATGTTCTCGTAAAATCAAACTGTAGCAAATGGATGTTAAAAGTGTTTTTCTGAATGGTCTTCTTAAAGAAGAAGTTTATGTAGAGTAACCCCCCGATTTTGAATGCACATATTTTAAAGATCATGTTTATAAGTTGGACAGGGCTTTATATGGCTTGAGGCAGGCACCTAAAGCTTGGTATGACAGACTAAACTCATACCTCACCAAACAAGGGTATTCAAGAGGTAATGTAGACCAGACACTATTCACCAAGAGATAAGGTAAGGACATCTTGCTAGTTCAGATTTACGTGGATGACATAGTGTTTGGGTCCACTAAACCTCAAATGTGTGAGGAGTTTGCTAAACTCCTGACCAATGAATTTGAAATGAGTCTAATGGGTGAGCTTCAATTCTTTCTTGGCTTGCCGATTAATCAAAGCAATGAAGGATGTTTTATCAATCAAGCCAAATATGTGAAGGAGTTGATGAAAAAGTTTTATCTGACTAACTACAAACCATTAGGAACTCCAATGGGGACTGCCACTTCACTGGATGCAGATGAACAAGGTACACATGTGGATGTAAAAAGGTACAGAGGTATGATCGAGTCATTACTCTATCTAACTGCATCTAGACCAGACATTTAGTTTAGTGTTTGCTTATGTGCTAGATTTCACTCTAATCTTAGAGAGTCCCACTTGACTGCTGTCACACGTATCTTTAGATACCTTGCTGGCACTCAAGAATTGGGATTATGGTATCCTGCATCCTGTGAACTTTCACTTATTTCATATTCAGATGCAGACTATGCATGATGCAAACTGGACCGCAAGAGCACTAGTGGCCATTGCCAATTTCTTTGTGGGTGTTTGGTTTCTTGGGCCTCCAAGAAATAGCACTCGGTTGCCCTCTCAACTGCAGAGGCAGAATATGTTGTTGCAGGGAGTTGTGGCACTCAAGTGTTGTGAATCAAACACCAACTCCAAGACTATCTAATAGATCTTGGCTGTGTTCCCATTCTGTGTGATAACACAAGTGCTATAAATCTTACAAAAAATCCAGTCATGCACTCTAGGACTAAGCATATTGAAATTTGGCATCATTTCATAAGGGATGAAGTCCTTAAAAATCACTTTGAGCACTATTTTGTTGACTCAAAAAATAAAATTGCAGACATTTTCACAAAACCCTTAAGCCATGACAGGTTTTCAACATTAAGGAGAGAGATAGGTCTATGTAGACCTCAATCAACTCAGGTTTGAGCTATTTACTCCTTTTCGATGTACAAGTTACTTTTCCTTGCTATGATGGGTGCAAGCATGTCTGATTTGTCTAGAACTGGTCTATTGGTTGCATAAACTGGTTCATGAATGGTGGTCACTTTCAGGGGGAGCTTGTGTGCATCTTGGTTGTTATGCATTGCATATCATACTCTTGACCACATGGTATTTAAATGCTGAGCAGTCGAAAGACATGTCACGCCTGTCAGGAAACTCTCCCTATACGTGAGGACTGACCTTCGCCAAGTACCATGAGTCAGAAATGCATATTAACATCTATTTAGTTAATCTCAAGTGCATAAACATGTTTAAAGCTTTAGTATCCAATAAAGCACCTCTCAGTGACAGCAAAGAGGTAAAACCATTCTTGAATGATTGACGGAAATAATAAAGTCAGAGGCATTGGCAGTCGAAGATGGCAGGAGTATTTTAGAAATAAAAGAAAATAAAGATAGATAAGAATCAGAAACACTGACTAAGAACAGACTTTTTGACCAGGTTGACACCTTCCAGTCATGTGCCGACACATGCGGGACGATGGCTTAATGAAGGTCAGTGCATATCTTGAGTAAGGTCAGTGCATGTTCCATAACAAGGTCTGTGCACGATGGGTTTCAAGACCAACAAGGTTGGTGCACATCCTAACCAAGGTCGGTGCACATCAGTCAAGGTCGGTGCACGGGTGGTTTCAGATCAACAAGGTCAGTGCTTGTTTCAAATTCTACTCTACATGAGCCCGTGCATATCTGGTGTCCATGCTACAAAGTTTGTGCAAAGTCTACGCCTCCTCTAGGCAGGTCGACACCCTCATAGAACGTGTCGACACTGTCACTCAGCCACTCATGGGTATGAGATCCAATGGAGAGTTGTTCTGACCTTTTCTTATCACTGCCTCCTTCATTTCCACTTCAAGTCTTTTGCCTCTGAACCTTCACTTATCACCGAGCATTAATTGAGGGGGAGTTGAGAATGTTTTAATTCGTTCATACAACCCTGGGTAAGTTATTATGTTCTACTCCTGTTAAGGAAGTGGTTTCATGTTTATAATCCTTATTTTCGTTGATAATTGTGTTGAGTTCTACCAAACTTGCACTCATAATAGGGTTAAAACATTTTTCAAGTCTTTGAAAAAGACCATAGCCTTAGCTGTAGACACGCCAAAATTGACGTTACTATGAGTACATCTCATATTGCCTTATAATGCCCCAATTTGACCCTCAAATTAGTTCTATTTGAGTGATTTTTTCTCACTTTTCTTGGATTTCTCCATTTTTTCACCTTTTTCTTTTTTTTTTCTATTTTTCCCTTTTTTTCTGGATTTTTCTGGATTTTTCTGAATTTTTCTGGATTTTCTGGGTATTTTTCTCAATTTTTCAGGAATTAACGACTTAAAAGGGGGCGTTATTTTGAATCTAAAAATAATAAAAAATTAAACAAAATGAATTCACGCCTTAAACAAGGGCGTGACTTTCAAATTGAATATTTTAATATTATTTTTCAACCCCTTCCAGAGGTGATTTGGTGGCCTTCCGGGTGTCAGAAAAATTCACAAAAATAGTCGTTGGAATCAGGGCGACGAGATGCACCTTCACCTAAAAAATGGGAAAATAATATTAAGAAATGAAAAATGGCCCTATTTTGAATATTTTGAATTAACGTCCTTTGCTAGGGCGTGTTTTAATTAACGCCTTTGAAGCAGACGTGTTTCACAATTTTCCAAATAAATTCTAAAACTTGATTTTTGAATTAACGCCCTTATATAAGGCGTGTTTTTAAAAGACGCCCTTTGGTAGGTCGTCAATTCTTCAATTGACGCCCTGGTCCAAGTCGTGTTTCAATTTTGTGTTCCGAACGGATGCAGTCTTTCCCAGAAAGACTCCTACTTCGTTTGGGCTCTTGCCCAGCCTAGTCCTCCCCCTTTTGGACTCTTTCCCTCTTATCCCTTTGTTACCTTATTAATAGAGCTTCCGAGCTCTGTTAACGGGTTGGATTCCGAAGGCTTCTGACCCTTGGTTTTTCTTTTGTTCTTTCTTCTTCTCTTCTGTTTTTTTTTCTTCTTCTTCTGCCGTCTTCTTCTTCTCCCGTCTTCTTCTTCTTCCCATGCTATTCTTCTTTCCCCTTCTTCTTTTGTTTTTTTTTTTTCTCTTCTGTTCTCTTCTTTTTCTTCTGTTTGTTCTTCTTTTTACAGGAACCGAAGGGGCTTTTTTTTGGCTAAGGAGGAGGAGTTTCAACATCAAGTCTTCATCCCTTTTGAAGCTTTCTCCCCATTGAGCATTCAAGCCAAGGAGCACCGATCACAAACAAGATTTTTTTATCTCATCTCCTTTTCACTATCTTGTATTTTTATTTAATTCATGCATGCATCATATTCTATTGTTCTATTGATTTATTATTCCCAACCACGTTGAGGCTCCCCTTTAGTGCAACTCTTGCACTCTTTCCCCTATTCTATTTTGCATTCATCATACATCTCCCATCCCTTTTGCATAGGGGTTTAAGGGCAATCCCCTTAAGGTGTGTTCTTTTACATGCTTTCATGCTCATATATTTTTATTGAATTTGATGCTACACCCACCTTGTTTCTAATTCAATTCTTTTGGTGGTATTTGTTTGTTTTGCAAGGGTAATAAAAGCAAGAACTCTCTTCATCGGCCGGCCGATTTGAAGAGAAAGGAAGCACTCACATCCCCGCGTTTCAAGAGGTATTTTGCGATCATCTCCCCATATTATTTCCACTTGAGACCCTCGCGTCTCTGGCGATCACAAACTCCCCTTGTGCACCTCGTGCATATTTTTCTCCACATTATTGACTATTGCTTATTCTTAATATTTTTCTTAAGTGGATTTTAATTAAGATCTACAAATTGGCGATCACGGTGGGACACTTTGTGTTCTTCCTTTATTACCCCTTTCCCCTTGGCACCCTCGCGTGCCCTTTTGATATTCATATTTATTGATTGCATGTTGTTGGTTCTGTGAGTGTTCTCTCTGTTATTGCTGGCCGCGAAGGTTTCCTGGAGACAGTTAATTCACGCCTCTGGAAGAGGCGTTTTTATTGATTTAACGCCCTAACCAAGGGCGTCTTCTTCATATTTTACGCCCTCAGACAGGGCGTTTTCCAGCTTACTTCCGGGCTTTCTTGCTTTATATTGCTGCCTGTGAATTCACGCCCTACTACAGGGCGTCTTTTACTTGATTAGCGCCCCACGTCAGGGCGTGTCTTTGGATTCGACGCCCTCTGGACAGGGCGTCCTTTTATGGGTAGCGCCTCACCATAAGGCGTGTTTTACTCTGCCCCTGGGCCCCCACGTTGGTTCACGACAGTGCCGCTGTCGTTTCTCTTGTTAGTAGCGCCCCCTGCCAGGGCGTGTTTTTACTGTGGGTTTCCGGGTGAGTTTTCATGATATTTCATGCTTATCTTTGTTGATTGATCATATTATTGTGGTTGGCCTGTTTCCCCTGTTGCATTCATTCTTTGCATTGGTTTGGGAGCCCCCCCTCCTCTTCATTAGGATCCACACACCCTCTTGGAACCGGGACGACCCTCCATTGAGCATTCCGTCTCTTTGGACCGGAGATCCCTTTTCCAAGCCTCCGTAAGTCCCCGCACCCGTGGATTCCCTCACGGACGCCGGGCAGGTTGTACCCTTTTGAAGTCCCGAGTTAGTGGCCTATACGGTGAGAAAGTGTTCCTAGTTGGCATTGAAGTTCAAATCATATTGAAACTAGGTTCCCCCCTTGTGTGAATCATTCCAAACTTTGCTAAAATCTTTAATTCACCAAGGTTCAAACAAATAAAAATCAAGGTAACCATTCCAACTTGTGTGTTTCTTTGCAAATTGTTTGCACATTATTTGGATTGCGTAATGCCTTACTTTGATAAACAAAACAACATGTTCAATTCAATTCATGAGGATATACAACCTAGCACATCTTATAATCCTCACCTTCAACATGTTCAACATAATTCTCGCCATCTCTCCAAGGGACCACATTCTCACTATTATGGTCATGCCCGACCCATGGGCAATGTCCATTCTCATGGTCCCCCTCCTCAATTGCGAGCCCCTATTCCCTCGGGATCGTCTCCTCCCAATGACGAGAAGGTCTCCCGAATCATCCATGCATTGGATCATCTCACCCCTCAACAGATCCAAGCCCTTAAGGCGGCCGTTGAGGGTGCATCTCATTCACCTCCATCTTCTAATCCTATTCGGGTGGCCCATCACCTACTTCCCTCTTCTATTCACACTCGGGTGGCCCATCACCCACTTCCTTCTTCCACTCATATTTCTAATCGGGTAGCCCATTACCCATCTCCTTCTATTCATGCTTCCTCTCGGGTGGCCCATCACCCGCCTCCTTCTATTCCTCCTCCACCGCGGCCCCGAGGCCCATTTATTCCTTGCAATCCGGCCCATCCGGATTCTTCCATGGGCCGGCCCATTAATTCCCCTCCACGGCCTTTTTATGCGTCCCTTCCTCCTTCAAGGCCCTGCCAGCCCTCGGTTGTTCAAGTCACACCCCTCCAACAATCTCTGCGTGATAAGATTACTTTGATGGAGGAACAAATAAAGAGGGTCACGGCTCCTCCTACTCCAGTCAATTCTCTCCATGCCGCTTTAGACGAGATTACAAAAATGGAGAGAGAATGGAAAGACAGGAGGGATGATTACGGCGTCGGCGGTTCAAGTGAGCAAGAGCCGACACTCGAAGTATCCGAGGCAGTATACGATGATGATGAAGCTCTGCAGGCACCCCTTCCGAGTTTCCTTAACTTTCCGCTTTCCCCATTTTCATTCGATGAACCCCCTGCTCAGGAGGAAACCACTCCTAATTCAACCCCTGTTTATGAGACCAGTTGGTGTTACGACGATGGGTCGATATTCCAATCGCCCACACCGGCACATTGTGAGTCTCCTCCTATCCCTGACGCTGCTTACATTACACCTCCACCAGTTATACCATCAAACTTCACACCATCAACCTCCCCTGAGTCTTCCATCAAACCTCCGCCCATTAAACCCTTAACCTCCATACCATCGGCCTCCATTGAGCCCACCGTTGAACCTTCCCCAATTAACCTCCCATTACCTCCACCTCGACCTTCCATTATCCCTTTAAAACCCACTTTGCCTATTTCACCATTGAACCCTTTACCCTTACCCATGGCTAATCCTGAGCAGGATCCACCCCTTTTTGCACCCGAGCCCATCCCGACTGCTTCCGAGCAAGGGGAGAAGCTCGACGTGTTTGAACCTCCGCCCCCATTCACCCATTTGCCAACACTTTCCATTATAACTCCACCATCCACGGAGCCTTCCGCCTCCGCCTCACCTCCCTTTGTTACTCGGAAGGGGCGTGCTTCTGCAGCTACTTGCGCCAAGGATAAGCAAGAGCCGGGCAAGAAAACTTTGGCCACGGCCGTGCCATTCGAGATGCAAGAATTCATTTGCCGGATGCCAATCCGGGTTATTGTGCCAATCACGGCCGAAGAAGTCAAGTCGCCGCCATGCCGGGCATTGATGCCGTTTAAGGGTCGGGCAGGGCACCCCTTGTTCCAATTTCCGAATTCCGAATTCATTACTCCTTACAAGGGGCGAGTGCCCATTTTGCTCAACTTTCCATATATACCACATTCAATGGGCAACACGACGCTCCCCGTTCCAACTCTCCAACTCCCTCACATTGTTGATCTTTGCCTTCAAAGGGGGTTGCCACTTATTGAAGCTTCTTTTATTGAGCCAATTGGCTGTATTCTTTCACTGCCGTGGAGGGGCAGTTATCTTAATGCTAAGGAGCCATCCCTTATTTGTTCCACTTTCTATTCATCCATGTCTATCACTTTTCCTTCATGGGCCATTCCCAGGGTTAGGAGGAGGATCTCATCCTCTCACCCTTCACATCATTCATCTTCTTTGCATCTCCTTGCATTCACGCATTCATTGCATTCATCACATCCATCATTTTGCAGGCATTTGCACCTCCTAATCCCCGGGTTTCCAAACCCGTATCTCCCCCGTCTTCCGGCACCGCCGGACATTCCGCAACTCTCATCTTGTTCATCTTCATCCGCTTTAATCGGGCATGACGCCCTTTTCCATCTCATTCCTCCGGAACCTCCGGATTCTCCACTTAATTTTCTCCACTTTTTCCCGGGGCACAATGCCCCTTTCCACTTTATTCTTTCTATTCCTCCGGACCTTTTCCTCGGGCACGACGCCCCTTTACATTCTCTTATTCCTCCGAAACCTCCGGATTCTCATGCCTTTTCTGATTCTATTCCTCCGGAACCTCCGGACTTTCCCCTCGGGCATCGCGCCCCTTTCTATATTCTCCCTCCGGAACCTCCGGATTCTCTACCTAATTGTCTCCGTCTTTTCCTAGGGCATGACGCCCCTTTCCATCTCATTCCTCCGGAGCCTCCGGATTCTTCCCTTGTCCTTTCAGGGCATCGCGCCCCTTTCCCGGTTATTCCTCCGGAACCTCCGGACATTCCCCTCGGGCATCGCGCCCCTTTCTATATTCTTCCTCCGGAACCTCCGGACTTTCCCCTCGGGCATCGCGCCCCTTTCTATATTCTTCCTCCGGAACCTCCGGACTCTCCCCTCGGGCATCACGCCCCTTTCCATCTCATTCCTCCAGAACCTCCGGACCATCCATCTTTCTTCCGATTCATCTTTCTGCTCCTCCGGGATATCGTCTCCTTCATTTTCTTCTTCCTTTTTCATCATCTTTTTCCCTATTTCTCCCCAGGGCATCGCGTCCCTTCTTTCGTTATCCCTCCGGAGCCCCCGGATGATTCCTCCTATCACGATTCTCCTCCTTTACCTCCGGACCCTCCGGATCCGCCTCTTTCTATCTACCAATTTCTTCTTCCAATTCATCCTAATTCTGGGTCTGACCCAACTTCTTCCACATCCACTGCCTTGGGCATCTGCCCTTTCTCCCATTGCTTCCGAGGCTTTAGTCCTCACCCCTCTTCTTGATTTTCCGCTTCTTCTGTAGACTGTTCCATGTGATCAGGGTTTCCACACCTTAGCAAGGGAGTTCTAGCCCTCGCCTCTCTTCCTTTTTCTCCTTATTCGTCTGAGTCTGGTCTTGGCACCACTCCCTCTTGTTAAGCCACTTTCAAATCCTTTGCTTCCAATTCTTTTGACTGCCAAAGAGGACAAATCTCACGATGATCAAGATCGCTTCTCGCGGCAGCTGCTTCTACAAAGGTTGCAAGGTAACATATTGGCGTAAGTACGCATTTTAATGATATCATTTTCTCATTACTTCACGCATGATTTTCAAAATCAAGTGCTTCTTAACGAGATTAAGAGTGGTGTTTTAAACCTTTATCTTAAGCTTTTGTTTAATTGAAATCATTCTCAAGAGAGTCTTTAGGCTTGCTTTTGCAGCACCTCTGGTTAATAAAAATCCGCGCTGGGAATTCGACATTCTCTCCCTGCTTGTTAAGAGTAACCTTCAGCTGGGCATTCCACACACTTCACGGCGTCCTTAGCCGGCTCCTTTGGTTAAAACACCGTTGCTACTTTGGCCATGCCATGAGTATATCTGAAAGTCTTTTCTCTTCTTTACTCGGCCGCATGCAGGGGCAAGAGGTTGACGGATGAGATGACCAACCTTGGTAATCCCCAATACGAGAGGAGTCTCAAATAGGGGCAGTCTTGACCCAAATTAAATGAGTTTTCATGATATACATTTAGCCAAAAGGGCTATTATGAAAATCAAGTCAGAATTTCGATAAAAGCAAAAGTATGAATTAAGGCATGTCAAGAGTGGCAAAGTCCCCGCAGGGAAAACCCTGGTCGTATGCATGTCGAGGGTCTAAAAATCAAAGGCACAAAGTCCCGGCACAACAGACTATCTCTTTGAGGGGAAGCACCTTGGAAGGAATTCAAGTCCCGATATCTCCCATCCTGCGTAAAGCTTATCTCCAATTATTCTTCTCTTCTCCCTCCAAGACCGAATGTTTCTCGGGTATGGCCTTGGTAGGGGCACCGTTGATCAAAGGCGGTCGGTTATAGGGCGCCACCTTACAATGCACGCCCAGCTTTAAGCTGTTTTAAGTAAAAAGGGAAGGAACGAGGACCCCTAGCCAGTGGTTTAAAACACTCTTTGATGCTGCTTTAGCAATGTCTAACCAAAATCAAACAAAAAAATTGAATATTTCTTGTCCAAAATCCATAAAAATTTGAATACCTTTCTCAAAACTTCATAAAAATTTGAATATTTTCCAAAACCCACAAAAATTTGCATATTGATCAAAACTCATAAAAATTTGAATATCTTTTTCAAAACTCATAAAAATTTGCATATTTCAAAACTCCAAAAATTTTACATTGTATTTTCTGATGGTGCCTTTTGCAGGAACAACAAACTTTGCAAGGACCAGGAGCACGGGATGAGTCCCCTTTCACTCATTGTTATCAATCCATTGATTCTTCCCGACATTTTTCATGACTTGCCGCTGGGCATTTGATTATCAATTCCTCATATCTCCCTGGGCATTTTGATTGTTACATCTCCCGGTTATCATCTTGATTATTCATCTCATTATCATTTAATCAACTCCTGCTAATTTCATCTGATCACTCCGCCGATGGGCATTATATCAGATCTTGATCATTCATCTCCAAATCTTGATTAGCCAGATTGTCTCCTCATGATAAAACAACAAACAATGCTATGATTTGACTTATGCTATTCATGCCATATACATGCTATAATTGATGCTTTGATGATTGCTATGCTTAAATACCTTCTTCATTGCTTGTTATCTTTTATATCTTGGCTGATGAATTTTTGAGCGCAGGATAAGAAGCTCTTGGTCCCGCCGACTGGGCATCATCATCAAAGTCCCACGGTGCTTGCAGCTCATCTCTCAGTTCCTTCATACTTATTGCTCCACCATCTCTCCCTGTATGCATTCTACTATATGTTATTACGCTGTTAGATTATATCAAGGACCTTGTGGCTTTGGTAAATCTGGAATTTGAGTTCCCCTTCATCAAAAACAATGATGATTCCAGAGGAGTTTTAGTTACACGGATAGGCCATTGAGCCATCCAAGACTGGGGACGATGGTTCCCTTTTACGAGTTGGTGCGTGGATAAACGGGCTTCGGCTTAGTATCAGCTCGCGAAATTGGTTTCTTGACCCAGTCTTGGCAGTTTAACAATATTATCCTTGATTATTCTATATTTTCATTTGATTTATTTTTTCCCTTTGAACCCAGCATGCATTCATGTAGGAATTTGAAACAATTGTTGAAAAATCATTCTGATAAACTGTTTTTGTGGGTCAAATTGATCTTGATCTTTAATGTGAGATATTCCATGCCGAATTGAGTCCTCAGTTCGTTTTGTCGCTGTTTTGGGTCATTTTCTCGAAAGCTTCTTGTTTGGATTTCTATCATCTTATTTTAATCCTTTTCCCTTTGATCCACCTTGGCTGCAGCACGTCCACTGGCTGGTAACCGCTCCCCAATGGTGAAACCTTCAGGTTTGTGACCTGGGGTACTTCCACCGCGCTGGAAGTTGATCATTTATTTTATCTCCTTCGTGCACCGCGTGCACACTCCCCGTTTTATCCGAACATTGTTGATTTCCTTGAATTTCCCGAGATTTGCTTCATCTCGTGCTTCTGATTTCATTTCTCATCAAGTGATGTCGATTGCGTGTCTCATCACACCTTGGCATCTACTTTTCAGTTTGCTACGCTCCCTTGCAAAGCAGACGCCAAGGCGGGGCAGCTGTAGACACGCCAAAATTGACGTTACTATGAGTACATCTCATATTGCCTTATAATGCCCCAATTTGACCCTCAAATTAGTTCTATTTGAGTGATTTTTTCTCACTTTTCTTGGATTTCTCCATTTTTTCACCTTTGTCTTTTTTTTTTCTATTTTTCCCTTTTTTTCTGGATTTTTCTGAATTTTTCTGGATTTTCTGGGTATTTTTCTCAATTTTTCAGGAATTAACGACTTAAAAGGGGGCGTTATTTTGAATCTAAAAATAATAAAAAATTAAACAAAATGAATTCACGCCTTAAACAAGGGCGTGACTTTCAAATTGAATATTTTAATATTATTTTTCAACCCCTTCCAGAGGTGATTTGGTGGCCTTCCGGGTGTCAGAAAAATTCACAAAAATAGTCGTTGGAATCAGGGCGACGAGATGCACCTTCACCTAAAAAATGGGAAAATAATATTAAGAAATGAAAAATGGCCCTATTTTGAATATTTTGAATTAACGTCCTTTGCTAGGGCGTGTTTTAATTAACGCCTTTGAAGCAGACGTGTTTCACAATTTTCCAAATAAATTCTAAAACTTGATTTTTGAATTAACGCCCTTATATAAGGCGTGTTTTTAAAAGACGCCCTTTGGTAGGTCGTCAATTCTTCAATTGACGCCCTGGTCCAAGTCGTGTTTCAATTTTGTGTTCCGAACGGATGCAGTCTTTCCCAGAAAGACTCCTACTTCGTTTGGGCTCTTGCCCAGCCTAGTCCTCCCCCTTTTGGACTCTTTCCCTCTTATCCCTTTGTTACCTTATTAATAGAGCTTCCGAGCTCTGTTAACGGGTTGGATTCCGAAGGCTTCTGACCCTTGGTTTTTCTTTTGTTCTTTCTTCTTCTCTTCTGTTTTTTTTTCTTCTTCTATTCTTCTTCTTCTGTCGTCTTCTTCTTCTCCCGTCTTCTTCTTCTTCCCATGCTATTCTTCTTTCCCCTTCTTCTTCTGTTTTTTTTTTCACTTCTGTTCTCTTCTTTTTCTTCTGTTTGTTCTTCTTTTTACAGGAACCGAAGGGGCTTTTTTTTGGCTAAGGAGGAGGAGTTTCAACATCAAGTCTTCATCCCTTTTGAAGCTTTCTCCCCATTGAGCATTCAAGCCAAGGAGCACCGATCACAAACAAGATTTTTTTATCTCATCTCCTTTTCACTATCTTGTATTTTTATTTAATTCATGCATGCATCATATTCTATTGTTCTATTGATTTATTATTCCCAACCACGTTGAGGCTCCCCTTTAGTGCAACTCTTGCACTCTTTCCCCTATTCTATTTTGCATTCATCATACATCTCCCATCCCTTTTGCATAGGGGTTTAAGGGCAATCCCCTTAAGGTGTGTTCTTTTACATGCTTTCATGCTCATATATTTTTATTGAATTTGATGCTACACCCACCTTGTTTCTAATTCAATTCTTTTGGTGGTATTTGTTTATTTTGCAAGGGTAATAAAAGCAAGAACTCTCTTCATCGGCCGGCCGATTTGAAGAGAAAGGAAGCACTCACATCCCCGCGTTTCAAGAGGTATTTTGCGATCATCTCCCCATATTATTTCCACTTGAGACCCTCGCGTCTCTGGCGATCACAAACTCCCCTTGTGCACCTCGTGCATATTTTTCTCCACATTATTGACTATTGCTTATTCTTAATATTTTTCTTAAGTGGATTTTAATTAAGATCTACATTAGCGTCTGAACGTTTACTGCAAAAAGGCTTCTTGGTTTAAGAAATGATTGGCATGTATTGTCCTTAAACAAGTTACGTAACTTGAAGCCAATTAGAGAATACGTCTCCTAAAACCATACTGTAATAATTTCAGAGCAATGCCCTCATCTTCAGAGAAATTAGATCCTACATCAGTGAAATGAAGGTTAATCTAGTCATGATGAAGACTGCCAACTCTGTTCAAAAGAAAATAGAAAGATAAGCTACACTGAGTAACTAGGGACTCTGGCGTCTGAACAACGTGTTTCCTTGAGTCAAAAAGTGAATGCTATATCGGACTGTTTAATTAATTAAGCGAAAAAAATTGTTTGGGGCTGACTCTATACCTTACTTCAAAACAAAAAGGTTTCTGTTTATTTTTAATACTTGCTTATTCTCCTTTTTCCAATCATGCCTAATGAACTTGATGAGTAAGACAAATGGCTTGGTTAAATATTTATACTTTCTCAAATATTTTAGTCTTATTATTTGTTGCAAAAATGGTTTCTCTCAAACCTCTATTACTCAAAAGTGAGCTTATAAGCCTTAAACCGTTCTAAAATAAAAATAGGGGTATTTCAACCATTTCTTATCTAAGGGTTGTTATTTCTAAAAGGAAAAACCTTAACTCTGCCTTTTTAAACTCCACGGTGAAAATCGCGTTTTCACTTTACCCTTTCAAAACCATTCTATCTCGCAAACCCTCTCTCCGGCGCGTCTGCACGCCCTCCCCGCGGAGGTCGACACCCCTCTCCATCTCCCTTCGCTTGTGCAACCATCTCCCCAGCTAGCTCCTATAGCCCTCTGTCACCCTCCCTTCCCTCTTTCTGCCCTCTCCATGGCTCCTCCGGTCACCCGCGGCAAGAGGAAGGATGCGGCCACATCCAAAAAGGCCGCTGCTCACGCCCCTGCAGCAAAGAAAACGCACAAGGAAGTGCGATCCAAGGGCTATGAGGACAGAATAGTTGCAGAACCAGCTAAGAGGAGATCCGCAGAAGCCCAAGGTTCTAACAGTGACAAGAGCACGCCGCAAGACCCTCTGACTAAGAGGAAACGTCTGTCCGCAGTTGAAAAAGGGAAGACCAAGACACCGTCAGCACCTCCGCAGCTCAGTATTGCTCCCTTAGTCAGGGAAGAAGAGAGTGACCCCACTAGGATCCTCTTCCCTAGGTATGTGGATTTCAGTGACTGTAAGATGCTTGATAATATTCCTGAACTACTGTCGCTCTTTGAATTCCAAGGATGGAGAAGATTTCTGTCCGAGCACAGGGTGTACTACCCATTTCTGGTATAGCGGTTTTATAAGAACTTAGTTTATGACCAGCATAAGAAAGCCCTTACGACTGAGGTAAAGGGAGTCACAATCAAACTTTCAACCAAGCTACTTCACAGAGCTTTACATATTCCTCAAGATGGGCTTATAGAGTTTGAATGTGACATTGATTTGTTTGCCGCCTACACCATCCTGACAGGCAAGCCCAGGAACCCTCAGGATGAAACCCAAACTCTTGTCAAATCCTTTGACACCAACAGGTTTCCTCCTTTACAGCGTCTCCTGCACCACATGTGTACAACCATGATTACCCCACAAGGGGGTGGCAGGAGTCGGCTAACAGAAACCCATCGGTTTATTTTATTCTGTATGTTTAACAATCATCAGATCTGCCTTCCAGAAATTATTCTACAGAGTATGGACAGTTGTATATGGAACAGGAGAAGTCTGCCCTATGCAGCACAGCTTACAACAATATTTCAGAGGGTTGGCATTCCTCTGGACAATGAAAAGTCAACACAAATCCCCAGAAGCAATGTCTATTGCATGAGGTTCATTGAGAATTACATGCACTTTAAAAAAGAAGGTGACAGAATTATAAGAAATCTGCCTGGCCATTTACCTGACCAACCAGTACAGCTAGTTCAACAGGAACAGGCTGCACAGGATCAGCCTAACCAGTCAGCTTTAAATGAGCAGTTAGACCAGCATGAAGAACCGTTCCATGTAGACGCTCACTTTGAGCTGGACCAACAACAGCAGCAGTCTGAAGAGCACATGGACCAGCCTGGGATGATGATAGCATTTGGCATCCAACCTCCACTGTCTCCAAACAATGAGCCTCGAGTGTTTAGTGAATGGGATGCACCTCCAGAATTCTATGCCGAGGCCTCCACCTCAAGAGGCCCAACTTTTGGTGCAACTGGTGGCCTCATGGACATTCACCCCGCTATTATCCAATTCCTCACCGCACAGTTTAGAAGCATGAACTCCTCATTTCGTCAGGTCAGTCTGCAAGTGGACAGATTAGAAGCCAGGCAACTTCACTATGAGCAAGTCCAAACCAGCAGATGGGAGAAATTTGTGGATGACAAACATAAGTTAGATGAAAGATTGAGAAGCTTCATGCACTCTATCATAAATGTGTGTGAAAGGGCCAGGACGATTATGAAGAGGCTAAGGCAAATTCACACTGAAACCCAGGAGAAAACTACTGAAATGGTCATGCATGCCTATGACATCCGAGAAGATCAAGGTCATCTCAACATCAAGTGTGCCCGACTGATGGATACCTCCAATCAAATTGCAGAACAGGTGGCTGCAGCAACACTATCCATCCGAGAACAAGTGACCACAGAGGCCACTAGAACTATCAATGCCACATCTAATCTGGAAAGAACAGTTAATGCCACTACTACACGTCTACTTGATGCCTCCAACCGGATGAAAGGGAAGGTGTATGCTGACAGCAACAAGCTCCTTGATGCCTCCTCCAAACTTGCCGAAAACGTCCACACTAACACAACACTAATAGTGAACATAACCACCAAAGATGAGGCAAAAATTAATGTTGTGTACAACAAACTTGATATGGTTGGTACTGAAATTCTGGAACTGATTCGTCTACATAAAGCCCAACTCCAACCAGCCTTGGCCGACACATGTGATGAATGGTGCCCTCCTCCTCAAACAGAAGGCAGAGACAGAGTACATTTGTGAAATGATACACACTTGGCTCAAGGATATAAATGAAAACAACAAGACTCTACACCGGTTTATGAGGCAAAGGGATGAGCAGCTGACTCAGAAGGTTGACTGTCTAGCAGTCACAATCACGCACCTGCAACAGCAATTCCATGAGGCACAGAAACTCCACTTCCCAGGCAGCCCAAGCTCTAGCACCATGCCTCGACCACAGCAGCCCCCTCCTTTACCCCCTCCTTGCTGATGACAAAGGGGGAGAAGTTCTGAAGACTTTTGAGGGTGATACAAGCATCATCCAGCTGATGCGGGACGGGACACGAACCTGGGACTCTAGCTCACGGACGTCCCTAAGCGAGGGAAATGCGTGGATCTATGCGGTTGAGAAACCAGCATTGAGTCGAGGGTATCGACTTTCTGCATGCTCGGATCGAGTCATGGGATGAGTTCCACTCACTCACTCTCACAGCGGTGATTGAAATAATATAACGAGCTAATTAACCTACCACTCATGCAACGGCATATAAAAGTATATACGAGTAAAGTAAATGCCAAAGTGGGGAGCGGAAATGATACCTCCACGCTCCGGGCGTGGGAAAGATGACCCTAGTTGAAACTCGTATTACCGGTGTACAAATATTAACAATAATTACAGAAATGATTTTATTACCCACTCCATGCAGGGAGGTAAAGGGTGACAACAATAACCCGAGAATACCAAGCTTGGGTTGACGGGCAGCAATTTGGAATGCTCTCGTGCCAGAGACGAACTGCTGGTCCGGCTCGGTTCTACAGGGCCCACAGACAGCAGGCAGGTCCGATTGCTGGGATGGCGGCTCCCGGGCATCTCCTTGCTGTGGCGGCTAGCTGGGATGCTGCAGGGGGGTTGCCGATCGATCTCCGGGAGCGGTGATCACCGAAGGTATCCTGGCATATTTTTGCTGGAATTATCCGATGACTGCTTTGCTGGCCTATTCTTGGATCAGAAAAGCGCGGGTCCATGAAAAGAATTTTTGTGCCCAGATCCGGTGTCAGATCGAGGCAAAATTGGTACTGATGGTGTTGGGTTCAGTGTGCCCCCTCGTTGTCTTTGACAATGGTTTTGATGATTCCAATATATTGTGTGTTTTGTGTTTACTCTAAAGTGAAAGCATTGTGTTTTGGTAGCTCCAGATTATTAGTGCTTCCTTGCATATCCTATATGGGGTTTTAATGAATTGACATAAATGCTTGACACTGTGAGTTTTATGTTGAGAAGGTTCAGTTTCCTCTGGACTGAACTTGTAATCCATGTGGATATTAATGATATGATTTTTTTTTCATGCTATTTTGAATGGACTTAAATTCCTGAATCTATAATGCTCTCAGATCATTGGATAAATAGACTAAACTTGAATTACCTGCATTGGACTGCTAAGGCAGTTTTTTTGTCTCCTTGGGATGGGTCGACCCCTGGTTTATTGAGCATTGCCTTATGTTTTGGACTGATCCTAAATGTCCTGAAATGTATTGTTTTTATCTGCCTTAGACTGAAATTTAATATTGCAAAATTGGATTTCTCTGCGGTGAACTTTCAATGTTAGGACTGAACTTGAAATTGTGAGACTGAACGATGAATTCAAGAGTCGCTTGCGCTTAGTGTGTAACATGACTAAATTCAATTTTGACTTCAGGTTTTAGATTAAGTCAATGATTTGAATTGCAAATGGTTGTTCATGTATGTTGACTGTGTAGATTCTACTCATATTGAGTTGGACTGAATTTGCAAATTCATGTGTGAATTGATAGGATATCAAAGTGGTTAAGGTTGAAGGAGTTATGCATATGTCATATGGGAAGGTAATCATTCTTGTCGATTGTATTGATCGAAAATTAAATTTGTGTTTTATACTGTAGCAACCCTGATAAATTTAAAAGGAATAAATAAATCAAAATAGATTAAAAGATTTAATAAATAAACGAAAGAGCTTGGAATAAAAATAATTAAAACCCTGATGGAAATAACGCCTCAGATAAAGGCGCTACTTTACAAGAAAACGCCCTTACCTAAGGCGTGTTTTAAGAAAGGACGCCCACACGTCAAGGCGTCAAATTTCAAATGACCAAAATAAATAAAAAGGGCAAGATAGCGTAACGTCCCTTGCATGGACGCGTTTCAACAAGAAACGACGCTTGACAAGGCGTCAATTTAAATTCGACGCCCTGACCTAGGTCGCTAATTCAGTTTGAGTTTCGTTCGACCCAGGAGTCTATCAAGGGTAAGATGATAACTATGAGAAAGAGTTCGAATGTAGTAATAACTCTAATATGGAAGTATTACTTCCAATTAAACACTAACTCTATTAGGATTCTAGAAATCTTATAAATAACCTTCTACTTGAACCGAGAACGCTATTTGGCGTTCGAAGTATTCTAAGGTATGTGAAGAACATCAGGTTCTTCTTGTATCTCTGTTCGTCCGATTATCGATTTCATGAAAGAATACTCAATAGTCTTATTCTTCTTCTCTTCTTACAGGTTAAGAAGATTAACGGGTAAGTTCTTCTTTCTTCCACCTTCAGTCAAGTATTATGAAGATAATACTAATGATCGTATATATATGTTCTCTGTAGGAAAGTCATCTTAACCTACTAAAGAACGTGGGTTCTTCTTCTGCATCCTCTTACTACCCCTTGCTGCTATTAAGATCGAAAGCTTCAAAAGACTCTGTTTATAAATAGAGTATCGTTTTTCCCAGAACCTGCATCCGTTCATCTCCAGATCAACTATTAAGGTAGGATTTTCTCATGGAACGTAGCCCAAACTACCATATAACTATAGATAATTATCATCGGTAGTTCATGCATATAGTTTTCATGTGTTCTGGTTATTTTCTACGGAATTTTTGAAAGAAACAACCCTAACAAGGGCGTTAATTTAAAAGACACGACCATGCCCAGGTCGTCAATTCCAGATTTGACGCCCTGCACACTGACGTTAATTCCTGTTAATTAATAAATAGCATGTTTAAAAATTAATTATCAATGCAAACATGATTCTAAATTAATGCATGGTCAATTTCTTATAATCCTGCTATATTTTTTTGGTCCTGACTATATACCATGTTCCTGAAATATTCATTACCTCGAAATTTGTAAAATTGTGAATTCACGACCTTGACCAGGTCGTCTCTTGTTTAACTAACGCCCCGGACTAGGGCGCCTTTTTTCTGGTAACGCCCCTACCCAAGGCGCGTTTTCAACGAAATTACAGATTTTAATATCCTGTAAATTAGCAATATTAGAAAGGACGACCTCTTTATATGTTGTCAAATTTAATATAAACGCCCCTGATTAAGGCGTTAATTTTACGAAAAATGACTTTACCAGAGTCGCTACTTTCTGCATTACTGATTTTTCCCGATTGCAGTTATCCGAGGGTTTCACTATATGAGTATAAATATATATGTAGGCACTATTACTCCACTCCGTGAGTATAGTCTCACGTTTCATGATGTTTTATCGATCACCCTCAACTCTCATTGACATACAAGCTCTCCATTGGACATTCCGTTCCTTTGGACTAGTGAGTTAGTCATAGAGACCTCCGTAAGACTCCTCGTACCTTAGATTCCCTCAAGGTCGACTGAGCTTGTTGTACCCTAAAAATCCATTACACTATTGAATGCCATGTCACTCTAAATAAACATGGTATACCGGCCCTTATGATATGCAAAGAGTATATCATGAGAATTCTTAATGGGATGATGATATCATGCCATTTATTGATGTTCTTGTGGACCTCAATTCTATAATAAGAATGAGGGTATCTTGCCTTTGATGTACTATTCATGTGGACCTCAATTCTATATAAAGAATGTCCATACTTGTTTGTCATGGTACCCGAGTTAAGGGAACCTAATTCCACCTAGTTTCATCGTTCATCGTGATTGTACCGTTGTTATCACCTATCTATGTTCAATGTCGTATTTTTGGACCCCATTCTCTCAAAGTTATCCTACGTGTCTACAAGCTTAAATTGTTGAAATTCCATATTGGCTATATATATATATACAAGAGTGGATGTCAAATATATATGATAAATGCCTGCGCATATAGGGCCCGATCTGGTCCTGGGAGGAGCACCCGAAAGTACTTGTGTCCATGGGAGTTGAATGATAAGGTATCTGGCATTATACCGAGTGCATGACTAGCTTGATTGGACATTCCACACAAATCTTGTACTTGACTCGTACTTGACTTGACATGAATTGCGTGACCCGAGAAAGGGTAATTACTTGCTTGCTTGATACATGATAGCCAAAGTTCTTGACATGACTTGCTAAAGAGTACTTGCTTGAATATCTGTTATCTTTTCTTGAAAGCTCGTGACTGGTTCGTCTTGTTGTCTTATTGATAAATTCTCTCTCCATCTTGTCGTTTTATGCAAGCATGCATAGCTATAGTGCATTCATGAAAGATGTAACTACTTAAACCCTTGCTAGTTCCTGAGATATAATTTCCTACTGAGCGTTCGCTCACTCCGTGTTTGTCCCTTACTTTTCAGGTAATTCCGACGACGAGGGAAGTCAATCGGATGGGAATGGTCAAGAGTGAAAGAGCTAGAGCTTTTCCAAGTGTCATCTAGTCTTTTTCCTATTTTCTTGAGTCAACTATGTACTTTTCCTTTTTAATTGAATAGGGTATTAGATTTGTAATAGTCTATCCATTATGAAATAAAGGATTGGGTTATCTTTTTATTTTGCGCATCTCTATTTTGGTGTCGAATACACTACTACTCTGATTGACATGATTGATATAAACTCGTCACGCATATCCGAGTATCTTCCGCGCTCGGGGCGTGACAGTTTTTGTGGTATCAGAGCCTAGGGTATTCAATTCCTACGAAAACCCAAGTCCAAGGATATGTTCAAACCTTTAACCAGTGAGATTGGGTAGAACCAAGGGTTAAAGTTAACATAGTATATGAGTCTTTAAATACAATCACATATTAACCTAGTTATTGAAATTGTAGGATAATGGCTGCCGAACGTGCTCAATGGCGCAACATGCAGCGTACCCTTCAAGGCATGACTCAAGTGCTGTAACAAGTAGCACAAAGAGGTGGACAACGAGCAGGAAGTCTCCACCAGACTTTCAAGAACATGAACCCACCCAAGTTCACGGGTTCTACTGATCCAGATGACGCTGAACACTGGATTAGGGAAATAGAACGTATATTCCGTGTTATGCAATGCACGGATCAGGATAAAGTTTTATTAGCTACTTTTCAGTTAGAAAGGGATGCTAGATGCTGGTGGGAATCAATAGAGACTACTATAAATAAAGATCAGGTTTCGTGGGAAGAATTCGTTGAACACTTCAACGCAAAATAGTTCTCGGACCGAGTTCAGGAAAAGAAGGCTGCAGAATTTGCTACATTAAAGCAACGATCTTTGTTAGTGGCCGAATATGAGGCCCAATTCTCTAGATTATCTCGGTATGCTAAGCATCTAGTTGGCACCGAGAAAATGAAAGCTAGGAGGTTTCTTAATGGGCTCAGGTCCCAAGCTATTACGCAACTGGCGCCGATGGACATTCAAGTCTACTCGAAATAGTACGCCGAGCTCAACTATTAGAAGATGCCACGGAACTGACTGATAGGATTCGTGGTAAGGATAAGAAGGAATAAGTTACAGGTTCGGGTTCCTTTAAACCCAACTTCAAGAAAAGGCCTAGCAATGGAGGAGCATCCTCACAAGACCAAAAGTTCAAGAAGACCAAGCCCTTCTCTATCACCACTACCTCTCCAAATACAGTGTGCAAACATTGTGATAAAGCGGGTCATAGAGCAGAGGAATGCTTGAGGAAACTAGGAGCATGTCTCCGTTGTGGGAGTCGTGAGCATCGGATTCCCGATTGCCCATTACTTAACGACCAAGCCGTTGACGGGAAGCGCCCAGTAACCAAGAATGCTCGTCTTCATGCAATCAAGGAGACCGAGCAAGTAGAAGGAGGCGGCTTAGTGGAAGGTACATTGAAAGTTTGTTCCAGGAATACATATGTCTTAATTGATACTGGTGCATCGCATTCTATTGTTTCTAAAAAGTTTGCTGACCCATTACCCCTAGAACCAGAATGGATAAAGTTAGTTTTGTCTACTCCTCTGGATGATGAGACTGATATTACACATCATTACCAAAACTGCGAGGTATTGATTCATGGTCAAAATCTCCCTATTGATCTCATATGTTTAGATCTGAAAGAGTATGATGTTATACTAGGGGCTGATTGGTTATCCAAGTATCAGGCAACGGTTGATTGCCGCAATAGTAAGGTTACATTCAAGGAATTTCCAGAACTAATATTTACTAGCCCCAAGAGTCGGAGCAAATCCCCTCTTATTTCAGCTCTCCGAGCTAGCAAGCTCATCAGGAAAGGATGTACGTCTTTCCTTGCCTTTGTCACAGTTAAAGAAGCTAAGGAAGCTAAGCTAGAAGACATTCCAGTAGTACAAGAATTTCCGGACGTATTTCCGGAAGATTTGCCGGGATTACCCCCGCAAAGAGAAGTAGCCTTCACCATCGACTTAGTCCCTGGTGCTGGTCCGATTTCAAAGGCACCTTATAGGATGTCACCTGCTGAACTCAAGGAATTAAAGGAGCAATTGATGGAACTCATTAAGAAAGGATTCATTAGACCAAGTACTTCCCCGTGGGGAGCGCCTGTATTATTTGTAAAGAAGAAAGACGGATCCATGAGGTTATGCGTCGACTATCGACAATTGAATCATCTCACTATCAAGAACAAGTATCCACTACCGAGAATCGATGAATTATTTGATCAAATTTCAGGATCCATGTACTTTTCCAAAATTGATCTTAGGTCCGGATATCACCAACTAAGAATCAAGGACGAGGATATTCATAAAACCGCATTCAGAAGCAGGTATGGCCATTATGAATTTGTTGTTATGCCTTTCGGACTAACGAATGCCCCTGCTGCCTTTATGCAGTTAATGAATAGTATATTCAGGCCTTATTTGGATCAATTCGTGGTGGTCTTTATTGATGATATATTGATTTATTCCAAGACCAAAGAAGAGCATGAGGAACATTTGAGGATTGTATTACAAATATTGAGGACAAATCAATTATATGCAAAACTTAGCAAGTGTGAATTCTGGCTTGAAGAAGTGACTTTTCTCGGACATGTTATATCAAAGGATGGCTTGTCTGTAGACCCATCAAAGGTTGAAGCTGTAAGGAACTGGGAAAGACCGACTAATGCTAGCGAGATCCGAAGTTTCTTAGGTCTTGCCGGCTATTACAGGCGATTCATCAAGGATTTCTCTAAAATCGCCGTGCCACTTACAAGGTTAACTCGCAAGGAGATCCGTTATGAATGGGATGAGGAATGTGAGATAAGCTTCCAAACTCTCAAGGATCATCTTACTACAGCTCCTATCTTAGCATTGCCAATTGAAGGAGAAAAGTTCGAGGTATACACTGATGCTTCTGGCATTGGCCTCGGGTGTGTTCTAATGCAACAAGGGAAGGTTATAGCCTACTCTTCTCGTCAATTAAAGAAGCATGAAGAGAACTACCCCGTCCATGACTTAGAATTGGCCGCGGTAGTATTTGCACTAAAAATATGGAGACATTATCTTTATGGAGTACAGTTTACTGTATACTCCGATCACAAGAGTCTCAAATATCTTTTCTCACAGAAGAAACTAAATATGAGGCAAAGACGATGGCTGGAATATCTCAAGGACTTCGACTTCAATATACAATATCATCCCGGAAAGGGTAATCATGTAGCAGATGCCCTTAGTCGAAAGCCGAGAGCACTGTTAGCCAATTGTCTGATTCAAGAATGGAAATTGCTAGAACAATTCTCTGAACTCAATATAAGCATGGACACAGACCCTAGATGTGTCACATTATCTCATGTAAGCATACAGTCAGATTTATTATCTGAGATACAAGCACTTCAGGATGATGATCCTACATTAGTAGAAATCAAGGGCAGATTAAAAGGACAATCAGACTTCCAACTAGCTTCTGATGGAAGATTAATGTTCAAGAATAGAACTTGTATACCGAACTGCCCAGAATTGAAAAAGAAGATCTTAGATGAAGCTCACAGATCAAGGTATACGATTCATCCTAGATCTACCAAGATGTACCAAGATGTGAAAAGAAATTTTTGGTGGCCCAACATGAAAAGAGAAATAGCGGACTATGTATCACGCTGTCTCACATGCCAACAAGTCAAGGCGGAACACCAAAAGCCTGCTGGAAAGCTACATCCTCTAGATATCCCTAAATGGAAGTGGGAGGATATTGGTATGGATTTCATCATGGGTTTATCTAAATCAAAAAGAGGACATGATGGAATATGGGTTATCATTGACCGATTGACTAAATCAGCGCATTTCTTGCCAATCAAGAGTCGATGGTCAGTTGATGTCTTAGCTGCACTATACATCAAGGAAATAGTCAGATTACATGGTATTCCTGTTTCAATCGTGTCTGACAGAGATCCCCGTTTTACTTCTCATTTTTGGAAAGGACTACAACATTCGTTGGGGACGAGACTTAATTTTAGTACAGCCTTTCATCCTCAAATGGATGGTCAGACCGAGAGAACAAATCAAGTAGTTGAAGATATGCTTAGAGCATGCATCACTGATCTTGATGGAAATTGGCATGATCACTTGCCTCTGGTTGAATTTGCATACAATAATAGCTACCAAGCTAGTATACAAATGGCACCTTTCGAAGCTTTATACGGAAGGAGTTGCCGATCACCCTTGTGCTGGAATGAAGTTGGAGTGAAACAACTGTTAGGTCCAGACATGGTAAGGGATACAACTGAGAAGATACGAGTAATCAGGGAAAGATTGCAAGTAGCTCAGACAAGGCAAAAGGCTTATGCCGACACAAGAAGAAGAGATCTCGAATTCCAAATTAGAGATCATGTATTTCTCAAGATATCGCCTGGATGTGGAATACGAAGATTTGGTGTTAAAGGCAAGCTTACACCAAGATTTATCGGACCTTTTGAGATACTAGAAAGAGTTGGCGAGGTTGCTTATCGCATCGCATTGCCACCTCAACTGTCCGAAGTACATGATGTATTCCACATATCTATGTTGAAGAAGTATGTGCATGATCCATTACATATTATTGAATATGGAGACCTAGTGATCAAGAAAGATTTCACGTATGAGCAGAAGCCTATGAAGATCTTAGATCGAGAAGTACGAACCCTAAGGAATAAGGTTATTCCCATGCTAAAAGTATAATGGAATAAGAATTCAGAACATGAAGCTACATGGGAGACCGAGGAATCTATGAGGAAACAATTTCCAGATTTATTTTAGAAGGTACATACTCTACACTCTCCAAATGTAAATATATGATATGAAATTTGGGGACCAAATTCTTTTAAGTGGGGGAGGGTGTAGCAACCCTGATAAATTTAAAAGGAATAAATAAATCAAAATAGATTAAAAGATTTAATAAATAAATGAAAGAGCTTGGAATAAAAATAATTAAAACCCTGATGGAAATAACGCCTCAGATAAAGGCGCTACTTTACAAGAAAATGCCCTTACCTAAGGCGTGTTTTAAGAAAGGACGCCCACACGTCAAGGCGTCAAATTTCAAATGACCAAAATAAATAAAAAGGGAAAGATAGCGTAACGTCCCTTGCATGGACGCGTTTCAACAAGAAACGACGCTTGACAAGGCGTCAATTTAAATTCGACGCCCTGACCTAGGTCGCTAATTCAGTTTGAGTTTCGTTCGACCCAGGAGTCTATCAAGGGTAAGATGATAACTATGAGAAAGAGTTCGAATGTAGTAATAACTCTAATATGGAAGTATTACTTCCAATCAAACACTAACTCTATTAGGATTCTAGAAATCTTATAAATAACCTTCTGCTTGAACCGAGAACGCTATTTGGCGTTCGGAGTATTCTAAGGTATGTGAAGAACATCAGGTTCTTCTTGTATCTCTGTTCGTCCGATTATCGATTTCATGAAAGAATACTCAATAGTCTTATTCTTCTTCTCTTCTTACAGGTTAAGAAGATTAACGGGTAAGTTCTTCTTTCTTCCACCTTCAGTCAAGTATTATGAAGATAATACTAATGATCGTATATATATGTTCTCTGTAGGAAAGTCATCTTAACCTACTAAAGAACGTGGGTTCTTCTTCTGCATCCTCTTACTACCCCTTGCTGCTATTAAGATCGAAAGCTTCAAAAGACTCTGTTTATAAACAGAGTATCGTTTTTCCCAGAACCTACATCCGTTCATCTCCAGATCAACTATTAAGGTAGGATTTTCTCATAGAACGTAGCCCAAACTACCATATAACTATAGATAATTATCATCGGTAGTTCGTGCATATAGTTTTCATGCGTTCTGGTTATTTTCTACGGAATTTTTGAAAGAAACGACCCTAACAAGGACGTTAATTTAAAAGACACGACCATGCCCAGGTCGTCAATTCCAGATTTGACGCCCTGCACACTGACGTTAATTCCTGTTAATTAATAAATAGCATGTTTAAAAATTAATTATCAATGCAAACATGATTCTAAATTAATGCATGGTCAATTTCTTGTAATCCTGCTATATTTTTCTGGTCCTGACTATATACCATGTTCCTGAAATATTCATTACCTTGAAATTTGTAAAATTGTGAATTCACGACCTTGACCAGGTCGTCTCTTGTTTAACTAACGCCCCGGACTAGGGCACCTTTTTCCTGGTAACGTCCCTACCCAAGGCGCGTTTTCAACGAAATTACAGATTTTAATATCCTGTAAAATAGCAATATTGGAAAGGACGACCTCTTTATATGTCGTCAAATTTATTATAAACGCCCCTGATTAAGGCGTTAATTTTACGAAAAACGACTTTACCAGAGTCGCTACTTTATGCATTACTGATTTTTCCCGATTGCTGTTATCCGAGGGTTTCACTATATGAGTATAAATATATATGTAGGCACTATTACTCCACTCTGTGAGTATAGTCCCACGTTTCATGATGTTTTATCGATCACCCTCAACTCTCATTAACATACAAGCTCTCCATTGGACATTCCGTTCCTTTGGACTAGTGAGTTAGTCATAGAGACCTCCGTAAGACTCCTCGTACCTTAGATTCCCTCAAGGTCGACTGAGCTGGTTGTATCCTAAAAACCCATTACACTATTGAATGCCATGTCACTCTAAATAAACATGGTATACCGGCCCTTATGATATGCAAAGAGTATATCATGAGAATTCTTAATGGGATGATGATATCATGCCATTTGTTGATGTTCTTGTGGACCTCAATTCTATAATAAGAATGAGGGTATCTTGCCTTTGATGTACTGTTCATGTGGACCTCAATTCTATATAAAGAATGTCCATACTTGTTTGTCATGGTACCCGAGTTAAGGGAACCTAATTCCACCTAGTTTCATCGTTCATCGTGATTGTACCGTTGTTATCGCCTATCTATGTTCAATGTCGTATTTTTTGACCCCATTCTCTCAAAGTTATCCTACGTGTCTACAAGCTTAAATTGTTGAAATTCCATATTGGCTATATATATATATACAAGAGTGGATGTCAAATATACATGATAAATGCCTGCGCATATAGGGCCCGATCTGGTCCTGGGAGGAGCACCCGAAAGTACTTGTGCCCATGGGAGTTGAATGATAAGGTATCTGACATTATACCGAGTGCATGACTAGCTTGATTGGACATTCCACACAAATCTTGTACTTAACTCGTACTTGACCCGAGAAAGGGTAATTACTTGCTTGCTTGATACATGATAGCCAAAGTTCTTGACATGACTTGCTAAAGAGTACTTGCTTGAATATCTATTATCTTTTCTTGAAAGCTCGTGACTAGTTCATCTTGTTGTCTTATTGATAAATTCTCTCTCTATCTTGTCGTTTTATGCGAGCATGCATAGCTATAGTGCATTCATGAAAGATGTAACTACTTAAACCCTTGCTAGTTCCTGAGATATAATTTCCTACTGAGCGTTCGCTCACTCCGTGTTTGTCCCTTACTTTTCAGGTAATTCCGACGACGAGGGAAGTCAATCGGATGGGAATGGTCAAGAGTGAAAGAGCTAGAGCTTTTCAAGTGTCATCTAGTCTTTTTCCTATTTTCTTGAGTCAACTATGTACTTTTCCTTTTTAATTGAATAGGGTATTGGATTTGTAATAGTCTATCCATTATGAAATAAAGGATTGGGTTATCTTTCTATTTTGCGCATCTCTGTTTTGGTGTCGAATACACTACTACTCTGATTGACATGATTGATATAAACTCGTCGCGCATATCCGAGTATCTTCCGCGCTCGGGGCGTGACATATATACAAAGTGCAGGTTCATATGTTCTCAACTAATTGGGTGGATGGTATGTTTCTACACTTGCGTTTTGTCTATTTTGTTTCAATGGATCTTGATGAGCTTTTGTGTGTTGAAATCCATGATCAAATTACTGTCAATGAATCTCACATGCATGAAGGTAAACTACTCAGGAATGCTCATACAAACATGAAATGGTCGTGTACTCATGCTTTGTGTTCAGGCTATATTTTCTGAGTGATAGGGAGTTGATATTGGAGCTTTTCATGCATATAATTCAAGGAGAGGTTTGAAATTTAACATGCTTGTCTCTTTCATTGATTTTTGTTGAAATGTGGCTTAATTCATGCCTATACCGTATTTCAATACATGGTTATTTGGTTTTAATGTTTCGGAGTAGTTTTGTAAGGTTTCATTTGAGTTTTATTGAGTTTTCACTTTGTCAGTAAAAGTGTCGACTCATGGAGTCGACACTTATTTCACGGTATGTTGTTTGCATTGATTTCTGATATGCTGATAAAAAGTGTCGACTCTGTGGGTCTACACTTTTGTTCTGGTTTACTTTGTTTTGTTGAAAACAGAACACGTCGGAAAAAGTGTCGACCCAGTGAGTTGACACTTTTGCCTCGTGTCCTGATTTCTTCATCGGGACAGAATCTGCTGAGAAAAGTGTCGACCCCAAGGGTCGACACTTTCTTTGCTGCGTCCGGAACGGGTTTTCCGGATTGGATTCGAAATGCCCATTTCTAGATCCGATGACCATGGCTTTTTACCCTATTGGGCTTAGGGCTTCACCATATGTCTTAGCTGTGGTTTGGAAGGATTTTATGGAGGCCATTGTGGTCCTTTTGCTGGACTCTTGCTTGGCTATATAAAACCTACGATCTCCATCGAAGGAAACCAAGGAGGGCTAATACGTTTTTTTCTTGAGCAGGTGAAAGAGAGAGAGGAGGTGGAGAGGGTTTCAATCTATATTTGATCTCTTCCCGTCGAGATTTGAAGGCTGTTGATGAAGAGAGTTGCAAGCGGAACGAAGCGACGAATCTGAAGACGTCTTCATCACGAGCAACGGCTCACATCAACCTAGGTATCTTAGGATTCTACAAAAGGGAAAACTTCTATATCTATCCCTTAATCATTTGAGATATTTGCCATGCTCTATCTTTAATCTAGATGCACTTGAGATCCTACCTTGGTCCTTTGTTTATCAGTTTTATGCTCCATATATTGCTTGATTTTCATCTTTTGGAATAGATAAAAGCTAATGTACTCCATCCTTTTGCAAGGGACTTTGTGAACAAGGAGGAGGTGCTGTGCACCTTGAAGAATGAGGAAGACAAGGAAGACGCCATCAACAAGACTCATTCCACTGTCACACATTTTACCAGAGCGGCTCCTGCAGTTTCGGCCAGCTTCCATTTCGTGAACAAAAGCGTTCAGCGCACCCGTCTATGCTCTCTGTGGGGTTCATTGAAGATTTGAGGGAGAATCTTTAGTCATTCATTTCTACTCTCCTCATTTGATCATAGATCAATCTTGTTGTGTTTATTGAATATCCTTTGTGCCATGCTAAACTTGATACATCATTGTGTGTGGGCGGAGCTGTGTCTCTGCGTGGTCTAAGTGTCCGGGGTGTGATCCCCGAACGTGTGTGTGTACTACGGTGGCAGCGTGTTGGGGCTTGTCTCCGTGTGTGGACATTGCTGCGAAAGCAGCGTGTGTGGTTGGGGTTCATCCCCGTGTTGCTACATTCTGTAGCGTGGAGTGAAGCCTCACCCGGTTGGGTGAGGGGTGGACGTAGGGAGCCCATCGTGGTCCCGAACCACCTTAAAAGCCTTGTGCCATGTGTGATTGCCTGTGTGATTGTCATTTCTTCTATCTCCCTTCACAGGTACATTATATAGGTTTTTAATTCACTACACTGTCACACACTGCTACCTCCGTTATCCGTGTTGAGCGTAATTCTCTTGATTGTTGCATTAACTATCCGTGTGAGATCAGAAAGTTTGAGAGAATATTGTAATCTCACTTGAGTTTTAGTTAATCATTGTAGTTAATTTTACTTCAGTTGTAATTGGGTTAGAAAGATTTTAAAATCTGCCATCTCGACAAGGGGACAATTCAACCCCCTTCTTGTCCGCCATCTCTCTGGGCCAACAATTGGTATCAGAGCCTCGTCTCTGATTTTTTGGTCGACCTTGCGGTCGTAGAGTAAAGATCTTTTCCATGATGGCTAGTGTGAATTCTATTCCTATCTTTGATGGTTTTGATTATTCTTTATGGCTATGAAAATTTTGTGTTTGGATTACTAGCATTAATCTAAAGCTTATGAGCTTAATGACTCATGGTCCTCATGTGTTACCCAAAAATGAGTTGAGATGGACTGATGAGGATAAGAGAAAGAATTCTGATAATTTGTTTGCTTTGAATGCTCTTACGGTAGCAGTAAACACTAACAAATTTCCATTTGTTTCCAACTGTAGGTCTGCCAAAGAGATTTGGGATGGGCTAAGAGAAGCCCAAAAAGAAAGCTCCAACGACTGTGACTGTCTAGTGGCAAATAAAGAAAATGAATGCCAAAAGCGAGGAAACCTCCAAGGTAAATCCTGACTCTGATTCTGAAGATGATGATGAGTTGAGCTATAAGGAATTGTTAAATGCCTATGATGAACTGTTTGATAGATATAAGGCATTAAAATGTGACAATAAAAGGTTGAAAAAAAACATGACAACTCTTCATGTGAGAATTGCATTGAGCTCGAAAAACTTGTTGAATCTCACATGCTTGATGATGATGAACTCAAAGAAATGATTGAAAATCTGAAATATAAAAATAAATTTTTAAAGGCTGAAATTTTGGAACTTCAACAAATAAAAGAAGACAATGAAAAGCTTAAAATATTGAATTCCGTTATATCTGAAAAACTACTTCTTTTGGAAAAAGAAAAAGCTACTTTGAATGCTGACAAATCTGAAAAGTTGAATGAACTGAGAAAGGAAATATAAAGCTTCAAAAATTTGAATGGCAAATTTGAAAACAATGAAACAATGGGTAGAATAGTTGGTGAAATTATGAGTTTTCAAATAAAAGAACTTGAACACACTTCTATGAACAAAAATTCATTTGAAAAACTCCAAAATAAAAATAGTGCGTTGTTGACTCAAATTTCATTGCAAGTCTTGAAAAATTTGAGAAAGGAAAATGTGTAATCACTAGTGATTGTGACAACTTGATAACTCTTGAACAAGAAATTGAAAGTCACAAAACTGTTAATTTCTTGTTAAATGAGAAAATTACTTCATGTGAACAAGAGGTTGCTAACTTGCACTTGCAAATTTTGAATCTACAAAATGAAATCGAGAGTTTAAATGAATCTTTGCATTCATGTGATAAACTAATTGAAAAGCAAAAAGATGCTGTTGAATGCTCTTGTGTGTGTGAAAAAATTTCATTTGTTAAACATGATCATGTAACAAATAAAAGAAAAAATGTTTCATGCTATTACTGTGGTAAATTCGGTCATGACATGTATGACTGCTTTTTGAAAGAATTTGATGACAATGAGGCATTGAAGTTACAAATGAAAACTGCTAATGAGTCTAAAAATCTTGAAAAGCCCATGACGAAAAACTTCAATATTCATTGTTACTATTGTGGTTTGCATGGCCACGTTATAGAAAATTGCTTTATAAAGAAAAATGATGATGCTTGGTCCATCAAGAAAAACCTTTCCTATCATTACTGTGGTGGCTTTGGACACAAGATGAACAATTGTTCTTTAATGAAAAATGATGAAAAGTTGTCCATGAAAATAAAATCATCTCATTGTTATTACTGTGGCCTGAATGGACACTTAATGAATGATTGCTCCATGATGAGGGCCGATGATGAATGGTATGAGAGGAGAAATATAAAGAAAACTTTTGTTCATGAAAGAACTAACCCCTTGGGACCCAAGATGGCTTGGGTACCCAAATTACCAAAATGAGAATTTATTTTGCAGGGGTGCCTTGAGACCAAGGATTGATAATGAACAAAGGGCTCTCAAGGTGAGAAAGAAAATTGGCTTGAAATTGAAATTCAATTTGCTTAGGTTCACTTTCAAAGACCTACAAAGGTAAAAACTTGTGTTTGGAGCTATTTCACATCTTGTGAATAAGTCTGGTTTCTGAATGGTTCACTTTGGATATACATAGTTAGTTTTCATACACACCTTCTCTTACTTTGCAAATAATAATTCATCTTTGAATGCTTTGGTCTGTGCACAATGTCTTTCACACTCTTACTCACATCCTATGAATAATGGCTCACTTTTGCATATACAGCTTCCACGCTTACTTGCATGATACAAATTGCACATATCATGCACATCCTTGCATGCCTTGTAAATAAGAATAATTTTCAATCATCCTCTCTAGTTAAATGCATATACTTCATACTCGTGTGTTTGAATGCCATGGTTATTCGATATATCAAATGGCGATTGTGAAAGGTTGGATTATGTCCAACCGGAAGCTTTCACTACGCGTGATGGTGGTCTTCAGACCTACGTTCTCCGCCAAGTACCGATAATCAATCTGCTTGAAGTCATTATAAAATCTCTGGTTAAATCCTTGTATATACTTTATACAACCACTTTTTGACTCCTTCTATGACTCATTCTTTGCTAAATGAAATTGTATTGATTTAGACATGTTTGTAACATGGCATGTCACGCCCCGAGCCTTTATTACAGTGGAAGACTCGCTCGGGGAGCGCAAACAGCCGGCATGGTAAGCCTCTTGCAAGCAAGAATCAATCAGAGCGCGAGACAATCACACAAGTAAATGCAATTGCACATGATTTAATCAACTTCAACTTCATATCATAATGCTCAATCTTCAAAGATACAATCACTAATTTGATTTTCATTCTACTAGACTCAAGAAAAAAGGAAAATTACATTGACTCAATCTAGACATTATAAAGTTCCTATGTCTTCACTCTTGTAATAACAACATTCAATCACTCTCGGACCCGCTACTTGAATCACCCGAATCCGAATTCGAACTATTTCCATCTCCTGAAAAACATTGGAAATAGGTAATGAGCACACTTGCCCAGTAGGTATCTTTGCATCAACATGAAGGCACTATTAAAGTAATTAACAATTTAGCTCTAAAGAATAAGGTAAAATCATGCGAATGCGAATCGATTATGCGTTTAAACCAAAGTAACAAGATAATCATGTAAGATAGAATGATCAAGAATGAACTAGCAAGAATATAACAAGAATATGATATTGGCCTTCCATGAACAATAATGTAACGAGATTGTACTAGCAAGCCACATATTCATCACACTAGTCTCTTTTGAGTACATAGTTCATGAATTTCTGTGGAATATCAAGCAAGAAAGTCATGTCGTGCCGTCGATCTTCACTTATTTATAGAAATAGTACTCCCAGCGCAATGCGACGCCAGTAGCATCATACCACATGGTTTATAAAATAGTATGTTTCCGGCAATCAGCCGAGGGGACTAGCATAGAGCCCTTGAACACCATCAGTGCTCGATCGCATCTTCAGTTATAAATTAAGCTACTTCCACGCATGTAACAGTAAAGTATGGTCAAGAATGTAATAAGTTCAATAATTCCATGATAACAATAATCAATGAATGAATGCTTTAATTTGAATATATGAGATCAAGAATGACATTTAAACTATGTTATGCTTATAGAATAAATCGGCAGCATAACGGTATATTTCCTTAACTTTCATCCATTACATTAAGTCTATTAAGCAATATGATAAGTTATAGATCATCAAGTTTTGTCTAGAATCATTGAAATATCAACCCTTGGTCAAACCTTGGGTTAGCATATACAAGCTGTGTAACGGTCGTTTAATGGGCCGTTACACTATGTAACGTGTCCATAATGGGTCGTTACAGTGACCAGAGTCCAGCATACTAGTTTAGACTCAGTGAAATGTGACGGTCGGGCATTGGGCCGTTACGTGAGCCTGACGGTCCAGTGCAAGGCCGTTACATTACAAGATCCAGAAAATAACGATAGTGTATTCTAGTTATTAGGCTTTGATGGTATAACCAACTCGGCGTCCTAGTGAGAATCCCATGCTCGCGGAGAATTACGGAGGCTTTGAGATAATGATTTCCTAGTCCATTGGAAGGAATATCCAATAGGGAGGTCCTCATGTCCAAGATGGTGTTCCTAAAGTGTAAATTGTGAACTAATGGAAACATACCGGAATATGTGCCATGTACTTATAGAAATGACTCTATTGACAGAGAGAGATATGTATAATCAATGTGAAATCATGATGAAAAACTCTGTCAATACAACGTTAGAAAGTCATGCTTTATAATACAAACTATATGATTTGGCTTCATGAAATTTAACATAACTTAAAGTAAAAGTGGGATACCAAAATATGCAATAACTATCATGAATGCTTAAACAATCTCAAAATCATAGAACTAGTTTAACACTTAGGTAACTAGGCTTAACAATAAATAATATTGGCAAGTTATATTCTGTCTTAGGGTTGGCAGAACACAGACTCTGACGGTCTGGAGGTGGGGCGTCACAGTGAACGTGACGGTCTGGATCCAGCCGTTACATGAACGTAACGCGTATGTCCAAGTGCGTTAGAGACAACAGTGAAAATCCAAAATAGCAGGGTGTGTGACGGTCTGTCGTAGGGCCGTTATATGAGTGTGACGGTCCTACGCTGATGCGTTACAGTATCTGTTGACAGAAAACTAGATAAAACATAAAGAGATCGATTCATATCATGTCCATAATTAAAATACCATGAATCCCTAGACATGATAACGTAGTGTAGGCCAACTACATGCTTAGGTATTAATGAATTAGACAAGATATATCTTTGGCATGTCCAATTAAGGCTAAGGGATGCATGTAATGCATAGAAGTAGTAAAATCATGAAATCAATGATCTATAATGCATTGAAATCACTTGAACAAGAGGGCTTTTAGTTCTATCAGGTTGTTTTTGCCGTTCATGAGATAACCTACCTCTTAACTTAGGCTGTTGCTTCTGATTTGGATTGAGAATCCTGCCCTAGATTTCCTTCTTCTGTGACTTTTTCAGTAACTTCCTTGGGCTCCAACTCCACGACCTCTTGACCTAAAGATGTGAAATTTGGAGGGGAGTTAGTCTAAAGTATTGTAAATAAATACTTCTAAAGAACTTACCTAAGATAATGACTCCTTACCTTGATTCTTTACGTCCAAAAAGTAAGGGTCGCACAGTTCAGAACTATGCCCTATTTATAGAGTTTAGGCTAGGGTTTGAAGATTAGATCGATTCTAGACTCCTTGTTTGGCCATAATCTAATCTCTAAGAGTCCTCAGTATTATTATAACTCTTCCCAAGTCGATCCTTAGTGGATAAGAGTCCAAAGTTTTAATCTTTGTACTTGTTCTTTCTTTTACGGAACTAACATGATGTAACGGTCGACTGCCCGTGCGTTAGAGTCATGTGACGGTCTCGCGATAGACCGTTACATTACTCGTTCCCAGAGTTCAAAGGAAATCAAACTCTTAAGTGTTTTGGGGTTCATAGAGTGTGACGGCCTAGCTCTCATGCATTACTTGGCTGTGACGGTCGCCCGATGGACCATTACAGTCAACGTAGCTAGAGTTTTAAATAAGTAAAACTCTTTTATTCGTTTATCCATTTAAATATATATATATGTGATTAGTATTTATCCTTAATGACCTTCTAGAATATGGGCCAACCCAATTGGGCTTGGTCCTTAAAACCTTTTGGGCTTCTTTAAACATGCTAGGTTAATTCATTGGGCCTTCAAAAAGTTCAATAATCCTTTTATAATTCTCTTTAGCCCTTATAAATTACAAATAAACTCCAGAAAATTATTAAATAATCTAGAAAATACTTATATAAATTCTGGGGCACTACACCCTCCCCCACTTAAAAGAATTTGGTCCCCAAATTCAATACATGGATTGTGGAGAGTGTACTTACAGTTGAATAATTCTGAGAATCTTTTCCGCATAGCTGCTTCGGTTTCCCATGTTGCTTCATATGGCCATGTTTTCTTCCATTGGATCTTGACCATAGGAATAACTTTATTTCTTAATTGACGCACTTCTCGATCCAGAATCTTTATTGGCGTTTGCTCATATGTTATGTCCTTCTGAATCTCCAGGTTGTCATAAGTGATAATATGGTCAGGATCATATACATACTTCTTTAGCATGAAGACGTAAAATACGTCATGTACTCCTGTTAATTGTGGAGGTAAAGCCAATCTATAAGCCACTTCACCGACCCTTTCAAGAATTTCAAATGGGCCGATAAATCTAGGAGTTAGCTTTCCTATAATGCCAAATCTTCGAATACCACGACCTGGAGAAACCTTCAGATATGCATGTTCTCCTACTTGAAACTCCAAGTCACGTCTTCGATTGTTAGCATAAGACTTTTGCCTATCTTGTGCCATTTTCATCCTTTCTTGAATGAGTTTTAGTTTCTCTGTAGAATCTCTGAGAAGATCGGGGCCTAGAAATTGCCTTTCCCCTATTTCATTCCAACATATTGGTGATCGATAACTTTTCTCATATAGAGCTTCAAAAGGTGCCATTTGTATGCTTACTTGATAGCTGTTATTATATGCAAATTCTACTAGAGGCAAGTGATCATGCCAACTTCCTCCAAAATCAATGACACAGGCCCTGAGCATGTCTTCTACTACCTGATTCGTTCTTTCCGTCTGACCATCCGTTTGTGGATGAAAGGCTGTGCTAAAATTTAATCTTGTTCCAAGTGAATGTTGTAGACTTTTTCAGAACTATGATGTAAATTAAGGATCTCTATCTGATACAATAGAGACAGGGACACCATGTAGCCTAACAATTTCTTTGATGTATAATGCTGCCAAGATATCCACAGACCATCGACTCTTTATTGGTATGAAATGTGCAGATTTAGTCAATCGATCTATGATTACCCATATGCCATCATGTCCACCTCTTGTCTTAGGTAATCTCATAATGAAATCTATTCCTATACTCTCCCATTTCTATTCTGGAATACTTAAGGGCTGTAATTTTCTTACAGGTCTGAAATGTTCCGCTTTAACTTGTTGGCAAGTGAGACAGCGAGACACAAAATCAGCTACTTCCCTCTTCATATTGGGCCATCAAAAGTTTCTTTTGAGATCCTGATACATCTTTGTACCTCCTGGATGAATGGTGTACTTTGATTTTTGTGCTTCTTCTAAGATCAATTTCTTTGTATCTTCATGATCCGGTATACACATTCGTTCCTTGAATAGTAATCTTCCATCTTCGGAAATAGTAAAATCCGGTCTCTGTTCAATATTGGCCTTAATTTCAAGTAAAATTGGGTCATCCTCTTGTAACTTGGCCAAATCCCTTATTAATGTAGGTTGAGCTCGGATATTAGCTATAAAGTAATCTTCTTCCTTAATGTCAACATCTAAATTCAACTGAGCAAACTGAGGAATAAGGTTAGTTACACTAATCATGAGACTTGATAACATACCCATTGGTTTTCTGCTGAGTGCATCTGCTATAGCATTAGCCTTGCCAGGATGATATTGAATAGCAAAATAAAAGTCCTTGAGATGTTCTAACCACCTCCTTTGCCTCATATTGATCTCCTTTCGAGAAAATAGATATTTCAAGCTCTTGTGGTCTGAATAGATCGTGAACTTTTCTCCATAAAGATAATGACGCCAAATTTTCAAGGCGAAGATCACTGCTGCCAATTCTAAATCATGTACAAGATAATTTTCTTTGTGACGCTTCAATTATCTTGAAGAATAGCAAATCACTTTTCCATTCTGCATAAGGACACATCCTAAGCCAATTCCAGATGCATCTGTATACACTTCAAATCCACCACCCTCCATTGGTAGTGATAAAATAGGGGCTGTTGTAAGATGATTCTTAAGACTTTGGAAACTCTTTTCACAGTCCTTCGACCAGATAAAAGGATTTTCTTTTCTAGTAAGTATAGTTAAAGGAACCACGATCTTTGAGAAGTCCTTTATGAATCTTCTATAATAACCAGCTAGACCCAAAAAGCTTCTTACTTCAGATACAGTCGTTGGTCGACTCCAATCTCTGACAGCTTCTACCTTAGAAGGATCCACAGCAATACCTTCTTTTGAAATAATGTGGCCTAGGAATGAGACTTCCTTGAGCCAGAATTCACACTTATTGAGTTTGACATATAGCTTGTGTTCTCTAAGTGTTCGCAAAGCTATCCTTAGATGTTCTTCATGTTCTTCTTTTGACTTGGAGTATATCAGGATATCATCGATGAAGATGATGATTAATTGGTCTAAATATGGCTGGAAGACATTGTTTATAAGTTGCATGAATGCTGCTGGGGCATTAGTTAACCCAAACGACATTACCACGAATTCATAGTGGCCATAACGACTTCGAAAAGCCGACTTATGAATATCCTCTTCTTTGATTCTAAGCTGACGATAACCTAATCTGAGGTCAATCTTAGAAAAATATTCTGCTCCCGAAAGCTGATCGAAGAGCTCATCAATACGCGACAATGGATATTTATTTTTGATTGTAAGCTGATTCAGTCGTCGGTAATCGATGCATAACCTGAGAGAACCATCCTTCTTCTTGACAAATAGAACAGGCGCACCCCAAGGGGATGTGCTAGGTCTAATGAAACCCTTGTCTAGAAGTTCCTGTAATTGCTTCTTTAGTTCCTTAAGTTCTGTGGAGGACATCCTGTAAGGGGCTATAGAAACAGGTGATACACCTGGAATGAGTTCAATGGTAAAGTTTACTTCCCTCTCGGGCGGTAAACTAGGTAGTTCGGATGGGAACACGTCAGGGAATTCATTTGCAATAGGAATGTTTGCTACGATAATTTCCTTAGATTCGGTGACAATGACAGAAGCAATAAAAACTTCACATTCTTTCGAGATAAGTTTGCAGGCGTGAAGAGAAGATATAATGGTAGGATGCTTCTTGTATTTGATGCCAAGAAAAGAAAATCTTGGAAGACCGGGCTTTCGGAAAGATATAATTCTATTTCGGCAGTTGATGTAAGCATCATGGTCTACAAGCCAATGTACCCCTAAAATGGCATCATAACCTTTCATATCGAGGCATACTAAGTTTGCGGGGAGATTGTGTCCTTCTACTACCACCTCACAATCGGGATAATACTTGATAAGCTTAGTTCCAGATCCTAAAGGTGTAGTAATAGCGAGATCTGAAGGTAGGGGAACTGATGCAGTTGGTAAGGTGTTTGCAAAAGTGATGGAGATAAAAGAATGAGAAGCACCAGTATCGAATAGCACGAATGCAGGACGAGAACAAATTTGAAGAGTACCTTCCATAAGCCCGTCATTTTGATCCTTGGGCGCTTCTTCTTCATCTATAACTACATTGAGGCGAGCCTGCCTCCTACGTCCTCTGTTATTTGATTGATCTTTTATAAGGGGGCAATCTGGCACACGATGCTCCCTACTTCCACAGCGCAAACAAGCACCTAGGCGCTTCCAGCATTCTTCAGCCGAGTGGCCGAATTTCTCACAAAAGGTGCACACCGAGGCGACTTGCTCCTTCTCTTCTTTAACCTTTTTACTATTCTTTTGGGAACTTCTACCGTTCCCGTTCCTTGATCTTTTCTTGTTATCACGGCTTTTGTATGGTTCCATGATGCTAAACTTCTCTTTCTTATAATGCCGATCTGAGCGCCGACTAGATTCTTCTCCCTTTCCTTTCAACCTTTCGACCTTCTCTAAGGTCCTCTCGCATAAATATGCCCTTTGAACCATCTCCGCATAAGTGCGGATATTCTGTGTCCCTAGTTGCTGAATGAAACTGGGCCTTAACCCGTCCATAAATCGGTTCGCCTTTAATAATTCCGTACTAATAAGGTGTGGTGCATATGGTGCTAGTCTTGAAAACTGCAACTCGTACTCTGCTACTGACATCATCCCTTGACGAAGGGAGGCAAACTCCATAGCCTTCCTTTCCTTCACATGTCCGGAGAAATACTTGGCATGAAATAAAGTGAGAAAAGCATTCCATGTATGTGGCGCATCGGTCGGAGGTGCCGGAATTGATTTCCACCAAGTACGGGCGTCTTTATTTAATTGGAACATTGCTAGACGGACTTTCTCCTGATCAGTGCATTGTATGACATCAAATATACGATTCATCTCATCGATCCAATTTTCTTCTTCGTCTGGATTGGAAGATCCATAGAAACGCGGAGGATTTAGACTTCGAAAATTACGATGAAGGTCACCAGCCCTTGCCCCTGCACCACCTTGTGCTATAGTCTGCAATGCCTGGGTGAGGCCGGCAATAGTTTGTTGCATACCTTCCCAATCTACGCGATGAGCCATTCGAAAAATAGGGTACCTGAGATAAAATAACAACTTGTTATTTCTCATGAAATTGGAATGAATAGAATAATTCTTAAAGCTAATTAGTTATCTTATCCCGGGTTCTACCCAATCCTCACATGGGTGTGGAATTTCTCCCTTAGTTCATAGGTATGGGTCTTTAAACCTTGGACTTATCCTATGACATGATTCTTTTCCCTAAGTCCTGAGACTTAGGCTCTGATACCAACTTAACTATCACGCCCTGAGCCTTTATTACAACGGAAGACTCGCTCGGGGAGCGCGAACAGCCGGCATGATAAGCCTCTTGCAAGTAAGAATCAATCAGAGCGCGAGACAATCACACAAGTAAATGCAATTGCACATGATTTAATCAACTTCAACTTCATATCATAATGCTCAATCTTCAAAGATACAATCACTAATTTGATTTTCATTCTATTAGACTCAAAAAAAGGAAAATTACATTGACTCAATCTAGACATTATAAACTTCCTATGTCTTCACTCTTGTAATAACAACATTCAATCACTCTCGGACCCGCTACTTGAATCACCCGAATCCGAATTCGAACTATTTCCATCTCCTGAAAAATATTGGAAATAGGTAATGAGCACGCTTGCCCAGTAGGTATCTTCACATCAACATGAAGGCACTATTAAAGTAATTAACAATTTAGCTCTAAAGAATAAGGTAAAATCATGCAAATGCGAATCGATCACGTATTTAAACCAAAGTAATAAGATAATCATGTAAGATAGAATGATCAAGAATGAACTAGCAAGAATATAACAAGAACATGCTATTGGCCTTCCATGAACAAGAATGTAACGAGATTGTACTAGCAAGCCACATATTCATCACACTAGTCTCTTTTGAGTACATAGTTCGTGAATTTCTGTGGAATATCAAGCAAGAAAGTCATGTTGTACCGTGGATCTTCACTTATTTATAGAAATAGTACTCCCAGCGCAATGCGACGCTAGTAGCATCATACCCCATGGTTTATAAAATAGTATGTTTCCGACAATCAGCCGAGGGGACTAGCATAGAGCCCTTGAACACAATCAGTGCTCGATCGCATCTTCAGTTATAAATTAAGCTACTTCCACGCATGTAACAGTAAAGTATGGCCAAGAATGTAATAAGTTCAATAATTCCATGATAACAATAATCAATGAATGAATGCTTTAATTTGAATATATGAGATCAAGAATGACATTTAAACTATGTTATGCTTATAGAATAAATCGGCAGCATAACGGTATATTTCCTTAACTTTCATCCATTACATTAAGTCTATTAAGCAATATGATAAGTTCTAGATCATCAAGGTTTGTCTAGAATCATTGAAATATCAACCCTTGGTCAAACCTTGGGCCGTTACACTATGTAACGCGTCCATAATGGGCCGTTACAGTGACCAGAGTCCAGCATACTAGTTTAGACTCAGTGAAATGTGACGATCGGGCATTGAGCCGTTACGTGAGCCTGACGGTCCAGTGCAAGGCCGTTACATTACAAGATCCAGAAAATAACGATAGTGTATTCTAGTTATTAGGCTTTGATGGTACAACCAACTCGGCGTCCTAGTGGGAATCCCAGGCTCGCGGAGAATTACGGAGGCCTTGAAACAATGATTTCCTAGTCCATTGGAAGGAATATCCAATAGAGAGGTCCTCATGTCCAAGATGGTGTTCCTAAAGTGCAAAGTGTGAACTAATGGCAACATACCGGAGTATGTGCCATGTACTTATAGAAATGACTCTATTGACAGAGATAGATATGTATAATCAATGTGAAATCATGATGAAAAACTATGTCAATACAACGTTAGAAAGTCATGCTTTATACTACAAACTATATGATTTGGCTTCATGAAATTTAACATAACTTAAAGTAAAAGTGGGATACCAAAATATGCAATAACTATCATGAGTGCTTAAACAATCTCAAAATCATAGAACCAGGTTAACACTTAGGTAACTAGGCTTATCAATAAATAATATTGGCAGGTTATATTCTGTCTTTGGGTTGGCAGAACACAGACTCTGACGGTCTGGAGGTGGGGCATCACAGTGAACGTGATGGTCTGGATCCAGCCGTTACATGAACGTAACGCGTATGTCCAAGTGCGTTAGAGACAACAGTGAAAATCCAAAATAGTTGGGTGTGTGACGGTCTGTCGTAGGGCCGTTATATGAGTGTGACGGTCCTACGCTGATGCGTTACAGTATCTGCTGACAGAAAACTAGATAAAACATAAAGAGATCGATTCACATCATGTCCATAATTAAAATACCATGAATCCCTAGACATGATAACGTAGTGTAGGCAAACTACATGCTTAGGTATTAATGAATTAGACAAGATACATCTTTGGCATGTCCAATTAAGGCTAAGGGATGCATGTAATGCATAGAAGTAGTAAAATCATGAAATCAATGATCTATAATGCATGGAAATCACTTGAACCAGAGGGCTTTTAGTCCTATCAGGTTGTTTTTGCCGTTCATGAGATAACCTACCTCTTAACTTAGGCTGTTGCTTCTGATTTGGATTGAGAATCCTGCCCTAGATTTCCTTCTTCTGTGACTTTTTCAGCAACTTCCTTGGGCTCTAACTCCACGACCTCTTGACCTAAAGATGTGAAATTTGGAGGGGAGTTAGTATAAAGTATTGTAAACAAATACTTCTAAAGAGCTTACCTGAGATAATGACTCCTTACCTTGATTCATTACGTCCAAAAAGTAAGGGTCGTACAGTTCAGAACTATGCCCTATTTATACAGTTTAGGCTAGGGTTTGAGGATTAGATCGATTCTAGAGTCCTTGTTTGGTCATAGTCTAATCTCTAAGAGTCCTCAGTATTATTATAACTCTTCCCAAGTCGATCCTTAGTGGATAAGAGTCCAAAGTTTTAATCTTTGTACTTGTTCTTTCTTTTACGGAACTAACAGGATGTAACGGTCGACTGCCCGTGCATTAGAGTCATGTGACGGTCTCGCGATAGACCGTTACATTACTCGTTCCCAGAGTTCAAAGGAAATCAAACTCTTCAGTGTTTTGGGGTTCATAGAGTGTGACGGCCTTGCTCTCATGCGTTACTTGGCTGTGACGGTCGCCCGATGGACCGTTACAGTCAACGTAGCTAGAGTTTTAAATAAGTAAAACTCTTTTATTCGTTTATCCATTTAAATATATATATATATATATATGTGATTAGTATTTATCCTAAATGACCTTCTAGAATATGGGCCAACCCAATTGGGCTTGGTCCTTAAAACCTTTTGGGCTTCTTTAAACATGCTAGGTTAATTCATTGGGCCTTCAAAAAGTTTAATAATCCTTTTATAATTCTGTTTAGCCCTTATAAATTACAAATAAATTCCAAAAAATTATTAAATAATCTAGAAAATACTTATATAAATTCTGGGCACTACATGGCATATATTAAGGGGGAGATTTTTTTATAACCGTGCATACATTTAGAGGGAGACATTACTGTGAGAAAGTTAATTCATCTTTTACATTCAATACAACTACCCACACAAAATGTACCTTTTTGAGATAATGATTCATCTAATAAGGATTACTATTTTCTACTCTACACTTTAAAGAGCTATTGATTCTCTACGTAGAAATCACATGTCTCGTGAGGAAAAAGCTATTTACCCCTTCAAAAAGTTGCATAAGTGGAAGTGGATCTGAGTAGCTGAGAATCCCCCTAAAATAAAGGAGGAAACTCGCATCGAAAGGAGAAACTAATCCATATCAAAATAAGTGTGATTTTCCACCGAGTATCCGGGAAGTGCCCCTGAGACAAAGGGTAGAACTCGCGTCGAAAAGTGTCTCATACACATCATAAAAAGTGACGAAATGGAGTAACCGGAAATTGCCCCTGAAACAAAGGGCATGACTCATGTAAAAAGGTTAGTCACACCATTTTCTAGTAATTAAAAAATTAGGGTCATACGTAGCTACCTATACTCGAGCATTCTGTATGAAAGTGTATGGATGATAAGTTTTTTTGGTGTTCTTTAGAAAATCTGATTTTCCATATTGACTTGAACTTCATTGCTCAATCTTCACATATGCACCTTGGGTTTGATTGTTTGAATGTCCTGTATGAATCAGTCATCTTTCATGGTTATTGTAATACCTTATTTATATAAGCAGGACCTTCTTTGTATTGCACATGCACATCATGTTCTATAACTGATTGCATTATCCTTACACCCATCCCGAAGGGACTTGCATGAGTTTATACTTAATTATGCATGATTGAGTGCCTGACTGCTCAATCCGTTTGATCATATCATACTTAAGTCCATAATCTACATCTTTAGGATATGCATGTAGATAACATGTTAAATAACCCACTGTCAGTTGGTTTTTATTCTTGACAATTGGGGAGAATAATGTGCTTCTTTAAGCATAATCCATTTTGTGCATAACTTTATTTTACATTCTGCATAGAGTTTCTTTATACTACTTGCGCATAATTAGTTACACATATAGCAAAAATTACAAAAAATTGAGCACTTGCACTTCTTTCACACATCTGCTTGTTTACTATTATTGTTTACTATTATTGGTCTTTACACCTTCCCTTCATGGGAGGTTTATTGCTGGGTTAATGCGCTCACGTCTCATTCATTTTTGGAATCTTCACTGTTGCCTCTTGTCCCCCATATTTTTGATAATGCCAAAGAGGGAGAGAAATGTGAATAGCCACAATATATTGTCATCATCAAAAAGGGAGAGATTGTTGGGTTCAGTGCGCCCCCTCGTTGTCTTTGACAATGGTTTTGATGATTTCAATATATTGTGTGTTTTGTGTTTACTCTAAAGTGAAAGCATTGTGCTTTGGTAGCTCTGGATAATTAGTGCTTCCTTGCATATCCTATATGGGTTTTTAATGAACTTACATAAATGCTTGACATTGTGAGTTTTATGTTGAGAAGGTTCAGTTTCCTCTGGACTGAACTTGTAATCCATGTGGATCTTAATGATATGATTTTTTTCATGCTATTTTAAATGGACTTAAATTCCTGAATCTACAATGCTCTCAAATCATTGGATAAATAGACTGAACTTGAATTACCTGCATTGGACTGCTAAGGCAGTTTTTATGGTCTCCTTGGGATGGGTCGACCCCTGGTTTATTGAGCATTGCCTTCTATTTTGGACTGATCCTAAATGTCCTGAAATGTATTGTTTTTATCTGCCTTGGACTGAAATTTAATATTGCTAAATTGGATTTCATTGCGGTGAACTTTCAATGTTAGGATTGAACTTGAAATTGTGAGACTGAACGATGAATTCAAGAGTCGCTTGCACTTAGTGTGTAACATAACTAAATTCAGTTTTGACTTCAGGTTTTAGATTAAGTCAATGATTTGAATTGCAAATGGATGTTCATGTATTTTGACTGTGTAGATTCTACTCATATTGAGTTGGACTAAATTTGCAAATTCATGTGTGAATTGATAGGATATCAAAGTGGTTAAGGTTGAAGGAGTTATGCATATATCATATGGGAAGGTAATCATTCTTGTTGATTGCATTGACCGAAAACTAAATCTGTGTTTTATACAAAGTGCAGGTTGATATGTTCTCAACTAATTGGGTGGATGGTATGTTTCTACACTTGCATTTTGTCCTTTTTGTTTCAATGGATCTTGATGAGCTTTTGTGTGTTGAAATCTATGATCAAATTGCTGTCAATGAATCTCACATGAATGAAGATAAACTACTCAGGAATGCTCATACAAACATGAAATGATGGTGTACTCATGCTTTGTGTTCAGGCTATATTTTCTGAGTGATAGGGAGTTGATATTGGAGCTTTTCATGCATATAATTCAAGGAGTGGTTTGAAATTTAACATGCTTGTCTCTTTCATTGGTTTTTGTTGAAATGTGGCTTAATTCATGCCTATACCATATTTCAATACATGGTTATTTGTTTTTAATGTTTCGGAGTAGTTTTGTAAGGTTTTATTTGAGCTTTATTGAGTTTTCACTTTGTCAGTAAAAGTGTCGACTCATGGAGTCAACACTTATTTCACGGTATGATGTTTGCATTGATTTCTGATATGCTGACAAAAAGTGTCGACTGTGTGGGTCAACACTTTTGTCCTGGTTTGCTTTGTTTTGTTGAAAACAGAACAAGTTGGAAAAAGTGTCGACCCAGTGAGTCGACACTTTTGCCTCGTATCCTGATTTCTTCATCGGGACAGAATCTGCTGAGAAAAGTGTCGACCCCAAGGGTCGACACTTTCTCTGCTGCGTCCGGAACGGGTTTTTCGGATTGGATTCGAAATGCCCATTTCTAGACCCGATGACCATGGCTTTTTACCCTATTGGGCTTAGGGCTTCACCACATGTCTTAGCTGTGGTTTAGAAGGATTTTATGGATGCTATTGTGGTCTTTTTGCTGGACTCTTGCTTGGCTATATAAAACCTACGATCTCCATCGAAGGAAACCAAGGAGGGATAATACATTTCTTTCTTGCACAGGTGAAAGAGAGAGAGGAGCTGGAGAGGGCTTTCAAGCTATATTTGATCTCTTCCCGTCGAGATTTGAAGGCTGTTGATGAAGAGAGTTGCAAGCGGAACGAAGCGACGAATCTGAAGACATCTTCATCGCGAGAAACAGCTCACATCAACCTGGATATCTAAGGTGTCTACAAAAGGGAAAAATTCTATATCCATCCCTTAATCATTTGAGATATTTGCCATGCTCTATCTTTAATCTAGATGCACTTGAGATCCTACCTTGGTCCTTTGTTTATCAGTTTTGTGCTCCATATATTGCTACGATTTTCATCTTTTGGAATAGATAAAAGCTAATGTACTCCATCCTTTTGCAAGGGACTTTGTGAACAAGGAGGAGGTGCTACGCACCTTGAAGAAAGAGGAAGACAAGGAGGACGCCATCAACAAGAATCGTTCCACTGTGACACATTTTACCAGAGTAGCTCCTGCAGTTTTGGCCAGCTTCCATTTTGTGAACAAAAGCGTTCAGCGCACCCATCTATGCTCTCTATGGGGTTCATTGAAGATTTGAGGGAGAATCTTTAGTCATTCATTTCTACTCTCCTCATTTGATCATAGATCAATATTGTTGTGTTTATTGAATATCCTTTGTGCCATGCTAAACTTGATACATCATTGTGTGTGGGCGGAGCTGTGTCTCCGCGTGGTCTAAGTGTCCAGGGTGTGATCCCCGAACATGTGTGTGTGTGTGCTACGGTGGCAGCGTGTTGGGGCTTGTCCCCGTGTGTGGACATTACTGCGGAAGCCGCGTGTGTGGTTGGGGTTCATCCCCGTGTTGCTACATTCTGTAGCGTGGAGTGAAGCCTCACCCGGTTGGGTGAGGGGTGGATGTAGGGAGCCCGTCGTGGTCCCGAACCACCTTACAAGTCTTGTGTCATGTGTGATTGCCTGTGTGATTGTCATTTCTTCTATCTCCCTTCATAGGTACTTTATATAGGTTTTTAATTCACCACACTGTCACACGCTGCTACCTCCGTTATCCGTGTTGAGCGTAATTCTCTTGATTGTTGCATTAACTATCCGTGTGAGATCGAAAAGTTTGAGATAACATTGTAATCTCACTTGAGTTTTAGTTAATCATTATAGTTAATTTTACTTCAGTTGTAATTGGGTTAGAAAGATTTTAAAATCCGCCATATTGGTAAGAGGACAATTCAACCCCCCTTCTTGTCCGCCATCTATCAGGGCCAACAGATGGATATAGGACTCAAAGGGCTACAATATATAATTATTTCAGATCTATCCAATAGAAGGATTAGAAATGGAAACGACTGTTCAAAAGGTTTTTTTACTGACTCGGATTACAGACTGTCAGGACAGAACATGATCTGCCTGAGACTGAATTTTGATCGATCTAGACTGGAAAAAGTATGGCTGGAAGAGGGGAATGTGAGGAACACGTATGATTTTTTTTAAAGAATTTTTAGAGAGACTAAGTGGGCAGGAAAAATACAACAACAGGACACTATCCCACAGATCTGCTGATTGGCAGACTGTCAGGGGTGGAACTAAAATACATAGAAAAATAACAAATGGTGGCGGATTGACACAAAAGTTATATGGATGGAAAGCTAACACAAAGAAGAACAATCTCTCGAAATCGCATCACGATCAGAGCTGGGAGCTGGGAGAATCGACCTGTTCTTTAGCTTGTTGTTCTGGATCTCGGAGTTCAGGACAGTAGGGTAAAGAGATGGTTGTGGCGGCTCGTCGGCGGCAGGAACGGAGGCGGCGGTGGCTGGAAATCACATCCATCAGAGGTGATAGAACTTGGAATCCACCAAGTTTATGGCTTCACACCATAAAAATCAGAGCAGTCCAGCTCTAAGGGGAAGAGGGAAGATAGGGGCGCCCTTGGGCTTGCTTGGACCAAATGCTTTTTTTCCTTCATTAATTCTCACAAAATGAAAAATACATGGATTATATAGAAATGTACAAATGACCTAAACTACCCCTAGATCTAGGGTTAGGGAGGGGTAAATAAGGGATAACATTTTTTCCCCCATGTGGTCAAATGACCATATAAAAAAATTACAATAAGCATTAAACTATATTAAAGGGGGGTGCCCCCTTGACTAAGGGGTAAGCATTTTTGAATTTTCTTCCACCTTGTCCCCCCCATGGTCCAAGTCTAATCTTGGACTTTGAACTAGCCCCACATGGACCCTAGATCCTAGGTGTTCCAATGGGAAAGATGGTGGGGGCCCTGCTGGACGTACTGACATTTTACATAGAAACCCAAAGGCCATTTTGCAAAGAAACCCAAAGATTTCTAATGACTAACCCTTTGGCTTATAATGCCTTACAATTGCAAACCCAATTAGCCAAGGATATAAATATAAATAAAAGGACACAAATGCAAAGATAAAATGTTAGTGCTCGGTGTTGATACCCATCAATTCTCACCGGGTGGGAAGAACTCGACCACGTCGAGTAAGGGGTGCGGCTGCTTGTGTGGCTCCCGCGGATCTGTCACTGTACCAAGTAGTGTGAAGTACGCTCCACTCCAAGTAATCGTCACCTGCTCATCCTGTATATATTCGATATGCACATGCTACTGTGGGAATGAGGCTTAGTGGTGGAAATTCCGGGGTGGGGTCACTCTCAAAGCAAGGAGACGGCTCAATGACTCACTAGGAATCACCGCTGGGTGCCTTTATGTGACTAGATCTGAGACAAAGAATGGTAGAGCCGATCCCAAATTCTGGCAATTCTACAACGTACGCATTAGACCCGACTTGCCTTACACTCGAAAGGGACTGACAATGTGAGCGGACATGAGACCGACTATGCAACTCCTAATATGCTCGACACATGCAGACGCACTATGCACTCGACAATCTTGACAAACTGGACATATAAAGAAAGACATGGACTCACACATGACCCTAGATAAACCTACTGTTAGACCGACCCATTCATATGCAATGGTGGACCAGGACATCCGAATGTGTGTCATGCATACACACGACGCAACCAAATGTCGGTAGGATCATGGAGTCCTAGACATCCCAAAATGCACCACTCATGCGCTGATGGCCTAGAGGATTTGGTTGGTTTGGGAGGGCCAGGAGAGCTAAATTCATCTTCTACATCACCCCTATAAGATGGTAATGTGTGTGTCTCTTCCCGAGGAACGGGCTACTTGCTATGCATAGGTTGACTAGCCCGAGTGGGAGGTGTGCGATAGTGGACTCCCTTGAAAAAGTAGAGTAGATGTGGTGGGTCAAGGGGTTCACTAGGGAAGGGGTCGAAGGGATCAAATAATGTGTGACCCCTCGAGCTGGGTTCCCACATGTCACGATCCCACGTTTGGAATTCTTGAAGGTGTAGGTGGTCACCTTCATGCACTGGGGTAGATGGGACGGTGGACTCATATAGTAGATATGGTTCCTCCCTCGGGATAAGTGGAATGAAATACGGCTCGGCCGGCATAGGGAGGAATAAAAGAACCTCCGTGGTGACATGACTCACGGTGCACACGGAGGTAATGGACCCTAAGGCGGGGTGGGTGAAGTTACGACTTGTGGGTTGATCGAAGCCTCGGACCAACATACACGTCAACTTCAATTGCCAATCTAATCCCTTAATAAGGTCACCCAATGTATCAACATAGTGACTAGACCGAAAAGTGATGTGGAATGAGTTGACGGGCACTAGTTGTAGTGCGAGGTACATGGATGGGTAGCAAGACAGTTTAGGGACCAAGCCTATCTTGAGCCAATTAAGTAGTGGCTCGATGATGAATAGCTTTCCAATTAGAAACACGGGTGGCTTTAGCTGAGGTGGCTCCAAATAAAGATCGGAAGGTGGGGGTGGTGGTAATGGAGCTGTCATGGGTGGGGAGGGAATGTCCTCCCTGAGGGGAAGAGGTCCTCGGGGTGGCACCGGGTTGGGAGGCTCGGGCAGGAGTCAATCAAGTTGAGTACACATCCTATCCAACTGATGCGACATGATTTTGAAGAGTTCGGCAACGGTGGGGGTTGGATTAGGGGCATCATGGTGGACTCGCTCATGGTCTCTCGGCCTAGTCGTGGGTTTAGGCTCATCGACATGCGTGGCTCCTTGCCTCTGACTATGACTCACTTGGTTGGAGGTGATTGGGTGGGGTCGGTTGGAGGTGATTGGGCCGAGTAGGTAGACCCTTCTAAGCTCGCCCTTCATCTCTCGCCACGACTCTATGGGCCATTGGCTCGTAATTTCCCTCAAGTATTCTATGTCCCTCCATTTTTTGGCGGCTTCATAAAAAAGTCACCTTGTGGCAAAGTCGACTTGCATGGCATCGGACATAATGTAACACTCAAAGTATTTATCCATAGCGGCATCCCACTCTAGGTAGTCGCTCGGGACCGTGGAGCCATAGAATTCCGGGGCTTCGGGCCTACGGAGGGGGTGGGGTTGGGTTTCCCATCCTTGGGTGTGTCGCCACCATGCATATGACGTGGGCTTTTGGGGATCCATGGGACACGGGGGAGCTATAGGATGGCCATGCCGACACTCGGTGACAAGATGAACTGACTAGACATGACCTTTAAACAACAATGCAAAGTTGGAATGCAGACTCAACTACAAACGTAGACTCAACCAATATCCAGTATGTGGCGGAGGTATGATCTAAAGACTGAACTCACGCAAGTGTGCAACCTTACCAATAGGCGTAACCTATCGTTCTGGGAACACCTTTTGATATACCGGGTATAGGAATGCAATACGACACCTTGGACCGACTACTCTGGACTTGACTTAGCTCTGATAGCAATTTGATGCGGGACGGGATGCGAACCTGGGACTCTAGCTCGTGGACATCCCTAAGTGAGGGAAACGCGTGGATCTACGCGGTTGAGAAACTAACAATGAGTCGAGGGTATCGACTTTCTGCGTACTCGGATCGAGTCACGGGACGGGTTCCACACACTCACTCTCGCAGCGGTGATTGAAATAATATAACAATCTAATTAACTTATCACTCAAGCAGCGACATATAAAAGTATATTCGAGTAAAGCAAATGCCAAAGTGGGGAGCGAAAATGATACCTCCACGCTCCGGGCGTGGGAAAGACGACCATGGCCGAAACTCGTATTCCTGGTGTACCAATATTAACAATACTTACATAAATGATTTTATTGCCCACTCCACGCAGCGAGGTAAAGGGTGACAATAATAACCCGGGAATACCAAGCTTGGGTTGACGGGCAGCAATTTGGAATGCTCTCGGGCCGGAGACGGGCTGCTGGTCCGGCTCGGTTCTGCGGGGTCCTCGAACAATAGGCGGGTCCAGCTGCTGGGACAGTGGCACCCGGGCGTCTCCTTGCTGCGGCGGCTAGCTGGGACGCTGTAGGGGGGTTGCCGATCGATCACCGGGAGCGGCGGTCGCCGAAGGTATCCGAGCGTATTTTTGCTGGAATTATCTGATGGCTGCTTTGCTGGCCTGTTCTCGGATCAGAAATGCACGCCTCCACGAAAAGAATTTTTACGCCCAGATGTAGTTTCGGATCGAGGAAAAATTGATACCGATGGATAAAGGACTCAAAGGTCTACAACATATAATTATTTCAGATCCATCTAGTAGACGGATTAGAAATGAAAACGACTGTTCTCAAGGTCTTTTTACTGACTCGGATTACAGACTGTCAGGATAGAACAGGATTTGCCTGAGACGGAATTTTGACCGACATAAAAATGATGAATCTAGACTCTGGGAAAATTATGGCTGGAAGAGGGGGATGTGAGGAACACGTATGATTTTTTTGAGAATTTTTAGAGAAGACTAAGTGGGCGGGAAAAATACAACAACATGCCTCTATCCCGAAGATCTGCTGATTGGCAAACTGTCAGGGGTGGAACTAAAATACGGGAAAAAATACCAATTGTGGCGGATTGACCCAAAAGTTATATGGATGGAAAGCTAACACAAAGAGGAACAATCTATCAAAATCGCAGCTCGATCAGAGCTGGGAGCTGGGAGAACCGACTTGTTCTTTAGCTTGCTGTTCTGGATCTCGCAGTTCATGACAGCAGGGTAAAGAGATGGTTGTGGCGGCCCGTCGGCGGCACGAAGGGAGGCGGCGGCGGTGGTGGCTGGAAATCACATCCAGCAGAGGTGATAGAACTTGGAATCCACCAAGTTTATGGCTCACACCATAGAAATCAGAGCAGTCCAGCTCTAAGGGGAAGAGGGAAGATAGGGGCACCCTTGGGCTTGCTTGGAGCAAAGGCTTTTTTTCCTTCATTAATTCTCACAAAATAGAAAATACATGGATTATATAGAAATGTACAAATGACCTAAACTACCCCTAGATCTAGGGTTAGGGAGGGGTGATGCGCTCAGCACCCATTGTTTAAAAATATAGTGCCACACAATTTCAATATTTATAAATCTGCACTCACTCACTTAAATGGATTTGAAAACATGAGTAAAGTGGTAAGAACGGGTCGATCCCACAAGGAGAAATATTTTCATTTAAGCATGAGTTGAAAAATTCTTATATTTGAAAGCTCCAAATTTTGAGTGAGATTTAACTAATTGAAAAATAAAATTGCATGAAAACAAATGAATCTAAAGAAATAACAAAATAAAATGTGAAATAAAATAGACGAATTGGGATAGATTTGATGCGGCCATGGTGTGATAACGGCGTCGTCTCCTCGAGCCTTTGATTTACGAGTCGTCGGGAACGGCTACGTACACTCGACCGGATCGGAACTGCTTCTCTTGACTGTCTTTGGAAGAATTTTAGAAAATGATAGAAATAGAATTGTGGAAGAATATTAGAGAGATGGAGAAGGATTATGCAACAAAATTAAATAAAACTAGAATGCAACGTAAATTAAATCAAATCACAAATGCATACAAATTGTAACATTACAATAATGTTGAACAAATACAAAGAGAAATAAAATGAGAAATCCTAATCCTAAACTGAGGACTAAGAGTGGAGGGAGGGTGGAGGAGAATGAAGCTATCTACGTAATATGCCTACTGCCTATTGCCTATTAGGGAGGGAAGTGTCTCTCATGACCTCTTTATATAGCCTCCAAAATATCACTGTTCTCCCATGTGAACACCCCAAACCCATTTTCTTTAAAGACTGCTTTCTCTCTTCTTTGCGGCCTACACCGTCGACAATGTGTAAAATCCTTCTAGGCCGCAATCCTGTGTGAAGCCCGGCTTGTTTTGCGGCTTTGACCGCTCTCCCGCGTCGGTAGCCCATTCTCTACTTGGCTTGAAACTTGCCATTCTGACGTACATTGAAGACCACGTGGAGAAGTGCCCAACCACATCGGCCATTCCATGTGAAGCTGAAGGCCTCCTGCTGTTTGTGTGAATGTTTGGTGGGCCCGCGTGTGAAGCCAAAGGCCTGCATAAAGACCCGTGTTGCTGAAGCCGCTGACATGCGTTAGGCTTTTGACCGCGGCAAGCCCACCTCCACGTGAGCACCCAGCCGACTTGGAGAATCTTTTCCCTTGTTGCATGTATTGAAGCCTTTTGTCTTCACGTGATGAAGCCACTTGTGCATTTGAAGAATCCCTGTCTGCATGGCCCAACGTGTGGATGCCTTTAGCTTGCTAAGGAAGCCCCCAAACCAAGTGACATTGAAGCCTCGTTGCTTTGAAGTTGAATGAAGCCTTTGGTGCTTTGCATGGCTGCTCAAGTGGAGAGCCATTCTCCTGTCATACACTCATATGTATTATATATATATATATATTACATATATATATAATACATTTAGATATAATACACACACATATATATAATACACACACACCTATATATATATATAATACATATATATAATACACACACACACATATATATATATATTTAATACACACACATATATATATATAATATATAATACATATATATAGTACACACACATATATATAATATATAATACATATATATAGAATACACATATATATATAATACACAGACATATATATAATACACACACACATATATAATACATATATATATATATAATACATATGAGTGTATATATATATATATATCTATTGAATGATCAATAAATTTTTGTTGTTATTTTTTTCTTTTGAAACAATCCCATGGGCATTTGGATGTGGGAATGAATTTTGGCCCATTATTGTGCAAATTTGATGTAGATTTTCTTTATTGCCAACTTCCTCTTTCGAGTACTTGTAAAATAAGAAATTTATTTATCAAATTATGATTGCTTTCATGAAACGACACATTTTGATTTAAAATCACGATTAAGTGTGATAAGTGCATAGTGATGCATATTAAAGCTCATAAAAGTGTGTTATAACATTAATTAACATGTAAAATTACACACTTATCACACCCCAACTTACTCATTATTAGTCCCTTAACAATGCAAACAATTAAAAATTATGGACCAACAAGAGTTTTACAAAGTTTAAACTTTCATATCGAGTTATGCCTTCATAGAATCAACTACAGATTAGGAATTCGGAATCATTAACACATACTAGCCTTATGTAGGAAATTATGGCACTTGATCAAGAATTCTAATTAAAATTCAGTAGCACTTGTGCATGTGAATTGCTAAGTCCACAATGAAGATAATTGCATCCCCCATTTGCTATTTCGAACAAGTGTCTTTCAACCCTGCACTTCTTTAATCAGAGCATTACAAATACTAGCTTTTGTCTGCCTTATTATTTCGTCCCCTTTGGGATCTTTTTATTTTATTTTTTCTATACACATGATGCTGCACTACCCTTCTCTGTTTAACACGAACCTCGACTGTTGCCTTAGGAGAAGCAGGCCCGGTTTCACAGATCAAGGTTCCCTTTTCCTTTTGACACGAACCTCAACACGTCTTAGGTGAAGTAGACCCGGTTACTCATATTCAGGGCATTTTTCATGGTGCCTTTTTCTCATTTTTTTCACTACTTTTGATACATAACATGACAGAAAGCTTATAAAAGATATCTTCTGTACGAAGTGCAGAATATCAGGCAACATTTCTAAAATAACAGAAGGGTTGTCCTACTTGTTTCATTAGCGTGCAAAGTGATTTTTTTTCTAAAGTGCACATGAACTTTAAAAAGATTCTTATATCAGTTTTCCATGGCTAGATTAGATAAATTTTCCATCATCCTTATCTAGTCATTTTTATTCCAGAATTAGTTTCAATTGAAGCATGAATCATGAAACTCAAAATGGGTTTATTTTGTTTGTTTTCCAACATTTTTTTTCATAGGTAAATGAGGTTGTATATGAATGCAACATCTGTAACATGATTTCCATCCTCCCAACTTAAATGACATTGTCCTCAATGGCATGAATAATATAGAATAATAGAACAATGTAGCCGTAAAATTTGTGAAGGAATGGTACAACCTGACGGGGGTGAACTTCGAAGGGCATCCTTGCTTGAATAACAGGTGGTACTGGGCTTTGAGAATCGGGGCAACAATGCAAGCAATCATCTCTCTCTCTCCCCCAACTTATCTTTTATTCACACCTGTAAAATAAAAACACAAACACACGAAAAACTTGGGTTGCCTCCCAAGAAGCCATTTATTAGCACACACAAATCAAGAAAATTATGGGTTGCCTCCCAGAAGCACTAAGTTTTACGTCTTCAGTCAGACGCATAGAAGCTTGATAACCACTGAGTTGATTTTAGAATGAGCCACCAAAGAATTTTGTTCTTGCCAAAATTTTCTATCTCATGCCCTGAGAGATATAACGGTAACCGGTGAGTATAAGGGCAAAGCATATATTGGGGTGGAGACATTGCTAAAGGACCACCCCAATCAGAGAATAGAAGAGGAACGTTGGGAAAAATCATGTCATCAATTATGAATTATTCCTCCGGAGAATCCGTGGGATCAGATAAATCAGCATGTAGAACAAGGTTGGACTAATCGACCGGAAGAATTTCAAAAGAATCACCGTGGTCAAGATTTGGCATGAGCTCTACCCTCTCCTCTAGATTGAAAGTATCATGCGGCACACTAAATTCATTCAATTCCTCATTTACCCCAACTTTATTGTTCAAATAAATGTTCAATTCTTGTTCCATCTTCACTGCTTCTTCCTTCCCATCTTCAAAGAAAATTTCCTCAAATTCAGAGAGAGACATGTGATTAAAGATTTGAAGTTCAGTATACTCTTCCTCTCCCCCTAACTGGAGATCATCCACCTCTCTAGCACTCTCCTCACAAGGATCATCAAGCACAAGCTGATCATTCATTAAATCATCACCTTCATCTATTTCTTTTTCAACACATTCCTCAATCTCCTCAAATTTTCTAGGTTCCTCATTCAACTTTTTCTGACAAGATCTCTCCATAATTCCTTTATTAAGATTAATTGGAGTGTTATGCTCTTGGGGAATCCTAGATTGATCATAGTCATCATAAGGAATTTGATCAGTAGAAATGGGACTAGAATGGCTAAGCACTTGCTCTTCCTCAATCCTCTGGATCGTCTCAATCATCCTATCAATTCGTGTTTGGAGAGATTGACTTTAAAGCATCATTGATTGACAATGTTGATTGAGTGTCATCTCTGAATTAGGATTTGAGGGTAGAGGAAATGAATAGGGAGGCTGTGATTCAAGGGAATAATGTGAAGAGTAATAAGTAGAAGGTGGTGACGAGGACATGGGCCATCCCTCTTGATGCTGGGCTTGATTATAATAATCATTAGAATTTGAGGCCCAAATATGATTTTCATCATTCTCGTCTTCTCCCCCCAACTTAGACTCCTCATTATTTTCCTTGGCCATTAAAAATTGAGATTCATTAGCTTCCCCCAAATATTCCTGATATGGCTGCTTCATATTATCCTCATTATCAAAAATTATTGGAGAGTTGTTGAATTGAGGATTGATGGATGGATCAATCAATGTGATATTATCATCAGGAAATTGATTTTCAAAGTTTTCCATGGGGAGGCTAGTATGTTGGTCCATTTCAAGCTCTCTATCACATTGGTCAAGTTGGGCTTGAATGATTTGGCTCTGAGCTTGAAGGGATTGCTGATTGGCCTAGATGAGTTGAGTCATTTGATTAAACCTGTCCTCGAAATCAGACTCTGGAGGAGCTGGATAGGTTGGGTTGTACTCAGACTGGGGTGAATAACGATCAGAATAAGAATTAGTCTGGTACTGAGGTGAATGTGAATAGATGAGTTGTCCTTGAGAATGGGCTTGATTGTAAGGATCATTAGAATATGAAGCCCAATCTGAAAAGTGTGGGTTTGAAGGATTTTGCATGGGGTCTTGATAATGTGTCCAAGAAGATGATTATTGATTTTCACACATAGGATATGGATTTGTGTGAGAAAAAGTGGTGGAAGAATCCGATGACAATTGACATGGCTCTTAGGTGAAAGATGAATTGTGAACCCCATTGTGGAAGAGTGAAAGAGTTTGATGACAATGGGTAAATGAAGGATTTGAATTTAAATTACTTGTATGGTTGAACATGAAAGAATCTATTAATGGGCCTGAACAAAAGTGGATATGGCAATACAAAAGGCCCAAGAAAGAGTGATATTTTTTTAATGAATTTTTTTCTATTTTAATTTTTTTGTTTTATTTTACAGGAAAATCTTGTTGTTTTATTTTATTTATTTATTTATTTTTTACATACACAAACAAGTTGACACACAATTTATCTAACGACCTAGATGTGACCTAGACCTACAAATAGGATTTCACAAAATGACTAAAATACAACTTAAGTTCACCCTCAATATTTCCACCGGCCAGGTAAGGGGTGGGGTAGTGGGAGGCTCCCCCTACTTTCGTAGGGACCTAATTATGTCAAACCACAGTCCCGCTTAAGGCATTTGCCGTCCGACCGTCTTACCTTAGGCACCGATTTTCACAAGAGGGTAAACTCAAATCGTACTAAAATCACAGTGTGATCCTAGGGCCAATGTCTACTGGCTTTTATTTATGGCTTAGGTCATGCAAAGATGCAAGGGAAATGTGGTTTGTGGGATAAGGAAGGGTGATGAAATCCCTATCTTATGTTATTTAGGGGTATTATCCTTAAAGTGTTTTGAAATGAAATACACACCACAATTTCAAATAAGGGGTTCTTATACAATATGCATGCCAGAATAGGATAAGTAGAACATACCTTGTCCCTCGCAATCATAAAAATGTAATGACAGAACTTAAATAATAAGGAAAAATCCTATATTAAATGATGTATGACCTAAAACATGGATGATGTGGTTTCTACTTTTGAATAAAAATTTTTATTTTTGGTGTAAGTGATTTGTTCTTTTTTTTATAGTTAATGAAACTATCTTGTCAGCACAATTTTTTTTGTTTTGATTTTGTTTTGAATTTTTTTCAATAAGAGACGATTGCAAAAAGTTCTAAAAAATGAAACAAGAAAGACATGCAAATTCAGCACAACATGAAGCCTAAAATGGTATTTTTCTATTTTTTATTTTTTATTAATTTTATAGATTTTTTAAGAATTTTTCAAATTTTTTTTGAAGATTTTTCAGAAATCCGAAAAATAGAACATGTTCTCACGTTTCAGCCCTTTAGCGACGCTTGACTGCTACAGTTCCAGGCATTCAGCGACGCTTCATTTTCTGGGAATTTCAAGTCCGATTTTCCTCTTTATTTGATTTTTTAATTTTTTTCCTTTTTCTTGTAAAATAAAAATAGAAAAATTAATATACAAATATACACATCAAACAGAAGAATATCCAACTATGAAAAATAATTTCCTTCCCCGACAACGGCGCCAAAAATTGACGCGCTCGGCACCCGTCGTTTAAAAATACCGTGCCACATAATTTCAATATTTATAAAACCACACTCACTCACTTAAATGGATTTGAAAACATGAGTAAAGTGGTAGGAACGGGTCGATCCCACGAGGAGGAATATTTTCATTTAAGCATGAGTTGGAAAATTCTTATATTTGAAAGCTCCGAATTTTGAGTGAGATTTAACTAATTAAAAAATAAAATTGCATGAAAACAAATGAATCTAAAGAAATAAAAAAATTAAATGCGAAATAAAATAGACGAATTGAGATAGATTTGGTGCGGCCGTGGTGTGATAACGGTGTCGTCTCCTCGAGCCTTTGATTTACGAGTCGTTGGGAACGGCTACGTACACTCGATCGGATCGGAACCGCTTCTCTTGACCGTCTTTGGAAGAATTTTAGAAAATGATAGAAATAGAATTGTGGAAGAATATTAGAGAGATGGAGAAGTATTATGCAAAAAAATTAAATAAAACTAGAATGTAATGTAAATTAAATCAAATCACAAATGCATACAAATTGTAACATTACAACAATGTTAAAAGAATACAAATGGAAATAAAATGAAAAATCCTAATCCTAAACTAAGGACTAAGAGTGGAGGGAGGGTGGAGGAGAATGAAGCTATCTACATACTATGCCTACTGCCTATTGCCTATTAGGGAGGGAAGTGTAAGGCCCGTGTCTTAATGGATCCTTCGTGGTATTTGTTCTATTAATTGTTCTGGAAATTCCGGCTATTTTTCTGGATTTTTAGGAATTTGTCTGGCATTTTTCCGGATTTGTTCGGAGCTGTTTGAGGGTTATTGAATATTAATAAGATTTTTATATATATAATGATTATATTATATATATATTAATTTTATTTTTATTTTTTATATCTCTCACCCTCACTCTCTCTCTCCCCCGTCGATCTCTCATTTCACCCTCTCCCTCTCTCTCTCCTCCGTGCGGCCACCTCCTCTCCTCTCTTAGGGATCGGGGTCGAGACGGCGTCGGATTGAGATGAGGTTGGCACCGTTGGATTCCTCGCGTCGAGTAGAGCGCGTGGGTGTCCACTTCGGCGTGGATCGGTGATCGTGGGAGCGAGGTGGAGCGTGGAAGCTCCGTGGCTATTCCTCCTTGCATGCGGCCCGTTCGACGGTTTCGGCTTGCGAAAGGTAGGGGGATGGAACCTCGATCTTGCTAGGATCGTTTCCTTTAGCTCGCTTGTTGATTAGCACCCCGTAGCATGCATGATGTTCATATTTCCATTTTTGGGGTTTTAGCCTAAATCTTGAGTTTAATGCGTTTTAGGCCTTGCATGTGCTAGATTTAGATGTTAAATTATTGTCTAGCATGCGTGGTTTGACAGGTTATCAGGTTTTTCGTCGATACCCGGCGTTTTCAGCCGTCCGGGAGGGCTTCGGTTTACAAACCGTACCCGCCCGTAACCCAGGTGCAGTGACGGTCCTGCCAGGAACCGTCACTTGCCCGACGGTCCAAGGTGGACGCGTCACTACCAAATAGCGGCCCAATAGGGGTGCGTTACTTGGAGAGTAACGGTGGGGCTCCCATCCGTTACTCATCAACTGTTTTCCGTGATTTTGGTCAGGCGGTGCGCCCGGCGGCCAGTCGGCCGACCGTCGTTTCGGTCCGACGCGCCTAGACCGGGGCGTTACTTCGCCTGCTACCATTTAGAACGCTGATAGGTGGTTTGAGCCTCGGGTGGATGTGACGGCGGTGACCCCACGCGTCGCTTCGAAGTAACGCGCAGGGCCCTTACCGTTACATGCCCTTGGTGCCTCTTGAGCTGGAACCCTGAAGGGAGTGACGGATGGGGACTGGAGCGTCATTCTTGAAGTAACGCGCCGACCCCCGACCGTCGTTTGCATGTGGCGCGTGGGTCCTTGACCGCCACTTCCCTGATGGCTGCAATATATTCCCAGCCCATTGCTTATGCGTTCCGTTCTATATTCATGCCATAGTTGTATTGTTTTACTATATTGTGGCGTGTTTTATGTGCCAATAGAGTAGCTTTTCTTTCCAGGCAATGGAGCCACTGTTGTTGCCCTAAGGTCTGTTGAGTACCGACCCGCTTGAGGATGGCGGAGGGGTATATTTCCCATTCACGGTTTGTAAGCTAGTTCCGTGGGCTCCCAGCCAATGGTAGCGTCCTGCCAAGGGAGAAAACTAGTTAGAGGGCCTGGCTCAGGCTAGAGTCAGTGTGTGCACACATGGTCGGAGACTGTGGACTGATGCCGACGGGTGTCACTCCGACTGGTCACTTGGTCTGGTACTGTTTGCGCGCTTAGCTTGTCGCTTGTCGACTGCGAGTGCTTGAGACGCAGTGTAAGCCGTCAGTGGACGCTTCTGGTTTCTGCTCCAGTGGTTGTCCTTCCTTGTTGCTTGGACTAGTTGCAGCTCATTCTAATTGGTAGTTTTAGCTTTAATCGCTTGCATTTAATTAGTAGCGGCATGTGTTAGCTGTTATACTTGCTTAGATAGAGTTTACAGCTTTCTTGTGATTAGATGTTCATGCCATTGCCTGTGTATTTATTTGAATGCATGCTTTAATTGCTGTTAATTATGCATGTTCGCTTGTTTAGTGCGAGGTAGGGATCCGCGTGACCCCTACTGAGTCTGGCTGTGACTCACCCTTCTCCTTTCAGGTGAGCCGCGCCCGACATCTCCCGGAGTTTAGCGTGCTGTTTCGGGACCGTTCCTTAGCTGCCAGCTGTGCACGAGCTGCCTTTTTGAGGCTTGTGTTGTACTTTTGCCGGGGTATGCCCCGCGTAGTTGTGCCCTGTGGACTAGTGTTTGTGACTCTAGACTAGTTATATATATCACTCTGGTTATTTTAAATTGCTTCCGCACTTGTGTTTAAATCTTAAATACTTATTTGTATTGCGCGCCCCAATTCGCAATTAATTATGCATATTCCTCAGCTAACCCCCCACTAACCCTTCAGGGGCCTCATCAGCCTCTTGGGTGGCCTCCCCAGTTCTTGGTGTCGGTATACCGATGTTATCGGTATATCGGTATCCTGAACTCTGGGTCGTCACAGGTGGTATCAGAGCTTGAAGTTGAGGATTTGCGTAAAGAATTGGAATTGACGCTTGGTCCAGAGCTAGTCCTGTTGTTGTCTCTTGCTGGCATAGGATGTTTTCCGTATGATTGATGGATTTCATTGTTGATTGTGTTTCTGGCAGCATAATTATGCCGCCTCGTCGAGGAAGACCTCCTCGAGCTCCTCGTGTTCCTCGAGATGCGCCCAGGGAAGATAGCGGTTCTGCACCTCCTCCTGCAGTTCCCGCTGTTCCTGTCGTTCCAGTTGCTCCTCCAGTGCCGATCGTTCAAGCTGAAGTGCCTGGCAGTCGAGGCAAGGCTTTGAAGGAATTTCTGATGTTCAATCCGCCTGCTTTCGATGGCCAAGCTGATCCAGAAGTCGCGAGGCAATGGATGGATGCGATAGAGCGTGTTTTTGTTTCGATGGAGTGTGCTGAAGATGAGAAAGTCATGCTCGCTGCCTTTCAACTCCAGGGTACGTCCATTGCGTGGTGGAAAGCCGAGTGGCAGATTTCCTTTCGATCCAGACCTCTTCGGCAAATCACTTGGGCAGAGTTCGTTGCTGCTTTTGAGCGTGCCTATACTCCTGCCTGCTTGCAGATGGATAAGATGTATCGGTTTATGGAATTGACCCAGGGCAGTATGACCGTGCTTCAGTACAGGAATAAGTTCTTGGAATTGGGTCAGTATGCGCCCCATGTGCTGGCCAGTGAAGCTTTGAAGACCCAGCAATTCTTGCGAGGGTTGAGGCCAGAGTTGAAGATGCCGTTGATAGCGAGTCGTGTTGCGGATCTCGATACTGCGTGCCAGACAGCTGTAGCTTTAGAGCTGGAGATGGCGAGACCGGGTGGATATCCCCAGGCAGGGTCAGTGCAGCCGGTGGCTCAGGTTCAGCAGACTTACCGACAGCCCGTGCCTAATGTTCCTTCGGTCCAGTCAGAGGTTTCCAGTGCTTCCTCTCCTTCTAAGCCCAAGTTCAAAAGGTTCAAGAAGAAGAAGAAGTTTGTTCAGCAGCCGTCCGGTGCAGATTCTGTTCAGCAGCCGACAGCACCTTCTTCTCAAACTCGACAGAGCTCAGCTGCTAGTCAGCCGTGGACGTGTCGGAGATGCGGTGGTCATCATAAGGGCCAACCGTGTTCTCTTCCTGTTGTTTGCTTTAGGTGTGACCAGCCAGGTCATGTGGTTCGAGATTGCCCGCTGAGGCCGAATCCATTGCAAGCTCCTCAGTTTTCTCAACCTCAGCCGCAGTTTAGACCTCCTGCACCTCAAGCTCCACAGCAATTTTTCTCTCAGGCGTCGGCGTCTTCTCAGCAATCTTCAGTTGGTTCTAAGAAGCAGAAAGGCAAAGTTTCTCATTTGACAAGAGCTGATGCTGCTGCGTCCCATCTTGTGGAAGGTACGATTATGCTTTATGGTCATGCAGCTCATGTCTTATTTGATTCTGGTGCTTCTCACTCTTTTATTTCGGAGGATTTTATGGCTTGTATTGAGGAACCCACTTCTGAGCTGTCTTGTGAGTTGTTTGTGGAATTGCCTTCTGGAGATTTCATGGTTACTCCCTTGTGTTTGGATGAGTCTCCTGTGATGATTGATGATCACCAGTTGCCGGCGAGATTGTATGCGTTGCAGCTGGCAGATTATGATGTTATTCTGGGAATGGATTGGTTGGAGCATTATGGAGCTGTGGTTGACTGCAGATCGAAGAAAGTCTATTTTCAGCCCCAGGGAAAATCAGCCTTTTATTTTCAAGGTATTCGATCCCGTTCTTCTCGTATGATTATTTCTGCTATTCGAGCCTATAGGTTGCTTAGCGCAGGTTGTCAGGGATTCCTTGCTTCAGTGGTGGCTGTTGAAAAACCACGACGGGATGTTTGTGATATTCCGGTTGTCTGTGAGTTCCCTGATGTGTTTCCTGACGAGTTGCCAGGCTTACCCCCAGAGCGAGAGATTGAGATGGTGATTGAACTGATTCCAGGTACTGGCCCCTTAGCAAAGCCGCCGTACCGAATGGCTCCAGCTGAATTGAAAGTACTGCGTGCACAGCTACTAGAGTTACTGGAGAAGGGTTATATTCGTCCCAGTTTTTCTCCGTGGAGTGCCCCAGTACTGTTTGTGAAAAAGAAAGATGGAAACCTGAGGCTTTGTATTGATTACAGGCAGCTGAATCAGGCGACTATCAAGAATAAGTATCCGCTCCCCAGGATTGATGATTTGTTTGACCAGTTACAGTCTGCTGCTGTCTTTTCACGGATTGATCTCCGATCTGGCTATTTTCAGTTGCGGATCCGGGAATCTGATATGGAGAAGACTGCTTTCAGTACTCGATATGGTCACTTTGAATTTTTAGTCATGCCGTTTGGTTTGACTAATGCCCCAGCAGCCTTCATGGATCTAATGCAGCGTATCTTTCGTCCATTTCTGGACCATTTTGTGGTGATCTTTGTTGATGATATCTTGATATATTCTGCCTCTGTTGATGAACATGTGCAGCATTTGAGGATCGTTCTGCAGACTCTAAGAGATCACGAGCTTTATGCGAAGCTCAGTAAATGTGAATTCTGGCTTCGGGAGATTCATTTTCTTGGCCATGTGATTTCTAGTGATGGAGTAGCAGTAGACCCTGCAAAGATTGATGCCGTTTTGAGTTGGCAGAGACCGAGGACCATCACGGAGATACGAAGTTTTTTAGGATTGGCTGGATATTACCGCAGATTCATTCAGGATTTTGCGAAGATTGCAGCACCGATGACTAAATTGACACGGAAGGGTGTGCCATTTGTCTGGTCGGATCAGTGTGAGGCTAGCTTTGTTGAATTGAAAAGGCTGTTGACTTCTTCTCCAGTGTTGACTTTGCCTTCCGACTCGGGTGGTTTTCTTGTTTGTACAGATGCGTCTCGAGTAGGTTTGGGTGCAGTGCTGATGCAACATGGTAAGGTTATCGCATATGCATCTCGGCAATTGAAACAGCATGAAGGAAATTATCCCACTCATGATCTAGAGCTAGCTGCAGTTATTTTTGCCTTGAAGATCTGGAGACATTATCTGTATGGTGAGAAATTTCAGATTCTTACTGATCATCAGAGTTTACAGTATATTTTCTCCCAGAAAGATCTGAATCTCAGGCAGAGGCGATGGATGGAATACATGAAAGATTATGACTTTACACTCTCCTATCAGCCAGGTAAAATGAATGTTGTGGCTGATGCTCTGAGCAGGAAAGTACAAGTCAGTCATTTGTTGCTTCATGAATGGAAATTGTGGGAACAGCTTCCGAGCGAGGCATTGTGTGTAGAGATTCCTGCCGATCCGAGGATGGCAGTTTGTGCTAGCTTGGTTTTGGGTTCAGCTTTGTATCAGCAGATTCTAGAAGCCCAACAAGCTGATTCTGATTTGGCCCGTGTTATATCAAGATATGATGTGGAATTTGATGACGAGCTGGTCGTCAGTTTCCAGGGCAGATTGTATATTCCTGTTGATGATGATTTGAGGAATGAGATTTTGAGTGAAGCCCATGGTTCCCGTTTTGCTATTCACCCTGGTGTCACCAAGATGTATCAGAATTTGAAGAAGCAGTTCTGGTGGCCCGGCATGAAGAAGGACATGGCTATTTTTGTTTCTAAGTGCTTGACTTGTCAGTTAGTTAAAGCCGAACATCAAAAGCCAGGTGGTCTGCTTCAGCCATTGGAAATTCCGATGTGGAAATGGGACCATGTTACTACAGATTTTGTGGTGGGTTTGCCTCGAACTTCTCAAGGTTTTGATGGAATCTGGCTGCTTGTCGACAGATTGACGAAAACCGCCAGATTGTTGCCAATTAAAGTCACTTGGAGTGTGCAGAGATTGGCCGAGCTCTATGTGCAGAAGATCGTGCCATTGCATGGAATTCCTGTTTCACTTGTGTCAGATCGTGACCCGCGTTTTACCTCTGGCTTCTGGCGTAGTTTCCAGAAAGCTTTGGGCACTGAGTTAGCTTTCAGTTCAGCGTATCATCCACAGTCAGATGGACAGTCAGAGAGAACTATTCAGACTTTGGAAGACATGCTGAGATCGTGTTGCCTTGATTGGCAAGGTTCGTGGGGTCAGCATTTGCCACTTGTTAAGTTTGCTTATAATAACAGTTTTCACTCCAGTATTGGCATGGCTCCTTATGAAGCGCTGTATGGTCGTCCTTGTCGTACTCCTCTGAACTGGTTTGATGTTGGGGACCGACTGTTGACAGGACCGGACATGGTACAACAGTGTTCTGATGTGGTTCGTCTGATCAGACAGAGATTGTTGACGGCTCAGAGTCGACAGAAAAGTTATGCAGATCGGCGCAGACGTCCACTACAATTTGAGCCAGGAGATATGGTGTTTGTTAAAATATCTCCAATGAAGGGTGTTTCCAGGTTCGGGAAGCGTGGAAAGCTTAGTCCGCGGTATGTTGGCCCTTTTCTGATTGTTGAAGCTATTGGTTCAGTGGCTTATCGTTTGCAACTGCCGGCGGCCATGCAAGCTATTCATAATGTGTTCCACGTGTCTCAGTTGAGGAAATATGTGTCTGATGCTTCTCATGTTCTCGATGATTCAGTGTGGCCCGAGGTGACTGCTGATTTGTCCACGCCAGAGTTTCCTATCCGAATTGAAGACCGTCGTGAGCAGCGGTTGAGAAATAAGGTTATTCCTCTGGTAAGGGTTGCTTGGCAGCGTCACTCTGGTAACGAGTCTACTTGGGAGCGTGAAGATGAGATGCGTCAGCTTTTTCCTTTCTTGTTCCAGTGAGGTATAAGTCCTTTCTCAGTTTCCTCCTTTTCGGTTATTGTAAATTTCGAGGGCGAAATTTCTGTAAGGAGGGAGGGACTGTAAGGCCCGTGTCTTAATGGATCCTTCGTGGTATTTGTTCTATTAATTGTTCTGGAAATTCCGGCTATTTTCCTGGATTTTTAGGAATTTGTCTGGCATTTTTCCGGATTTGTTCGGAGCTGTTTGAGGGTTATTGAATATTAATAAGATTTTTATATATATAATGATTATATTATATATATATTAATTTTATTTTTATTTTTTATATCTCTCACCCTCACTCTCTCTCTCCCCCGTCGATCTCTCATTTCACCCTCTCCCTCTCTCTCTCCTCCGTGCGGCCACCTCCTCTCCTCTCTTAGGGATCGGGGTCGAGACGGCGTCGGATTGAGATGAGGTTGGCACCGTTGGATTCCTCGCGTCGAGTAGAGCGCGTGGGTGTCCACTTCGGCGTGGATCGGTGATCGTGGGAGCGAGGTGGAGCGTGGAAGCTCCGTGGCTATTCCTCCTTGCATGCGGCCCGTTCGACGGTTTCGGCTTGCGAAAGGTAGGGGGATGGAACCTCGATCTTGCTAGGATCGTTTCCTTTAGCTCGCTTGTTGATTAGCACCCCGTAGCATGCATGATGTTCATATTTCCATTTTTGGGGTTTTAGCCTAAATCTTGAGTTTAATGCGTTTTAGGCCTTGCATGTGCTAGATTTAGATGTTAAATTATTGTCTAGCATGCGTGGTTTGACAGGTTATCAGGTTTTTCGTCGATACCCGGCGTTTTCAGCCGTCCGGGAGGGCTTCGGTTTACAAACCGTACCCGCCCGTAACCCAGGTGCAGTGACGGTCCTGCCAGGAACCGTCACTTGCCCGACGGTCCAAGGTGGACGCGTCACTACCAAATAGCGGCCCAATAGGGGTGCGTTACTTGGAGAGTAACGGTGGGGCTCCCATCCGTTACTCATCAACTGTTTTCCGTGATTTTGGTCAGGCGGTGCGCCCGGCGGCCAGTCGGCCGACCGTCGTTTCGGTCCGACGCGCCTAGACCGGGGCGTTACTTCGCCTGCTACCATTTAGAACGCTGATAGGTGGTTTGAGCCTCGGGTGGATGTGACGGCGGTGACCCCACGCGTCGCTTCGAAGTAACGCGCAGGGCCCTTACCGTTACATGCCCTTGGTTCCTCTTGAGCTGGAACCCTGAAGGGAGTGACGGATGGGGACTGGAGCGTCATTCTTGAAGTAACGCGCCGACCCCCGACCGTCGTTTGCATGTGGCGCGTGGGTCCTTGACCGCCACTTCCCTGATGGCTGCAATATATTCCCAGCCCATTGCTTATGCGTTCCGTTCTATATTCATGCCATAGTTGTATTGTTTTACTATATTGTGGCGTGTTTTATGTGCCAATAGAGTAGCTTTTCTTTCCAGGCAATGGAGCCACTGTTGTTGCCCTAAGGTCTGTTGAGTACCGACCCGCTTGAGGATGGCGGAGGGGTATATTTCCCATTCACGGTTTGTAAGCTAGTTCCGTGGGCTCCCAGCCAATGGTAGCGTCCTGCCAAGGGAGAAAACTAGTTAGAGGGCCTGGCTCAGGCTAGAGTCAGTGTGTGCACACATGGTCGGAGACTGTGGACTGATGCCGACGGGTGTCACTCCGACTGGTCACTTGGTCTGGTACTGTTTGCGCACTTAGCTTGTCGCTTGTCGACTGCGAGTGCTTGAGACGCAGTGTAAGCCGTCAGTGGACGCTTCTGGTTTCTGCTCCAGTGGTTGTCCTTCCTTGTTGCTTGGACTAGTTGCAGCTCATTCTAATTGGTAGTTTTAGCTTTAATCGCTTGCATTTAATTAGTAGCGGCATGTGTTAGCTGTTATACTTGCTTAGATAGAGTTTACAGCTTTCTTGTGATTAGATGTTCATGCCATTGCCTGTGTATTTATTTGAATGCATGCTTTAATTGCTGTTAATTATGCATGTTCGCTTGTTTAGTGCGAGGTAGGGATCCGCGTGACCCCTACTGAGTCTGGCTGTGACTCACCCTTCTCCTTTCAGGTGAGCCGCGCCCGACATCTCCCGGAGTTTAGCGTGCTGTTTCGGGACCGTTCCTTAGCTGCCAGCTGTGCACGAGCTGCCTTTTTGAGGCTTGTGTTGTACTTTTGCCGGGGTATGCCCCGCGTAGTTGTGCCCTGTGGACTAGTGTTTGTGACTCTGGACTAGTTATATATATCACTCTGGTTATTTTAAATTGCTTCCGCACTTGTGTTTAAATCTTAAATACTTATTTGTATTGCGCGCCCCAATTCGCAATTAATTATGCATATTCCTCAGCTAACCCCCCACTAACCCTTCAGGGGCCTCATCAGCCTCTTGGGTGGCCTCCCCAGTTCTTGGTGTCGGTATACCGATGTTATCGGTATATCGGTATCCTGAACTCTGGGTCGTCACAGGAAGTGTCTCCTATGACCTCTTTATATAGGCTCCAAAATATCACTGTTCTCCCATGTGAACACCCCAAACCCATTTTCTTTAAAGACTACTTTCTCTCTTCTTTGAGGCCCGCACCGTCGACAATGTGTGAAATCCTTCTAGGCCGCAATCCTGTGTTAAGCCCGGCTTGTTTTGCGGCTTTGATCCCTCTCCCGTGTCGACAGCCCATTCTCTACTTGGCTTGAAACTTGCCATTCTGACGTACATTGAAGACCACATGGAGAAGTGCCCAACCACGTCAGCCATTCCATGTGAAGCCGAAAGCCTCTTGCTGTTCGTGTGAATGTTTGATGGGCCCACGTGTGAAGCCAAAGGCCTGCATAAAGACCCGTGTTACTGAAGCCGCAGACATGTGTTAGGCTTTTGACCGCGGCAAGCCCACCTCCACGTGAGCACCCAGCCGACTTGGAGAATCTTTTCCCTTATTGCATGTATTGAAGCCTTTTGTCTTCACGTGATGAAGCCACTTGTGCATTTAAAGAATCCCTGTGTGCATGGCCCAACGTGTGGATGCCTTTAGCTTGCTAAGGAAGCCACCAAACCAAGTGACGTTGAAGCCTTGTTGCTTTGAAGTTGAATGAAGCCTTTGGTGCTTTGCATGGCTGCTCAAGTGGAGAGCCATTCTCCTGTCATACACTCATATTATACATATATATAATGCACACACACACACACACACACACACACACACACACACACACACACACACACACACACACACACACACACACACACACACACACACACATATATATATATATATATATATATATAATACAAATATATAATACACACACATATATATAATACACACACACACACATATATATATATATTATATATATATAATACATATATATATATATATATATATATATATATGTAATACATATGAGTGTATATATATATATATATCTATTGAATGATCAATAAATTTTGTTGTTATTTTTTTTTCTTTTGAAACAATCCCATGGGCCTTTGGATGTGGGAATGAATTTTGGCCCATTATTGTGCAAATTTGATGTAGATTTTCTTTATTGCCATCTTCCTCTTCCGAATACCTGCAAAATAAGAAATTTATTTATCAAATTTTGATTACTTTTATGAAACGACACATTTTGATTTACAATCGTGATTAAGCGTGATAAGTGCATAGTGATGCATATTAAAGCTCATAAAAGTGTGTTATAACATTAATTAACATGTAAAATTATACACTTATTAAGGGGCAAATACGGGATAGCATTTTTGACGCGGACGATGTCGGAGGACGGATCGACGGCAGCTCCGGGACGCGAACAGGACGGGATAGTTCCTGTCTCGCACAGCTCGGCCTCACACCGGGCAGTCTCTCACGGGGCGACACTTGGATCTCAAAAAAGAAGAAAAGAGGGAAGGGAAGCACAAGATGGCCAAAGCACCTACGTGGGTTTCAAAATCTTGATTCATTCGTATGTGTAGAGCAACACCCTTAGCCTCCCTTATATAGGAAACGTTTATGACAACCATACCCTCAAACTTACCTAATTGTGTTTATGCCCTAGCCTAATAAAACAAAACCCAACAACCCACCTTTGACTTGTGGGTTTAATGAAAATAAAATACACATGTCTTTTGACCAACCTTGCCTAATAAAATAAAAGTAAATATACATGTAGTAATACATGTATTTTACACACGTATATACTCAATACTCAAATACGTTCAAATACACACAAATATCTACTCAGGATGCCGGGTCTTCGAGTGAGTCTCCGAGCCACAAGCTCAGTGCAGTCGGGGCAGTGCGGCGTCGGCTCCGAGTAGTGGACCCGGTAGTGGACCCGATGGTGTCCCCACTAACCTTCCCGGGGTGGCTAGAACTCGACTCCGTCGAGTAAGGGGGGACACTACTGTGATAGTGCTCCAGTAGATCTGGATCGAGGCGCTGGAGATCTTCCCGGTCGATCAACGAATCATCAGAAGGTGGTTAGTCCCGCCAGTGGATAAGGTAGCGCTGGTACACCCTGGTCCGTGTAGTGGTCACCTGCTTATCCAGTGTCCTCTAAATTTGCTCGCGCGGTGCTCTCGAGGCTTTAGGACGCACAAGGATGGGCTCACTCTCAATGGGAGGAGAAGGCTTGAAAGGGTCACTAGGAATCGTTGTGGGTTCCTTGTAGGCTACTAGGTCTGTCACATTAAATGTAGAGCTCATCTCATATTCGGTAGGTAAGTCCACAACGTACATAAGCGTTGGAGCCAATCTTTCGCTGGATTGGGAAGGGACCATCACTATGGGCTTGCAACTTTTTAACGGCTCCCGAGGAGAGTCGTTCGGGTCGGACCCGTACCATAACCAAGTCACCTTCTTGAAATTCATGATGACGCCAATGCGAATCAGCCAATCGCTTGTAAGTCGCATTGCTGATGTTGATTTGCTTGCTAATTGACTCATGGAGACTCTTAACGTGCTGTGTAAACTCCTCAACTGACTTGGATGTCTTGGACTCAAGTGGGAGGGTAATGAGATCTATGGGTTTCCTAGGTTTGTAGCCATGCACGACCTCAAATGGACTCATATCTATGGACCTATTGATAGAGCTGTTGTATGCAAACTCGGCCCTGGACAAGAGAAGATCCCAGGTGCCAAAATGATCCCCTACAAGACACCTCAATAGATTCCCTAAACTTCTATTGACTGTCTTCCATTCATCCCCTGGTCAGATTCTGACTTAGTGGTGGCCACTTTTCAAGTCAATCTTGGAAAAGATGGTGGCTCCACTCATCATGTCAACCATGTTATCGCGACGGGGAATTGGAAATCTATACTCGACAGTGATTTTGTTGAGGGTGCGGTTGTCAACACACATCCGCCAAGTACCATCTTTCTTTGGTGTGAGCAAGGCAAGGACAGCACATGAGCTCTTGCTAACCCTGAGAAAACCCTTTTGAATAAGGGCCTCGACAATTCTTCGAAGCTCAGCATGCTCCTGGGGGTTCAGTTGGTAAAGGGGAAGGTTGGGTAGGGTGGACCCGGGGACAAGCTCAATAGCGTGTTGTACATCACGCATGGGAGGGAGTCGAGAAGGCAGGTCCTCGGGGACGATGCCTTAGAAGTCTTGCAGTATTGCCGGGACTTCAGTTGGGACTGAGACTCGGGACTCCTTGGGTGTGATGGTGACATCAACAGCCAAAACAGGGGCACCCTCAGCAACCTCTCTGTTTAGCTCACCGACATTTATGGAGTCAAGGCGCCTAACCAGGTCATGACTGTAGACACGTCAAATTTGATAACATTTTGAGCATATCTCCTATCGCACTGCGATGCCCCATTTGACCCTCAAATTTACTTATTTGAGTGGTTTTCCACTCTTTTCTTGAATATCTAACTTCCCCTAATTTTCACACATCTTTTCCTATTTTTTCCATATTTTTCTGAGATTTTTCTCCATTTTTTTGAGCCATAAATCAAATGGTGGCAGGGACCAGGGTGCCATTTAAATAGCGCCGAGGCAGGGGGCGTCCATTTCCAGCTGAGTCCAGTTTGGCCGTTTTCAGAATTTATGAATTAGTGACACTCCGGAAAGTCGCCATGTCTTTAAATAGCGACTATTCGGAAGGTCGTCAATTTCCTTGCCTTATTTTGAGCATTTAACTCAGTCCAAAATTCGTATTAATTCCTAATTGGAGACCGTTTCATGGGCGTCAATTCTTTTCTAACTTTGGAATATCCTAATCTGTCTTAAAATACCTCAGAATGGGCGGCACATCGAGCAGGCGCTCTTTTAATTAGCGACCACTTGGTCTGACATCATTTCTTACAGAATTTTGATTTCGAACAGAACCCCTTCCCTTCCTCACTTAAACTCATTTTCCACTTGGGAAAGGGTTCCTATGGCTTCCTAATGTTGTAAGGACACTTGGAGGAAGGATCCCTCTTTCCAAATCCCACCAAAACTCAGTTTTCTAATTTTTATAGAATTAAACTCTGAATTTCCTTTCCATTCCTTACTTAAACTCCTTTTCCACTTGGGAAAGGGTTCCTATGGCTTCCTAATATTGTAAGGACACTTGGAGGAGGGATCCCCCTTTCTAAATCCCACCAAAACTCAGTTTTCTAATTTTTATGGAATTAAACTCCGAATTTCACTTCCCTCCCTCACTTTAACCTCCTTTTTCACTTGGGAAAGAGTTCCTATGACTTTCTAAGGTTGTGAGGACACTTGCCCAACAAATATTTCCCTTCAAATCCCATTAAAACATGGTTTTCTAATCTTCTTGGAATCAAACTCCGAATTTCACCTCTATAACTAAGACCCCTCTCTCCCTTGTGTAAAAGGCATTAATATCAATCCAAGGGGTGGTGCTACTAGATTGAAGGCTCAAGGAGGAGGCTCCCATGAACCTACAAGCTTCATCCATGGAGTTCTTCTTCCTCCCTTGAAGATCTTGAGACCAAATTGGAGAAAACCACTAAGCTTTCCCCCTCCTATCTCTTATTTTTTTGCTTTAGTTAATTGCATGCATCATATCATATTCTTATTTTATTTATTTTTATCTCAATATTGAGATCCTCCCATGTTGTGCACTCTAGCACATCTCCCTTAGTGCAACACTTGCACATCTCGCTCTATTCTTCATCATACATCATCTTTTACCTACCCTTTTGCATAGGGGTTTACAGGCCAAACACCAATAAGGTGTGTTCATATCCATGCTTTCTATGTCCATATTTATATTTGGATTTGATGCTACACATCATGATTTCTAATCCATGTTTGTTTATTGGTGTTTGTTAATTTTGCAAGGGTAATCAAGCTAAAGGAAAACTCTCTTCATCGGCCGGCCGATAGAAAGAGAAGGTGCACTCACAATCTCCCCCGCTTCTTTTAAGGTATTCTTCGCGATCCCTCCTATTCTTTATCATTATATCTTTGAGGCCCTCACGTCTCTGGCGATCACCTTTCCCCTTATCATCCTACGCATGCTCCCCTTTCTCTCTCTTCCCATGATTTTCTAGCCATATTATCCTTTTCTTTTCTTAAGTGGATTTCTTAAATCTACAAATTGGCGATCACGGTGGGACCACCATGTAGACGCCTAATTTCGGACATCCCGCGGATCCCCAATGGGCCCTCGTGTGAATGATGCTTGATTGTTGTACCCAATTTTACCGATGTTTGAGTTTTCAGTCCAGCCCATAGCCCCTCAGCTATTGGGCCTCGTCCATATAAGGGGCCCAAAACCATGGGACTGGGCGGCCAAGGTCCTGGCTGCCGTCAGTCCTGGGCGACCGGGGCGATGGTCGCCCTCCCTAGGAAGGTGGCCAGAGTCCTGGCCGCCCTCCTCTGCAAGGTTGCCAAAGGTTTGGCCGCCTTCCCCTGTTTACTTGGTCAGAGAACGTGGCCCAGCTCGTGGCCACATTCTCTTCGTCATTCCGCATGATCTGTACCCACGATTTGTAACTCCCGAGAGATGTAACCAAAGGTTGCCACCTCCGGAGGGGAGGGGTAGTTTTTTTGGAGAGTTGGGAGAGGAATCGAGGGGCGGCGGGGGAGAGAGTTGGAAGAGGGCCGGAGGAGAACGGGAGTTCATGGAACTTTGTCCCGGAGGCTTCTTCTTCTTCCTTCCGTCTGGTTTGAACTTCTTCACTTCTGATTCCCTGCTTCTTGTGTGTATGTCGACTTCCAGGTAAGTACGACATTGCATATAGCATCCTCCTAGCCCCCAATCCTAAGAGGTTTTCTTAAAAAAACAAAGGGGAGGTGGGTGGTCGAAAGTCTCGACCATCCTTCCTACCCACTCCCCCAGGTACTTGACCACCATTTTTTTGTTTGGATTCCATTTTGTTAGATCATATATTACGCTACAAGTTCACTAATGGTCTTTCTTTTTGTGTTTTCTTGAGCTACATTGTAGGACTTCGGCACAAAAGACGAGCAGGGCTCCTTGCCCGTGGCCAGCCAAGGAAGAGGAAGAGGAAACCCACTTCTCCCCATCTTGAACATATCCCCGTGATCATCATCCGGCGAGGTTCAGGTAAAACGACCTTTGGCGATCACATTCTAATCTCTTTTGTTCCTCTGTAGGTACCCTCGCACGGAGACTTGCCATCTTCACACGTTCCAGTCCATTCCATTCCAACCCATTCGTGGCAACAAATCCGGGCGCCTACAAGCGAAGTGGCGATCACGGTGGGACCCTCTACTGCCTACTGTAAGTCCTTTATGCTCGCCGTCAAACTTGGTACAACTATGTTGGTACATTAGCTTTCATTCTGTGGCTCTATTTTTTTATTTTCTGTAACTCGAACAGAAGGAGGCCAGACTCCTGGCTGCCTAGGTCCCTGGGCGACCAGCCCAGTGGCCGCCCAGGCCCCCATCTGGATGACCAGTACTCTGGCCGCCCTCATCCCTGGTAGGAGGCCAGCACCCTGGCCGCCCTCTCCTCTGGGCGACAGTCAACCTGGCCGCCCAGCCCTGTGGGCGACCATCACCCTGGCCGCCCACTGCCTGCTCCATACTTCTTCTCCGTTCTTGTGTTGTATGTGTTCCAAATCTATTTTATCTCTCTTAACTTTGCTCGTATGTGCATTGCGTGATTAATTTTTGTAGGTTAATCTACGAGTGTGGGTTTTAGGAAGAGCTGGCATCACCCCTTCTAGGAAACCCTCCCATTGGCATTGAACCCTTCACTCGGGGATTCCCACTCGAGTGTAATTGGTTCAGTCCAATCGGGATCCTCTGTGAGTCCTCGCGAACTGTAGATTCCCACACGGTCGCCAGGCAGGTTGTACCATGGAGGTCCCGTTAGTCACCTTGGGCTGAGTGAAGATTCTATTAGGCTCCCGAAGTTCATTCCACAACACCCTTAGTTTCTCCTTCTCTTCTCCGAGTGAGGATTAGAAAATCCAAAAGAAATTATTGTTGGGCGTTGCTTGTGTTCGGAAAACATCAATTTCCTCTCCCCATTTTCCAAATATTTCATCCTCTTCATTCTAAACCAACTAACAATTGGTTTAGGATGGAGAGAGTTTATTCAAACCCGGGATATGAGGAGGAATTTTCGCCTCAATTCGATTCTGGAATTAGGGGCAATCCCCTATTTCAGATAGAAGATAATGGTTTGGATGCCTTCATAGGCATGTTTTTGGCCACACCAAATGAGGCCGCCCACGCCGATTCGGTTTCGTCTTCCCCGAGCGACCACGGCCATGGTACCCTGCGGACTCCTACATTATCTCCACACGACGATCAAGAGCTGATTAGCGTGCTGTCCCAACATTCCCCCGCGAATTTAGCCACGATGGCCTCCCATGGGAAGGCTCCGGCTATCCCACACCTACCTCCATATGCTACGCCTTCCCGAGTTCAAGTTCCTTTCCAAGGGTCCACGAGCCGACCCGTCCCCGAAACTATGATCCAATTCAGCTATCCAATACCTCCACAAAGGGTTCCTTCACCTCCAACCTCACCAGTTTTGGGTGTCCCTTCGAAAGGGATGGACCCCTCACTCCGACAGGAGATCCAAAGCTACATTCGGCAAGCGGTGGCCGAGAGTATGCCCAATTCACGTCCCCACTTGTTAGCCCAGTATTGCAAGCTTCCTAATGCTTACTTTCCACCCGGATTCAAGGCTCCCAAATATAGGAGGTATGATGGCACTATCGACCCTCATCATCATCTTTCGAGTTTCCTTATGGACTCCCACCAATGGCTACATGATAGGGTGTTACTAGTCCATTTATTCCAAAAATCCATTGAGGGCGAGGCCCTACGTAGGTTTGCATCCTTGCCAGCCATTGACCTCATCAACTTTGATATAGTCTCCGAGCGATTCCTCGCTCACTTTGGTCACATGTCATCTATTTCCCCCACGTTGTTTGACCTAGTCACGGAGAAGATGAAGCCCGACGAGGACTTCATTAGTTTTGCAAACCGATGGAGGATTATGGCTGCTAGGACGGATGTTCCTATCCCCGAATCCCAGGCCGTCACCATGTTGGTAAACAATGCCACTCCACAGCTTAGGGCCATCCTAATGCTTAGTGAACCCCACACTCTTCACCAACTCTACAACCGAGCTCGGATAGTTCAAGCTCAGATGAGGGACTCTACCTTACCTTTTTTCTTCGAGCCTCGCACCAAAGGTAGAAAGGCCCCAGCTGTCCCTACCACCGAAGGTGTCACCATAAACGAACAAGTCAATGCAGTTGGCCAATCCTTCAAGACCAACAATCACTAGGTCTCCCATCCCACTAAGGCTACCGCTAGCCAGGGGCAAGGTAACCCCAAGCCCTATTCCAATGTTCCTCCACCTCAAAGCTATGGCCCCCCTAGGCCAAAAAGGGCTTCTTATCCTCCGTTGCCTGAAACTTTAGGCGACATCTTTTTTGCCCTCATGTCCTCAGATTCCATTTAGCTTCCCCCTCAGCGGGAGCGGGTCCCTCCCAACGCCGACACCTCCCGATATTACCCATATCACTGAACTCTCGGCCATGATATATTCAACTGCTTCCAGTTTCAGGATTGGGTATATGATATGAATGATGAGGGAAGAATCAATTGGACCGACGTGAAGCTAGCCATTGCCAATCTCAAAAAGCCTAATAGAGACCTGGGCATTGTTCATAACTCCTTGCCTGCTTATCAACCAGCAAAAGATCCATCTACTTCAAAGCAACACTAGCGGGTGAACACGGTGATCGGAATGGAACCACGAGTCCTCAAAAGAACTCAGATGTGGGACGTGGAAGGATTCCCAGGATGGTACGGGAAGATGGAAGTAGAAGCTCACGAACCCTGGGCGAACATCAACATGTTCTCTCAATCCCGGAACTTGATCTCACCACCTAGCCAATCTCCAAGTGCTACCCAAAGCCCACTCACACTAATCAACCCTCCTCAAATACCACCTCAGCCAAAATCGGTCCCTCCTCCTTCTCCTGCAGAATCTGGAGATGATTCAACTTCCCTCTTATATATCTTTGGTTCTCCAGCTCCCCTACAATTCATTCGCCCAAAATCTTTGGAACATGATGACCCGAAGGAAGCTTCGGTCAATGTCACTCTCCGGAATCACATCATTCCCTCATCCCAAAGGCAATCCCAGCCAGAGGAAGGGGTTAGTTCTCAAACCCCTCCCGTGGAGTATGACATTCTCCAGCATCTGGACAGGACCCCGGCTAAGGTTTCTATCCTGGTGCTCCTTATGAAATCTCCGTCACATCAAGCCACTCTACTCCAATTCCTTCAGAAAATCATGGTTAATGAGGATCTCCCAGCAAGTGGCATGACCGAGGCTATCATGGCCCTTACATGTGGACCATCCATCTCATTTTCCGATAAGGACCTTGCTTTGCCATGAAGTAGGTCACTCCCGTTGTGCCTTACTGTCACTCTCAATGGAGTTAAAGTTGACTCCGCCCTCATATACACGGGAGCATCCATCAATGTGTGTGCTATGAAAATCATAAAAAAGATTGCCCTCCAGGAAGAAAATCTAGAAGAGGTATGCACCGCCATCTCAGCTTATGACAATTCCAAAAGGTGTGCAAAAGGGAAGGTGACCCTCCAACTTGGTTTAGGACCGATGGTAATGACATCGGATTTCTTCGTTCTCGATGTTGACCCTGCATATAAGGCCATCCTAGGGCGGCCTTGGATTGAACAAACCCTTGGGATCCCATCAACAGCCCATCAATGCTTTAAATTCCCTTACAATGGTAGGGTAATCAAGATAAGGAGTATCCCGGTACTGGAAAATCTTAATGCCATCACCTCTGAACAGATTCCCTTCATGACTATTCCAGATAAGGGCAAGAAACCCGTTCTCTCCATAGAGGGCGCGGTGGGGCCGTCTGCTTTAGGTCTGCCCGATTTCCCTTTCCTTCCTCAGCCGATTGCACATCACAACATCCCTCCTGGTAAAGGATGAGAGATCATTGCCAGGATGGGCTTCACCATGGGTAAAGGCCTAGGTCAGCTTGAACAAGGGCCCATGCATAGAAGAAAACTCCGTGTTGCTAAGGGTCGCGCAGGTTTTGGCTATTCTCCAGGAGAGCCACCCAAGGCATCTTTAGGCAAAGATTTGGTGTACGGTCGCTTCGTCATAGGGCCGATTCAGCCTGGAACCCGGCAAGAGCCGAGTCACGAAGTGGAAGTTCCGCAGAGCAATGGAACTCCACCCGATTCATCACTCGAGGAAGACTTCAGTCTTCTCTCCCTCTTCCATCTGGACAAACCTCCCGACAAGGTTCCTTCCTTGGGTATCTTTTTTGCCAGGGACAGGCCCGCACATGTTCTCTTCATTCCCTTTCTATTTCATCCACCATTTCCTCTGCTCCTCACTTATCCGGTCATGGGGCAACCCACACACCAGGTTTGCACTTTCACTCATGACCACAAAAAAAAATGCCGATCCTCAAATGTGGGCTTGCGAGTTCACTATCGAGGAAACGGCCTCTTTGGAAAATGGTTCCCTTGGCCAAGGGCCGACTCTTTCCACCTTGAACTCCCTTCCGCAAAATTCCCTTTTACATAGTAGGGTAGAATCTAGGTTAGGTTCAGATTTGTATATAGCGTCTTTCCCTTCCAAAAGGTCTAGTGTTCGTCAGGTTCCCGCGCGTTATATCAGCCAGCTGGCCTGTAAATGCGCGCAACTTTGTTAGGTCTTTGAATTCACCTCCACTCCCATTTCCCTAGGGGCAATCAAACTAGACAGATCTCCAGTAGATGACGGTCTAGGGGTGTATGTTTTGGAAGAGGAGGATGACGCAGAAGAAGAAAAAGAGCCATTAGAAGAGGGTAGTGATCCGATAGCTTCCTTCGTCGATGGAACCAAGAGATTTAATGAGCCTAATGTATCCATTGACGAATCCACCAAGGAAATCAACCTCAGCACCAAGGATAACCCGAAGATTGTATTGATAAGTGCCAACTTAACTGATGAAGAGGAAGCTGCGCTTGTGGCGGTTCTCAGGGATTTCCCCGATGCTTTCGCTTGGTCCTATGAGGACATGACCGGTCTGGACCCATCCCTAGTTGAACATCGTCTGGTCCTGAAACCCGACGCTCGAGCTGTCAAATAGAAGTTAAGGCGACTTCATCCGAAGCTCGCACTCAAGGTCAAAGAAGAGGTGGACAAGCTCCACAATGCCAAGTTCATAAGGGTAGTATTATATCCTCAATGGGTAGCTAACATCGTCCCGGTGATGAAGAAGGATAGTAGGGTCCGCATCTGTATAGATTTCCATGATCTTAATCGTGCTTGCCCAAAGGATGATTTTCCTCTCCCACACATAGATGTCCTGGTGGACAACACTGTCGGCTATGAGATGCTCTCCTTCGTGGATGGCTTCTCGGGGTATAACCAGATCCGCCTAGCGAAGGAAGACTAGGAGAAGACTTCTTTCACTACTCAGTGGGGGACCTATTGCTATGTCATCATGCCCTTCGGTCTTAAGAACGCAGGAGCGACCTATCAAAGGGCAATGATGGCTATCTTCCATGACATGATGCACACTTATATGGAAGTTTATGTGGACGACATTCTGGTCAAGTCCAAAACCAGGAGTAGCCATGTAGAGATCCTCCGTGCAGTTCTCCAACAGTCGCGGGAGCACCAACTTAAGATGAACCCCAAGAAATGGGTATTCGGGGTCTCTTCATGTAAGCTGCTAGGGTTCATTGTCAGCAAGAGAGGAATTGAGATTGACCCTAACAAAGCTAAGGCCATTGCCGAGATGGCTCCTCCGAAGAGCATTAAAGAAGTCCATGGTTTGATCGGGTGATTGCAATTTATCAGGAGATTTATATCTCACCATTCTCAGCGATGCAAGCCCTTCTACGACATGTTGAAAGGAGAGGCTAGATTTGATTGGAACGACAAGTGTCAAAAGGCCTTTGATGACCTGAAGAGTTATATGTTAAATCCTCCCGTCATGGCACCCCCGGTCCCGGGTCAGCCTTTATTGTCTACGTTTCTACCACTCATGAATCTGTTGGAGTAGTATTGGCCCAATATGACGATGCTAAAAGAGAACGCGCAGTCTACTATCTGTCCAAACTGTTCAATGAGGCCGAACAGAGGTACACTCCTATGGAGAGGACTTGCGCAGCTGTCGTCTGGGTCATCCAAAAGCTAAAGCACTATTTTCTTGCACATGAAGTCAAACTCTTGGCTCGAATGGATCCTATCAAGTACTTGCTGGAAAAGCCTGCCCTCACCGATCGTTTAGTGAGATGGCAGAGTTTTCTTAATCAATTCGATATCACCTACGTCAATCAGAAGGCGGTCAAGGGGCACGCTATTGCCGAACACCTTGCCCATCATCCACTCCCTACATTCTCCCCTATCGACGAGAGTTCCCCGGACGAAGAGTTAGGAGCCATTATAGATGGTGAACCTTCATGGATTCTCTACTTCGATGGTGCATTCAATTACAAGGGCTGTGGAGTCGGAGCCGTACTCCAGTCCGCTGAAGGTATCATTATTCCTCATGCTTATCTGTTAACCTTCCCGGCCACAAATAATGTGGCTGAGTATGAGGCACTCCTCATGGGCTTAAAGGTGGCGCTGGCACTCGGAGTTAAAGAGCTCCGGATCATTGGAGATTCTCAGCTTATACTCCGGCAATCCCTCAGCAAGTACCAAACTCGGGACCCAAAATTGAAGCCCTACCAAGACCTAGTTGGCAGGGTAGTCCGGCAGTTTAGGAAGGTCACCCTAGTGCACACCCCTAGAGCTCAAAACATCCTAGCCGATGCTCTGGCATCTTCTCTTCCAATCCCTGGCAAAAAGATATCATCCTCGGTCATCGTGCAGAGAATACACACCCCTTCACATTCTGATCCCGGGTTCTAGCAATTCTATGAGCCCTCTTCTCCGATCCACGTCATCTCCCATGAGCCTAAGATCGACCTAGAAGACGGCAACCCGTAGTTCTTTGATATTGAAAACTATCTCAGGGATCGTTCCTTCCCCGATTATGCCACTGCTACCGATCTGCGTGCCATTCATCGAGCTGCGGAGCATTTCGCCATTATAGGTGGTCTCTTGTATCATAAATCTCTCAATGGAGTTTACCTCCGCTGCCTCGATGAGACCGAATCTCGGGCTGTTGTCGAAGCCACACATTCCAGCGAATGCGGTGGCCATGTGAATGGTCGCATGCTCGCTCAGAAACTGCTTCATCAAACTATTGGCCTACCATGAACGAGGACTGTGCCCACTTTGTCCGCCATTGCGCTAAATGTCAACTTCACGCGGACAAGGTCCACGCTCCTTCATCCTCACTTCATCCTCTTATAGCTCCCTGGCCTTTCGCCATGTGGGCAGTTGACGTAGTTGGTCCCTTGGAGGATAGAACCGGAGAAATTCGAAGGAAGTCCTTCATCCTCACCGCTACGGAGTACTTCACGAAATGGGCAGAAGCTGAGGCATTTACGGAAGTCAAAGCAGCAACGGTGGTCAAGTTCATCAAACGCAACATCCTTGCAAGGTTCGGCGTTCCCCGTGACATCGTCACCGACAACGGACCGCAATTCACATCCCAGGAGCTCCACGACATGTGCGGTAAATATGGCATCAATTTGCATCATTCATCTCCATACTACCCACAAGGAAACGGACAAGCTGAAGCTATAAATAAAACTCTCATTAGAATCATCAAGAAAACTTGCAAATCTCACCACTATTCAGACTGGCCAGATCGCCTCATCGAGGCCCTCTGGGCTTACCGCACTTCCGTCCGAACCCCTACGGCACAAACCCCGTACGCACTTACCTTTGGGACAGATGCGGTACACCCATATGAAATATTCGTTCCTTCACCAAGAGTGCAGCTGGACTCCGAGCTCGATCCTGAGCAACAGCGAGAAAACCTATTAGCCCAGCTGGAACTATTAGATGAAAAATGGATGATCGCGGCCGATCACGCGCAAGTATATAACAAGAGAATTGCACGTTACTATGCCAAGAAAGTGCTAGAGAGAAAATTTAGGGTAGGTGAATTGGTTCTTAAAAGGAAAATCACTAAAACCACCAGTTTAAAGGCCAAATTTCAAGAAAATTGGGAAGGTCCATTCGTTATCAAAGAAGTCTACTCAGGTAATGCCAACAAATTGGTAGATTCCAAAGGCGTGGAACTAATGTATCCATGGAATGGGGTATATCTCAAGAAATTTTATTCATGAGACCTTGTACATAATTATTCAAAAACACAAAAAAGAACAAAAAAAAGAACCTCAAAACAAACAAACAAAAAAAAAAGAAAACCAAAAATCAACGCCTGGTGATCACCACGTTGTCCAAACTCATTTGCATCAACCCTTCATGCTAGACAAGGACCGTCAAGATGTGGTAGATATCGGGTCTTCGTCCGCCAGAACCGTGGAGATTCCTGTCCAGCCATATCGGCCTATGTTTATAAGAAGAAAAAACAACTTGCACACACTCACGTGTTTATCCAAAATGGGTAGCATCACCTTTTAATGGGGCCTCATCCGAAGGTCTCCAGCTAAGCAACACTCTTTTGTTCCTCTTCTCCTCGACCAAATGAGACAGTCGGCGCCCTTAAAACGCTGAGCATGTGTAAGCCAAAGTACAAGATCCTTAAGGCGAGAGTAGGATTTTTCCCCTCGAGCCCGGGTCAGAGCACGAGAAGAGGGCAGTGTCCCCGCAGGCATAAAAAAGGGGGATTCCAAAATAAGATGACAATATTCTTCTCGCCGAAAGCAACAAAAAAGAGAAAGAAAAGAAAGGAAAAATTATGTGTATGTGACAAAGTCACATGAAAAGTCTGGTCGTGACCGTGCCTGACCCTAATAGATGAAACCCCTCCTAATCAAAGAATCAGAATCAAAATCAAAATCTTCATAACAAGGGGCATCTAACGTCATAATGCTCGGGGTATGGTCCGAAATTGCCAAAAGGAGAAAGTCGAGTAGGCCCTCACCTAGCTCACCGGGTTAACGGTTTTGCCTGGTCCTCTCAGGAGGTTTACCCCCTACTTTCTTCCTTCTCCCCCCAAAAGACGTAAAGCTTGATGGAGATCTTAAATGATGAATCTCATCTGGGTTGCGACCCCTTTTAATAAAATACACTATGGTTGTTCACTTCTAAACAATAAAAGCCATCGCTGCAAAGGGGTCTCTATGTTTCTGGCTGGTCAAGACCCCTATTTACCGCCCTTAACGCTTTCTTATGTTACCTCGGGCTTAGGTCAATGCAAGCGCGTCACCTATAGGTGTGACGGCATCTGATTCTAGGTCAGCGTCGCGCAGTTGACCGTTAGGGTTCCAAGGTGTTCCATCATATACCATCTGGAGTTGTGAAGAGATAGACCCGGGTCGGGTAAATCATTTACCTCAAACACCTTTTGGGTGTATCCCTGTGGTCGGAAGCAACTGGGAGCCTAAGCTTGGCATGACTGCATTGTCATCATGATAAGACTTAAACGGCGGGACCATCATTCGAGGAGTCTAGAGTCCCAAATCAACCTAGATGTGTGCTTAAGATACCTGGGAGGTAATTTAGAAAACCCCCGTCTCCATATAGGTCAGGTGCCACATGGGTGGTCACCAGGCGTTTCCAAAAAAATGTATAACTTTCAAACACAAACACAAAAAAATCCAGTATATTCAAAACAAAAAAAAACAAAAAAATTTGAAAATTCATAACACCCCAAAAAATGCACAAAGATTCCAAAACTCAAAAATATGTTTTGCATCCGCATGACCATTTGCATGATCATATTTCCCTTATGCTTACATTTTGCCTGCTTGCATGCGCATATCACGTTTCCCTTTTTCTTCTAAATCTTGTTAATAAGATTTAGCCCTCTGACCCTGCATCGAGAAAGGTACTATTTGCTTTTGGCAGGGGGCTAAAAACATACTACACTAACCTTTTTCCCTTTAGTGTGGTTGAAACAGGTAGAAGGGAAGACAACGTCAGGCCAAATCAAGACAAGTACACTAAACAAAGCTCATTTCACTGCTAAACATGTCCATCACATTCCATTGATACAACATCCTAAGGGCATACCCCTGGTGTACAAAAGGGGCAACTGCTATTCAGCTGCACATCCATCTCTCTCTCTATCTTCTCTTAATCTGTGCCAGTACGAGGTCGACTCCGCCGGCTGTCAGCCTCATCTCCGCCTCCCCCTCCTGTGTCTCGCAGCCGTGAGGGCCGCGAAGCTCGCGAACCTGACGCAGCTGGCTGGATCGCTCCCTGTCCCGTACGAGACTGCATCACGCCCATGAGATCATCCATGGTGATCTCCATCTCTCCCAAAGACATGAGTGACTCGGAAGGAGTCGCAGGCCTAGCTCCTACTCCTGGGGCACCTCTGCCCTAGTACCTCCGCAGTACCCATCGTCGCAAGGCCTCCAGCTGATCGAGAGCCCGCTGCTCCCGAACCACCATCGCCATCTCTCGAGCACGAGCCTCGGCTTCTCTTTCTTTCACCTCGGCTAGGCGACCCTCGATCCTCTCGATGGAACTCAGCTCTCCTAGTCGTCGGGTCAACTCCTCTATCCGTGCACCTTGCTCTTGCCGGATGGCCAGGCCCGCCGCTATCTCCTTCCTCTGCACAAAATAAACAGTCATGTAAAGAACAGGCAAAGATGACAAGAAAAGAGAGCTACTTCCAACTTGAGTGTTAGATTCTTACTGCCTCGGCCAACTCGGCCTCTCGCTCCTCGGCTTGCTCAATCACCCCAGCTAGGCGATCTTCTAACTCCTCCAGGGCATCGGCTCGAGATGAAGGGCCAGCCTCCCCTCATGCCCTCACTCGCACATAGGCCAATTCTCCTCGCTGGCACGGCAAGGGGCAACTGGGTCGTCAAGCTCAATCAATTCCAAACTCCAAATTAATCAATTTGTTATTGGATTACCATCTCTCGGATCTCATGTCACAATTTCACTATCATCTGATTAAGGACACTTATTCGATCCTTGAGTATCTTCACAGCCTCAGTCTCTGACATATGCACACCACATTGTCAAGCTTGCTTAGTACCTTTGCTCAAAACCAGAAACATCTCAATTGAAAGCTAAAAGAGCCACTCACCACTCGGGTGTCGAGACGAGGCCATCTAGCATACCGGTCCTAGTAATCCTCGAAGTAAGCCTCGCTACTCCTCACGGTCCGGTCATGCTCAAGTGAAGGGTCGTCCTGTAGTGCCTCCGCCTCTCTGCGGTAGCGGGAGGCTCAGTCCTGATCGCTCGCTGAAGTCTGACGACATCCTCGGTCTGATTCATGCTCGGATGGAATCGCCACTTGCGGCTGGTCCCATCCTAGGGTCCTCTGCACTAGGCGAAGGAAGAGCGGCTCCCTTAGGTTCACGCAGAACAGCATTGTATCCCTGTGGAACCAAGCTCGCCGCTCCCTCGCCCAAGGCTGGGTAGTGATGTCCTTCGTCGTGTAAGGGGTCCAAATCACCTGTCACACATATAAGAAGAAAAAATGAACATCTTGCTAATAGAGTAACACAAAAAATGCCAAAACAAGTCACACAGCTCTATTCAAAACACTCACCCTGTGGGGAGGGTACTCATCTAGTGTTGTCCTAAGGTCGGGGAGTCTAGTGGCCACTAAGCGCCGATCCCGTACCATCTCCCATCTAGCCATCAAGGGAACCACCTTCATTAGGGCTCGCGGGAAGTTGCCGTGACCTAGAGGGAACCGAGTGTACCCCCAAATCTGAAATCACAAATAGAACAGTCAATCACTCAAATTTAGAATCAACATGCCTAGAAAGGGGTAGACTTGTACCTGTAAGAATGGCGTGAAACCTCCCAGGTTCCCTAAACTTGGGCGTACTGGGTCCAAGTGGGCGTAGAGGTGCGCCAGCATCGCTCTCCCCCACGCAAGCTGAGGTCCCTGCTCTAGATCCCTCACTAGTAAAAGATACTTCAGATTCACCTTATTTGACGCGGTAGCAAACAGCAGTCTCCCAAAAAAGTACAAGAAGAAAAGTCATAACTCCTACTGCTTGCTCCACCCTTGTGATATGAGTCTCTGCCTCACTCGCCCTAAGTATGCATCCAAGTCCTCTAGCGGCCCGCGTGTGATCATCGCGAGCCCCATCGCGGCACTGATCGTCCCAAGCGGAAGACTATTCACTAGTTTCTTCAATCGAGCTAGCTGTAGCCCGAGCAAATCCTCTATCTCACCATGATAATCTCTGAGCTCGCGGCCGAGCACTGGGGCCCCCACCACTAGCAACCCCGTCATGAAAGCCACATCCTCAAGCGTGGGGATCATGTGACCCCACGGCATCACAAATGCTCTACAGCTATCCACCCATCTCTCTCGTATCGCCGTCAAGAAGGTGTCGTTCACCTGGAAGGGTCGGATCCTGAAGAACGGGTCAAATCCCATTCTATCCGCCCTCTCTCGCTGCCCAAGAAGAAGGGCATGATACCAGGCCCATACTAAGTCCCATGTAACTCGAGCTCGTATCCTTCTTGGACCCTGCACACATCAGAAAGAAGAAACATGAACAAATTATTAGATCTTCCAAGCCATTTCATTCTTTTTGTCCACACTTTCTTCACTTCCACAAGCCCTAGGAGCAGGGCGACCAAAGCGTTGGTCGCCTATGCCCCTGGGCGGCCAAACCCCTGGCCGCCCTCACCCCAGCAGTGGGCGACCAGCGACCTGGCTGCCCAGGCTGGTGGGCGACCAGAACCCTGGCCGCCCCCTGGTTCACCCCCTCCAAGCCTCCCTCCTACATCCGTCTCTCCATTAAACACATAAACATAAGAAGATCTGATGAATACCAAGCAAGGGGATGATGCCTACCTTCCTGGGCTGCCCTCCTTTCTCTTGATCGGCCTTGCCATCATCATCATCTTTACCATCGCCTTCGGCCGCATCCTCGTCGGGGATGGCTTCTTCTCCATCATATTCATCACCTCCATCTTCCTCCAAGTCTACAGAGACCGTGGCCGAAGAAGATGGGCTCCCCGTGGCTTCAATTTCCTCTTCCTCCTCACTTGAAGAAGAGGGATCGGGCACGATTTCATGACGAGCTCTTCTACTCCTTCCCATCACTCAAATTTGAAGATCTAGGGGATTAGAAGCTCACTCAAGCAAGGATCCTACACTCCAAGCTCTCTAGCTCTCAAGACGTCCACCACGAGAGTCGCCCAAATGAAGGGGGCGGCCAACTCTTTTTATCCAAACCCTCAAGCAGAGGGCGGCCAAGGTCCTGGCCACCCAGCCTTTAGTGAAGGCGACCAGTACCCTGGCCGCCCTCCCCCTTGTTCTGCCACAAAAATATAAAAATCAAAAATCCAAAGAAAAGTCATGCAAATTTGATCACACATCCATTCACGCAACTTTATTTCAGTTCCATAACCATTCATTCATTCAATCATTTTCCTAAACAGAAGAAAGATAGAAAAACACAAAAATAGTTCATTTGTTTTAAGAAAATCTCAATGAAGAAAAATGCTGAACAAAATCTAATCAGGCTCGCCTCCTCATGAAAAACTCATTCACCACGGGCCTGACGCCTTGAAGGTAGCTCACGCAATGCTTCAAGTCATCTTTTTCCTCTTCCACGTCCACTTTAGCCTTCACGGTGGTGGCATGTCGCCTCCACGCCTTCCCGATCTTGCCTAGTCGCCGCCAATCTGCATCGGTCCCCAGGAGGTGTTTGGCAATCAATCCTCCCCTCAAAGCCGCCCACGGGATCCGTCTGGGTAATCCCACCTGGTGATGGTAGCGGTGCCCTTGGTACAACACCAAGTCCTCGGCCCCCACAAGCCACAACCCCTGCTCAGATGATCCATGCACTTTGAACTCCTCATGTCGGTACATCATCGGCACAAATAAAAAATCATCCTCAGACAGGAAATTCAGATAGTCGCGCTAGTCGTCTCTGGTTTTTAATAGTGCTGTCCTGCATATCACCTGATCCTCAGGACCAAAGATGGCCCTCGCGGGGTAGATGGTGCTCTTCTCAAAGATCCGGGAGGTAGTGGTCGCCTCGCTGTCAAAATCGAAACTCAAGTGGACTTCCATCCATAGCTGCAGAAGGTATAAGCTCCCCATGGCGCTGCCACCCAGGCTCATCTGAGTCAGCCCGCAATACATATGAGCCAGCATGGCTCGGGAAAGAGAGTGTCCCGTCCACAAGAGAATCAGGGGCCCCACATACTCTCGCCTCAGCACGTCGCCTGACGTAGAAAAGAGTAGCGCCCCGCCTAAGCATAATGTCACGCCTCGCATCAGTCGATTGGCACCCACTTCTTTATCCTTCACATGGCTCACAAGCCATCCTGCCAAGCGGTCAACCAAGATTCCCCATTGGTCCGTCATCCGACGAACCTCGCACTTGTCTCTTACAATCTCCGCCAGGATCTCATCCCAAGGAGGAAGGTCGATCAGCTCACCCACCTCAAGTCCCCCCACTGGAAGATGAAATCCAGTTCTTCCACCAGCACTGAGGCTTCGAACTCAGGGAAAACAAAGGTGTGCGTATTCGGATGCCACAGCTCGATCAATGCCGCCACCGATTCCCAGTTCCACCACATATTGTTGAAGCGCTTCGCCATGATGACTAATCGGATCAGGTGCCACTGATGCATGAACACCCTCATAGCAGGAGTAATCACATCCATCAAATCTTGGAGCCAGCCGTAGCGACGGGCATGTCTTGCCCCAGGAAAAGCAGGCATAAGCTACATCACATAGGAGAAAGTGAAGAAGAGATTAATCAATAAGCATGCTAAACCCTAGCAAGAAAACCCAAAACAACAAAAATAAGTTTGTTCCCAAACCATACCTTGCCCTGCTTCACGAGATGGCTCAAGTGGCCGGGCACATCGGAGAGACAATCTAACTTGTGATCTCTTACGGGGTGGAAGAAGACATCATTTGTCTATTCCCCTTTGGAACCACTCCCTTACTTCAATCCTTAGATCAACTACGGAGCGAACCATGCCCCCGTAGTCCCTTATAGGTTAAGAGGCCCCCCTGGCTCGAACTCCCATGTTTGGGATAAGACCAAGGAGGGTGGCCAAACCGATGGCCGCCCACCCCGGCCTGGGTGACCACCACCCTGGCCGCCCAGCCCCTGGGTGGTCAACCCACTAGTCATTCCCTTGTCACCTTCTTTGTGAAGCTATGCTTGATCGATTATATATGGTTTGTTGTGATAGTTCATTAAATATGTTTACTGTTCCATTCTTATCATCATTGATGAACTTTACTGACGTGTGCTAATGCGGCTACAGGTCTCCACATCCATGGGACCAAAAAGGCGACAGGGCCGTGTCACCTCGTATCTTAGGTAGAACGCCGGAGGCTAATAGCTTCGGGCATATAAACTCCGAGTTCCTCTCTAAAAAAAATTGTGAAGAGTTTATACTCCTTAAGCTATTCGATGGCCGCCTGCTACCTAGGATGGGATGACAGACTTCCCGAATTCTCGACTATGCTTAACTACAAAGTGGAACGATGGACCCCATTCGGATCCGGACCACGTCTGTCGCTGAGCATAGGATGACATATTTCTTGAACTCTTGACCAATTTGTTCGGTGGTAGGCAAATAAATTCTCCAACTTTGCATTAGTTAGGTTTGTTCACTTTAAACCCAGCATGCATCATATAGGTCTTTTAGCCACATTTGAATGAAAAATCCAAAAAAGATATATGCAAAAAAAAAGAAAGCAAAAAAATGCATACATCTCATCTGGAAGTTGTGATGCAAAAGGAGGGAGGTCATGTTGAGCTGACCAACCCGTGGTTCTTTGGTTCCCGCATCTGTTTCTTTGAGTCCTTCGATTTTTGCCGAATTCACGCGAAAGAGTCTATGTGATTCCACTCCGATTTAACCAGCAGAAAATGTGTTTTGTGCAAGACCGTTTTGAGTACCTCGCGATTCAACAAGTCATTCTATTCCCTTATCCTGATCTTTTACTTAACTTTGCCTAGGTCTTGTATCTCCTTGAGCATTGGATGTGACCATCCCCCCAAGTCCCGCACAACGCCATGCTAGGGGGCCCCACGTGGCAGCAGATACAAGTCCTCTCTTGACCGTCCTTCTTTACCTTTGCCAATGGCTTATTTGATTACTTGGTGCTCACGCGACCTTGCGTGAAGCTTATTTTCCGCTCAAGAATCTCTTTGAGCGTGTTGCCATCATTAGGCTTGTTTCTTTACCGAAACACCCATTTATCAGTCCGCCGGGCTCCCTTGCAAAATAGGCGTTCCGGAGGGGAATTTGTAAACGCCTAATTTCAGATATCACGCGGATCCCCAATGGGCCCTCGTGTAATGACGCTTGATTGTTGTACCCAATTTTATCAATGTTTGAGTTTTCAGTCCAGCCCATAGCCCCTCCGCTATTGGGCCTCATCCATATAAGGGGCCCAAAACCATGGGACTGGGCGGCCAACGTCATGGCCGCCCTCAGTCCTGGGCTACCAGGGCGATGGTCGCCCTCCCCAGGAAGGTGGCCAGAGTCCTAGCCGCCCTCCTCTGCAAGGTGGCCAAACGTTTGGCCGCCTTCCCCTATTTACATGGTCAGAGAACGTGGCCCAGCTCGTGGCCACATTATCTCCCTCGTTCTGCATGATCTCTACCCACGATTTGCAACTCCCAAGAGATGGAACCAAAGGCTGCCACCTCCGGAGGGGAGGGGGAGTTTTTTTGGAGAGTTGGGAGAGGAATCGAGGGGGTTCGGCGGGGGAGAGAGTTGGAAGAGGTCCGGAGGAGAACGGGAGTTCACGGAACTTCATCCCGGAGGCTTCTTCTTCTTCCTTCCATCTGGTTTGAACTTCTTCACTTCTGATTCCCTGCTTCTTGTGTGTATCTTGACTTCCAGGTAAGTACGGCATTGCATATAGCATCCTCCAAGCCCCCAATCCTAAGAGGTTTTCTTAAAAAAACAAAGGGGAGGTGGGTGGTCGAAAGTCTCAACCATCCTTCCTTCCCACCCCCTAGGCACTTGACCAACATTTTTTTGTTTGGATTCCATTTTGTTAGATCATATATTACACTACAAGTTCACTAATGGTCTTTCTTTTTGTGTTTTCTTGAGCTACGTTGCAGGACTTCGGCACAAAGGACGAGCAGGGCTCCTTGCCCTTGGCCGGCCGAGGACGAGGAAGAGGAAACCCACTTCTCCCCATCTTGAACATCTCCCCGTGATCATCATCCTGTGAGGTTCAGGTAAAACGACCTCTGACGATCACATTCTAATCTCTTTTGTTCCTCTGTAGGTACCGTCGCACGGAGACTTGCCATCTTCACACGTTCCTTTCCATTCCATTCCAACCCATTCATGGCAACCAATCCGGGTGCCTACACACCATTGTTTTTCTTTAATTACCCTTCCCCGTTTGCACCCACGGTGCAACTCCCTTTGTGCTCCACGTAGCACTTTTTTTTTGTTTTATCACTTGTGCATCGCGTGCACATCCCCCTCTCCTTATGTGATTGCTAACTTGTTGGTTTTGGAAAACTCCACTTTCTTATCTCTCCATCTTAAAAAAAAAATTGGATGCCATGCTTCATGTTATGTTGATTGCCTTGATTTGTATGGCCATGTGAGTGTTTGACCTTATCATTCATTGGTTTGGCTAATATCAGTGTTCATACTTTCTTTTCTTTGTCTTTTGCATTAGCACTTTCATATTGCATTTTGCTTGGGAGACCTCCTCTCTCTACACTTTTTAGGATCCATACCACCCTCTTGGTTAAGAAAGGACCCTCCATTGAGCATTCCATCTCTTTGGATTGAAAACTCCTAAACCAAGCCTCCATAAGTCCCCGCACCCGTGGATTCCCTCACGGACGTCGGGCAGGTTGTACCTTGAAGTTCCCCGGGTTTAGTTGTCCTATGCATGGTGAGAGAGTGAACCTAGTTGACATTGAAGCAAAATCATATTGAAACTAGGTTCCTACCTTGTGTTACTTATATCACATTTTTCCAAAATCACCTAATTCACCAAGGTTTAAGTCAAAACAAAACCAAACATCAACATCCCAACTTGATTAATATCTTTGTAACATTGCTTTGATTGGTTGAATTGTTTGCTTGCATGATGTTTGGTCTCGATAACAAAACCACCATGTCTAATCAATCATATATTCATGAGGATGATAAACCTAGCATATCTTATAATCCTCAAGCTAATAAGCCTCACCACGATCTTTCCAAGGGACCGCGTCCTCACTTTTATGGTATTGCCCGACACATGGGCAATTTTCAATCTCATGGTCCCTCGCATTCATTACATGCCACTACTCCCTCGAGACCATCTCCTAATGATGAGAAGGTTTCCAAAGTCATCCGTGCATTAGATCATCTCACCCTCAACAAATCCAAGCCCTTAAGGATATCGTTGAGGGCACACCTCCTTCTCCTCCTCCCTCCAATCCCACACGGGTGGCCCATCACCTACCTCCTTCCGTTCATACATGGGTGGCTCATCATTCTCCCTCCTCTCTTATTCGCACTCCCATTCAAGGAGCCCACCCTTCTTCAGCACATATTCCTTCCCGGGTAATCCATCACCCATATCCTTCTATTCCTCCTCCTCCATGGCCCCAAGGCCCACACATTCCTTGCAACCTGGTCCGTCCAGGTCCTTCCGTGGGTCAGCCCATTAACCCTCCACCACGGCCTTTACATCAAGGCACCCCTCCAAGGCAATCATGCCGATCTTCCATTGCTCAGGTCACACCCCTCCATCAAACTCTTCTTGATAAAGTCGCTTCATTGGAGGAACAACTTAAGAGGGTTGCAAGCCCTCAGCCCGCTCCTCCTTCTTCTTCCCCCATCAATTCCCTTCACGCCGTCCTGAACGACATCACGAAGATGGAGAAAGATTGGAAGGATAGGAGAGACAACTACGACATCGACAGTTCAAGCGAGCAAGAGCCGGCGGACTTCAACGCTCAAGTGGACACCATCCACCTTCCACCCATTCACCCCATTCATTCATATGGTCCTCCGCCTCCGCTTACGCATACACACTCGCACTCACAAAATCATCCGTAATACCATTACATTTCACCACCCATTATTATGTCTTCACCATGGTGTCCACTTGAGCCTAATAATGAAGAACCGTCAACTAAAGAATTCAAGATGGCACGTGACGATGAAGTCCCGAAGGCACCCCTCCCGAGTTTCCTTCACTTTCTACTTCCTCCACTACCACTAGATGAACCCCTTGCTCAGGACAAAGCCACCGTCCCCAATCCAACCCCCGTTTCTAAGACTTACTGGTGTTACGATGATGGGTCGATACTCCAATCACCCACGCCAGCGCATCTTAAGTCTCCTTCTATCCCTAACACCGTTCACCCTGTTCGGCATTTTCTCCGCACCAAACCTCCACCAATTACACCTCCACCAGCTATGCCATTAACCTCCACAACACCAGCCTCCGCCGAGCCTTCCACTAAACCTCCACGCCATCGGCCTCCACCGAACCCACCATCGAACCTTCCCCAATTAATCTACCATTACCACCACCTTGGCCCTCCATTATCCCTTTAACCCCAAAACCCACTTTGCCTATTCCTTCATCTGTCCATTCACCCTTACCCATGGTTAATCCTGAGCAGGATCCATCCCTTTTTGCACTCGAGCCAACCCCGACTACTTCTGGGCAAAGGGGGAAGCTTGACGTGTTTGAACCTCCGCTTCCACTCACCCATTCTCCAACACCTTCCATTACATCATCACCGCCCATGGAGCCTTCCACCTCTGCTTCCTCTACCACTCAGAATGGGAGTGCTTCTGTGAGTACTTGTGCCGAAGATGATCAAGAGTCGGGCATGATTCGGCCACGACCGTGCCATTCAAGATGCAAGAAGTTATTTGGCAGATCCCAATCCGCATTTTTGTGCCGAGCATGGTTGAAGAGGCCAAGTCCCCGCTGTTGCTCGCTAGAAGAAAATGTCAAACACTGATGCCGTATAAGTCTATGACCCAGGGCTGGGCAGGGCACCCCTTGTTCCAACTTTCCAATTTTGAACATGTTTCTCCATACAAGGGGCGAATGCCCATTTTGTTCAACACTCCCTATACACTACAACCCCTGGGCAACATGACGATGCTTCCTATCCCAACTTTCCAACTCTCTCACACTATTACTTTTCACTCTTTAAGGGAGTTGTCATTTACTATTGAAGCTTCATCATGATATTTTACTTTATCCATTGGGCCAATTGGCTATACACTTTCACTATAATGGAGGGGCGATTATCTTGGTGCTAAGGGGCCTTCCGCTATTCTATCCACCTTCTATTCAACGCCATCCATATTCCTGTCTATCACCGATTCTTCGTGGGCCACTCCAGGGGAAAGAAGGAGGATCTCATCTTCTCGCCATTCATATTCTTTGCATCTCATGCATTCCATGTCTTCATCGCATCCATTCTATTGCATCTGCATGAATTTTTATTCCTTCTCCCCTGGGTTTCCGGACCTGTATCTTCCCCACCTTCCGGAACCTCCGGACCTTTCACATTTCCCATCTTATTCATCTTTATCCTTGGGATCTTCGGGTCCCCTTACAGTTCCTGGGCATTGCACCCATCTTCTTTCAGGGCATCACGCCCTTTTCCAACTCTCGCATCTGGACTCTCTGGATTTCTCGCTTGTCTTCTTGGGGCATCGCGCCCCATGGTGTCTTACTCCTCCGGAACCTCCGGACTTTCTCCTTGGGCATCGCGTCCCTTCCCTTTCTACTCTTCCAAAACCTCTGGATTTCTTATCTCGACTCCTAGGGCATCGTGTCCTTTCTTTCACTATCCCTCCGGAACCTCCAGATTTATCTAATTCCCTAGGACATTGCACCCCTTTTTATCTTCTTCTTCCAGAATTTCCAGACTTATCTTTCCTCCTTGGGCATCGCATCCCTCGGTATTTGCCACCTCCGGAACCTCCAAATCTCCCTTCCTTCTTCTCTCTCCTCTGATTTATCTTCTTACTTCTCCAGGACATCCCTTCCTTTGTTCTCTTCTTTCTTCTTAATCATCTTTTTCCATATCTTCTCCCAGGGCATTGCGTCCCTTGGGATTTCCCTCCTCTGGAACCTCCGGATGATTCCTACCCGCATCATGATTTTCCTCCTCCACTGCTTCCGAAACCTCCAGATCCACCTCTTTCTATCTATCAATTTCTTCTTATACTTCCACCCAATCATGGGTCTGACCCGACTTCTTCCACATCTTTGGGCATCTGCCCTTTCTCCCATTGCTTTTGAGGCTTTAGTCCTCACTCCACTTATTGATTTTCATCTCCTTCTGTAGACCATTCATGTGATCAGGGTCTCTGTACCTTAGTGAGGGAGTTCTAGCCCTCGCATCTTTTCCTTTTATCCTTGTTCATCTGAGTATGGTCTTGTTACCACTCTTTCTTGTTAAGCCACTTCAAATCTTGGCTTCCAATCCTTTTATCTGTCACTTAAGGAAAAATCCCACGTTCATCAAGATCGCCTCCAGCAGCTGCTGCTTCTACAAGGTTGCATGGTAACGTTTTGCGTATGATTTGATTTCATCATTCTTCACGCACGTTTTTCAAAATGAAGTGCTTCTTAACATGATCAAGAGTGTTATTCTATATCTTTATCTTAGGCTTTTTCATTAAGTCAATTTCAGAAAAGAGCCTTTAAGCTTACTTTTGCAGCAATCTGGTTAATAAGAACCCTACGCTGGGAGTTTGGCATTCTCTCCCCGCTTGTTAAGAGCAACCCTTAGCTGGACACTTCACACACTTCACGGCGTCCTTAGCCGACTCCTTCATAAAACACCGTTGCAGCTTGGGCCATGCCATGAGTATACCTGAAAGTCTTTTCTCTTCTTTGCTCGGCCAAGTGCAGGTACAAGAGGTTGACGGATGAGATGACAAACCTAGGTAATCCCCAATATGAGAGAAGTCTCAAATAGGGGCAGTCTTGACCCAAATTAAAGTGAATTTTAATGATACATCTAGCCAAAAAGGGCTATTATGAAAATCAAGTCAAAATTTTAATAAATGAAAAATTATGAGATTAAGGCATGTCAAAGGAGGTAAAGTCCCCGCAGGAAAAACCCTGGTCGTATGCATGTCAAGGGTCTAAAAATCAAAGGCACAGAGCCCCAATGTAATAGACTACCTCTTTGAGGGGTAATACCTTGGAAGGATTTCAAGTCCCGATATCTCCCATCCTGCATAAAGCTTATCTCCAATTGTTCTTCTCTTCTCCCTCCAAGACTGAATGTTCCTCGGATATGTCCTTGATAGAAGCACCGTTAACCAAGGGTAGCCGGTCATAGGGCGCCACCTTTAAATGCACACCCGGCTTTGGACAGTTTTTAGCAAAAGGGGAAGGAACAAGGACCCTTAGCTAGTGGTTTAAACATTCTTTGATGTTGCTTTAGTAATGTTTAAATCAAAATCTAAAAAAAAGTTGAATATTTCATGTGAAAAATCTAAAAAAAGTTGAATATTTCCTAAGCAAAAATCTAACAAAATTTGAATATTTTCAAAATCCATAAAAAATTCAGATATCTTCCAAAAATCCACATAAAAATTCAAATATTTTCAAAACTCATAAAAATTTACATATTTCAAAATCCAAATAAAAATACATTATATTTTGTTGATTGTGTTTTTGTAGGGACAACAGCTCTCATAGGACCAAGAGCACGGGATGAGTCCTCTCCATTCATTGCTATCTACCTTTTGATTCTCCCCATGTTCACAATGATCACATCTTCATGATGTGCTAGCCATTACTCCGATTATTCATCTCCAAATCTTTTTAATCAACTCCTGCTGATCTTCCAATTACTCCTGCCATTGGGCATCATTATTCTGATCAAGATTCTTTCAACTTCAATCTTCCTGATTTGCTAAATTTGTCATCCTCGTGACAAACAACCAACAATGATACTATGCTATCTATGCTTTAATGATGTTATCTATGTTGAATGCTTAAATGCTATTCATGCCTTTCACGCTATACACGCTTGAATGCAATTCATGATATGATACATACATGTTATTAATGCTTTGATACATGCTATATTTTCATGTTATTCAATGCTTTCATGCTTGAATTCTATCCCTTCTATGGTTGCAATGCTTTAACACCTTATTCATTGCTTGTTATCTTGTATATCTTGGCTAATGAATTTTTGAGCGCAGGAAAGAAGCTCTTGGTCCCACCATCTCAGGCCCCACGATGCTTGCACTGCATATCTCAGTTCCCACCATGCTTATTGCTTCACCATCTTCCCCCTGTATGCATTTTACTATATGTTACCTACACGACTAGATCATATCAAGGACCTTGTGGCTTTGATAAATTTAGAATCTGACTTCCCCATCATAAAAAATGATGACGATTTCAAAGAAATCTTAATCACACGTGTTGAGCCGTCCGAGTCTGGGGATGATGGTTCCCTTTTGTGAGTTGGTGCGCGGATAAATGGGCTTCGGCTTAGTATCAACTCATGAATGGGTTTCTTGACCCAGTCTCGACAGTTTAACAATATTATCCCTGATTATCTTATATTTTCATTTACTTTAGTTTTCCCTTTAAACCCAGCATGCATTCATATAGGAATTTGAATTAACTTTGGAAAACCCTTCTGATAAGCTAATTTTGAAGGTAAAGATAATTCTGATTGTCCATGATAAGAGATATTCCATTCCGAATTGTGTCCTCAATTCACCTTGCTGCCATTTTAAGCCGCTTCCCTGAAAACTCCTTTGCTTGGATTTCAATCTCTCGTTCAATTCCTTTTCCTTTGATCCACCTTGGCTGCAGCACGTGCACATTGGCTGGTAACTGCTCCCCAATGGTGAAACCTACAGGTTTGTGTCCTGGGATACTTCCACCACGTTGGAAGTTGATCACTCTTTTTATCTCCTTCGTGCCCACGTGCACACTCCTTACTTTATCCAAACATTGTTGCTTTCATTGAATCTCCTCAAGATTGCATCATTCCGAGCTTTTGATTCAATTCCTATCAAGTGATGTTGGTTGCGTGTCTCATCACACCTTGGCATCTACTTTTTAGTTCGCTCTCACTACATTCCATTCCATTCCATTCTACGCCGCTTCACTCCATTTTATTCCATTCCACTCTGTGTCACTCCCTTGCAAAGCAGACGCCAAGACGGGGCAGCCGTAGACACGTCAAATTTGACATCATTTTGAGCATATCTCCTATCGCACTACGATGCCCCATTTGACCCTCAAATTGACTTATTTGAGTAGTTTTCCTCTCTTTTCTTGAATATCCAACTTCCCCCAATTTTCACACATCTTTTCCTGTGTTTTCCAGATTTTTCTGAGCTTTTTCTCCATTTTTCCGGGCCTTAAATCAAATGGTGGCAGGGACTCGGGTGCCATTTAAATAGCGTCGAGGCACGGGGCGTCCATTTCCAGCTGAGTCTAGTTTGGCCGTTTTCGAAATCTATGAATTAGCGACACCCCGGAAAGTTGCCATTTCTTTAAATAGCGACCGTTCGGAAGGTTGTCAATTTCCTTGCCTTATTTTGAGCATTTAACTCAGTCCAAAATTCATATTAATTCCTAATTGGCGACCGCTTCATGGGCGTCAATTATTTTCTAATTTTGGAATATCTTAATCCATCTTAAAATGCCTCAGAATGGGCAGCACTTTGAGCAGGCGCTCTTTTAATTAGCGACCACTAGGTCTGACGCCATTTCTTAAAGAATTTTGATTTCGAATAGAACCACTTCCCTTCCTCACTTAAACTCCTTTTCCACTTGGGAAAGGGTTCCTATGGCTTCCTAATGTTGTAAGGACACTTGGAGGAAGGATCCCTCTTTCCAAATCCCACCAAAACTCAGTTTTCTAATTTTTATAGAATTAAACTCTGAATTTCCTTTCCCTTCCTCACTTAAACTCCTTTTCCACTTGGGAAAGGGTTCCTATGGCTTCCTAATATTGTAAGGACATTTGGAGGATGGATCCCCCTTTCTAAATCCCACCAAAACTCAGTTTTCTAATTTTTATGGAATTAAACTCCGAATTTCACTTCCCTCCCTCACTTTAACCTCCTTTTTCACTTGGGAAAGAGTTCCTATGACTTTCTAAGGTTGTGAGGACACTTGCCCAGCAAATATCTCCCTCCAAATCCCATTAAAACATGGTTTTCTAATCTTCTTGGAATCAAACTTCGAATTTCACTTCTATAACTAGGACCCCTCTCTCCCTTATGTAAAAGGCATCAATATCAATCCAAGGGGTGGTGCTACTAGATTGAAGGCTCAAGGAGGAGACTCCCATGAACCTACAAGCTTCATCCATGGAGTTCTTCTTCCTCCTTTGAAGATCTTGAAGCTAAATTGGAGAAAACCACTAAGCTTTCCCCCTCCTATCTCTTATTTTGTTTCTTTAGTTAATTGCATGCATCGTATCATATTCTTCTTTTATTTCTTTTTATCTCAATATTGAGATCCTCCCATGTTGTGCACTCTAGCACATCTCCCTTAGTGCAACACTTGCACATCTCGCTCTATTCTTCATCATACATCATCTTTTACCTACCCTTTTACATAGGGGCTTAAAGGCCAAACACCAATAAGGTGTGTTCATATCCATGCTTTCTATGTCCATATTTATATTTGGATTTGATGCTACACATCTTGGTTTCTAATCCATGTTTGTTTATTGGTGTTTGTTAATTTTGCAAGGGTAATCAAGCTAAAGGAAAACTCTCTTCATCGGCCGGCCGATAGAAAGAGAAGGTGCACTCACAATCTCTCCCGCTTATTTTAAGGTATTCTCGCGATCCCTCCTATTCTTTATTGTTATATCTTTGAGGCCCTCGCGTCTCTGGCGATCACCTTTCCCCTTAGCATCCTACGTATGCTCCCCTTTCTTTCTCTTCCCATGCTTTTCTAGCCATATTATCATTTTATTTTCTTAAGTGGATTTTCTTAGAATCTACAATGACCAATCATAGGGGCCTTAGAAACGGGTGTGATAGATACAAGAGAAGAGGGAAGGGGATGTTTCCCTTCAGTGGTGTTGATTTGTTTTTTTGTTATTTTTGTCGTTTGCAAAGAAGAATAGATAAGTTTGATATGATGTGAAGATGAATATGAAGAGCAAATAACAATGATCTCAATCAACCTATGAACATGTAAACCATGAACCTAGGCAATTAGAACTAGCTCTAGCATGGGCAATGCTATCTCAATCAAACTAAACTAAGAAAGGAAAAGGAAAACACACGCCGGAGCGTGGAGCAAAGGAGTAAATAAAAACACACCGCGTGGGTGGAACAAGCAAGAGAAAATAAGATGTGGGAGAGAGAAGGCTAATGTCCACTACCAAGAAAAGAACGTGATCGCCATTAAGGTAAAAACAAGCCAAAGACCTGATTAATACCTTAGAATAGGAAGATGATGCACTCGCTCATGGGAGAGAGAAACCAATAGGAAACTGCAGCTCTGCTGGATATAACGGTCCAGTGCCTATGCGTCACAGGGAGTGTGACAGTCGCCCGACAGACCGCTAGAGGAACCTGACGCGTCTGATGAAGACCGTTAGAGTGTCTGCAGAACAAGCTTGTGAATCCTTCAAACTCCAAACTTTCCAGTCGGCTAGAAAGCTTGGGCTCGTCTAATGAGCCCTGTAAACCTGCCAAAGAACGTAGAACACAAGAAACAACCCCCAAATTAGCCTTTCAAACAACGTAGTATCAATAATCAAATGAACTTGATATCATTCAAAAGGAAAGGGGAATACCAGGGAGTTGTGTTTTTTTTAATCCCTCTGGGCGTTTTAAAATATAGGAAGGATGCTTAAGTGAATGAAATAAGTGGAAGAACGTGGAAGACCATGAAATAAGCAGTGCGACAATGCTATGACGAAAAGAGAAAAGGAAGAACACAAGTATGCCAATGATGGAACTAAAACACTGAAGAAAACGAATACTCCCTTGACTGTGAATCAGATGGACGTGAGAGACAACTTTTCTTGGTTGGATATGGCTCCAGAATGCGGCAGCACTTCGACGTAAACTCTAGATTTTTCCCCCTTAGGCCATGAAGTCAATGGTTCTATTTATAGGCCCTCAAACTCTCCGGTCGAGCAGAGGATAATCTAGCTAAAAAGGAGGATGATTCTGAGCAAACTCTTGAAGATAACACTCCCAAGAGTCCATAGAAATAAACAGAAGATTTTAAGGATCAGATTTGGAAGAGAAATCACAAGATCAAACTCTTAACTCGGCCACGGAGTAGCAGAGAAAATGCCAGACCTGCCAGGACTCTCTGTTTGATGTAACGGCTGCGCGATAGACCGTCACAGACATGTAACGCTCCAGGAGTAGACCGTCACAATCAACCTCATCCTTTAAGAGATAAGATCAACGGGAGAAGTTTTCAAATGCTGGACTCTTGAAGAATGTAACGGTCGAGAGAAAACGCGTCAGAGAACTATAACGGTTGCACGATAGACCGTTCGAGTCAACGGATAGCCAAAGGATAAGCTTTGAAAAGAAGCCTTATACTCATGGACTCTTCAAGATGTAACGGCCAAGGACTGATGCGTCAGAGGAATGTAACGCGCCTGGTATACACCGTTAGAGACAATAAGGATCCAAATGAGACAAAAGCTTGCTAAACTTCGTTCAATGCAAGGAATCAAGGAACCAGACCCAACCAAAGAATTAAGACCCACGAAATAAACCTCCCACTGATCAAGAAGGCTCAACAAAAGGGAATAACTCGGAGCATCATATAGAATGAACAAGGAGATGACCCAACTTATCGGTCATAAAACGGGTGTCAACAGATGCCCCTCCTTAACGCCCTCTTTGCAGGGGAGCGAGCGGAGGTGAAGCGAAAGGGAAATGGAACATGGAGATGAAGCGGAAGTGAAGCGGAGCGGACTGAAAAGCGAGCGTTAAGGCAAACGACACCCGTCTCAACCAACAAGCGATAGGAATCTTCTGGAAAACTTTGAACTAATTACAAGGAAGTAGCCAACCAAACGACGCAAGTCTGGAGGAACTAACAACTAAGGAAAGGAAAACACGGCTGGCCACCGGAGGCAACGGACAAGAGAAAGATGATTAACTAAACTCCAGACAGGAATCTTCAGCTAACCAAATCAAGCGAGCAGATCGAATGACACCTTCTAATTCAGAGTGGAATGACTCTCCTCATCTGAGATCAAGAACACAACTATTCACCATCAGTGAGATGCCTTGAACAGATGAAGATTCATGAATGCTCAAAAAAATGCGCATGATGCATGCTGGGCTAAAACAAAAGAAATCATTAAAACGAATGCAATGAAATGTAAAATAACAAGATACTCGAGAATAGTATTGCCAGACCGGAGAAACTAGGGTCAGGACACCATCTGCAACCATGGCGTGCAATATAGAACCATCGTCCCCAAACTTTTCCAACCTAACGGCCTATCCAACGATTAAACATGTGCACTTAGATCATCATCATTTTTATTTAAGGGGAACATCAAATCCCAGAACACATGAATGACCAGCCGGTTCACGAGATAATATAACAATAAAGATACCATATAGTAATGCATTAAGGGATAAGGATCGAGATACAATACCTGACTTACCTGTCTGTCGAAATGGCTAATGATAATTATTTTCATAACTTCACCCATGAAGAAAGAGGTTAGCCAACGATAATTAATATGAGCATGAAATGAGGCATAATCATTTGTACACATGAATTGCATTAAAAATATATACCCTGGAAGAAAATGTGATCATCCAAGCATCAAATAGACCATTTTATTCATCAAGCAATCTGCAAACTGTGACGGTTTAAAGGGGGTGCGTCACACCTCTCTGACGGATCAACGCTGGGCCGTCAGAACCTTGGCAGTTCACATCCTTCAATGCATGATTCAAACTGACCTGACGGTCTAAGGGATACGCATCAGAGCCTGTAACGGTCTGGCGATAGACCGTCACATTTTCTGAGCGTTCAAAAAAACAACACCGAACGGTCACACACACCATTCAAGCATTCATTCGCCCTAACACCCAAAAACCCCAAAACCACCGGGGCGTCCACCGGCGACGACCCAACAAAGATGGCCGGCGACGAGGCTCCCAGGGCACTGGGAAGGGAGAAAAGGATGAAAAGAAAGGCTATACACCGCCTCCACCATCGGATAGAGCGCGAGGTGATCCCGCCGACCGAGGAAGGAGAAACGGCGGTGAGGGCATCCACGGTGGAGGAAGAGCCTCCAACGGCCGAACCAGAACAAGGGGAAGCTCCCCTGGATGAAGGAGAAGCTGTGGCAACGGAGAAGAAAAGGAAACGGGGCCAAGACCATGTGGTAGGCCCGTTCGCCCTAATTTCTATTTTTAATTTTTATGAATTTTTAAGTCCATGCATGCATGAATGGGGGGTAGAAAATGGGTCTATGAACCCATTAGGATCAATTTGTTGGCCATTTGGTCAAAGTGGAAAAGCCAAGGAATGAAAATGAAGACCACCCCTTTTCAGGGGATGTGACGGTCCTACCAGTGACCGTCAAAACTCTGACGCACCACCCATGGTGCGTTAGAGCTCTGTGACACACCACTCCAGGGCCGTCACAGTCACAAGAGACCAGAGCTATTTTTAGGGTTTTCAATTATTCAATTTTTTTGTTTGTTTTCATTATATGAATGTCATGCAATGATTTTATGATGCAATTGACTAATTTATGATCTAAATGCATGCAGGGGAAGAGAGGAACAAGAATTTCATGGCTGCAGATCCGGGCAGTTTACCAGGAGTTGCCTGATTATCAAAGAGAGAGGCTCGCAGCGATGGGGTTCGCCGAGGTGCTGAGCATCGAGGTGATTAGGATGGACACACCGTTGCTCTACGCACTGCATGAGTGATGGGACCCAGTTAGCAGAGCTTTCATCTTCCCATGGGGCCACATGATCCCCATGCTGGAAGACATGGCGAGGATTTCTGGATTAAGAGTCCACGGAGTAGCGGTGACCGGGTGGACTTACGGGAACTACAAGGAGCTAGCCCAGGAGCTGCTGGGCTTGGAATTGATCAGACTGGGCCACACCTCATCCCAACTTTCGATATCGAGACTGCAAGATAGTCTAGGACTGAGGGGAGCTGCTATTGCAGTGGGAGAGCTACCCGAGGAGCATCTCGGGCGAGTGATAGAGCAGGTGCGCCCACATGTGGCGGTGGAGGCGGGACCGGAGGGAGATCGCGTGCTGAGGCGGTTCCTCATGCTGCTATTCGGGAAGCTACTGTTCGCGACTCGAGCGGACGTGATTAGTTGCAGATTGCTACCATTGCTCAAGGATTTGGGCAGAGTAGGAAAGTATGCATGGGGAGCAGCGGTCCTGGCCTTCCTGTTCGAGTCGCTCAGCACGACGGACCGGCAGACGATGCTGGGCGGCTTCTCACCCTTCCTACAGGTATACTTGACTTAAATGCTTCCTATATGATTATGCAATTGATTATGCAATGCAATTGACTGACATGACTCCTAAATGCAGATCTCGAGCTTCGTGTACCTCCCTGGGATTGGGCGAGGCACGCAGCTACATCCCGATCGGATCCCGATCGCGAGGCGATGGGTTGTCGTGAGGGACCCAGGGTCGATCACCAGATTGACCCGGGCGATCCAGGACGACCTGGACTCCTTCCCGCATACGGTGGTAAGCCAGAACTCTAAATACTTTGAATGGTTATAAATGCTTCTGAATGTTCTATATACTTATGAATGTTTTTATATGCTGACAAATGAACTAACATGATTTTCAGGTGAGATGGACCCCGTACCGGGACGAGAGCTACGAGGGACAGCAAGGGGTCCAGGCATCCCAATCATACCGCGGGCGAGACATATGGTTGCATTGCATCAACGTCATCGAGCCCTTGCACTACCACCTGATCTTGCGGACCCGTGGACTACACCAGCCTAAGGTGACATTCGCGCGCCGAAGCGACGAGCGCCCGGGCAAGTCATCAAAGGGCATCAGTGGTGATGTGGATTGGTGCGCCTGCAAGGTGAAATACGCCCACGACTGGAACAGGAGAGGTCAAGCAGTGAAGGAGCGGGCCGATAGTGATGAGGCGTATTTGAAAGCCTTCGCCCGGCGGTACGGAGACCAGGTGTACCGAGGCACCCGACGACCGGTATGAAACTCTAAATATAAACTATGTTTATTCTAAATGTAACAATTCTATATGCATTGACCCATGCTCTCTAAATGTAGCTAGACCCTGAGGGACGATAGCCGAGCTCGAAGGACTACTCCATGCGACCATCCAGCAGCGGGACGAGTACCGGACCTCTCTGGAGCTTCTGGTAAGATTCCCAAAACATGAGACTTAAATGATCATGATTATGATGCAAATGATGCAAATGTGACTGACTAACTTTAACTTCTAAATGCAGCGGGCTGAGGGAGCCCAAAGAGCCAGACCCGATGCCCCGTCATCGTCATCACAGCCTGCCAGGGATAGAGCTGAGCGAGACGCCGAGTTCACCCGGGCGATTGCTCGGGCCGAGGAGGCGGAGGCCACCCTCGCAGAGCGGGTAAGAAACTAAATGCTTTGACTTAAATGCTTATGCTTATGCAAAATTAAATGCTTATTGGGCTAATCATGATGATATGCAAACTATAGGCGAGAGAGCTAGCCGCAGCGGTGGCCGAGGCGGAACGTGCCCGAGCGGAGACAGAGAGACTTCGGACCGAGTTGGCTCAGGCACGAGCCGAGGTGGAGAGACACGGGACCGGGACGGCCGACTTGGAACGTTATCGGACCGAAGCACGTGAGGCTCGGCGCCAGGCCTACGATATGAAGATTGAGCTGCAGACCTTGGAGAGGACCGTCCGGATGATAGGCCGAGGACCAGAGCGGAGCGCTTCTCAGAGTGGAGCACCGAGGAGCGCAGCTCGTACCGGATCAGTGGCTGACTTCCTCGTCAGCTCCTCTGGCCAGCGGAGGAACGAGAGGGCAGAGAGGGGACAGTAGGAGGAGAGTGCCTCCATAGCGCCACCAGTGAGAAGACCCGAGGATGGTGGTGACAATGGCGGCCTGGGAGATAAATCGGCCGAATGAGCTTGTATTTCACTTTTTTTATTACACTTGTACATGACTTATACATAAAAAAGGGAATGAGAATGAATGAAATGGAGTGAGGAGTTCTTTTTTGTGTTTTTGTGTTGTTTTATGTGAATGATTGTAGGTGTGAATGGAATGCAGATGAATGGAATGGATTGAATGAATTGCGCGAATGAGATGTAAATGTACGATGGAATGAAATGAAAATGCATGTGGAAATGTGTGAAATGGCATGAGTGGGATGACTGAAATTATGTAAATGGAATGGGATATGTGTAAATGAAGGACCACAGGCAGAAAGGAATGGCACAAATCCAGCAGCAGACAATGTGACGGTCTATAGAAGATGTGTCAGAATTCTGTAACGCACCAACTGAAGTCCGTCAGAGATGACAGAGGCTAGACTATAAACTGATCTGCAGGAAAATGTAACGGTCCATCGATGGAGCGTCAGAATGATGTAACGGTCGAATGATAGATCGTTAAAGATGGCAGAATAATGCTATATTAAAGTAGCTTGTAGAAAATGTGACGGTCCATGTGGGGAACGTCAGAGTGAATTAACGGTCTTGACCCAGACCATCAGGAATGATTGAACCACGAAGGATCATAACTGCACGGCAGAAAATGTGACGGCTCAAGAATCATGCGTCACCATCCTGTGACAGTCTAATGTTAGACTGTTAGGCTTGACAGAACGAGATTGGGCTAAAAGAAACCTACAGGTAATGTGACGGCCATGAATTGGAGCGTCAGAGCCAAGTGATGGCCTTACGATAGACCGCCAGAGAACGAGGTGTACTCCGAGACGGATTATGCCGTGAGAGTCCAAACCCGAAGGTTAAACATCTAAACGCCCACTAGAACTCTCTTAGACTTGAGATAAGGCCTTCTAACCCAAATCTTATCATTCTTGTCACGCCCCGAGCCTTTAATTACAGCGGAAGACTCGCTCGGGGAGTGCGAACAGCCGGCATGGTAAGCCTCTTGCAAGTAAGAATCAATCAGAGCGCAAGACAATCACACAAGTAAATGCAATTGTACAAGATTTAATCAAACTTCAACTTTATTTCATAATGCTCAATATTCAAGATACAATTACTAATTTGATTTTCATTCTACTAGACTCAAGAAATAGGAAAATTACATTGACTCAATCTAGACAATTTAGACTTCCTATGTCTTCACTCTTGTCATAATAACATTTAATCGCTCTCGGACCCGCTACTTGAATCACCCGAATCCGAATTCGAACTATTTCCATCACCTGAAAAACATTGGAAATAGGTAATGAGCACACTTGCCCAGTAGGTATCTTCGCATCAACATGAAGGCACTATTTAAGTAATTATCATTTTAGCTCTAAAGAAATAAGGTAAAATCATGCGAATGCGAATCAATCATGAGATCAAATCAATAGAAACAAGATAACCATGTAAGATAGAATGATCAAGAATGAGCTAGCAAGAATATAACACGAACATGATATTGGCCTTTCATGAACAAGAATATATCGAGAATGTACTAGCAAGCCACAGATTCCTCACTTCCCCATCTTATGCTTATGAGCAAGTGCTTCATGAATTTCTATGGAATATCAAGCAAGAATGTCATGTTGTGCCGTGGATCTTCACTTATTTATAGAAATAGTACTCCCAGCGCAATGCAACACCATTAGCATCATACCCCATGGTTTATAAAATAGTATGTTTCCGACAATCAGCCGAGGGGACTAGCATAGAGCCCTTGAACACAATCAGTGCTCGATCGCATCTTTAGTTATAAATTAAGCTACTTCCACGCAGTATAACAGTAAAGTATGGCGAAGAATATAACACTTCCAATAATTCCATGATAACGAAAATTAATTAATGAATGCTTCAACATAAGAATGTAGGAGTCAAGAAATAGACTTTAAACAATGTCATGCTCATAGAAATAAATCGACAGCATAACGGTATTTTCCTTAACTTCCATTTCATTTAGATCAATTTAAGCAATATGATAAGTTCTAGATCATCATGGTTTGTCTAGAATCATTGGAATATCAACCCTTGGTCAAGCCTTGGGTTAACAATTACAAGCTATGTAACGGTCATTGGCTGGGCCGTTACATTATGTAACGCGCCAGTAATAGGCCGTTACAGTGATCCGAGTCCAGAAGGATAAAAATAGACCTAGAGGAATGTGACGGGCTGGCACTGGGCCGTTACATGAGCCTGACGGTCCAGTTCAAGGCCGTTACATTTACAAGAATCAAAACATCGATAGAGTGTTCTAATTAATGGACTTTTATTAGTACAACCAACTCGGCGTCTAGTGGGAATCCCAGGCTCGCGGAGAATTACAGAGGCCTTGAAACAATGATTTCCTAGTCCATTGGAAGGAATATCCAATAGAGAGGTCCTCATGTCCAAGATTGTGTTCCTATAGTGCAAAGTGTGAACTAATGACGACATACCGGAATATGTGCCATGTACTTATAGAATTGACTCTATTGACAGAGAGAGATATGTATAATCAATGTGAAAATCATGATAAAAACTCCGTCAATACAACGTCTAAAAGTCATGCTTTATAATACAAGACTATAGAATTTTGGCATGAAATTAACATATCCTTAAAATATCATTAAGATATAAAAACATGCAATACCTATCATGCACAATCAGATATCCTAAAAATCATATAATCAGGTTAAAACTTAAGTAACTATGCTTAATCAATAAATAATATTGGCAAGTTATTTTCTGTCTTAGGGTTGACAGAACGCAGGATATAACGGTCTTAAGAGGGGGCGTCACAGTGAAAGTGACGGTCATGATCAAGCCGTTACTTGAATGTAACGCGTCTGTCCAAGCGCGTTAGAAACATCAGTGCAATTCAAATACTACAGAGTTTGTAACGGTCTGTAGTAGGGCCGTTATTTGAAAGTGACGGTCCTATGCTAGTGCGTTACAGTATCTGCTAACAGAAACAATCATAGAAACTAAGAGATCGACTCACATCATGTCTTTTATCAAAACATGATGAGTTTCTAGTCATGTTAACGAAGTAAGGCCATCTACATGCATAGGTAATCATGAATAGAGAATAGTCATGTTTTAATTTCTTAATTTGGCTAAGAGGTGCATGATGTGCATAGAACAAATAAAACATGAAATCAATGCTCTATAATGCATGGAATTCAATCAAACCAGAGGGCTTTTTGTCCTATCATGCTGTTTCTGCCGTTCATGAGATAACCTACCTCTTACTTAGACTGTAGTTTTTGAATTTGGTTGAGAACCTTGCCCTAGATCCCTTCCTTCTCTTGTGACTTTTTCAGCAACTTCTTTGGGCTCTAACTCCACGCCCTCTTGACCTAAAGATGTGAAATTCGGAGCGGAGTTAGTCTAAAGTATTGTAAACAAATTATTCTAAAGAACTTACCTGAGATAATGACTCCTTACCTTGCTTCCTTATGCCCAAAAAGTAAGGGTCGCACAGTTCAGAACTATGCCCTATTTTATTGAGTTTAGGCTAGGGTTTGAGGATTAGATCGAGTTTAGAGTCCTTATTTCATCAAATCCTAATCTCTAAGAGTCCTTAGAGTCTTTACAATCCTTCCCAAGTCGATCCATAGTGGATAGGAACATCAAGTTCTAATCTTTTCATGAGTCCCTTCACTTACGGAACTAATAGGAATGTAACGGTCGAGTGCCCATGCGTTACATGGCTATGGTGGTCTTACGATAGACCGTTACAGTCATCGTAGCTTAGAGTTTCAATTTATAAAAACTCTTTTGTTAATTATCCACCTCATTATATATATATATATATATATAATTAATATTTATCCTAAAATCCGTGGATATGCTTGAATACCTTCTAGAATATGGGCCTAACTTAATGGGCCTAAGTTAAAAACCTTTTAGACTTTAATTAAGTGGGTTGGGTTAATTGATCAACAATACTTGGCCTTATAATGACTTATTAATCAAATAAACCATTTATAAATTTATTTAGGTCTTTATTATTTATGAAGTTCTGGGGCACTACACCCTCCCCCACTTAGAAAGAATTTGGTCCCCAAATTCAATACATGGATTGAGGAGAGTGTACTTACAGTCAAACAATTCCGGGAATCTTTTCTTCATGGCTGATTCTGTTTCCCATGTTGCTTCATAAGGCCATGCTTTCTTCCATTAAATCTTAACCATAGGAATGACCTTATTCCTGAGTTGACGTACTTCTCGTTCCAAAATCTTCATTGGCGTTTGTTCATATGTCACAGCCTTCTGAATCTCCAGATTGTCATAAGTGATAATGTGATCTGGATCATACACATACTTCTTCAGCATCGAGACGTGAAATATGTCATGAACTCCTACTAACTGTGGTGGCAAAGTCAATTTATAAGCCACTTCACCGATCTTTTCGAGGATTTCAAATGGACCGATAAATCTTGGAGTTAGCTTTCCTTTAATGCCAAATCTTCGAATACCACGACCCGGAGAAACCTTTAGATATACATGTTCTCCTACTTGAAATTCCAAGTCGTGCCTTCGATTGTCAGCATAAGATTTCTGCCTATCTTTTGCCATTTTCATCCTTTCCTGAATGAGCTTGATTTTCTCTATAGAATCCCTGATTAAATCGGGGCCTAGAAATTGCCTTTCCCCTATTTCATTCCAACATATTGGTGATCGACAACTTTTCCCATATAGAGCTTCAAAAGGTGTCATTTGTATGCTTGCTTAATAGCTGTTGTTATATGTAAATTCTACCAAAGGCAAGTGATCATGCCAATTTCCTCCAAAATCAATGACACAAGCCCTGAGCATATCTTCTACCACCTGATTTATCCTTTCTGTTTGACCATCAGTTTGTGGATGGAAAGCAGTGCTAAAATTCAATCTAGTCCCAAGTGAATGCTGTAGGCTCTTCCAAAATTGTGATGTGAATCGGGGATCTCTATCTGATACAATAGCGTCAGGGACTCCATGTAACTTGACAATTTCTTTTATGTATAGTGCTGCTAGAATATCTACAGACCATCGACTTTTTATTGGTATGAAATGTGTAGATTTAGTCAATCGGTCTATAATTACCCATATTCCATCGTGTCCACCTCTTGTCTTAGGTAGTCCCATAATGAAATCCATTCCTATGCTCTCCTATTTCCATTCCGGAATACTTAAGGGATGTAATTTACCTGTGGGTCTGAAATGTTCCGCCTTCACTTGTTGACATGTGAGACACCGAGATACGAAGTCAGCTACTTCCCTCTTCATATTGGGCCACCAAAAGTTTCTTTTGAGATCCTGATACATTTTTGTACCTCCTGAATGAATGGTATACCTTGATTTATGTGCTTCTTCTAAGATCAATTTCTTTGTATCTTCATGATCGGGTATACACATTCGGCCCTTGAATAGCATTCTTCCATCTTCGGATATAGAAAAATCCGGTCTTTGTTCAATATTGGCCTTAATTTCCAGTAAAATTGGGTCATCCTCTTGTAACTTGGCCAAATCCTCAATCATTGTTGGTTGAGCTCGGATATTCGCCATGCAACAATTATCTTCCTTAATGTCAACATCTAGATTCAATTGAGCAAATTGAGGAACAAGGTTAGTCATACTAATCATGAGACTTGATAACATACCAATTGGTTTTCTGCTGAGTGCAACTGCTACAGCATTTGCCTTGCCAGGGTGATATTGAATAGCGAAATCGAAGTCTTTAAGATATTCCAACCATCTCCTCTGCCTCATGTTAAGCTCTTTTTGAGAAAACAAATATTTCAAACTCTTATGGTCAGAATAGACAGTGAACTTTTCTCCATAAATATGATGACGCCAAATCTTCAAGGCGAAAATAACTGCTGCTAATTCCAAATCATGTACAAGATAATTTTCTTCGTGACGTTTCAATTGTCTTGAAGAATAGCAAATCACCTTTCCATCTTGCATAAGGACACACCCTAAGCCAATTCCAGATGCATCCGTATATACTTCAAATCCAGCACCCTCTATTGGTAGCGACAAAACATGGGCTGTTGTAAGATGATTCTTAAGACTTTGGAAACTCTTTTCACAATCCTTCGACCAGATAAAAGGATTTTCTTTTTTGGTAAGTCTAGTTAAAGGAACCGCGGTCTTTGAAAAGTCCTTTATGAATCCTCTATAATAACCTGCTAGACCCAAAAAGCTTCTAACTTCAGATATAGTCGTTGGTCGACTCCAATCTCTGACAGCTTTTACGTTAGAAGGATCCATAGCAATACCTTCTTTTGAAATAATGTGGCCTAGGAACGAGACTTCCTTGAGCCAAAATTCACACTTAGTGAGTTTGACATAAAGTTTATGTTCTCTAAGTGTTTGCAAGGCTATCCTTAGATGTTCTTCATGTTCTTCTTTTATCTTGGAGTATATCAGGATATCATCGATGAAGACGACGATGAACTGATCTAAATATGGCTGGAAGACACTATTCATAAGTTGCATGAATGCTGCTCGGGCATTAGTTAACCCAAACGGCATTATCACGAATTCATAGTGGCCATAACGACTTCGAAAAGCCGAATTGTAAATGTCCTCTTCTTTGATTCTAAGCTGATGATAACCTGATCTTAGGTCAATCTTAGAAAAATATTCTGCTCCCGAAAGCTGATCGAAGAGCTCATCAATACGCGGCAATGGGTATTTGTTCTTGATTGTAAGTTGATTCAATCACCGGTAGTCAATGCATAACCTGAGAGAACCATCCTTTTTCTTGACAAATAGAACCGGCGCACCCCAAGGGGATGTGCTAGGTCTGATAAAACCCTTATCTAGAAGTTCCTGTAATTGCTTCTTTAATTCCTTGAGTTCTGTGGGGGACATCCTGTAAGGGGCTATAGAAACAGGTGCCACACCTGGAATGAGTTCGACGATAAAGTTTACTTCCCTCTCGGGTGATAAATTAGGTAGTTCAGATGGGAATACGTCCGGGAATTCATTTGCAATAGGAATGTTTGCTAGGATAATTTCCTTAGATTCGGTGACAATGACTGAAGCAAGAAAAGCTTTACATCCTTGCGAGATAAGTTTGCAAGCGTGTAGAGAAGATATAATGGTAGGATGCTTCTTGTATTTGATGCCAAGAAAGGAAAATCTTGGAAGACCGATCTTTCGGAAAGATATAATCCTATTTCGGCAGTTGATGTAAGCATCATGGTCTACAAGCCAATCTACCCCTAAAATGGCATCATAACCTTTCATATCGAGGCATACTAAGTTTGCGGGGAGATTGTGTCCTTCTACTACCACCTCACAATCGGGATAATACTTGGTAAGCTTAGTTCCAGATCCTAAAGGTGTAGTAATAGCGAGATCTGAAGGTAGGGGAACTGATGCAGTTGGTAAGGTGTTTGCAAAAGTGGTGGAGATAAAAGAATGAGAAGCACCAGTATCGAATAGCACGAATGCAGGACGAGAACAAATTTGAAGAGTACCTTCCATAAGCCCGTCATTTTGATCCTTGGGCGCTTCTTCTTCATCTATAACTGCATTGAGGCGAGCCTGCCTCCTACATCCTCCATTATTTGGTTGGTCTTTCATAAGGGGGCAATCTGGCACACGATTCTCCGTACTCCCACAGCGTAAACAAGCACCTAGGCGCTTCTAGCATTCTTCAACCGAGTGGCCGAATTTCTCACAAAAGGTGCACGCTGAGGTGACTTGCTCCTTTTCTTCCTTCACCTTTTTACTACTCTTTTGAGAACTTCCACCGTTCCCATTCCTTGATCTTTTCTTATTATCACGGCTTTTGTATGGTTCCGTGATGCTGAACTTCTCCTTCTTATAATGCCGATCAGAGCGTTGACTAGATTCTTCTCCCTTTCTTTTCAACCTTTCGACCTTCTCTAAGGTCCTCTCGCATAAATATGCCCTTTGAATCATCTCCGCATAAGTGCGGATATTCTGTGTCTCCAGTTGCTGAATGAAATCGGGCCGTAACCCGCCCATAAATCGGTTCACCTTTAATAATTCCGTATGAATAAGGTGTGGTGCATATGGTGCTAGTCTTGAAAACTGCAACTCGTACTCTGTTACTGACATCATCCCTTGACGAAGGGAGGCAAACTCCATAGCCTTCCTTTCCTTTACATGCTCAGAGAAATATTTGGCACAAAATAATGTGAGAAAAATATTCCATGTATGTGGCGCATTGACTGGAGGTGCCGGAACCGATTTCCACCAAGTGCGAGCATCCTTGTTTAATTGGAACGTAGCTAGATGGACTTTCTCTGGATCAGTGCATTGTATGACATCAAATATACGATTCATCTCATCGATCTAATTTTTTACTTCGTCTGGATTGGAAGATCCATAGAAACGCGGAGGATTTAGACTCCGGAAGTTATGATGAAGATCTCCTGCCCTTGCCCCTGCACCACCTTGTGCTATAGTCTGTAGTGCCTGGGTGAGGCCGGCAACAGTTTGTTGCATACCGTCTCAATCTACACGATGAGCCATGATAAGAATAATAAGGTACCTGAGAGAAAATAACAACTTGTTATTTCTCATGAATATTGGAATAAGCATAATAAATCTTAAACTAATTAGCTATCTTATCCTGGGCTCTACCCAATTCTCACATGGGTACGAAAATTTTTCTTCCTTAGTTCATAGGTATGGGTCCTTAAACCTTGGACTTATCCTATGACATGACTCTTTTTCTTAAGTCCTGAGACTTATGCCATGATACCAACTTAACTATCACGCCCGAAGTCTTTAATTACAGCGGAAGACTCGCTCGGGGAGCGCGAACAGCCGGCATGGTAAGCCTCTTGCAAGCAAGAATCAATCAGAGCGCAAGACAATCACACAAGTAAATGTAATTGCACAAGATTTAATCAAACTTCAACTTTATTTCATAATGCTCAATATTCAAGATACAATCACTAATTTGATTTCCATTCTACTAGACTCAAGAAATAGGAAAATTACATTGACTCAATCTAGACAATTTAGACTTCCTATGTCTTCACTCTTGTCATAATAACATTTAATCGCTCTCGGACCCGCTACTTGAATCACCTGAATCCGAATTTGAACTATTTCCATCTCCTGAAAAATATTGGAAATAGGTAATGAGCACACTTGCCCAGTAGGTATCTTCGCATCAACATAAAGACACTATTTAAGTAATTATCATTTTAGCTCTAAAGAAATAAGGTAAAATCATGCAAATGCGAATCAATCATGCGATCAAATCAATAGAAACAAGATAACCATGTAACATAGAATGATCAAGAATGAGCAAGCAAGAATATAACACGAACATGATATTGGCCTTTCATGAACAAGAATATATCGAGAATGTACTAGCAAGCCATAGATTCTTCACTTCCGCATCTTATGTTTATGAGCAAGTCACTACAAGAAAAATCGCGGATAGCGACCGACCTATCGGTCGCTATTCAGTCGTAGATCAGTCGCAAATCTGCATTGCGACCGAACAGAGACTATCTAGCGACCGAACATGTCGGTCGCTATATACTAGTCGCTATATAGCGACCGACATAATTCGGTCGCAGTATCAGTCGTTACCAGAGACCGATTATAATCGGTCGCCTGATCGGTCGCTAATTAAGTCGGTCTCAATTCGGTCGCTATTCGGTCTCTAATTATGTTGTATTTTTAAAAATAAAATTAACCTATTGGATTTATTCGGTCTCAATTCGGTCGCTAGTCGGTCGCCAAGTATAATTATTTAATAAAAGAAATATAACGTATAGTCGCTATTCGGTCGCAATTCAGTCTCCATGCGGTCGCTAATTTTGCATTATTTTTTTTTTAAAAATTTATTTAAACTGATAAATAAATTACCTGATAAATAACAAATTCATAACATAAATATAAAATCAACTACACAGACAACAATATCGACAAATCTCAAATTCATCACATACAAGCACCTGATAAATAACAATTTCATAAAACAATAATAAATCAACTACACGGATCACAATCTCCACGAACCTCAAATTACACACAATTAAAATAAAATCACAAATTAATCATACATCCATAATAATAAAATGACAACATACACAACTAAAATAAAATCACAAATCCTCCACATATGTCTCATCCTGGTCGTCGTCTCGTCCAACATCATCCTGGTCGTCGTCTCGTCCAACATCTCGCGACGGATGATCCTGTATATCATTTAAAAAAATTATAATCAAATCCTTAATAAAGAAATCAAGCATTAACAAGACTTAATAAAGAAATCAAGCATTAACAAGAGTATGCCAATAGTTTAAGCCAGCTCATTTTCATATATATAAATACACACACACAATATAAGTTCAAATTTCATCTTGTATTTTAAAAATGAAGTTTGAGCGCCGAGCTCAAACCGGGCATCCGATTTGGATTCCGTCAGTTCTGACAAGTCACTTTCATCTCCCCGGTCGTATTGGAATGATCGGCACGGCCATCCGACCGGTATTTCGAATTTTAGACCCCCGGACCCGTCCTAACAGTTCATTTGAACTAAGTGTATTTTAAAAATGAAGTTTGAGCGCCGAGCTCAAACCGGGCATCCGATTTGGATTCCGTCAGTTCTGACAAGTCACTTTCATCTCCCCGGTCGTATTGGAATGATCGGCACGGCCATCCGACCGGTATTTCAGATTTTAGAACCAAATGCCCCGTCCTAACAGTTCATTTGAACTAAGTGTATTTTAAAAATGAAGTTTGAGCGCCGAGCTCAAACCGGGCATCCGATTTGGATTCCGTCAGTTCTGACAAGTCACTTTCATCTCCCCGGTCGTATTGGAATGATCGGCACGGCCATCCGACCGGTATTTCGAATTTTAGACCCCCGGACCCGTCCTAACAGTTCATTTGAACTAAGTGTATTTTAAAAATGAAGTTTGAGCGCCGAGCTCAAACCGGGCATCCGATTTGGATTCCGTCAGTTCTGACAAGTCACTTTCATCTCCCCGGTCGTATTGGAATGATCGGCACGGCCATCCGACCGGTATTTCAGATTTTAGAACCAAATGCCCCGTCCTAACAGTTCATTTGAACTAAGTGTATTTTAAAAATGAAGTTTGAGCGCCGAGCTCAAACCGGGCATCCGATTTGGATTCCGTCAGTTGTTCCTCCAAGTTTGAGAGAGTTTCTTGTGAGAGGATTTGTTCCTCCAAGTTGGGGTGCTGACTTCTTTGTATATTTCTCCACATCTAGTGAAGTTCCACTGTCGCCGTCGCCCGTGGACGTAGGGGGTAACCTCCGAACCACGTAAATATGTGTTCCTATCTTGTGTGATTGTTCCTTCTTCTTCCTCCCTTCTTGTTGTGCGGATCGAGATCTTGAGAGGTCACTCTGTCCGTCGGAGTGGTCGTGTCATAACAAGGATCACTTCCTCAAATTTAATGGGATTGTGGATCAAATAAGTGGAAAGGTAAATGACTGTTGGATTATGAGAGACTTGGAAAGGTTAAACACTCCCGACTTCAAGACTACGGTCGATGTAATGATCATACTTCATCCAAAAGCAATTCCCACCTCAGGTTAATGAGCTCATGATCTCCTTCCCCATTTACAAAGCTTGCATGAAACAGTGGAGAGAAATAATTCATGCGCCCGGGATCAAATACATATTCACAGGTAAATGGTGGAATAATCATAATGTACTGCCAGAAACACTTGAAGTGGGCTGTACTCTGCTAGTTTACTTATATGGACATTGATCACAATGCATGATGGGTACACACCATGACACCATAGCACTATCATCATCATCCAGTCTTACGCCCAAGATTGAAATAAAAGCTATGTCAAATATAAACAGCAGAATGAGTATATTGATATTCACATGTATAATGGACAATATGGAAGAAGAAAACACCATGAGAGTACCTTCATTGGTCATAGAACCCATCACGTACATGTATCGCTTGATCTTTGCCTGGCTTTCCTGTTCACGACCTTTCGGCATCAACTCCGAGCTAAAACCAGGAATCATGGAAAATACCTGAAAGCAATAAAATTCATTCAGTTGGAGACGGCAACATGAGAAGTTATCCAAAGGGGATAATGTGGCCACAAGACATAGAATGCAATTCCATCTCCACTAAGAGCAGCCAAAGTTTCACAAGTGGAACCCTCAAGATGCAGTAAAATACACCCCAGTCGTTTCCAACACCTGTCATAAATAATACATTTGGTTAGTACCAAGCAAATTAATGAACATAGAAAAATGTGAAAGCAATCAGCTTATCTCCCGTGATTCCTGAAGTATCACTTAGGTGTGTTAGTCTCAGGTGAACCTTACCTTATGATTGAGTCTCTCATCATAAAAATGAAAATTCACAGAAGGCCCATGAAGTGAAAATTTAAAAAATGGAATAGAGAAGTCTGCAAAAGAGCTTAACCTGCCCCATAAGTCCAGTTTCCATAATTAGAACATGGATCGTAGTCCAAAAGACATTTCTCAAACCATTCAGCTCCCATTCGCCAATCAATCCCCATATCTCGGACAAGAAATGAGCAAACAATCTGCAATAAACAAAGACTCAAATGAATATGAAGTCTGACACTTGCAGTTCATGCAAGCTAGTAACTGTGTGAGGAAAATTTTCCTCGCTAATGTAGTATCCTTGATTAAAGACTAACACAGAAGAAGTAATCTAGAAGAAGAGAACAAACAATCTGCAGCATAGAAAAGCTATAGAAAGACTTCATCAAGCGTATATAGTATAGGCACTTGTGGGCCTGTATACAAGTTAATATTTTCAGCGGTCGCTATTCGGTCTCCATGCGGTCGCTAATTAAATTTTTTTTTTCAAAAATTAATATAAAGCTACTATAAATCACCTGATAAATAACAATTTAATAAAATAAATAACCTGTTACATAACAATTTCATAAAAACATATAAATCAACTACACAACTCATAATCTCCACAAATTTCAAATTCATCACATACAAACACACAAATTAATCATACATCCATAATAAAATGGCAACATACAAATAACTAAAATGAAATCACAAATCCTCCGCATATGTGTCATCCTGGTCGTCGTCTCGTCCAACATCTCGCGACGGATGATCCTGTATATCATTTAAAAAAATTAAAATCAATTCTTTAATAAAGAAATCAATTATTCTTGAAAATTAAAAGCAAGATGTTTTTCATTGAAGTGAAATTGACGAATGATAATTTTAAACGTTTTGCTCAAATCGGTAGTCCGATTTAGAATCCGTCAGCTCTGACAAGTCACGTCTACCTCCCAGGTCGTGTTGGAATGATCGGAATGCCGATCGGATCAGTATTTCACATTCTGGACCCCCGGACCCCGACGGCTTTGATTATAAACCAAGTGCATTTGCAAATTGCACTTTTGAGCGTCGGGCTCAAACCGGATGTCCGATTTAGAATCCGTCAGCTCTGACAAGTCACGTCTACCTCCCAGGTCGTGTTGGAATGATCGGAATGCCGATCGGATCAGTATTTCACATTCTCGACCCCCGGACCCCGACGGCTTTGATTATAAACCAAGTGCATTTGCAAATTGCACTTTTGAGCGTCGGGCTCAAACCGGTAGTCCGATTTAGAATCCGTCAGCTCTGACAAGTCACGTCTACCTCCCAGGTTGTGTTGGAATGATCGGAATGCCGATCGGATCAGTATTTCACATTCTGGACCCCCGGACCCCGACGGCTTTGATTATAAACCAAGTGCATTTGCAAATTGCACTTTTGAGCGATTTGCTCAAACCTAAATCTAAAATCCTAAAACCTAAACCTATTCCCAAATCCCTAAACCTTAAACCCTAAACCCGTAAAAATTGTAAACCCTATAGAAAAAAAAACGTAAGCCCTAAAACCCCTAAAAACACTAAACTGCAGACCCCGAACCCCCTAAATCATAAAACCATAAAACCCTTAAAAATTATAAATCTTAAACCCTCCCCTAACCCCTAACCCCACTACGATCCCTTAAACTCCTAAACTGCTAAACCACCGATTGCTAAACCCCAAACCCTCAAACTAAAAATCCCAAACCCTAAACCTTAAAACCCTAAATCTTGAGTTACCCCTAAAACTAGAAACTCTAAAATCCTTAAAAACCACAAACATAAAAGACTAAATCTGAAAAACCCTAAATCCTAAACCTTAAACCCTAAAACTCCTAAACCTAAAAATCAAAAATCTTAATACTATAAACTCTAAACCATAAACCATAAATTTAAAATCATAAACCCTAAAATCACTAATAACATCAAACCCTAAATAAAAGAAACCCAAAAATGTAAACCTATATGTAAAACCCTAAAAGCCCCAAGAACCTTAAACCTTAAAAACATTAAACCCTAAACTCAAAACATTAAACCATAAATCTTGAAAACCTTAAACCCTAAACCCTAAACCTTAAAAATATGAAACCATAATATCTATAAACCATAAAAACTCGAAAAACCCTAAACCCTAAAAATCCTAAATTGTAATAACTATAAACCCTAAAAACATGAAAAACCCTAAACCCTAAAACCTAAAATCCTTAGAAACTAGACCCACTAAACCAAAAACCCCTAAAGCCTAAACTCTCAAAACCGTAATCCACCCCCCTAACCGCTAAACCAAAAACCCCAAATGCTAAATCCAAAACCCTAAACTCATATGCCAAATATAAAATGCAAACAAACCTAAACACCAAACAACTAACCCTAAACCCAAAAACCTAAACCCTAAATAACCCTAAACCTTAAACCCTAACCCTATATGTTAAACCCTAAACATAAAAAAATAAACTCATAACCCCCTAAACTGTAAAACCCTAAAATAATTAAAAACCATAAAATTTAAAACACTAAAATCCTAAACCCACATTGAACCCCTTACCCCACCCCTAATACATAAACTACTAAACCTCAAAACTGTCAAACCTTAAACTTTAAATCTTAAAACCGTAAGCCCTTAAACCTTAAACACTAAACAGCCCCTCAACCCTAAGCCTAGCAACCGTAAACCGAAAAACCCACACTTAAAATCGAAGTCCAAAAACCTGTAGCCCTGAAACCCTTCCTAAACCCTAACACCTAACCCTTAAATCCTAACCCTAAAGCCCCAAACCCTAAACCATAAAGCTTAAAATCCTAAACCCTAAACCCTAAAAGCCCTAAACACCTTAAACCCTAAAAATCCTAAACCTTAAAAGAGTAAAACCTAAATCTAGTACCTAAAACCTAAATCTAAAACCCTAAACCTTAAACACTAAACACTAAACCCTTAAAAACCTTACACTAATCATTAGGAAAGGAGAGGTGAGGCCAATCCAAATACAACACATGTTTGTGAATATATTATCATGCTAACACACAAAAATGACTATTTACATGCACTGGTATTTTACTACAAAAAATGGAAGGTCCATATGACTGTTAATAAAGGCAATATAAAGCACCCAAACACCTGAAAAGTGCACAAAATAATATTCTATCATATTAACAATAACATGGACTATGAAATGCCCTAAACAAAAAATTAGCATGGCCTAAACAAAATTTTCACATTAAATTCCCTGCAGGGGGTTGGGGTGGGGGGGCCGCGGCGGGTTGGAGAGAGAGAGAGAGAGAGAGAGAGAGAGAGAGAGAGAGAGGGGTACCTGTGGGGGGGCGGGTTGGAGAGAGAGAGAGAGAGAGAGAGAGAGAGAGAGAGGTACCTGTGGGGGGGGGGCCGCGGCGGGTTGGAGAGAGAGAGAGAGAGAGAGAGAGAGAGAGAGGGGTACCTGTGGGGGGGCGGGTTGGAGAGAGAGAGAGAGAGAGAGAGAGATACCTGTGGGGGGGGGGGCCGCGGCGGGTTGGAGAGAGAGAGAGAGAGAGAGAGAGAGAGAGGTACCTTGGGGGGGGCAGCGGCGGGTTGGAGAGAGAGAGAGAGAGAGAGAGAGAGAGAGAGGGCAGCGGCGGGTTGGAGAGAGAGAGAGAGAGAGAGAGAGAGAGAGAGAGAGAGGGGTACCTGTGGGGGGGCCGCGGCGGGTTGGAGAGAGAGAGAGAGAGAGAGAGAGAGAGAGAGAGAGAGGTACCTGTGTGTGAGAGAGAGGAAGCCGGCGACGACGGCGACGGCGAGCGGCGACGGCGAGGCGAGCGGCGCGGCGACGACGGCGAGGCGAGCGGCGCGGAGGGGGGCTCCGGCGGAGGGGGCCTCGGGCGGGAGGCCGCACGGGGAGGGGGGCTCGGGCGGAGGAGGGGGGCTCGGGCGGGAGGCCGCAGGGGGAGGGGGGGCTCCGGCGGAGGGGGGCTCGGGCGGGAGGCCGCAGGGGAAGGGGGGACTCCGGCGGAGGAGGGGGGCTAGGGCGGAGAGGGGGCCGCAGGGGGAGGGGGCCGCAGGGGAAGGGGGCTCGGGCGGGGGCTCGGGCGGGAGGGTGGAGGGGGGGCTAGGGCGGAGAGGGGGCCGCAGGGGGAGGGGGCCGCAGGGGAAGGGGGCTCGGGCGGGAGGGTGGAGGGCGGGAGGGAGGGCTCGGGCGGGGAGGGGCTCGGGCGGGCGGGGGTCGCAGGGGGGAGTATAACGGGATCAGCGACCGATTGGCGACCGAATTTAGTTCGGTCGGGAGGGTGGAGGGCGGGAGGGAGGGCTCGGGCGGGGAGGGGCTCGGGCGGGCGGGGGTCGCAGGGGGGGAGTATAACGGGATCAGCGACCGATTGGCGACTGAATTTAGTTCGGTCGCCAATAGGTCTCAGATGTGCGACCGATTATTTCGGTCGCCGAATTGGTCTCTATTTGGGACCGACTAGCGACCGATTAAAGCGGTCGCTAATGCGGTCGCTATAGCCACTTTTTCTTGTAGTGAGTGCTTCGTAAATTTCTATGGAATATCAAGCAAGAATGTCATGTTGTGCCGTGGATCTTCACTTATTTATAGAAATAGTACTCCCACCGCAATGCAACGCCAGTAGCATCATACTCCATGGTTTATAAAATAGTATGTTTCCGGTAATCAGTCGAGGGGACTAGTATAGAGCCCTTGAACACAATCAGTGCTCGATCGCATCTACAGTTATAAATTAAGCTACTTCCACGCAGTATAACAGTAAAGTATGGCGAAGAATATAGCACTTCCAATAATTCCATGATAACAAAAATTAATGAATGAATGCTTCAACATAAGAATGTAGGAGTCAAGAAATAGACTTTAAACAATATCATGCTCATGGAAATAAATCGACAGCATAACGTTATTTTCCTTAACTTCCATTTCATTTAGATCAATTTAAGCAATATGACAAGTTCTAGATCATCAAGGTTTGTCTAGAATCATTGGAATATCAACCCTTGGTCAAACCTTGGGTTAACAATTGCAAGCTATGTAATGGTCATTGACTGGGCCGTTACATTATGTAACGCGCCAATAATAGGTCGTTACAGTGATCCGAGTCCAGAAGGATAAAAATAGACCCAGAGGAATGTGACGGGCTGGCACTGGGCCGTTACATGAGCCTGACGGTCCAGTTCAAGGCCGTTACATTTATAAGAATCAAAACATCGATAAAGTGTTCTAATTAATGGGTTTTTATTGGTACAACCAACTCGGCATCCTAGTGGGAATCCCAGGCTCGCGGAGAATTACGGAGGCCTTGAAACAATGATTTCCTATTCCATTGGAAGGAATATCCAATAGAGAGGTCCTCATGTCCAAGATTGTGCTCCTATAGTGTAAAGTGTGAACTAATGACGACATACCGGAATATGTGTCATGTACTTATAGAATTGACTCTATTGACAGAGAGAGATATGTATAATCAATGTGAAAATCATGATAAAAACTCCGTCAATACAACGTCTAAAAGTCATGCTTTATAATACAAGACTATAGAATTTTGGCATGAAATTAACATATCCTTAAAATATCATTAAGATATCAAAACATGCAATACCTATCATGCACAATCAGATATCCTAAAAATCATATAATCAGGTTAAAACTTAAGTAACTATGCTTAATAAATAAATAATATTGGCAAGTTATTTTCTGTCTTAGGGTTGACAGAACGCAGGATATAACGGTCTTAAGAGGGGGCGTCACAATGAAAGTGACGGTCATGATCAAGCTGTTACTTGAATGTAACGCATCTGTCCAAGCGCGTTAGAAACATCAGTGCAATTCAAATACTATAGAGTTTGTAACGGTCTGTAGTAGGGCCGTTACTTGAAAGTGACGGTCCTATGCTAGTGCGTTACAGTATCTGCTAACAGAAACAATCATAGAAACTAAGAGATCGACTCACATCATGTCTTTTATCAAAACATGATGAGTTTCTAGTCATGTTAACGAAGTAAGGCCATCTACATGCATAGGTAATCATGAATAGATGAATAGTCATGTTTTAATTTCTTAATTTGGCTAAGAGGTGCATGATGTGCATAGAACAAATAAAACATGAAATCAATGCTCTATAATGCATGGAATTAAATCAAACCAGAGGGATTTTAGTCCTATCATGATGTTTCTGCCGTTCATGAGATAACCTACCTCTTACTTAGACTGTAGTTTCTGAATTTGGTTGAGAACCTTGCCCTAGATCCCTTCCTTCTCTTGTGACTTTTTCAGTAACTTCTTTAGGCTCTAACTCCACGCCCTCTTGACCTAAAGATGTGAAATTTGGAGGGGAGTTAGTCTAAAGTATTGTGAACAAATTATTCAAAAGAACTTACCTGAGATAATGACTCCTTACCTTGCCTCCTTACGCCCAAAAAGTAAGGGTCGCACAGTTCAGAACTATGCCCTATTTATAGAGTTTAGGCTAGGGTTTGAGGATTAGATCGATTTTAGAGTCCTTATTTCATCAAATTCTAATCTCTAAGAGTCCTTAGAGTCTTTACAATCCTCCCCAAGTCGATCCATAGTGGATAGGAACATCAAGTTCCAATCTTTTCATGAGTCCCTTCACTTACGGAACTAATAGGAATGTAACGGTCGAGTGCCCATGCGTTACATGGCTGTGGCGGTCTTACGATAGACCGTTACAGTCATCGTAGCTTAGAGTTTCAATTTATAAAAACTCTTTTGTTAATTATCCACCTCATTATATATATATATAATTAATATTTATCCTAAAATCCGTGGATAGGCTTGAATACCTTCTAGAATATGGGCCTAACTTAATGGGCCTGAGTTAAAAACCTTTTAGACTTTAATTAAGTGGGTTGGGTTAATTGATTAACACTACTTGGCCTTATAATGACTTATTAATCAAATAAACCATTTATAAATTTATTTAGGTCTATTATTTATGAAGTTCTGGGGCACTACAATTCTAGAGTCAAAAGCAAGCCTTTAAAAGCAGGGAACTCTACCAAAAATCGTAGCTTTCTGAATTCACTGCTACAAGGACTGAAGAACCTCCCTCAAGAGCAGGAAACACCATGAAAAGAAGCTTTGAAGTGATGGTCATGGAGGAGAAGGTCTACACCAGACCTAAAGCGGTGAGGAAGGAACATGGGGAGTTGCAAAGTTTGACATTAATCCTCAAACATCTGAGCTCAAGTGCTCAAAGAGTGGTGAGTTCTATTGATTCAAAGTTCATTAATTTCTGCACTTCAACTTCTCATGATCTCTTCCTCTCCCTCTTCTTCCTTCTTTCTAGCCTCTTCCTGGTCCAAGATGTTACTCCAACTTGAAGTGGGTGGCTCCCATGATCAAAGAACTCCCTTTAGAAGTTTTAGCAATCCTTAGGGCATGGCACCTCCAACCTCTATTGGTTTTAAGCAAAAATTTTCAAAAATTATCTTTAGATTGGCCAAGCATTTCAGCCCTCATAGAATTGTGGCATCCTCAAACACATACTTTCATCTTCCCTTCCTTTGAAGCTACAGTCCTATTAGAGGAGGTAGAGACCTACCTAGCCCTTCCTAAGACTAAGGCGGGGGATGAAGACCTAGTGTGCTATACGGTTGAACCAATTGACCCGGCTCTGTTCTTAAGCGATTTCATACACAACCCAAAGGACGTGAGGACCTTGATTAGCCCACACCACATTCATTTGATCCCTATGGCTCAATGGATAGTCTCTTATTGTAAGAACAATTGGGAGAGACATGAAGCAATAGCCAAAGCCATGTCGGTTTGCTTATGCGGAGTTTTCTTTTTCACCACTACTGACCATCTCTTAGATATCCAAAACCTTAGCATCATCAGCAGGTTGTGGCGGGGTTTGTCCATATCTCAAGCGATCCTCTTATACCTCTAAGAAGGACTTAGTTTGGCTTGCTTAGGAGGACCTTTATTCGGATCCATGATACTCCTCGAGTGCTGGATGGGAGTGAGAATCAAATTCCAACCCAAGGAGGACATAACTTCAGCTAGCCGGATCTTCGGGAGCCACCCTTTGTTCTTTATGAGAGGTGCATTTGGATTTCCTTCACAGGTGGAATGTCGGACAATGGACAAGAAAACGCGGGATGAATGGCACCTCTTCTTCAACACCTTGCCAACAGACAAATTCACAATGCGACCAAGAATCCTTCGGAGCACTCTGCTGAGAATACCACGGTGCCCATGCCTTGACCTTCTGCTAGTGGGGAATAACACCCTGGCGATCTACAAGCCTCACCGGTGCCACCTTCAGATCGGACTACGCCCGACCATGGTTCCTGCACTATCACACTACCCTCTCCTTCTATCTAGGAAGATGGGGACTGAGGAGGATGAAAGGGCAGTCCGGAACGCTCTGACCATGTGGGAGATCAGCAAAGTGCGCATGTGGAAAGAAAAAGAGGAAGAAAACGATGAAGCACGCCGTGGCTATGTGAAAGACTTAAGGAAGATCCGCCCTCTTGCGGATAAGAAGTTGAATGTAGCCTGAACCTTGTTTATGAATGATGATGTAATTGACAATTGGGAATGGAAAATTTATCAAATTTATGTTGCATTAAGTTCATTTGAATGAGATGGGCATGCCTTAATCGTATGAGCATGAGTTCTTGATTCTTTTCTTGGCTAGAATGATCCGAAGACAGAGCCTCGGGAGAGTGTAACTATCCTGCATAGGGCCGTTATAAGGACGTGACGGTCTTACGACAGGCCGTCAGAGGAATGCACTGAGAGTTTGGTCCTCTAGAGGGTGTAACGGTCTAACGATAGACCGTTAAATAGATGTGACGGTCTAAGTTCAGACCGTTAGAGGAAGGCCTGCTGAGAGAATGGAAGCCAATGTTCTGCAGAAGGTGATGGTCAAAGGATGGACCGTTACACGTCTGTGGCGGTCTGATGCTGGCGCGTTACAGACCTGAACCTGCAAAGTTGCGAAATTCCAACCCGGGCTTGAACCTGCGTTCTGCACACACTTAGACCAGAAACAAGTTAGATCCATTCTTAGACTCAACCCCTTGCCTTGAAGCAAGTTAGAAAATGACCATTTCTTGATATTTGGTCAAGGGGTGGAGCCTTATTTAAATAGGCGGGAAAATACAATGGAAATAATGCAATGCATGCGATGCATATGATGGTATTTTTGAATTTTGGATTTTGAAAAGGACAACATTTTGATGCTTTTGGATTTTTGGGATATCTGGTTTTTAGATTTTTGGAAAATATTCGACCTTTTTGGAATTTTGGAAATATATGATTTTTTTTGGATTTTGGAAATATTTGATTATTTGGAATTCTAGAAATATGTGATTTTCTTTGGGTTTTGGAAATATTTGATTTTTTTGGAATTTGGAAATATTTGATTTTTCTTTGGATTTTTGTAAATATTTGATTTTTTTTGTTTTTTTTTTTTGGATTTTTTTTGGAAACCAGTGCTTCCCCTGACAACGTGGGTCCTTCTTATTTTATTAAGAGTTCCCGAGGTTGGCGTGCAATAGAGGTGACAATCCCTGGCCAAGACCTTACTTGCGTGACGGTGCTTCTACCAAGGCCATACCCAGGGTATTTGTCTTGGTCCTAAAAAGAAAAATAGAATACGGGGATAAGCTTAGGCCAAATATAGAAGCTTTTAGGACTTGAGTTCCTCTCCAGACAACCCATTAGAGATTTGGTATGTTGCGCCGGGGCTTTGTGTCCGTCATCGAACCTTGGTCCACTCTAGGCACGCATACGATCGGGCTCATTCGTCCCGCGGGGAAATTGTACAGCCACTCTTGTCATGCCTAGTTATGTTTCTTTCTTTTCCTTTGAAGCCTTGGAATATTGGTAGGAAGACTTTGGAAATAAACATTTGTTTCTTGTCATAAAGATTGCTCCTTTACTTTTGCTTTTCTTTTATTTCTTGTGGCGTCGGGTCATAACGGACTGCCCCTATTTGAGACCTCCTCTCGTCAAGGTGTCTAGATCGGTCATCGCCTCCTTATTCATCTCTGCCCCTGGATTCAGCCGAAGAAAGAAATGGACAAGGACTTTGAGTTTCCCCCAAAGCATGGCCAAGGAGAAACGATGTCTACAAAGCGGGAAACCTGAACAGGGATGTCGTGTAGTGTGTGATTGCCGTACTCGGGACCTCTTTCATGGTGAAAGGAAAGACACCTCGTTGCTGGGGTGGCACTGATTAGACTCTAAGGAAAGAATCGTTTAAGATACAACCCATTCCAAGCGTGAGAGAGCTCCTCACCTTTGGCGTTCACTAAGCGGTAAGCATTTCCTGGATAAGCTTCTTTTATGACGAACGGCCCTTCCCAGTTAGGTTGTAATTTAGACCTAGGACCTACAGACCGAATGAATTTGCGTTTCAAAACCATATCACCTTTTAAAATTTGCGTTCAATTACCTTCTTTTGAAAATAACACGAAACATTCTTTTGATAAACGGATACGTGATCGGCCGCGTTCATCCTCTTCTCATCTAAGAGTTCCAACTGAACGAGCAATGCCTCTCGACGTTCATCGAGATTAAGTTCTTTATCGAGCTACACTCTAAGGGAAGGGATCAAGATCTCATATGGGAGCACCGCCTCCATCCCGTAGGTGAGAGCATAGGGAGTTTGCCCCGTGGGAGTGCGGACGGAGGTGCGGTAAGCCCATAGAGCTTCCACTAATCTTTCTGGCCAATCGGAAAATTTGTGAGAATCACTGGTTTTCTTTATAATCTTGAGAAGGGTTTTATTAGTGGCTTCAGCTTGACCATTGCCTTGAGGATAATATGGAGATGAGTGATGCAATGTAATATTGAACTTCTTACATATGTCCTTGAGCTCTTGAGAGACGAACTGGGGTCCGTTGTCGGTGACGATGTTGCTTGGCACTCCGAACCATGAGATGATATTCTTCATGATGAAGCGGCACACCGTTGAAGCTTTAATCTCTAAGTATGCCTCTGCTTCGGCCCATTTGGTGAAGTACTCAGTGGCGGTAAGGATGAAGGATTTCTGCTTGATCTGAGAATTAGGATCACCGAGCGGGCCGACAACGTCGAAAGCCCACATAGAGAATGGCCAAGGAGTGGAGAGAGGATGAAGAGATGAAGCCGGAGCATGGATTTTATCAGCATGGAGTTGGCATTTAAGACACCTCCGGACGTAGAGGGAGCAATCTTCCTCCAGAGTTGGCTAATAGTAGCCCTGCCTAAGGATTTTTTTCGCTAGAGCCTGGCCATTAACATGACCTCCACACTCACTAGAATGTGCTGCTTCGGCCACCTTCCAAGTTTCATCATTGTCCAGACATCTCATGAGCATCCCATTAGTAGCGCGCCTGTATAGTTCTCCTGCGACAAGGGTATACCTTGAGGCGGTCCTCCTTATTGACTTACGCTGCTCAGCATTTGCCCCTTCCGGGAACGATCCATCATTGCAAAACAACTCGATCTCATGATACCAGGGCAATTCTTCATCCTCCAAGATTTCCTCTAACTCCATCAAAGATACTTCCTTAAGCTCTTCCTTCTCAGCCCTCGCCTCTACAGCTTTCCTAAGGTTGATATACCAAGGATCCTGAAGAGAGGGTGCATCCAATCTCTGAACAACGATAGTCTCAGTATTCCGACTGAAAGGGAAATATATAGAGGAAGCAAGCGAAGCTAAAGCATCGGGTAGAATGTTCTGACACCTAGGAGTATGGATGTAGATCAGCTTACGGAATTGCCTAGCCAGAAGCGTGACCAAATCTTGATATGGCTTAAGCTTGGGGTCACGAGTGCGGTAAGTGGACAGAACTTGCCGCAGGACGAGCTGAGAGTCCCCTATGATATTTAAATAATGCGCGCCTAGAAGGTAGGCATGCTTCAATTTGGCTAGGAGAGCCTCATACTCGGAGATATTGTTGGTAGCGGGGAATCAGAGCTGATAGGCAAAGGGAATCGTCACTCCCTCTGGAGTGAGCAGAACAGCGCCTACCCCTCAGCCCTGAGAGTTGAGTGCACCATCAAAGTGCAGAGACCAAAAGGGATGATAAGAAATGGCAGAGAGATGCTCATCAGAAAATCATCCTGAATAGAATCAGTGTGAGGAATGGGGAGATGGGCAAGATGCTCAGCGATGGCGTATCCTTTGACCGCCTTCTGAACGACAAATGTGATATCGAATTGGGAGAGGAAGCTCTACCAGCGAGCTAACCTACTAGAAAGGACATGCTTTTCTAACAGATAGCGAATCGGGTCCATTCTAGAGATCAACCTAACTGGGTGGGCAAGGAAATAGTGTTTAAGCTTTTGAGCTACCCACACTAAGGCGGCACAAATCTTTTCCATAGCGGTGTATTTGGCCTCAGCTGGGTTAAACAACCGAGAGAGGTACTAAGTAGCCCGCTCTTTTCCTTCATCATCTACTTGCGCTAAGACCGCCCCTAGGGAGTCCTCAATGACCGAGATATATAGGATTAGGGGTTTCCCAGGGATAGGAGGTTGCAAAACTGGGGGATTGGAAAGATATTCCTTTAAGTCCTCATAGGCCTTCTGACAATCTTGATTCCATTCAAATTTGACCCCCGCCTTGAGCAATTCATAAAACGGGCGGCACCTCTGAGAATGTTGGGATATGAATCTTCTGATGAATTACAGTCGACCAATCAATCCTCGAAGTTCCGTGATGTTCTTTGGTGGGGGCATGTCCATGACGGCCTGTGCTTTGTTAGGATCAATCTGGATCCCCCATTTGCTCACTATAAAACCTAGCAGCTTCCCTGAGGAGACTCCGAAAACACACTTCTTCGGATTCATCTTCAGCTTATACTCCCTGGCTCTTTGTAGCACCTTAGCCAGAATAGAGGGGTGTTCCTCTTTGGTCCTTGACTTCACCAAAATGTAATCCACGTAAGCTTCCATGAAGATATGCATCATGTCGTGGAAGATGACCATCATCGCCCTCTGATAAGTGGCGCCTGCGTTCTTCAGACCGAACGGCATAACCACGTAACAATACGTGCCCCATGGCGTGGTGAAGGAAGTTTTCTCTTGATCTTCAGGAGCGAGATAGATTTGATTATAACCCGAGTAACCGTCCATAAATGACAAAGCTTCGTACCCGGCGGTGTTATCGACTAGGACGTCTATGTGGGGCAGCGGGAAATCATCTTTGGGACATGCTTTATTAAGATCCCTGAAATTGATGTAAATACGCACCTTTCCATCCTTCTTGATAATAGAGACTATGTTCGCCACCCACTGGGGATATAGAACAACTCTAATGAACCTGGCCTTGTATAACTTATCAACTTCTTCTTTGATCTTTAAGGCCATGTGGGTGTGAAATCTTCTTGACCGTTGTTTTATGGGTGTTGCCCCTAGTTTAAGTACGAGTCGATGTTCCACTAGAGAGGGGTTAAGACCCGGCATGTCCTCGTAAGACCAGGTGAAAAAATTGCTATACTCCCTTAGAACCTTAATCAAATCTTCTTCTACTTGTGGAGGGAGATTAGCGGCAATAATGATGGGCCTTGGGTCTTCTCCAGTTCCCAAATTTATTTCCTTGGTAGGTTCATCCACTGCTGACGATGGCTCGTCGAATCTCTTTAATCCTCGAGCATACAAATCGGCAGTGTCATCTACGTTGCTGTCCTCATCATCAATCGGGTCCTTTTCATCCAGGACTTCATAGACACTGAGTCCGTCATCGCTCCACACCCCTTCTACTTCCTCCTCATCTTCAATCATGATCGTCGTAGCAACAAATTCTGGACACTTCAAAAGAGCATGACATCGCTGAGCTATATCCTGCAAGAACCTATCAGGGATGGATTGACGTGCGAGCAAGCGTGACTCAGACTTGGAAGGATCGGACGACCTAGAGCAGGACCCTACTTCTCTAGTTCTAACTGACTCTACTTCCCTAGACTCGACGGACCCTACGCCTAACCTGGGAGAAAGAAAATCTAGTGGAAAGGAAGGAGCAGGGGACTCGTGCCCCTGGGAGGAGGATGGAGACAGGGTAGCATAATCTTCCACTGAAATCTCTGTTTCAAATTTGACATTTTTTTTTGGAGATCAGTGGAGATCATATAGCAGGATGGAGGAGGAAGTTGCATGGGGAACAACTCGGGGAAGATGCAATCGAAGAATGGATCGGAAGATCGAAACCACATCTCGTGGAGTGGGGTGGTGGAGGAAGGAGGAGTGAATAGAGTTGATAGATCAATGGGTGGGCAGCGCCCACATGCACATGGGACAAACAAGATTTCCGGTGGCCCCTCCATAAAGTACGGATCGACCATCATAGGGGGAGGACGGGGAATGGGTTCCAATAGTTGAAAGAAATATGTGAGACGGGAGGAAGACCAAGAAATGATAGTGGGTGAGCTCCCCTTTCCTTGCAGATAATCAGCTAGTTTCTTCGGCCTCCACTAGATGAGCCGGGTTTCTTGATTCTTCCTCTGACCATGGCCTTCCGATTCGCTGAACATTCTGGCAAATGACTGGCTGAAATCTGTCATACCATCAATAGGCCCTTTTGGTAGGGGAGGTGGCCCGGCGATTGTGCAAGCTGCATCCTTTTCTGGCTGTGCTGGCTGTGAATTTAGGGTCCCTGGCTGAAGAGAACCTTTAACAAAGTGTTGACGATAGTCCCAGGTAAGTGGTCCTGAGTCATCAAAAATTGATATTGCAGACTCTTGATAACCGAGACCTCGCCTGCTCATCTTTCTTCCTTTGGGTATTGGCTTAGTTCGCCCCTGTAACTGTGCACCGAGGCCTCTCCCCGGTTGGTAGCCTAACTTCAATATGATATCCCAACCCTTGGAATCTCAGATCTGGGGCTTCACTTTGACATTGACAGGTGTAGTGGCGGGTTTACGTGGTGCATAAGCCCAAGGGAAATCCAGATCTAGCACGGAAATAACGGGCCGGCTGCTGGGCCATAATGTGGGCAAAATCTTCTCTGAAATAGCTTTTACAAACTGGATCGTGGATAAGCTTTTTACTTTAACCACCCTCCCCTGAAAATGGAACTCGAGACATTGGTGCGCGGTGGAGGGCACGGCACTAAGAGTATCGATCTAGGGACGACCCAGGATAGCCTTGAACATAGTGTCAATGTCCAGTACATAAAATTCAATGGGCATAGTAAGAGGCCCAAGCTCAGCTTGAATGGTGACAACCCCGTGACATGCTCTCCTTGAGTTGTCATATGCAGCTATAGTTGTGGGAGTCGGGCGTAGAAGTTCTTCTAGTATATTGCAGGCCCTGAGGGTGCTGAGTGGACATACATTGATAGATGCCCCTGTATCAACTAGTGCCGCCTCAATACTGACTTTGTTCAGAATAATAGTGATGCAAAGTGACATTTGCCGAGCTTCTGGTGGTGCTAGCTCGGTTTCAGAGAAGGTAATAGCTGGCCCCTTAGAGATTGTTGCCAGCGCGGTAGGTAAGTTGTCAACTGCCATATCTTCACTAACCATCACCTTCTGAAGAAAATCTCTTAGAGCATCTTGGTGAAGGGTAGATCTCTTAATAATCTCCAGCACAGATATCTTGGCGGGCACCATATCCAAATGATGTAGCAAATCATATTGGGTACCCGGTAGTGGCTCGGCTTCTTCCTGTTCGGCAGCCGGTTGGGAAGATTGGGGATTGGAGGTGGAAGGATAGTTACGATGGAACAAACGTCCGCTCCGAAGGGTGAAGTTATAGGCTGCCGCGGCCTCAGATGGGCTCAAGATTAGTGACTTAGTAGGCCTGGTAGTGTGGATGAGTGGAGCGGAGGGGGGTGTGATGGAAAGGATGATAGGTGAGGGGTTGGTTTCAGAGGAGGTAATGAGCGGCGGTGGAAGGACAATGGGCGAGGGATTAGTGGTAGGCGGGGGAGAGATGATGGGTGCTGATATAGGTGGAGGAAAAACTAGCGGAGGGTTAGATGGAGGTGTGGTGATAGCGAGTGTAAAGGTAAGCGGAGGGGTAGTGATGGCAGCAGGGGTGAGTAATGGCGTATTTACGGGGGTGAATGGGAGAACAAGTGAAGAAGGGGTTTAGTGCGTAGGTATGAGGATGGAGGGAGTGGGGGGATTGCGGTAGTTGTGGTGAAGGGCCATAACCTGTGGCGGGGAGCCATCGTCGTCAAAGGACCACTCGGCGTTAGGAGTTGGGGGTTGGACAACGTTAACCTGAGCCGGTGCCGGTGGCTGAGGCTGCGGAGCGGGAGGATGGTTCGGCATCAGGTTCTGGTGGATCCCCAAGTCTTGAACCGGCTGCGGTTGCTGCTGCGGCTGTTGCTGCGGTTGTGGTGCCTGTTGTTACTACACTTGCTGCCTCGGTGGCTGCCTTCTTTTCTCTTTAATTTCCGTGATGGCCCTATGCATTTCGGCCCAATCAATCCTTTGTCCTTCATGGAGGTCATAGACCAAATCCCTGAACTGAAAACACCCTTCAATAGTATGTCCTAGCTGCCTGTGGAACATACAGTATTTTGTCTGATCAACGACCGGGTTCCAGTTGGGCCGTTCCGGAGGGAGTTGTATAGCATTAACCGACATGAGGGCTGAGAAGATATCTGTGAGGGTTTCTGGTAGGGGAGGGTATTGTGCTCTTTTAGGAGTCGGGCGCTTGTTGTTGTTGTTGTAGCCATTGGGCGGAGGGACATTATGGTATTGTAGAGGCTGTGGGGGTTGCTGCGGAGCGACAAAGGTGTTTTGTGAAGTGGCGAAGGAAGGCGGAGGGTTTTGAATGTTTTGTGGATTGGGTTGAAAGTTTTGTGGCGCGGGGTTTTGAGGATTGCGGGGGTTTTGCGGAAAGCGGAAGGGTGCGGCTTGGAAGGGAAAGGTAACGGCTTGAACTTGCTCATTGGTCTAAACCCCCTCAGTGACGGGCCCTTGAGGTTTCTTGTGGTACTTTGGCTTTTGGTTCTCAAAGAGGGAGTGTATGGGGGAGTCCTTGAACTGTGTTTGAATGAACCATGCTCGGCTATAGAGTTGGTGCATGTTGGCTATATCATTCATGGCCAGAATGTTTCGGAAGGTCGGAGTGGCATTGGAGATGAGCAACTTGACCTTCTCTTCCTCCAAAATATGGCCTGGCACCCTGGTGGCCATCTGCCTCCATCTGTCAGCGTAAGTTACAAACTCCTCATCTGTCTTCATCTTTTCGGCCACCAAATCTGTGAAAGAATATTCTAGGCCAACTCTGTCTTGGAACCGCTGGATGAACTTGTCTTTCACTACCTTGAAGCTTTCGGCATCCTCTAATTGTAGAGAGTAGAACCATTCCAGTGCAACACCATCCAATGATCGGCGGAACAAATACACCATAAGGCGTTCATTATACTGAAATTGGGCCGATTCATATAGAAAGTCCCTCACATGAATAAAGGGATTGCCGTTCCCATCATACTTGCGATAATTGGGGAGCTCGGATTACGGACGGAATCGGATGTTCTGAAAGCTAGGGACTGAAACATCTGCTAAAGATTGAGGGCCAACCTGCTTCTGAAGGAAGTCAAGTTGCTGCTGCATGGCGGCCCACTTATCAAGCAACTCATGCTCTCTAGAGGGAGCAGGGATAGTGAAAGATGAATTTTGAGGAACCGAAGGGTAAGCAGATGGAGGAGGTAGTCCATAGGAGGGATATTGAATTGAAGAATGACCCATATTAGTAGGAACCTGGGCTGCCCCTTGCTGAGGGCGCATAAAATCGTTCGGACCAACAAGAACTTGCGGCATGGCTGGGCCTGAGATGTGATGATCTGACGGGAAAGAAGGGGGGGCAAGGGTGTTGCCCTTATCAAGAAATTGCTGGGCCGACCCAGAAGATTGGCCCACTTCAAGATTGGAGAAGCGGAGGGTCCTAGGTTGCACCGGAGTAAGATCAATGGAGGTAGGCTGGGCAGCGGGCCCATCAGCTCTAGGCTGAGCGACGAAAGATTGGATTGGCCCATGATGATGGGAGAGGGCGGGGTATTGGACCCCTGCATGGCCTGATAGACGGCCTGAAGTTGGGCCGGGTCTAATTGGGCCATCATCTGGAGCACGGAATTGGCAGAGGGAGGAATAGGGTGAGCGGACGGAGCGCTCTCCAGGGGGATAGAAGATGACGGGAGAACGGGCCCCTCTCGGGGCTGGAACGAGACGACCCTAGAGGGGTCCTCTAGAAGGCCCTGAGGAAGAGGCTCCTCCTGGGAACGAGGAAGATCAAAGGAAGCCATTGTGAATTCAAAAAGTGGATTGAAGTAGGATGAAGAGAGGGAATCGCCCCCGAGCGATGAAGATTCTAACGGATGGAGGTGACTCCACATGCAACGGACAACCTTAACAAAATGCGAACAACACAACACAAACAATCACACAATGAGTGACCAAACTAAGATGACTTTTAAAGATGCGAGTGAAGAAAAAGGGATGAAAACACTCAAAGTCAACCAAGTCGTTTAAGATGATGCCACAAGATTTTTATGATTTATCGTTTGGAACTTTAGTGAATTGATTAAAATGAGCTCTCAACAATAGGTTCCTGATAGGAGATCGATACAAGGCTTGGTTTGACTCTAGATGTTCACTCCTTCACTTATGCAATCCTAGACATGGGGTGGGAAAGGTACAATCGGCCCGGCGTCCGTGTGGGAATCCACGGCTCGCGGGGACTTATGGAGGTCCCTGGTGTGATTTCCTAGTCGGCCCCAAGGAATATGGAGACGAGAGGTCCGCACACCAAGGTAGGAAAATGCAATCTAATGTATGAAAGTATGAATGAACTTATGTGCACCGGAGTGCATGCAAATTCTAACCTAGAATCTAGCAAACAATTATGCACACAATGATATAAGTATGTAAACCAACCAGGGAGGAAACCAGATAACACCCAAGCACAAAGATCACAGTAGAAACTGTGGAAATAAAATGCACCTAGGGATGCGTACCTATCTGGAGTGTAACAGTCTATAACCCCTGTGTCACAAGAATGTGACGGTCGAAGACCAGACCGTCAGAAGTGTGTAATGCAGGAACACAGGACCGTCAGAGGAGCCAGAGAACCAGAAACAACAGGAAATAAAAGGGAAATCAAGGTAAAACCAGACAAGGAAATGATGGCATGTTTAAACAGAGATCAAGACACGATTAGCACAAGTAGTCCCACCGTGATCGCCAAAAAACTGTTGATTTGTTTTTTTGTTGTTTTTGTCGTTTGCAAAGAAGAATAGATAAGTTTGATATGATATGAAGATGAATATGAAGAGCAAATAACAATGATCTCAATCAACCTATGAACATGTAAACCATGAACCTAGGCAATCAGAACCAGCTCTAGCATGGGCAATGCTATCTCAATCAAACTAAACTAAGAAAGGAAAAGGAAAACACACGCCGGAGCGTGGAGTAAAGGGAGTAAATAAAAACACATCGCGTGGGTGGAACAAGCAAGAGAAAATAAGATGTGGGAGAGAGAAGGCTAATGCCCACTACCAGGAAAAGAACGTGATCACCACTAAGGTAAAAAAAAGTCAAAGACCTGATTAATACCTTAGAATAGGAAGATGATGCACTCGCTCACGGGAGAGAGAAACCAATAGGAAACTGTAGCTCTGCTGGATATAACGGTCCAGTGCCTATGCATCATAGGGAGTGTGACGGTCGCCCGATAGACCGCTAGAGGAACCTGACGCGTCTGATGAAGACCGTCAGAGTGTCTGTAGAACAAGCTTGTGAATCCTTCAAACTCCAAACTTTCCAGCCGGCTAGAAAGCTTGGGCCTCGTCTAATGAGCCCTGTAAACCTGCCAAAAAATGTAGAACACAAGAAACAACCCACAAATTAGCCTTTCAAACAACGTAGTATCAATAATCAAATGAACTTGATATCATTCAAAAGGAAAGGAGAATACCTGGGAGTTGTGTTTTTTTAACCCCTTTGGGCTTTTTAAAAGATAGGAAGGATGCTTAAGTGAATGAAATAAGTGGAAGAACGTGGAAGAACATGAAATAAGGAGTGGGATAATGCTATGATGAAAAGAGAAATGGAAGAACACAAGTATGCCAATGATGGAACTAAAACACTCAAGAAAATGAATACTCCCTTGACTGTGAATCAGATGGACGTGAGAGACAACTTTTCTTGGTTGGATATGGCTCCAGAATGCGACAGCACTTCGACGTAAACTCCAGATTTTCCCCCCTTAGGCCATGAAGTCAAGGGTTCTATTTATAGGCCCTCAAACTCTCCGGTCGAGCAGAGGATAATCTAGCTAAAAAAGAGGATGATTCTTAGCAAACTCTTGAAGATAACACACCCAAGAGTCCATAGAAACAAACAGAAGATTTTAAGGATCAGATTTGGAAGAGAAATCACAAGATCAAACTCTTAACTCGGCCACGGAGTAGCAGAGAAAAGGCCAGACCTGCCAGGACTCTCTGTTTGATGTAACGGCTGCGCGACAGACCGTCACAGGCATGTAACGCTCCAGGAGTAGACCGTCACAATCAACCTCATCCTTTAAGAGATAAGATCAACGGGAGAAGTTTTCAAATGCTGGACTCTTGAAGAATGTAACGGTCGAGAGAAAACGCGTCAGAGAACTATAACGGTTGCATGATAGACCGTCAGAGTCAACGGATAGCCAAAGGATAAGCTTTGAAAAGAAGCCTTATACTCAAGGACTCTTCAAGATGTAACGGCCAAGGACTGATGCGTTAGAGGAATGTAACGCGCCTGGTATAGACCGTTAGAGACAATAAGGATCCAAATGGGATAAAAGCTTGCTAAACTTCGTTCAATGCAAGGAATCAAGGAATCTGACACAACCAAGGAATTAAGACCCACGAAATAAACCTCCCACTGATCAAGAGGGCTCAACAAAAGGGAATAACTCGGAGCATCATATAGAATGAACAAGGAGATGACCCAACTTATCGGTCATAAAACGGGTGTCAACAAGTGGGAGTTTGGGGATTCTCTTGAATTTTGGGAGTTCCAGTGGGGGTGGAGGAGGAACTCTTTCCCGGGATCACCTTTGGGGGTGCCGGGTACAACTGAATCTTCTTCCTATTGTGGGAGACGGAACACTGATTGGACCGACCAAATGTAGCGAGGTCTACATCATAGATCCACGGTCGTCCTAAGATGACGCTCCCTGCCTTCATAGGCACTACGTCACATAAGATCTGTCCTTGGTAGGACTGGAATTGGATGGGAATGACACATGTGGTGGTGACTGGGATAGAAGTGTCATTGACCCAAGCCACGTTGCATGGCCTTGGATGAGGGTGCGTTGGTAGACCTAGACGGGACACAAAGTCTGAAGAAACTGCATTGATACAGCTCCCGTTGTCAAGGATTACCTTGCAGGGATGAGAGTTCACCATGATGTAGGTTTGGAAGATGGAGGTTTGGCGCCAATCGTCCTCCTGGGGTGTTGAGATATAGTGAACTACACCCAATCTTTCCTAGCTAGAACTCTTGGCAATATCTCCACCCTGTATGTACTCGACATACATGCCATCAAATCCTGCTTCCATTTCCTCAAACTGGGCAATGAGGTCAGGATCGGCCATATCTCTCTTCTGATCCATGGGTGTTTGTAGAGTTAAAATGCACTCTAGATGGACTAATGAGTTCCTAGACTGACGTGGCATGCACGAGCTCGGACCTATATGATGCAATCCTGGGACCGAAGATTAGAAAGGCTTAGACCCAATTTGTTGGCTAATAGGCAAAGGGTCTGTTTGAAGGGACCGGTCAGGGAGAGTTGCTCGCCCGTAGGCGAAGTAGTTGTGGAACTATCTCCTGAAAATTAGGGTGCCCTAATGCGGCAGTGTAGGGCCTAAGGATGGGTACATACAAGCTCTCTCTCTCTCCGTCCACAGCGATGCACTCAGGAGACTGGCTGCATGGATAGGGCACTCTCTCACTTCGCGCGGCAATTGAAAAGATACTAAATGAGCAAGTGAGGGGAGCACGTACCTAGCCAGACTTAAAAGTCTAACTCTGACCGGAGACGAGGGCGAGTGGGGATGTGCGTGTCCGCATGGCGTCGATGAAGCTTGACCGGTTACAAAAATTCACTCCACAAAGGAAGGTTGCAATTATTACAAAATCACGTAATTTAAAATTTTTCTCACGCAGGGGAACAAATTAATTTGGACTTCTCTCCATGCAGGGAGACTTTCGGGCACTCACACTCCGTAAATTACGGACTATGTGTCGGCGACCGGGCGACTTGGCCGTCGGTCGAGCCCTAATTGTGGACTCGGGTGCCACAATGAACACTTCAAACAATTGATATAGATATACATAAATATATAGATATATATAATATTATATATATCCCATATATATTTAACAGATTTTTTTCTTTATTTTCAAATCCTTTTTTTTCAAAGCTCTTTTTTCCCAATATATATAATATATAATATATATATAGATACTCCACAAATTGTCAACCTCCTTTTTTGACTTTTTTTTCAAACCCCCTTCTTTTCAAAACCCTCTCCTTTTCTCTTTTCAAACCTTTCCTACATTTTTCGCACGATCGGCGGGTCAACCGGGCTTGCAGTCGGCCAAACGCGACAGCGGGTGGGTGCTGGGTCAACCACGCGGGTGCGAGCGGGGCGCTCGCAGACGATGGGGCAGCCACGGGCGTACGAGCTCTGCGATCGGGTGGCGTATGCTGGCGCGGTCGGGCGCTGACTGTGCAGGCGTTGGTGACGAGGCCACACAAACAGGTGCGGGCGCAGACGCGGAACACACGGCATACGCGGGCGTCGAAGCCGGCGGGGGTGCCGAGGTGGGTGCGGGCGGCGAGGCGCCACGCGGCTCGCGAATGAGCTCGATCACCTTCACGGGCACGGGAGACGAGGCCACGGACGCGGGGTGGGCGCTGGGCCACGCGGGTGGCTACCAGGCATGGGCGACGCGGGCTCCCCGCGGGTACGGGCGACGAGAGAGAGCGAGAGAGAACGCTGAGCGGGAGAGAGAAAGAGAGAGAAACAGAGAGAGAACACGGGAGGGGGGAATTTCCCCTTTTTTTCTTTTGTTCTTCAAAACTCTTTTATCTTCTCTATCAACCACAAGGGTTCTCTTATGCTATTCCTCTTTTGTTTTCACTTCTGACAAACAAAAGAAAGAAGGGGAGGTGACGGGGATGTCGGGGTCGACGGGGCGCCATTGTCGCGTTCTGATACCAAATTTGACGCGGTCGGCGTCGGAGGATGGATCGATGGCAACTCTGGGACGCGAACATGATGGGATTGTTGCTGTCTCGCACAGCTCGGCCTCACACCAGGCGGTCTCTCATCGGGCGACACTCGGATCTCACAAAAGGAGAAAAGAGGGAAGGGAAGCACAAGGTGGCCAAAGCACCTATGTGGGTTTCAAAATCTTGATTCATTCGTATGTGTAGAACAACACCCTTAGCCTCTCTTATATAGAAAAGCTTATGACAACCATACCCTAAAACTTACCAAATTGTGTTTATGTCTTAGCCTAATAAAACAAAACCCAACAACCCACCTTTGACTTGTGGGTTTAATAAAAATAAAATACACATGTCTTTTGACCAACATTGCCTAATAAAACAAAAGTAAATATACATGTTGTAATACATGTATTTTACACACGTACATACTCAATAATCAAATACGTACAAATACATACAAGTATCTACTCAAGATGTCGAGTCTTCGAGTGAGTCTCCGAGCCACAAGCTCGGTGCAGTCGGGGCGGTGCAGCGTCGGCTCCGAGTAGTGGGCCTGGTAGTGGACGCGGTGGTGTCCGCACCAATTTTATTCCCGCATGTGGTCAAATGACCATAAATAAAAAAATACAACAAGCATTAAACTATATTAAAGGGGGCGCCGCCTTGACTAAGGGGTAAGCATTTTTGAATTTTCTTCCACCTTGTCCCCCCCTTGGTCCAAGTCCAATCTTGGACTTTAAACTAGCCCCACATGGACCCTAGATCCTAGGTGGACCAATGGGAAAGAGGGTGGGGGCCCTACTAGATCTACTGACATTTTACATAGAAACCCAAAGGCCTTTTTGCAAAGAAACCCAAAGATTTCTAATGACTAACCCTTTAGCTTATAATGCCTTACAGTTACAAACCCAATTAGGCAAGGATATAAATGTAAACAAAAGGACACAAATGTAAAAATAAAATATTAGTGCTCGGTGTTGATTCCCATCAATTCTCCCCGGGTGGGAAGAACTCGACCCCGTCGAGTAAGGGGTGCGGCTACTCGTGTGGCTCCTGTGGATCTGTCACTGTATCAGGGATTGCGAAGTATGCTCCACTCCAAGTAATCGTTACCTGCTCATCCCAGATATATTCGATATGCACCTGCTGTTGTGAGAATGAGGCTTAGTGGTGGACACTTCGGGGTGGGGTCACTCTCAAAAGAAGGAGACGGCTCAATGACTCACTAGGAATCACCGATGGGTCCCTTTATGTCACTAGATCCGAGATAAAGAATGGTAGAGTCGATCCCAAATTTTGGCAAGTCTACAACGTACACATTAGATCCGACTTGCCTCACACTCGAAAGGGACTGACAACGCGAGCGGACATGAAACCGACTATGCAACTCCTAATATGGTCGACACATGCGGATGCACTATGCACTCGACAATCTTGACAAATTGGACATATAAAGAAAGACACAGATTCACACATGACCCTAGACAAACCTACTGTTAGACCGACCCATTCATATGCAATGGTGGACCAGGACATCCGAATGTATGCCATGCATACACACGACGCAACCAAATGTCGGTAGAATCATGAAGTCCTAGACATCCCAAATTGCACCACTCATGCGTTGATGGCCTATGGGATTTGGGTGGGCCAGGAGAGCTGAATTCATCTTCTACATCACCCCTATAAGATGGTAATGTGTGTGTCTCTTCCCAAGGAACGAGCTCCTTGCTATGCATAGGTTGACTGGCCCGAGTGGGAGGGGGTGCGATAGTAGACTCCCTTGAAAAAGTAGAGTAGATGTGGTGGGTCTAGGGGTTCACTAGGGAAGGTGTCGAAGGGATCAAAGAATGTGTGACCCCTCGAGCTGGGTTTCACATGTCACGGTCCCACGTTTGAAATTCTTGAAGGTGTAGGTGGTCACCTTCATGCATTGGTGTAGATGGGACGGTGGTCACATATAGTAGATATGGTTCCTCCCACGGGATAAGTGGAATGAAATACGGCTCGGCCGGCATAGGGAGGAATAAAAGAACCTCCGTGGTGAAATGACCCACGGTGCACACAGAGGTAATGGACCCTAAGGCGGGGTGGGTGATGTTACGACTTGTGGGTTGATCGAAGCCTCGGGCCAACATACACGTCAACTTCAATTGCCAGTCTAATCCCTTAATAAGGTCACCCAATGTATCAACATGGTGACTAGACTGAAAAGTGGTGTGGAATGAGTTGATGGGCACTAGTTGTAGTGCGGGGTCCATGGATGGGTAGCAAGGCGGTCTAGGGACCAAGCCTATCTTGAGCCAACTAAGTAGTGGCTCGGCGATGAATAGCTTTCCCGTTAGAAACACGGGTGGCTCTAGCTGAGGTGGCTCCGAATAAAGATCGGAAGGTGAGGGTGGTAGCAATGGAGCTCTCATGGGTTGGGACGAAATGTCCTACCTGAGGGGAAGAGGTCCTTGGGGTGGCACCGGGTTGGCAGGCACACGCAGGAGTCTGTCAAGTTGAGCACACATCCTATCCAACTGATCCGACATATTTTTGAAGAGTTCGGCAACGGTGGGGGTTGGAGTAGGGGCATTGTTGTGGACTCGCTCATGGTCTCTCGGCCTAGTCGTGGGTTTAGGCTCATCGACATGCGGGGCTCTTTGCCTCCGACTTTGACCCACTTGGTTGGAGGTGATTGGGCCGGGTAGGTAGACCCTTCTAAGCTCGCCCTTCATCTCTCGGCACGACTCTATGAGCCATTGCCTCATAATTTCCCTCAAGTACTCTATGTCCCTCCATTTTTCGACGGCTTCGTTAAAAAGTCACCTTGTGGCAAAGTCGACTTGCATGGCATCAGACATAATGTTACACTCAAAGTATTTGTTCATAGCGGCTTCCCACTCTAGGTAGTCGCTCGGGACCATGGAGCCAAAGAAGTCCAGGGATTCGGGCCTACGGAGGTGGTGGGGTTGGGTTTCCCATCCTTGGGTGTGTCGACACCATGCATATGACGTGGGCTTTTGGGGATCCATGGGACATGGGGGAGCTATAGGATGGCCATGCCGACACTCGGTGACAAGACATACTGACTAGACACGACCCTAAAACAACAATGCAAACTTGGAATGTAGACTCAACTATAAACCTAGACTAAACCAATATCCGGTACGTGGCAGAGGTATGATCCAAAGACCGAACCACGTACCTCTGCCACGTACCTAGACTCAACCAAGCATTAAACTATATTAAAGGGGGGCACCGCCTTGACTAAGGGGTAAGCATTTTTGAACTTTATTCCACCTTGTCCCCCCCTTGGTCCAAGTCCAATCTTAGACTTTGAACTAGCCCCACATGGACCCTAGATCCTAGGTGGACCAATGGGAAAGAGGGTGGGGGCCCTGCTGGACCTACTGACATTTTACATAGAAACCCAAAGGCCTTTTTACAAAGAAATCCAATGATTTCTAATGACTAACCCTTTTGCTTATAATGCCTTACAATTGCAAACCTAATTAACCAAGGATATAAATGTAAATAAAAGGACACAAATGCAAAAACAAAATATTAATGCTCGGTGTTGATTCCCATCACCAGCATAAGCATCTAGCTAGTTTTTTGTTCATCTAGATTTTTTGTTTTTGCATCTAGACAGCCTCATGTAAATGCTAGAATGCAAATCCTTGCTTAAGTTGTATGAAACTTTGGTTAATCAATGTAACAAGTTTTTTGTTGAAATATATAAAAATGGCTGTCTGTTGAATGGCAAAAACTCGTCTGGCTGATGTTTCCTCAACCAAAATGATGTATTGCTATATGAATGCTTGGAGATAATGATTTAGGGTTGTCATCATCAAAAAGGGGGGGAATATTGTGTCCCCTGGTTTTGATGATAACAAATCATAAATCATCATTAGATAAGTGAGGAATACCTAACAAGTTTGGTTTATTGTATAGACTGAGCAAGCACAGGAGAAACACTCTAAGAGTGTCGATAATTCCCACAACGTGTCGACACATCTATAAGAAATCTTGATGAACCATCTCCGGTCGAGCTCTGGCATGAAGCAAGTGTCGACACATCTGACCAAAGTGTCGACACCCCAAGAAAAAATCCATTTTGAGGCCGTTTCTATCTGGCCTCTGGATTGACCAAAGTGTCGACACCCTGAGCGCAATGTGTCGACACGTTGGTTCCAAGAAGCAGGCCTTACCTCCCTCTGGCGCTTATGTCCCGACACCGCTTTGCGACGTCTCAGCACGATAGCACAATCTACATGCAAGTATGGCGCAAGAGTCGACACTTGATCATCAAGGTGTCGACTGGTTTTGCTTGGAAGCCACAGGTCTTCAAGATCATAATGGGATGAGTCGACACCCTGTATGTAAAGTGTCGACACGTTCATGATCGTCGAAGACGGATCTGAAACCGATAGAATTCACTCTTCAAGATTTGGAACTTGTCCTAGAGGATCCATTCGTTACGGAAAAAACTATCAAGAAGTTTACTGCGTCAAAGGATCATGTTCTGGCAGAGACATCCTCTGAAAGGATCGTATCGTTCCTGATATGGTCCCCTACCTACCCACATACCAGTAGGCATGACAGACAAGGGTCAAGGATGCAAAGGAAGCTCATCAAATTATGTGGATGTGACATTCTGGGTTTAGCTTCTGCAGTGGGAAACGTTAGTGTTGCAGTGAGCCACCAATATATCGAGAGCATGAGCTCCAGTTCAAAAGATAGAGGCAAGCAGGAAGAAAGAAAATAAGGAAGCAACATAGAAGCTTGCTCGCGAAGCCATCTTCTTCCTGGTGCTGTTAGAGTGAGTGGAACGAAGAAGATGCTTCTCTTCCTCACTCAAGGAGGTTTCTCAACAAAGCAGAAAGGATCTATGAAGCTCCATCCGGTACTCTTGAGAGCTAGAAGCAAGATCATCCTTCCCTCGTGAGGTTGTGGTGACGAACCAGGAAGAATAAGAAGAGAACCAAGGAGTCCTCAAGTTCTTTCCCAGACATGAGTTTTTCTTCCCACAAAACTTCATAGCGATACTCTGTCTAGCTGTTCCTTTTCAATTTGTTTTTCTTCAAAAACACATACTCTCATATATCTACCCTACCTGTGAGTAGGAAGACAGACGGTGTGGTCACCGGTCTGTGGGTTTTGGGTTGTGATCCCTCAAGCTGTTTGGCAGCGGAGTTGTGAGAGTGTATCTCTCTTATAGAAGCTGTGAATCAGCGGTAGTGCCTTTGCAGTAGTGAAGCCTCACCGAGTTGTGTGAGGGGTGGACGTAGGTCTCTAGATAGAGACCGAACCACCTTTAAACCTGTGTCTTATGGTTTGTTTTCCATTGTGTACTAATGCTAGAAGCTTGGTAGGAACGTTCATGATTATCATCTGTGCATCTAGCCTCTTAGCTATCAACTAATTCTTGCCTTACTAGTCTTAGTGTTGGATCTAGTTTTTATTTCCGCAAAGAAGGGCAAAAAGGGGCTGATCTATTCACCCCTCCCCTCTAGATCTGCCTATCACCACTCTACAATGACTAGTGGGAAAAGGTCACTTTAAGTAAGGACCCGCTGTCAAACCGCCAACATGTCACCGATCACAGACACACGCTTATCGCACGGAACACGAAATTTACCTACAAGACACAAGGCTGCCGAGGTTGCTATCTCAAGAAACCACAAACCAATCATAATTTCCCGCCATGGGATATACCCATACCCACATGTGTAAGCCAAGTCATCGGGCATCTCACCATGAGATGGCCCTCACAGCGCTTTAGACAACCAATTCCTCATTTATTTTATTCATAAATAATTTAATTTGATTCCCCAGGGTGAAAATCCACGTTTCCAAGCCGAATAGGCCGAACCAGGGGTGAGTCGATCGATCAGACCGAATGGTAGGTCGACCAACAGGGGTCTCCCGTCAACCGGCCAGGGGAGTCGATCGATTGACTCCCCCGGCCCCCCTGGGCCACTCAGGTCGGTCGACCCACCCCTAGTGGCAGTCAATCGAATCCTAATTGGGTCCTTTTTTCCTACGCACTACTGGGAATTGGTCGACCAACCCAATGGTTCGGTCGACCGATTCTGGCAATGGCAGAACGGGGTGACCCCTTCGGGGCCCCATTCCACACCCGACTCACCCCATTGCGAGCAGGAAACATGGGGTATCACTCCCCGACCTCCCAACGCATCATTTGAACCAAGAATCGCTGTCCGAATCAACATAATCACCACTCACCTTGAAACATGAAATTTCGCCAAACATGAACAAAACCCTCTCATTCTCGCTCCGATCTACTCAGATCGGTAGGGAAAATGCACGGATAGGTGGAAGGGTCCGTCGCCCTACTTGAGACGCTGCTTTACCACCCTAGATCGCTCCAATCATTGCCGTTCCACGACAAAAATTAGTGAAGCTTCGAAAACTACGACCCAACTGCACGAGCCTCCACGTCCAAGCCTCACGAACCACCTGCATGCTGCCACTGGTGCCTCGCCATACCTCCTCGACGCCCGTCGTCTGCAGTCGGTGGGAGAGAGGGAAGAATGAGAGAGGGAACGGGAGAGGGTGTGCGTAGGAATGAGGGGGGAGAGGGGTGTGCGTGGGTTTTTAAAAAGGTGGGTTTGGGATTACCCAAGACCCCTCAAAGAAGCAAAATTGTAAAGATGCCCAATCTCTCAAAAATTTCATCAATTAACTCTAAAATTTTAATAGAAATTTCACAATTCCTTTTTAAATATTCCTTAGATAATATCTTAAAAATCAGCGGCTCTCAAAATATTCCTTAGATCCGACACCTATTAGGTGGGAATCCAAAAATCAAGGTATTACAGTCCTCCCCTCCTAAAAAAAATTTCAACCTTGAAATTTACACCAAATCACAATAGTATAAGGTAGGAGCTTACCCAAACAGATATGGAAATTGCTGCTGCATCTCATCTTCACGCTCCCAGGTTACCTCATTTCTTGAATGGCGCTGCCAGACCACCTTAACTAAAGGTATGTAATGCGAATAGGGAACTCAGGAATAGATAGATCTGACGTCACTTCAGGCCACACCAAGCCTTCCAACACATGAGAATCATCGGACATGTATTTCCACAGCATTGTCACATGGAACACATCATGCACTGTATTCATCTCTAGAGGTAGCTGCAAACGATATGCCACTGGGCCAACATGCTCCACAATGAGAAAAGGCCCAATATAATAGGGACTCAATTTCCCACGCTTGCCGAATCGCACCACGCCTTTCATAGGGGAGACTTCTAAGAAAACACGGCCTCCCACCTCAAAGGTAAGAGGTCACCTTCACCAATTTGCATAACTCTTTTGTCGACTTTGGGCTGTCTGCAATTTCCATCTAATCAGCTGCACCACCTCCACACACTGTTGCACCAATTTAGGTCCCGTCATTACTCGCTCACCAACTTCAAACCAGTCAAGTGGAGTGCAACATGATCTCCCATACAATGCCTCATAAGGTGCCATGCCCAGACTGGAATGATAGCTATTATTGTAAGAGAATTCCACCAACGACAAATGCTGAATCCACGACCCTTGCGATTCAAGGCAACAAGCTCTCAACATATCTTCTAAGGTCTAGAGAGTCCTCTCCGACTGTCCATCAGACTGAGGGTGATAAGCTGAGCTAAAAGCTAACTCCGTACCCAAGGCCTTCTGAAAGATCCTCCAAAAACCAAAAGTGAAACGGGGATCCCAATTAGACACAATAGAAATAGAGATGGCGTGTAGGGGAACAATCTGTTCCACGTACAATCTGGCCAATTTATGGACTCCCTAACTCATCTTAATGGGCAACAACCTGGCAGTCTTGGTCAATCTGTCAACTATCAATCATATACCATCATGGCCACCCTGGGTTCTTGGCAAACCGACCACAAAGTCTGTATTCACATGGTCACATTTCCATGTATAAATCTCCAAGGGCTGCAAAGTGCCACCTGGCCGCTGATGTTCCGCCTTCACCTACTGACATATCAAACAGCTGGACACGAACTTAGAAACATCCTTCTTCATACCTCGCCACCAGAATTGCCTCTTCAAATTGCAATACATCTTGGTCACACCGAGATGCACGGCATAACAGGAATTATGAGCTTCCTGCAAAATAGCCTTCCCTACTTGCTCCTCTGGTGGGACATACAACCTGCCTCAAAATCTTACCACCTCATCATCACCAAACTCCACCTCGGCCATTGACAAGACACAAGGTAGCTCGGGGTCTACACATTAAGCTTCCATCACCCGACGACGGATAGCTGGCGTGACAGTCAAACTCGCAAGAATGGCTGACCCCCGATCTCAAGGAACCTTAATACTGATAGTCTCCTACTCAACACATCAGCCACCACATTCATTCTGCCTGGCTGATAAGACAAAGTGAAGTCATAATCCTTCATATACTCCATCCATCTCCTTTGCCTGAAATTAAGATCCTTACGAGTGAACACATATTTCAAGATTTGGTGGTCAGTGAAAATCTCAAACTTCTCTCCATACAAGTAGTGCCTCTATATCTTCAATGCAAAAATCACTGCTGCCAACTCAAGGTCATGAGTGGGATAATTCTCCTCATGGGGCTTCAACTGGCGGGATGCATAAACCACAACCCTGCCATTTTGCATCAGCACTGCACCCAAGCCTATCCTGGAGGCATAAGTGCATACCACAAAACCACTAGAACCAGAAGGTAATACAAGAACTAGAGCAGTGGTGAGCAATCTCCTCAAATGATGCGGGACAGACTGAGGAGACGACGCTATATGAGACGGACACGACTCGACCAGCAATGACACGACTACTAGAGCGACCTCGGCTCGACACTGAGAGCTCCTATGGGCGACACGTCGCTAATAGAAGTGCAAACTCACTCGTCGTCCCTAGTGAGGGAAAGCGTGGATCGTACACGGTTAAGGAACCGGCAGAGTTCAAGGTAGTCTGACTCAACTTCCGGACTCGGATCGAGTCGCGGGATGGGTCACTCTCACACTCACAGCGGTGACATGAACACACGGGCAAGGAACCTACACTCTCACAGCGGCATAAGACCGTATACTAGCTAAGCAAAGTAACGTCGAGAAGTTTACACCGTTACCTCCACGCACCCGGCGTGGCGAAGACAACCCCGGTCGATTTACGGACTCCCGGTTAAACAATGTTACAGCGGTACAAATATTTGACCCACTCCACGCAGGGAGGTAAAAGGTCACATGCGGGGCCCGGGAATCATGCGAATCGGGTTGACGGACAACATCTTGAGGTCGCTCGGCGGTGTCGAACACGCGTCTATAGTGCTGTCCGGACGGTGCAATCTACGGGCCCGTGGGGCCCACGGACCGCTCTGTCCTCCGGGTCTGCTGGGGTGGGGCCCGTTGTGATGGGGACCCCTACTGGCACACCTCCTAGGACGGCGGTCGGCCGGAAACACCGATCGGTGGCCGATCGGCTCCGATATCCAACTCTTGAAGTTGTTGTCCACGGATTTCCAGTTCTGTTTTCCGGCGCGCGCTCCGGCGAGATCGGCCGCTGCGATAAATCCCGATGTTGGATCGGGGCACAAGAGCTATCGTTGGAAAGCTCTCTTTTAATCCTTCAATCTAGGGCCAGAGGGATCTGCTGGATCTGCATGGATCTAGACTTTTTTGAATTTTAAAGTTTCTGTTGTACAGTACTCGAACTCTCAGATCAGCAGGGAACTTTCCTGAGAGTTACCTTTGACCGACTAGTAGACCACTGAGTCAGACTTCGACTTCTTCATGAAAGTTGTGGAGATTTGATCAGGGAAAATGGCAATAATTTTTGTGGAAGGATTGATTGAGGCCACGAATTGTTAGGGATTTTACACTGATAGGTGGTCGGATCTGGAAACTGGCTGACAGCACTGTAGATGGATCTGAGGACGAATTCTATAAAATATGATATGATCTCCCGAAATTCTAAGAAAACTTGGGAATGGATGGGAAGGCGGACAGAACTCCCAGTAAATTTGGCAGCTCCAGAAAAAATCAAAAGGTGGGTCGGAGATAGGAAACTCAGGTAGGAAGTGGATCTGGACAGAAAGTAGCGTGATCTGAAATGAAAGGGAAAAGGAAAATGGAAAATTGTATTTCGGAATCTGGAGACCAAACCAATTTTTGTGAGAGCTGTAGGGGACCTCTGGAACACGCTCTCAAAATCCAAGCTCAAAAGGATGTCGTGGCTGATAGTAGAAATTCATGGAAGTTGCCGCTACAGGTGGATGGCAGAACTCCGATGAACACGATGGCGGTGCGGTGGCGGCTTGTGGCGGCGGCGGCGACGACCGGAACTGATAGGGGAGGAGTCACACCTCCAGAGGGCAACCTTCACAGCTGCAAGGGGGAGAGGGAGGAGAGAGGAGGGGCGGCGGCCAAGGCTGCTCCAACAAAATTCATCAATTTTCTTCTTCATTAATTCATCCAAATGCGAATATACAAGCTTTATAGGCTACACATCAAATCCAATCTCCACCATTGGATCTAGGGATGGGGAATGGATGGCTTGGATTAGATGTGACCAACATAAATAAATAAATAAAAATATTCAAGGGGGGGGGGCGGTCTATTGACCAAGGGGAGACATGGATGACATGGTAGGTAGCCTACCTTGGACTTTGAAGTCCAATTATCTCCCATGTGTCTTTTACCATTCAACTCTTCTAGATGCCTCCATTTGAAATGTTGACTGACCCCACATGGGGCCCTAGGCTGAGGTGGATCAATAGGAGGGGTCTGGGGGGGCCCGTGGGACCCGGGGGTCCCATTTTGCAAATAAACCCCTCTTACAATCAAAATTATAAACCGAATAAAATGAAACAAACACACATTACACACAAATAAAGTCTAAACAAATATGATAAATGTCGGGACTCAAGGGGGAGTCTCCAGGCTATCTCCGAGCCAGATGGACGCTGAAGTGGCTCGAGTCGTGCTCCGTGTGCGGTACCGGTGGCTCGGCATATCGCGCGTCTCAACTGCTCGGGTGTCCGCACCAATTCTCCCCGGGTGGGAGAAACTCGACCCTGTCGAGTAAGGGTCTGCATCGCTTCGGTATCACTCCAGAAGGTCCGGATCAATCCGCTGCAACTCGCCATGCGTGATCCATGTGTCCTCGATAGCGGGCCGTCCTCTCCATCGCACTAGGTAACACGCGTAGGATCCACTCCTGGTAACTATCACCTACTCATCCAGTATATGATCTATATGCTCACGCTGCCGTGACAAAGGGGCTGGAGGTGGACACTCAGGTGTGGGATCACTCAAGGGGAGGGGATGGCTCGAAAGGCTCACTAGGGATCACCGCTGGGTCCCTATATGCAACTAGATCCGATACATTGAAAGTAGAGCTTATACCATATTCCTCGGGCAAGTCCACAACATACGCATTGGATCCAACGGGTTTCAATACTCTAAATGGACTGGCTCTGAGAGCTTGCAACTTCTTAACGGTTCCAGAGGGAAACCGTTCAGGTCTTACCCTGATCATGACATATTCACCCTCTTGGAACTCTCGGTGGTGTCGATGGGCATTGGCTAGCTCCTTATACCGTGCATTGCTGGCCTCAATGTGACAACGGACGTCGTCATGCAGACTCCTAACATGCTTAGCAAAAGAAAAAAAACACACAGATGCACACACAACCCTACACAAACCTAATGTTAGTCCGACCCAATCATATGCAAGGTGGTCCAGGACATCCGAATGTGGGCCATGCATACACTAGAGGCAACCGGAAGTTGATGGAATGTGGAAGGCATCCTAAAGTGATCCATTCATGCACGGATGGCCTTTTAGATTTGGGAGGTTTGGGTGGGCCATCTTCTACATCACCCCGATATGTAGGAGTATTATGAACGGGTTTGGAGGTTGTAGATGGATCGGCCCGTGGAGAAGGGGTATGATGGTGGACTCTCTCAAAAAGGTGGAGTAAATGTGGTGGGTCACGGGGTCCACAAGAGAATGGGTAGAAGGGATCAAAGAAGGTATGACCCCTCGGACTAGGCTTCCACAAATCACTGTCCCACATTTGGAAATCTTAGAGGTGTAAATGATCACCTTCATTCATTGTGAGAGGTGGGACGACAGTCATAGGTAGAAAGTAAGATTCCTCCCTTGGGCAAATGGGAATGAAGTCGGGCTCGGCCGGCAAAGGGAGGAGTAGAAGAACCTCTGTGGTAACATGACCCACGGTGTACACGGAGGTGATGGACCCTAAAGCAGGATGAGTGAAACTACGACCTGTGGGTCGGTCGAAGCCTGGAGCCAACAAGTGCATAAATGTCAATTACCGATCTAACCCTTTAAGAAGGTCATCCAATGTATCCACATAGTGACTAGACCGAAAAGTGGTGTGAAATGAATTGATTGGCACCAGAGGTAGGATAGGGTCTATAGATGGGAGGGGAGATGGGGCCAGGCCATTCTTAAGCCAGCTAAGGAGTGGCTCAGCTATAAGTAGCTTTCCCGTTAGAAACACGGGTAGCTGTGGCTGAGGTGACTCCGAATAAAGATCGGAGAGTGAGGCTTCTCCAACCCTTTTGTCCCCTAGGGCTAGAGATGTCCGAGTGGGACACTGTCCGGCAAAGTGGCCAAACACCTGGCAGCGATAACACTGCTGTCGTGATCCACTATGCTCCTTGATAAGTGTGTCCTTACCCTTATCCTCCTGACGGACAGGGAGTGCAGGAAATGGGGCTCTCGTGGGTGGGGGAAGAGGATCCATTATGATGGGGAGAGGACCTTGGGATGGCACCTTAGATGGCATCGGGTTGGGGCTACCGGTTGCTACCTCCTTAGGCTCGTGCTTGGTCCCATTCTATCTAGGGGGTAGGCAAGGGGAAACCAGGGACTCGATATCAGCACACCTCCTATCCACTCTTTCCAAAATGATTTGGAAGAGTTCGGCAATGGTGGGATTTGGAGTAGGAGCGATGTGATGGTCTCTCCCATATGAACTCGGCTTAGTCTTGGACCTAGGCTCTTCTACATGCGCGGTGCTTTGCCTTTGATTATGGCCCACTTGGGTGGAGGTGATTGGGTGGGGTCGGTTGGAGGTGACCGGACCGAGTAGGTAGACCTTCCTAAGTTCGCCCTTCATCTCATGCCATGACTCGATGGACCTTTGCCTCCTAACCTCTCTCATGCGCTCAATGCTCTCCCATTTCCAGGCGGCTTTGTGGACAAGCCTCTCTTGGGCAAAACTGACTTGCATGGCATCGGACATATTGTAACTTTCAAAATAGTTGTCCATGGCGGCCTCCCACTTAAGGTAGTCACCCGGGTCATTAGAGCCATAAAAATTTGAGGCTTCGGGCCTACGGAAGGGGAGAGGATGGTTGCCAAGCCCATGGGTAGACCAACGGCCATGTTGCCCGGGTGATTGGGAATCCATGGGAAATTGGGGAACTACATGTTAGACATGCCGACACGTGGAGACAAACACTAGACAATGCAAGGTTGGAATGAGACACGACTACACCTAGACACCAATAGACGGTACCTGGCAGAGTTAATCGATCCGAAGATTACTCCCGCAAGTGTGCGGCCTTCCCGATAGGCATAGCCTAATGTTCGGACAACACCTTTTAATATACCGAATTATCAGGATGAAATGTAATTTTAAAACACTCTTTTTTTTGTTTTGAAAATAATGATGATCCTAGACTCGACTTAGACCATGATGCATGCAAGACTTATGCGATGACTACCCTAGACTCAACTCGCTCTGATACCAAACTGATGCGGGACGGACTGAGGAGACGACGCTATATGAGACGGACACGACTCGACCAGCAATGACACGACTACTAGAGCGACCTCAGCTTGACACTAAGAGCTCCTATGGGCTACACGTCGCTAACAGAAGTGCAAACTCACTCGTCGTCCCAAGCGAGGGAAAAGTGGATCGTGCGCGGTTAAGGAACCGACAGAGTTCAAGGTAGTCTGACTCAACAACTCCGGACTCGGATCGAGTCGCGGGACGGGTCACTCTCACACTCACAGCGGCGACATGAACACACGGGCTAAGAACCTACACTCTCGCAGCGGCATAAGACCGTATACTAGCTAAGCAAAGTAACGCCGAGAAGTTTAGACCGTTACCTCCACGCACCCGGCGTGGTGAAGACAACCCCGGCCGATTTACGGACTCCCGATTAAACAATGTTACAGCGGTATAAATATTTGACCCACACCAGGCAGGGAGGTAAAAGGTCACATGCGGGGCCCAGGAATCACGCGAATCGGGTTGACGGGCAGCATCTTGTTGTCGCCCGGCGGTGCCGAACACGCGTCTATAGTGCTGTCCGGACGGCGCAATCTACGGGTCCGTGGGGCCCACGGACCGTTCTGTCCTCCGGGTCTGCTGGGGTGGGGCCCGCTGTGATGGGGACCCCTGGTGGCGCACCTCCTTCGACGGCGGTCAGCCGAAAACACCGATCGGTGGTCGATCGGCTCCGATATCCAACTCTTGAAGTTGCTGTCCACGGATTTCCGGTTCTATTTTCCGGTGCGCGCACGGGCGAGATCGGCCGCTACGATCAATCCCGATGTCGGATCGGGACACAGGAGCTATCATTGGAAAGCTCTCCTGAAATCCTTAAATCTAGGGCCAGAGGGATCTGCTGGATTTGCACGGATCTGGACTTTGTTGAATTTTGAAGTTTCTGTTGTACAGTACCCGAACTCTCAGATCAGCATGGAACTTTCCTGAGAGTTGCCTTTGACTGCCTATTAGAACACTGAGTCAGACTTTGACTTTTTCATGAAAATTGTGGAGATTTGATCAAGGAAAACGACAATAAGTTTTGTGGAAGGATTGGTTGAGACCACGAATTGTTAGGGATTTTACACTGACAGGTGGTCGGATTTGGAAACTAGCTGACATCACTGTAGATGGATCTGAGGATGAATTTTATAAAATATGAGATGATCTCCCGAAATTCTAAGAAAAATTGGGAATGGAGGGGAAGGTAGAAAGAACTCCCAGTAAATTTGGGAGCTCCAGTAAAAATCAAAAGGTGAGTCAAAGATAGGAAACTCAGGCAGGAAGTGGATCTAGACAGAAAGCAGCCAGATCTGAAATGAAAGGGAAAATGAAAATGGAAAATTGGATTTCGGGATCTAGAGACCAAACCAATTTTTGTGAGAGCTGGAGGGGAACTCTGGAACACGCCCTCAAAATCCCAGCTCAAAAGGATGTCGTGGCTGTATGCAGAAATTCGTGGAAGTTGCTGCTACGGGTGGATGGCAGAAATACGACGAACACGATGGCGGTGCAGTTGCGGCTCGTGGCGGCGGCGGCGGCGACGACCGGAACTGAGAGGGGAGGAGTCACACCTCTAGAGGGCAACCTTCACAGCTGAAAGGTGGAGAGGGAGGAGAGAGGAGGGGGGGCGGCCAAGGCTTCTCCAACAAAATTCATCAATTTTCTTCTTCATTAATTCATCCAAATGGGAAAATACAAGCTTTATAGGCTACACATCAAATTCAATCTCCACCATTGGATCTAGGGATGGGGAATGGATGACTTGGATTAGATGTGACCAACACAAAAAAATAAATAAAAATATTCAAGGGGGGGGGGGGGCTATTGACCAAGGGGAGACATGGATGACATGGTAGGTAGCCTACCTTGGACTTTGAAGTCCAATTGTCTCACATGTGTCTTTTACCATTCAACTCTTCTAGATGCCTCCATTTGAAATGTTGACTGACCCCACATGGGGCCCTAGGCTGAGGTGGATCAATGGGAGGGGTCTGGGGGGCCCGTGGGACCCGAGGGTCCCATTTTGCAAATAAACCCCTCTTACAATCAAAATTACAAACCGAATAAAATGAAACAAACACACATTACACACAAATAAAGTCTAAACAAATATGATAAATGTCGGGACTCAAGGGGGAGTCTCCAGGCTGTCTCCGAGCCAGATGGACGCTGAAGTGGCTCGAGTCGTGCTCCGTGTGCGGTATCGGTGGCTCGGCGTATCACGCCTCTCAACTGCTCGGGTGTCCGCACCATCAACTCCACAAAGCTTTGCTCACACTCATCGGTCCAGATGAAAGGTGCATCCTTCCAAGACAACTTGGTCATCGGAGCAGCAATTCGAGCAAAATATTGAATGAACCTTCTATAATAGCCTCCCAGGCCCAAAAAGTTTCTAATCTCCTTTACCAACCTCGGTCTTGGCCACTGGACCATTGCTTCCACTTTAGTTGGATCAACAGAAATACCATTACCTAATATTACAAGCCCAAGAAAATGTACCTCCCGTAGCCAAAATTTGCATTTGCTGAATTTGGCATACAGCTGGTGTTCCCTTAATGTCTGCAATACAATTCTCAGGTGCTTAACATGTTCCTCCTCAGATTGGGAATAAATAAGGATATCATCCACGAATACCACCACGAACTGATCCAGATAAGGAGGGAACACCCTGTGCATCAAGTCCATGAACGCTACAGGAGCATTCATGAGCCCAAACGGCATCACCAAAAATTTATAGTGCCCATATCTGGTGCTAAAGGCAGTCTTCTCTATATCTGAATCTCTAATCCCTAACTGATAATACCCAGATCGCAAATCACTTCTCGAAAATACTCGGGCCGACTGAAGTTGGTCGAACAAATCATCTATACGAGGTAAAGGATATTTGTTCTTAACGATCACTTGGTTCAGCTGCCTATAATCAATGCACAATCTTGAATTGTCACCCTTCTTCTTTACAAATAATATAGTCGCACCCCACGGAAAAGCAAGGACGAATATAGCCCTTATCGTGCAATTCTTGAAACTGAGCTCTCAGCTCCCTCAATTCTACTGGTGCCATGCGATAAGGAGACTTGGACAAAAGCATCGTGCCAGGCACAATCTCAATAGTGAAATCAATCTCCCTCTGTGGAGGTAGCCCTGGCAGTTCTTCAAGAAACACATCAGGAAAATCACACACAATAGGAATGTCCTCTACCCCATGCTGCTATTGGTCAACTACCACCACTGTAGCAACGAATCTCTGACATCCAGCATCAAGTAGTCTACGGGCCCTAATAGCCGAAATGCGAAAGCGTGGTGAAGAAGACATAATACCTTGGAAATAAAACGAGGGTCTCTGGGGCTGCTGAAAATACACCCTATACGAACCACAATCCACCACAGCACCATGGGCCTCAAGCCAATCCATACCCAGAATCACATCATAGTCTCTCAACCGCAATGCATAGAGTCGGGCTTGCATATTTTTCCCTCCAATCCACATTGGCACCCTCTCTAGACAATAAGGAGTGATGATAAAATCAAACGTCGGCAACTCCACTTGTCACGTCTCGAGCGTAGAAGATACTCGAATTACGTGACGCGTCTATATAGATCGTTTCATTTGAGCGATAAATTTTTTGACTTACATAATTACAGAGTGCACAAAAGACTAATAAAATTTAATAATCCCAATAGTCCAAGTTATGATTATTTGATTAACAAAAGGAATTAAAGATAGTCTATGACAAATTCCAAATTTAGAAAGCCAAACATTAGGCTACATGCCTTAACAAAGTTTATACCACTAACTGACATAGCTGGGAGTACAAGGTCGATTCAAATAAATTCAAAGACGCGACTAGCTAATGATAAGCGAATTGGCGTTCTAGCACTCTTCACTCAGTCTCAATCCCATTCTTGTCGCTATCCAAATCACCTGAAAATGTTAGGAAGCAATTGGATGAGCGAATCGCTCAGTAGGAATTACATCTCAAATTTGAGCAATCTTTACGTGATTAACAATTTGCATGTATTATCAGTATGGCTATGCATGACGTACGTATAAGAGAATCAGGTATACAGGTAAATCTAGGCATGATGAACAATAAGAGATCAAGAACTGTATAAAAAGAGTATATCAAGATTTCAAGTATTTGATAAGCAGTATTTCAAGAATTCACAGATGTAAATGCCACTTCGGGGCAAGCAGGGATTCATGTACGATTATGAATGCAAGTACAAGAATGAACTCATGTACAAGTATATCTCAGGTACGAGTAAGTAAAAATTCAATTCAAGTAAGTAATGTCAAGTACGTATCAATAGAATTGGCTATTTCAATCAAGCAAGTATTTACCCTTTCTTAGGCCATAAGTCAAGTATTGCCCGTGCAAGTCAAGTCAAGTAAGTAAAGAGAGAGTAAGGGTGGAGTGTCTCAAGTCAACCAAGTACTCTGGTGCAATGCCAAACACCGAGGTCAATAAACTCCCATGGGCACAAGTACCTTCGGGTGCTCCTCCCAGGACCAGACCGGGCCGTATATGCAGAGCATTTTATATATTACCTTTGACATCCACTCTCATTTATAGCCAGTATGGAATTTCAAGAATTAAGAAACGTAGTATTACAGACGAGATTAACTAGTCATTTGGTTATGGAGGACTCTAGAGGTGACCCCTACAGGCTCAAGAGGTGGCTCCCGCCGTGTAGCACTTTGCACCGTACGGCCTCAAGATGTGGCTCCCACAAGGTAGCACTTTGCCCTGCATGGCATTTAGCTCCAACACACCCAAATGGTAGTTTAAGAGGTTCAAGGTTTGGCCATGTAGGATATACACAAGTAGATTTTTCATGGAATGGAATTAAAGAACTCATAATATGTAGGAATATAGATTAGGGTTGTGTTTGCACAATTCACGAGACAAATCAAGATCAGAAGCTGTAATCAATGAGTTGGCGTCTAGGGGTTTGCCAATCTTTCAAATTTTCAATTTTTAGAATTATATATATATATATCAAATTGATGCCTCCCACGGAGTCTTCATTTAATTGAAGACGACCTGGCCGTCGCTATTTAAGTAATTGGCGCCCTGGCTTGGGGCGCCAATTACAGAGGATAATATATATATATATATATATATATATATATATATATATAATTGGCGTCCCTACAGGCAGTCTTCAATTAATTGAAGACTTGCTGGCTACCGCTATTTAATGAATTGGCGTCCTGGCTTAGGGCGCCAATTACAGTGGGTGATTTTCACCCAGTAGATACGTTCTGTGACTCAAAGCACTGTTCATTCTAAAAAGGTTTCTCAAAAATCGAAAGTAAGGACATGAATAGGTAGTATAAATCCTCAGGAGTCCAGAAACATGTTCAAATATAATTACAGGGTTTTGGTTTCACAGATACGAATTTTTTAATATTGTATCTTTAATTTCTCAAGAAATGGAATTGGTGCCCCTGTGAGTAGTCTTCATTTAATTAAAGACTCTTCGGGGTGTCACCAATTCGATGTACAGGTGCAACTAATTGACGACACTATTGTAAGTCACCAATTGAGTTGTTTTCCAAGTGAGTTATGCTTTGTATCAGAACGGTAAGTTCTGTGATACAAGTTACTATTCATTTTTCCAAAGTTTCTCTGAATCAGAATCCGAAGGCATGGTCGGGTGGAGAAAAATCTCAAGGTCACAGAAGTATATTCAGGCAAAATTTTAGTGGTTCAGTTTAGTAGTTATAGATTTTTGAATGCGTTGATTTATTAATTATTAAAAATTCAAGAAAATGGAATTGATATCATTGCACATGTCTTCAATTAATTGATGACCCTGCGAGAAGTCTTCAATTTTGAAATTGGCGTCCTGGTAAGGGACGCCATTTACAGATGGTTGTTCACTATTCATCAGTATAAAATTTCTCCGAATCAGAAAGTAAGAGTACGTGCAGGTAGGGAAAAATGTAAGGATTCCAGAAATATGTTCTTGTACAAATTTTATACTTTAGTTTGATAGTTATGGATTTTTGAACGTGTTGAATTATTAATTACTAGCAATTGTGAAAATGGAAATGATGACACTGCGAAGTGTCTTCATTTAATTGGCGCCCCCTGAGGGGTCTTCAATTTGGTAATTGGCGCCCTGGTCTGGGGCGCCATTTACCTGAGAGCTGGGACTCTCGGGTTTTTAAAACATGCAAGTATTTGGTGTACAGAGGTTCTATACTAAGGTTTAAAACATGGTTATTAAATCTGTAAAACTTGTGTAATAAAATATGTTCAAAAACTCATGAAATCATGCTTAACAGACTATGTTCAACTCAATAAGATCATGGTAACAGTATGTATAAAATCATATGCGACATGTGTAATAAGCTATTAAGACTGGTATAACATGGTATATACATGGTTATTGCTTGATCATGGTAAAGCCAGGTGATATATAGCATGATTGATGAGTTAATCAAACTCTAAGCATGCATCAGTTAACCTATTTAACTACTAGTTAGGCAAAGATTTGAGAACACCTACCTTTTTGGCGGGATTACGAGGTAGAGATGACAGAATAAAAAAACCAAGGATGAAGCCACACGTTCTCCACCGTCGTAAAGCTTCCGCAGCAGCAGGACGTAGACTTCACGCTTTTCAAGGAATGAAGGGAAATATTCCCTTCTGCAAGTAGCACAGAAAGATGGCAGTAGCCCCTGATAGTTCTACGTAGGGAATTAGTTATAGGGATTTGCAAAGCATTGGTTTATTGCCTTGTGGGGTCCGGTTGAGGGACAAGATCCTAGTTATGTGGGTTTGCCAGCTAAATGAGGTTGTTCGTGCCTCAACCTTCTAGAAACATGGATGAAATGATGCCATTGTAAGGGGTCGTTCATTAATCTAGGTGGTACTATTCATGTAAATGACGCCTTGCATGAGGGCGTCATTAGTCTAAGTGGCATTATTCATGAGAATGACACCCTTGTAAGAGGGCGTTAATTTTTAGACAATTCTGCCACATTCACGTGTTAGCATTCATGGTGTACATATATATATTAATATTATAATGGAATAGGGCCCCAAGGGAAAATGGCGCCTCGATGCAAGGTCTTCAATTTGTTGAATGGGTGGGAAGAAATCCCACTTACATACTACCCATGGCCCATGTGTTTAAAGTTGTCTTGTACATTTATATAATAACCCTCTCATAGTTTGGTTCTTTGTACAAGACCTTCCATGTAAGATTCTTTACGAAAGTTCACTACGTAATACCCATAGTGCATAAAGTTGGATTGCACATTGATATGCTAGTCCTCTTATGGTTTAGTTCTTTAACCAAAGCCTCCATATAGAATTCTTTTAAGAAGAGTAGATTGCGTATGCATAAAATGATGGGTTGTAATTTATATACTAGCCCCCTAAGGTTTGGCTCTTTACATAAAGCCCTCGTGATTCTTTTATGGCATAAAGTAAGGTTGGCTTGTATATTTATATTATAGTCCTCGTGAAGTTAAGTTCTTTATGTATGGCCTTTATGTATGATTTCTTTTAGGAAGAAGTTTTGAATTTACTCAAAGGTTTTTATCGGGGGTGCTACACCCTCTCCCACTTAAAAGAATTTGGTCCCCAAATTCAAATGCATTGTACGGGAATAGGAAGGTGCATAGTACTTACAATTAGAAAAACTCTGGAAATCTCTTCCTCATAGACTCTTTGGTCTCCCATGTAGCTTCTTGTTCTAAGCATCGATTCCATTGGATTTTCACCATAGGGATCGTCTTGTTCCTTAGAACTCGAACTTCTCGGTCGAGGATCTTCATTGGCCTCTGCTCGTAGGTAAGGTCCTTCTGTACCACTAAATCATTGTGGTCAATGACATGGAAAGGATCGTGCACGTATTTCTTCATCATAGAAACAGGAAATACGTTGTGCACTTCTGATAGTTACAGAGGTAGGGCGATGCGATAAGCCACCTCACCTACTCTTTCCAGCACTTCAAATGGACCAATAAACCTTGGTGTTAGTTTGCCTTTAAAAATGAATCTTCTAATGCCTCGGCCGGGAGATACCTTGAGGAAAAAATGATCTCTGGCTTGAAATTCCAGGTCTCGCCTTTTGTTATCAGCATAAGATTTCTGCCTGTACTGTGCTATCTTTAACCTTTCTCTAATGAGGTGTATCTTCTCGGTAGAATCTCTTACCATGTCTGGGCCTAGAATTTATTTTTCACCGACTTCATCCCAGCATATAGGAGATCGGCAACTCCTGCCATATAATGCCTCAAAAGGTGCCATTTGTATACTGGCTTGATAGCTGTTGTTGTATGCAAATTTGGCTAGTGGTAAGTGGTCATGTCATCTTCCGCCGAAGTCTATAATGTATGCTCTCAACATATCTTCCACAACTTGATTTGTTCTCTCAATCTGTCCATCTGTCTGGGGATGGAAAGTAGTGCTGTAGTTGAGTTTTGTCCCCAGAGATTGTTGTAGACGCTTCCAAAAATAAGAGGTGAAACGCGGGTCTCGGTAAAATACGATCGAGACGGGAACTCCATGCAATCTAACCATCTCCTTAATATATAGGGTAGCAAGTATGTCGACTGACCATCAGCTTTTGATGGGTAAGAAATGGGCTAATTTAGTTAGCCGGTCGATAATTACCCAAATTCTATCATATCCGCCCCTAGACTTGGGCAAACCCATGATAAAGTTCATGCCAATGTCTTCCCACTTCCACTTGGGAATATCCATCAAATGTAGCTTTCCGACGGGTTTTTGATGTTCCGCCTTCACTTGTTGGCATGTGAGGCAACGAGATACAAAGTCTGCTACCTCCCTTTTCATGTTAGCCCACCAGAAAGTTCTTTTCAAATCTTAGTACATCTTAGTGGCTCTAGGGTGAATCGTGTACCTCGATCGATGAGCTTCTTCAAGAATCTTCTTCTTCAATTTGGGACAGTCGGGCACACATGTTCGTTCATGAAATAGCAGTCTGCCATCAGGTGCCAGCTTGAAATCAAGTCTCTCGTCCAACTTGCTCTTTATCTCCACTAGTGAGGGATCTTCTTTGATGTGACACAACCCCTTGGACCTAAGAGTGCAAGCAACACAACAATTAGGCAACGTCACACAAGCGGACTCACGCACGTAGGCACACTCGGGTCCATAGGTGGACCGGCGATGGTGGTGAGGATCTGAGGTTGGGCCTCAATGTTCCAAGGGTATGTCCAGCTAGGGATGGACCCCAATGGGCCAGGGATGCCCAATATCAAGGGCGGCCGGCACCCCGAGGGCGTGGGATGTAGGGTCGCACTCTCAACTCACTCCGCGGTGCTCGCTCAAATCGAAGATATTTTTGAGATCGGGCACTCACTCACCGACCGACGGCACTAAGAGGTATTACTAAACAAGCAAAGAAATTTCAGTAGAGTAGTGCAACCCGAAGCTCACTTGATCGGTGTGAATACACCGATCCCGGCCGGAGACGAGGGCGAGCGGGGAAGCATGGGCCACCCGCACGCTGCGTCGATGAAGCTTCAACCTGTTGAAATTAATTACATCCACTACTCCTCACACAGGAGGGTTGGACTACGGGTGGGGAAGTAAGGTTTACACGCAAATACTACCTCCACGCAGGGAGGGGCGCTAAGCCGGCCAGGCGGGGAGGGGAGATTAGACACCACTACACGCTATCCTATAGGATAGAACCGCGAAGCTCTGAAAGGTACCCCACACACGGGACTCCGAAGGCGACGCCGCTAGCACCAAAATGTTGTTGGAGAAGTCCAGGGGTGCTCCTGAAAGTTTGGCCTTGTTCTGAGGTCACTGGAGGGCGTGGCCGGCTGACGAAGAGGTCATGCACGAACCTGTCTTGCTGGACAGATCTGCGCCGCCGTGGTGCAGTCGCCGGTACGCTCGCTGTAGAACTCCGAATGAGGCGGGACAAACTCGGTCGGATGGCCGACAGAGAGGTATAAGTACCCCCAAAATATGGACTACATTGGATTCCTGAGCCGGGTGTGGTCACAGATGTAGTGAGCTTCTGATTTCTGGGAGGACTGCCAGACAGGGAGGCGAAGGCCGTGTTGGAACTCTCTGCACCGAGATCAGAATGGAACGAAACCACCTGGGTTGGTTTCGTGTCGTCAAGGGGCACAACTTTTCTGAAGACGTCCTGGGCCGACCATGAACAGCTTGGGCGTGGCATGCTATTCAAAGTAGACACACAATCTGGGTAGACTGGGTGGCCCCTAATCTGTGCAGTCGTGGGAGAACGAACGCCACGCACTGTGTCGAAGTCGGAACGAGGCGAGACCACCTCAGGAGTGTTGAGGACGTGGAGAAAAAGCAACTCTCAGAATAGAGTTTAGATTGATTCATGCTGTTGACGTCAGTGTAGGCTCTGCTAAATGGACCTCAGGTTCTGGCTCAAATCTGGCGTAGCCGTACAAGAATGGACCCTCCGGACAGTAGGGATATAGGATTCCGGCGAGACCACCTCGGCTGCGAAGATATCTCGACGATCTTTCCGGTGATGTATGGTACGTCTTCAGGTGATTCCTTATGACTCCGGGGCAGGTTCTGCAAGTCGGGTCCCAATCTGGTACCTGCGAACTGGGCAGTGTTAAAGAAGGGGGGGTTGTTGGTGGAGATGGGAAGGTAAGGGATGGAGGGGTAGCAAAGAGGGGTGGAAGGTTGCTGGTTGTGGACGTGGGAGGGAGGTTTTGGGGGTGTGAGACGGGAGAGGGGGAGGTTGGCAGGGGGCGGACCTGGTGTGGGGAGTGGGCTGGGATGTGGCGGATGGTGGGGGCGCAAATGGCCTAGGGGAATGGGGGTGTCTCTTGGGTGTGGGTGGTGGATCAATGGAAGGGTTAATGGGGGGCCTAGGGAATGGGAAGGGTTGCTTTGGGGAGGGGAAAGGGTGTCTAGGAGAAGGGATTCTCCCTTGGGAAGGTGGAAGATTGTATGGGGAAGGGGAAAGGTTGCTTGGGAAGTGGAGACACTAGAGGGGAGTAATGGGTCTTGGGGAGGTGAAAGGGTGGGATGCTGAGGTGGAGGGTGATGTGGCAAGTGAGGGAGGAGAGAGAGGGGGTGAAATTGGGAGAGAGGGGTGTTACTGTTGGTGTGCTACATGCCAATTTCGGGTCGTGTAGGCCCAATAGTTGTACGATCTTGTTCATTAATAAAGTGGTGTTTGAGCGTAAATATGCGATTGTGTTACTTTACGTTGTCCCTAGGATATGTGGTTGTAAAGTCAGCTCGAGATTGGATCTCGAACATGAGACTTACTTTACATGAACACATACCTTAAACTGTTCCTGGTTGGAGGGTAATCACTCGGGGACTTCGATTACCTATTAAACCAGTACACATGATGTGTCAGTGACCAGTCTCATGGTCATTGGTGCGGGGCACCAACACATATGTGTAGGTGTATGTCCTTGGAGGATGTGCACTGAACTGATCCGCTATTGGATCTTCAGATGGTTGATTATACCTAATGTCAACTGAAGATCCAACGGTCACAGTAGCATCGTTGGTCCTTTGACCTGAGATATTGATCGGATCTTACACGAGGACTGGAATGGTTTAATTATTTAGCTAAGTGACTTTAACCATAAGTCATGAGTTGCCGAGTCATTAACCACTCCAGGATACGTATGAAGATCATCAATGGTCAAGAAGGGATCGCTCACTATCGGGTATATATCAGACAGTTAATGGGTCATGACATTGACGCTCCGTTAAATCCCTGGTCAGGGTCGTGTGAGTTCGTTTAGAACAGACGTCATACACTTTAAGGAGATCATAGTCAAATGGCACGGTCATGGGGTTTGACAGAAACCATACCCTCGATCGTACCAGACTCATAGAAGGAGCGAGAGATTATATCGATGCGGTAACTGTGGACTTACAGGTACCAGACAGGCTAGTTTAAACCCGGCGTCCTCTAGGATCATGCGGATTTGCTTGACCCAACGTGATCGTAGGTTCGGAATGAATTAAACTATTATTCGGCTCTTGTAGAAGTGAATAATACGTTTAATTTACTTCTAATTAGGAATTAGAAGTTAATGGGCCTTAAACTAGAGTGACTGTGGGCCTAGAGGATCACACACAATGGATTCTTGGGTGACAGATAATTATTATACAAATGTATGTATTATTTCCTTTTAATTCCTTTTGGAAAGGAGTGTAAACGGAGTTTAATACATATGTATAATATGAGATAGGACATATATACAGTTTTGGTCTTTTAGAACCCTTTTCTAATAAACCTAAACTCTATATATAGCTACCTACGTGAAGCTCATTCGAGCCTTCACTTCTTTCAACATCTTAAGCTTAAGCAATCATATAAGCTTAAGAGGAGGATTAACCTCCCCCTTTCTCCCTCTTGCTCTCTCTCTCTCCAGAAGGTGCTAGAGCCGGGGAAGGTCGTGCCGGGGAGGTACCGTCGCTGCGCAAGGGTCTGTGTGGATCTGCCCTAGAGGCCGTACAGCTGTGCGGCTCGGTTTCTCTGCATCGGGCTTAGCAGACAACGTCGTTCCGCGCAAGGTGAAACACGCAACCCGTAATTAGGGTATTAGAAACACCGATTAGAGCACAGATTAAGCTTTCCATAACACCGGAATCGGGCAAATTAAATTTTTGTTATCCGCTGCGTCGCCCGTAGGTGATGTGCGAAACCTTACAAGGGGTGGAGGAGAGAGAGAAGGGTTCGCCCCTTTCAGTGAGAGAGAAGTAGAGAGAGAGAGCTAGAGAGAGAGAGAGAGAGAGAGAGAGAGAGAGAGAGATGCACAAATCCTTGTGGCAAACTTTTATCAATACTTCATTAGCTTCCAAATGAGGGATTGGGGTCCTATTTATAGGAATCCCACATTTTCACATAAGTCCCTAACTTTTGGACTACTAACACTTAACCAAGGGAAAGGGGCACCCCTGGGCCTAGCCCATATAATTGGGCCCATTAACCAACATAATGACTCTAGACTTAGGTAAATAGCTACCTAACCTAGGTATTGGACTCAAATAAAAGGAAAAGTACATGATAAGAAAATAAAAATTACATCATATGACTTGAAATATAGTGGCGGATAAGATGTAGTATAGCTGGCGAGCATCTGGATCCTCGAACAAAGGGGAAAGCTGGTGATGTCCTCATCATACCCCCAGGATGCAGAGAACTCGACTCCGTCGAGTATGGGCCCACCCGGGGGAGCGGTCCTCCAATGCAGCTCAGGGCGAACCTCAACCTCCAAACTCAACCCGCATCTGCGACCAGGGGACGATACTTCATCTTCTCAAGGTGGCTTGGGCACACCCTCTTGCTGGCGATGGAACCCTGCTTGCATAGTATTGCCCCTATGTGTACACGTCGAGCTCTCAAGGCTATTTTGTGGGAGCTCTCCGGGGTGTCCCTCTTGAAGGAAGGTATAGGCTCAAAGTACTCACTAGGATCCACCGCGGTGCCCATATAGGGTGCCGGGTCTGCCACGTGAGAAGTGGGGTATATCCCATAACCCATTGGTAAGTTCAATCCATAAGCTGTGTTGCCAAAGCCACTAGGAACAGGGAAAGGTCCAATTCCTCGTGCCCTCGAATGGGAGGTGACCCTAAGGTAGAGCCACTCCGACGCCATCATCACCAAATCGCCTACTTGAAATTCCAAGTGGCGCTCGTGAGCTCTTTTCCGCTCTTTGTGAACCTCACCGCTCATTGCGAATTGCTTGCGTGTATGCGTATGCCATGTACTATGATGCGGTGTGGGTGTGAAAACTTGGTGTGTAAAGGTGGACCGGGGCAACCGTAAATTGACCTATCATGCTGTGATGCCTTGTGGACCTTGATGAATTTAGGTGGACCGGGGCAGCCACAAGTGGCCCTATCATGCATGGGCTTCATGACAATGGTTGGGGGGCCAAGGTATCTGTAGGGGAACCTTTCACACAAAGTGGTGATGAGTGCCGGGGGACCCGGACACCCGTAGATGCTCCTAACATGCATATGATCAATGATGAATGAGAGCGGACCAGCACATCCAAATGTGAGCCAATCATGCATTGGGCCTAAAGTGTGCGTGACATGTGTGAGGGGACTGGGCTTACTAGCCCTACCAAATGATGCAAACTGTAGTGGCACATGCTCTCCCATCCAAATGGTTTCTCTTATGTGTATGGCTCGGTGTGAGGGTTTCCACTCATAGTGGTCAAAGGGGTCTAGGAAAATGGAGTGGGCTTGGTCCAATAAGGTCGGTTGGGGTAGGAAAAGGTTGGTGGTGAGTAAGGGGGGGGGGCATAGGAAGGGATCGAATGGGTCATGGTAAGGGTCACCTAAGGAGAGGAACTCTAGGTCCTCATGGTCCTCACAATCATTTGATGGCGGACTCTCCTCTTCGAGTAAAATGATCGGGCCAAAGTTTTTGGTGCGACGGTCGGCCATGAATGGAGGGCTGGATGTTCTACCCGAGACAAGCAACTCTAGTTTGTGGATAGCATCGGGCCCGTCGGGTGTAGGGAGGAGTAAAAGAAGGTCGCTAGTGTAGCAACCCACATTATAAATGGAGAAGATGGATCTGACACATAGGTGTAGGAGGTCAAGGCTCCTAGGTCGGTCGGCTATTGTAGTCAACATGCCAGTTAGCTCCATTTGCCAAGCTATACCCTTAAGAAGATCCCCTAATGTTTCCACCTGATAGGATGATTGGTTTGTGGTGTGATAGGTGGATAAGGGTACTAGGGGGAGGTGTTGTTCCATGGAAGGCTAAGCGTGGGGCAGGATAGGGTGAGCCCAGTTCTCACAAGCCACCTAACCAAGGGCCCACTTATGATAAGTTCACTCCAAATTTGGGGTGGCATGAAAGGTGAAATTTCTTCCTCGTTTTGGCCATGACTTTCCTCCAAGGTAGGGAGTGATTCTGGGGTGTTCCCTACTAGGGGGTCGGGTGTGGAGATCATGGTTTCTTCTACCAAGGAGGTGAGTAGGTCCTTTGTGGGAGGGGTGATGATGACTGGCATGTGGTGCTCTTTGGGTGGTGGGTAATGGGGGACATGGGATAGAATGGGGAGGGGTAGTAGTGGAGGCCTAGGTTGGGGTAGGATTGGGGTTGGTAGTGGAAGATGGGTGGGTTGAGGAGGATTGGGTTGATGGGTTTTGGGGGGTGTGTCTCTTTTAGGGGAAGATGGTGGGGCGGTGGTGGGGACCGTGGAAGCTTGTGGGGTGTGGGTTTGATGGAGAATTTTGGGTTGGGTGGTGGCCAATTTGGTTTGAATGGTGGTGGTGATCGGGATTGGAATCATTTGGGGTGGTGGAGTTTGGGCCCTAAGGGAGGTCTTGGGTTGACTGGGAGGGAAAGGGGGAGTGGGAGTGCTCCTCGGGTTATGGTTCTCAAGGTAGGAGTGGGAAGGTAGGGGGGTGAAGATCTTCCTAATCTCAATCTTTGTCTCTTCCAATGAGTCTAGGGGTCCTTTGGTTTCCCATCCAAATTCATCCCGAGGTGACCAAGCTCTAGATTCATGGTTCCTTTTTGCTTCGAACCGGTCAAGTTGGGTGGTAAGGGTATCTAGATAGTTATGAATCTTGTTGGTGATAGTGTAAAATCGGTCCATCGATATTTGGGGCATCTCCCTAGGGTGGTCATGCAATGGAGTGACGGAAGACATGATGCAAGGGAGACTCAAATGATAATGCCCTAGGACTAGACTCGTAGAGACAAGTCTAAAACTTGGACCTAAGAGCATTTGATGTGACACAACCCCTTGGACCTAAGAGTGCAAGCAACACAACAATTAGGCAACGTCACACAAGCGGACTCACGCGCGTAGGCACACTCGGGTCCGTAGGTGGACCGGCGATGGTGGTGAGGATCCGAGGTTGGGCCTCAATGTTCCAAGGGTATGGCCAGCTAGGGATGGACCCCAATGGGCCAGGGATGCCCAATATCAAGGGCGGCCGACACGCCGAGGGCGTGGGATGTAGGGTCGCACTCTCAACTCACTCCGCGGTGGTCGCTCAAATCGAAGATATTTTTGAGATCGGGCACTCACTCACCGACCGACGGCACTAAGAGGTATTACTAAACAAGCAAAGAAATTCCAGTAGAGTAGTGCAACCCGAAGCTCACCTGATCGGTGTGAATACACCGATCCCGGCCGGAGACGAGGGCGAGCGGTGAAGCGTGGGCCACCCGCACGCTGCGTCGATGAAGCTTCAACCTGTTGAAGTTAATTACATCCACTACTCCTCACACAGGAGGGTTGGACTAGGGGTGGGGAAGTAAGGTTTACACGCAAACACTACCTCCACGCAGGGAGGGGCGCTAAGCCGGCCAGGCGGGGAGGGGAGATTAGACACCACTACACGCTGTCCTATAGGACATAACCACGAAGATCTGAAAGGTACCCCATGCACGGGACTCCGAAGGTGACGCCGCTAGCACCAAAATGTTGCTGGAGAAGTCCAGGGGTGCTCCTGAAAGTTTGGCCTTGTTCTGCGGTCGCTGGAGGGCGTGGCCGGCCGACGAAGAGGTCATGCACGAACCTGTCTTGCTGGACAGATCTGCACCACTGTGGTGCAGTCGCCGGTACGCTCGCTGTAGAACTCCGAATGAGGCGGGACAAACTCAGTCGGATGGCCGACAGAGAGGTCTAAGTACCCTCAAAAGATGGACTCCATTGGATTCTTGAGCCGGGCGTGGTCACAGATGTAGTGAGCTTCTGATTTCTGGGAGGACCGACAGATAGGGAGGCGAAGGCCGTGTTGGAACTCTCTGCACCGAGATCAGAATGGAACGAAACCACCTGGGTTGGTTTTGTGTCGTCAAGGGGCACAACTTTGCTGAAGAAGTCCTGGGCCGACGACGAACAGGTTGGGCGTGGCAAGCTTTGCAAGGTAGACACACAATCTGGGTAGACTGGGTGGCCCCTGATCTACGCAGTCGTGGGAGAACGAATGCCACGCACTATGTCAAAGTCGGAACGAGGCGAGACAACCTCGGGAGCGTTGAGGACGTGGAGAAGAAGCAACTCCCAGAAGAGAGTTCAGACTGATTCGCGCTGTTGATGTCGGTGCAGGCTCTGCTAAAAGGACCTCAGGTTCTGGCTCAAATCTGGCACAGCCGTACGGGAATGGACCCTCCGGACAGTAGGGATGTCGGATTCCAGCGAGACCACCTCGGCTGCGAAGCTATCTCGACGATCTTTCCGGCGATGTATGGTACATCTTCAGGTGATTCCGTATGACTCCGGGTAAGGTTCTGCAATTCGGGTCCCAATCTGCTACCTGCGAACTGGGCAGTGTTAAAGAAGGGGGGGTTGTTGGTGGAGATGGGAAGGTAAGGGATGGAGGGGTAGCAAAGAGGGGTGGAAGGTTGCTGGTTGTGGATGTGGGAGGTAGGTTTTGGGGGTGTGAGAGGGGAAAGGGGGAGGTTGGCAGGGGGCGGACCTGGTGTGGGGAGTGGGCTGGGAGGTGGTGGATGGTGGGGGCGCAAATGGCCTAGGGGAATGGGGGTGTCTCTTGGGTGTGGGTGGTGGATCAATGGAAGGGTTAATGGGGGGCCTAGGGAATGGGAAGGGTTGCTTTGGGGAGGGGAAAGGGTGTCTAGGAGAAGGGATTCTCCCTTGGAAGGTGGAAGATTGTATGGGGAAGGGGAAAGGTTGCTTGGGAAGTGGAGACACTAAAGGGGAGTAATGGGTCTTGGGGAGGTGAAAGGGTGGGATGCTGAGGTGGAGGGTGATGTGGCAAGTGGGGGAGGAGAGAGAGGGGGGAGGAGAGAGAGAAGGGTGCGCCCCTTTCAGTGAGAGAGAAGTAGAGAGAGAGAGAGAGAGAGATGCACAAATCCTTGTGGCAAACTTTTATCAATACTTCATTAGCTTCCAAATGAGGGATTGGGGTCCTATTTATAGGAGTCCCACATTTTCACATAAGTCCCTGACTTTTGGACTACTAACACTTAACCAAGGGAAAGGGGCGCCCCTGGGCCTAGCCCATATAATTGGGCCCACTAACCAACATAATGACTCTAGACTTAGGTAAATAGCTACCTAACCTAGGTATTGGACTCAAATAAAAGGAAAAGTACATGATAAGAAAATAAAATTTACATCATATGACTCGAAATAAAGTGGCGGACAAGATGTAGTATAGCTGGCGAGCATCTGGATCCTCGAACAAAGGGGAAAGCTGGTGATGTCCTCATCATTCTTCCTGCAGCTTCTTGATTTCAGATAGCAAATCTGGATGTAGGTTCATATGAGATAGAATAATACACATGTTCTTCTCATCTGTGCTGATATCAAGCGCAGAGAATTTCTCCGGCAGCTTCCATTCTTGTATCATATAGTTGGCCAATATTGTTCTCAGCTTTCGACTAAGGGCATCAGCTACGTAATTAACCTTACCAGGATGGTACTGTATAATGAAGTCGAAATCCTTGAGATATTCGAGCCAACACCTTTGCCGCATGTTCAGCTCCTTTTGGGAGAATAAGTACTTGAGGCTTTTATGATCGGAGTACACAGTGAATTATTCTCCGTAAAGATAGTGCCTCTAGATCTTCAAGGCAAATACTACCGCGGCCAGTTCTAAGTCATTAACCGGGTAGTTCTCTTCATGTTTTTTCAATTGTCGAGAAAGAGTATGCAATGACTCTTCCATTCTGCATAAATACACATCTGAGGCCAATACCCGAAGCATCGGTATATACCTCGTATTTTTCTCTTTCAATTGGTAATGATAAGACTGGAGCAGTGGTCAAGAGATCTTTTAAAGTTTGGAAACTCTTTTCACAGTCTTCATTCCACTCATAAGGCACTTCCTTGCGGGTTAACCTGGTCAGATGAATAGCAATCTTGGAGAAGTCCTTGATAAAATGCCGGTAGTAACCAGCTAGACACAAGAAACTTCGAATCTCCGTTGTATTTGTGGGTCATTCCTAGTTCTTCACGGCTTCGACCTTTGATGGGTCAACAACAATTACATTCTTCGAAATGATATGGCCTAAGAAGGATACTTCCTCGAGCCAGAACTCGCATTTGCTGAATTTGGCATATAGCTTGTTTTCCGTCAATATCTGTAGTGCCTTCTTGAGATGTTCTTCATGATCCTCTTTGGTCTTGGAATAGATCAGAATATCATCAATAAAGACCACAATGAATTGGTCTAAGTAGGGCCTGAATATGTTGTTCATTAACTGTATAAAAGCTACGGAGGAATTTGTTAGTCCGAAAGGCATAACAGTAAATTCGTAATGCCCATACCTGCTTCGGAATGCAGTTTTATGAATGTCTTCTTCATTGATCTTCATTTGGTGGTAACCAGAATGAAGATCAATCTTGGAGAAATATGAAGCTCCCGATAACTGATCGAACAGCTCATCAATCCTCGACAACGGGTATATGTTCTTGATTGTAAGGTGATTTAGCTACCGATAATCGATGCATAGTCTCATCAATCCGTCCTTCTTTTTGACGAACAGCACGGGTGCTCCCCAAGGGGAAGTACTCGGCCTGATGAAACCCTTTTTCAATAACTCCATTAGTTGCTCTTTTAGTTCTTTCAGCTCAGCAGGGGACATTCTGTACGGTGCCTTGAAAACATGACAAGCACTAGGGACAAGGTCGATTGTGAACGACACTTCCCTTTCCGGAGGTAAGCCGGGTAAATCTTCTGGGAAAACATCAGGAAAATCCCAAATTACACGGATGTCTTCAAGTTTAACCTTCTCAACTTCCGTGGCAGTCATGAACGCTATGAAAGCCATGCATCCCTTATCCATAAGCTTTCCAGCTCGGAGTGCTGATATAAGAAGTGATTTACTCCAAGGGCTATTGTAAACTAGCTCTGGGAAATCCACGATAGTTACCTTGCCATGTCAGAAATCTACAGTTGCTTGATATGTAGATAACCAGTCGGCACCTAGTATGACATCATAACCCTTCATATCTAGGCATATCAGGTCAGCAGGTAAATTGCTTCCCTTAATCATCACTTCATAATTTGGATAGTGATAAGTGATATCAGACTCATTCCCAAGAGGTGTAGATATGACCAAATCTAACAGTTCATGCTTCTGAGAAAATGAAGCAGCAAATTTCTTGGAAATGAATGAATGAGTTGCTCCCGTATCAAATAAAACTTGAGTAGATTTTGAACAAATAGTGAGAGTACCTTCCACAATTCCGCCTTCAGTGGGTTCCGTCTCTCGGAGAGCTTGCAGACGGCCTTGTTTCTTTACCGGGCGCTTCTCGTCTTTGGTTTCTTGCTCCATCATCAGTGGGCAGTGAGGGATTCGATGCTCTCGGCTCCTGCATCGAAGACAAGCGCCTAACTTCCTCCAACATTCCTCGGTCTTATGACCAGCTTTATCATAATATTTGCAAATCTCCTTTAAGGGTGTGGCGGTGGAGAATGGCTTGTCATTCTTCTGGAATTTCTTCGCCTTGGAGGGCTCCCCTCCCATGAAGAACCTTTTCTTGTTGAATGATGGTTTGAATTTTCCTGGGCTTGTGACGGGTTCCTTCTTGTCGCTTCCTCGGATTCTCTCAGACAATTCGGTGGTGTCTTCTAGCAATTGGGCACGCCGAACTATGTCCGAATAGGCTTGGATGTCCGTCGGTGCAAGCTGTGTAATATAATGGGGCCGAAGCCCGTTGTGGAACCTTCTTGCCTTCATTTTTTTCGTACACACCAAGTGAGGTGCATATTTTGACAATCTTGAGAACTGGGCTTCATACTCGGCCACTTACAAGCCCCATTATTTTAGAACGGCGAATTCTGCGGCCTTCTTCTCCTGGATATGGTCGGAGAAGTACTTGTTGTTGAAATGCTCCGTGAATTCATCCCATGTGACATGGTATTTTGGCAGTGTTGCTTCTATAGATTCCCACCAGTATCGAGCATCCCACTCCAGTTGGAATACGGCCAGTAAAACCTTTTTCTCATCCGCGCATTGCATCACACAGAAGATTCGTTCCATCTCCTTCAACCAATGCTCGACATCCTCGGGGTCAGACGAACCTGTGAACCTCGGTGGGTTCATGTTACGGAAACTCTTGCGAAGATCACCCGCTCCACGGTTAGCTCCGCCTTCGCCACTTGCTATAGTGCCTGTGTAAGGCCATGCACGGTGTGCTACATCTCGCGCCATTGTGCTCTTTCAGCAGCCATGATCCTACGAAAGAGTTTAAGTATGATAAGGATCAGGTTTACTTATAAGGTCAAAAGTCATTATAGATCTTAACACATGGCTCTATCCATCTCACCGGGTAAGGTGTATCTATCCTTGGACTCGGGTTTTACCTAACCTTGGACTCAAGTTTTTACCTACATTTCAATTTCTAACCTTTTATTCCTTCTAGTTTCCTAGGTTTGAAAACATAGGCTCTGATATCACGAAGACTGTCACGTCCCGAGCGCGGAAGATACTCGGATTACGTGACGCGTCTATATAGGTCGTGTCATTAGAGCGATAATTTTTTTGACTTACATAATTACAGAGTGCGCAAAAGACTAATAAAATTTAATAATCCCAATAGTCAAAGTTATGATTATTTGATTAACCAAATGAATTAAAGATAGTCCATGACAAATTCCAAATTCAGAAAGCCAAACATTAGGCTACATGCCTTAACAAAGTTTTACCACTAACTGACATAGCTGGGAGTACAAGGTAGACTCGAATAAATTCAAAGACGCGACTAGCTAATGATAAGTGAATTGGCATTCCAGCACTCTTCACTCGGTCTCAATCCAATTCTTGTCGCTATCCGAACAACCTGAAAATGTTAGGAAGTAACTGGATGAGTGAATCGCTCAGTAGGAATTACATCTCAAATTCGAGCAATCTTTACGTGATTTACAATTTGCATGTATTATCAGTATGGCTATGCATGATGTACGTATAAGAGAATCAGATATACAGGTAAATCTAGGCATGATGAATAATAAGAGATCAAGAACTGTATAAAGAGAGTATATCAAGATTTTAAGTATTTGATAAGCAGTATTTCAAGAATTCACAGATGTAAATGCCACTTCGGGGCAAGCATGGATTCATGTACTATTATGAATGCAAGTACAAGAATGAACTCATGTACAAGTATATCTCAAGTACGAGCAAGTAAAAATTCAATTCAAGTAAGTAATGTCAAGTACGTATCAGTAGAATTGGCTATTTCAATGAAGCAAGTATTTATCCTTTCTCGGGCCATAAGTCAAGTATTGCCCATGCAAGTCAAGTCACGTAAGTAAAGAGAGAGTAAGGGGGGAGTGTCTCAAGTCAAGCAAGTACTCCAGTGCAATTCCAAACACCGTGGTCAATAAACTCCCATGGGCACAAGTACCTTCGGGTGCTCCTTCTATAACCAGACGGGGCCCTATATGCACATCATTTTATGTATTACCTTTGACATCCACTCTCATTTATATCCAATATGGAATTTCAAGAATTAATAAACGTAGTATTACAGACGAGATTAACTAGTCATTTGGTTATGGAGGACTCTAGAGGTTGCCCCTACAGGCTCAAGTGGTGGCTCCCGTCGTGTAGCACTTTGCGCCGTTCGGCCTCAAGAGGTGGCTCCAACAATGTAGCACTTTAGCCTGCATGGCACTTAGCTCCAACACTCCCAAATGGTAGTTTAAGAGGTTCAAGGTTTGACCATGTAGGATATACACAAGTAAATTTTTCATAGAATGGAATTAAAGAACTCATAATACGCAGGAATATGGATTAGGGTTGTGTTTGCATAATTCACGAGACAAATCAAGATCAGAAGCTGTAATTAATGAGTTGGCGTTTGGGGGTTTGCCAATCTTTCAAGTTTTCAATTTTTAGAATTATATATATATATATATATATCAAATTGGCGCCTCCTAGGGAGTCTTCATTTAATTGAAGATGACATGGCCGTCGCTATTTAGTAATTGGCACCCGGGCTTGAGGTGCCAATTACAGAGGATATTTTTTGAATATATATATATATATATATATATATATATGTATATAAAGAATTGGCACCCCTGTAGGTAGCCTTCAATTAATTGAAGACTTTTTGGCTGCCGCTATTTGATGAATTGATGCCCTGGCTTGGGGCGCCAATTATAGTGGGTGATTTTCACCTAGTAGATACGTTCTATGACTCAAAGCACTGTTCCTTCCGAAAAAGTTTCTCAAAAATCAAAAGTAAGGACATGAACAGGTAGTATAAATCCTCGGGAGTCCAGAAACATGTTCAGATATAATTACTGGGTTTTGGTTTCACAGATACGAATTTTCTAATGTTGTATCTTCAATTTCTCAAGAAATGGAATTGGCGCCCCTGTGAGTAGCCTTCATTTAATTGAAGACTATATGGGGTGTCACCAATTCGATGTACATGTGCAACTAATTGACGACACTACTGCAAGTCACCGATTGAGTTTTTTTCCAAGTGAGTTATGCTTCGTATCAGAACGGTAAGTTCTGTGATACAAGTTACTATTCATTTTTCCAAAGTTTCTCTGAATCATAATCCGAAGGCATGGTCGGGTGGAGAAAAATCTCAGGGTCACAGAAGTATATTCAGGTAAAATTTTAGTGGTTTAGTTTAATAGTTATAGATTTTTGAATGCGTTGATTTACTAATCATTGAAAATTCTAGAAAATGGAATTGACGTCATTGCACATGTCTTCAATTAATTGACGACCCTGCTAGAAGTCTTCAATTTTGAAATTGGCTCCCTGGTCAGGGGTGCCATTTATAGATGGTTGTTCACTATTCATCAGTATAAAATTTCTCCGAATCAGAAAGTAAGAGTACGTGCAGGTAGGAAAAAATGTCAGGATTCCAGAAACATGTTCATGTACAAATTTCATGCTTTAGTTTGATAGTTATGGATTTTTGAATGTGTTGAATTATTAATTACTAGCAATTGTGAAAATGGAAATGACGACACTGCGAAGTGTCTTCATTTAATTGGCGCCCCCTAAGGGGTCTTCAATTCGGTAATTGGCGTCCCCTAGGGGTCTTCAATTTGGTAATTGGCGCCCTGGTCTGGGGTGCCATTTACCTGAGAGCTGGGACTCTTGGGTTTTTAAAACATGCAAGTATTTGGTGTACAGAGGTTCTATACTAAGGTTTAAAACATGGTTATTAAGTCTGTAAAACTTGTGTAATAAAATATGTTCAAAAACTCATGAAATCATGCTTAACAGACTATGTTCAACTCATAAAGATCATGGTAACAGTATGTATAAAATCATATGCGACAAGTGTAACATGCTATTAAGACATGTATAACATGCTATATACATGGTTATTGCTTAATCATGGTAAAGCCAGGTGATATATAGCATGATTGACGAGTTAATCGAACTCTAAGTATGCATCAGTTAACCTATTTAGCTACTAGTTAGGCAAGGATTTGAGAACACCTACCTTTTTGGCGGGATTATGAGGTACAGATGATAGAATAGAAAAACCAAAGTTGAAGCCACACGTTCTCCACCGCCGTAAAGCTTCCGCAGTAGCAAGACATAGACTTCACGCTTTCCGAGGAATGAAGGGAAATATTCCTTCTGTAAGCAGCACTGAAAGATGGCAATAGCCCTTGATAGTGCTACGTAAGGAATTAGTTATAGAGATTCGTAAAGCATTGGTTTCTTGCCTTGCGGGGTCCGGTTGAGGGACAAGATCCTAGTTATGGGGGTTTGCCAGCTAAATGAGGTTGTTCGTGCCTCAACCTTCTAGAAACATGGATGAAATGAGGCCATTGTACGGGGTCGTTCATTAATCTAGGTGGTACTATTCACGTAAATGACGCCTTGCATGAGGGCATCATTAGTCTAGGTGGCATTATTTATGAGAATGACGCCCTTGCAAGAGGGCGTTAATTTTTAGATAATTCTGCCACATTCACGTGTTAGCATTAATGGTGTACATATATATATTAATATTATAATGGAATGGGGCCCCAAGGGAAAATGGCACCTCCATGTAAGGTCTTCAATTTGTTGAATGGGTGGGAGAAAATCCCACTTACGTACTACCCATGGCCCATGTGTTTAAAGTTATCTTGTACATTTATATAATAACCCTCTCATGGTTTGGTTCTGTTTACAAGACCTTCCATGTAAGATTCTTTAGGAAAGTTCACTATGTACTACCCATGTTCATAAAGTTGGATTGCACATTTATATGCTAGTCCTTCTATGGTTTAGTTCTTTAAACAAAGCCTCCATATAGAATTCTTTTAAGAAGAGTAGATTACGTATGCATAAAGTGATGGGTTGTAATTTATATACTAGCCCCCTAAGGTTTGGCTCTTTACATAAAGCCCTCATGATTCTTTTATGACATAAAGTAAGATTAGCTTGTATATTTATATTATAGTCCTCGTGAGGTTGGGTTCTTTATGTGAGGCCTTCATGTATGATTTCTTTTAGGAAGAAGTTTTGAATTTACTCAAAGGTATTTATCAGGGGTGCTACACCACTACCAGATTACAAGACATCTTCATATCATACTCCTCAGCACAAGTGACAAAATCCCCAAATATGAAAGAATGAGAAGCGCCAGAATAAAATAGAACTCGGGCCGTACAACCAAGAATCATAACGGTACCTTCCACAAACTGAGACGCCTCTGCCTCTACACGTGTCATATGCATTACGCGCCCTCGAGATCTCTGCCTTCCCACAGTAGCTGACCGCGACAAGCATGGAATCTACATCTGTTGCTAGAACTACTGCTGCGATTACTGCTGGGGGTGGAACTGTTGAGGTTGAAATAGTTGCTGAAACTGATGGGGTTGTTACGGCCTCTAAGGACAATCACGAGCCATGTGCCCCACCTGATCACACCGGAAGCATGTCATAAGCATTTGACATGGTATGTCGAGGTGAGAACCACCACCCCGTGGACACTATCCCCGCTGTACACTCACAGAACCCTAGCACTGAAATGGTACTGGCTGCTGCACACTACCCACTAAACTCTGCCTCTAGTCCTGTCGATCATGACTGATGAGTGGTATGAGTGGATCTAGAGGGGGGTGAATAGATCCCCACCAACGATTCTTGATCAATTAAAAATTCAGAAACATAGTAGAATAAAATGAACAATTTAAGCTCGATTGTAGACTAGAAAATGTGCATTCAAGAGTAGAATATGGTGAGACACACTACCTAGAAGGTTACATTTGTGAAGGAGATAGAAGAGATGGAATACACCACAGCAAACCACTACTTAGGAATTTTTAAGGTGGTTCGACTGCTATCTAGCAGACCTACATCCACCCCTCACCAACCTGGTGAGGCTTTTACACTTGGCCAACAGAAACGACACACACCCACATGGAGCTAATCCGCTACAAGTGCTGACAAACAGCTTGCACGTGGAGCAAGCTCCTCGACCACACACAGCTGCACAACAACCAAAACACACTCTGATCCCTAAAACAGGGTACTGGAAATGCGCTAAAATCTCAGCAACCACACACGGAAAGATAGAAGAGAAATCTCAGAAGGAAACAAAAACCGAAACCAAGAAACCGAAATGTAGCTTCTGATAAAGTCAAGAAGCTATAAGTGAAGATCTGAATTAAGATCTATAGCTATTGTGTCTCTTTCTATTCTTTAGTGTCCAGGCAAGAATGGGGGGGATAATTCTCTCAAGGTACTCTTCAGGACTTCCCTCTTCACTTTTTTGGAGTCACTAAGGACAGCTAACTTCAGGGGTTCTTCAGAACAAGCTTAGGGCGTCTCAGCTCTTTTTTGCGCTCTTCTTCTCCAGGGCGATAGGTTCGTACTTATAGAAGAAAGACGTGAAGAGTGCTTTTCTGATTTCTTGACATGTCCTTTACACAAAAGTATTTGGATTGTCCCATGGTGCAAAGGAAGGATCTCTATCCCAGGACCTTTGTTAGACCTTGAGGTGCGTGTCCTGGAAGCGTGAGCCATTGACTTGGAGTAAGTAAACATATGACTACTTGAAGACTCACGTGTTTATACAAATGGGCTTTAGTCACACGATTGAGTAGGCAGTGTCATGCCCCGAGATATGCAGCAGAAATAAGTCGAGAGCATGAACATTCGGCAAAATAAGCCTCAAGCTAGAATGACAATCAGAGTGCTAAACACATTCACATAGAAGAATGAATGCACAATATATGATCAAAAACTCAACTTTATTGAATAATAACCAATGTTTACAAATGACACTTGACTCTTGTTGACACAATGACTTACTAGACTCAAGAAAACAAAAGATTTCATAACATGATCAACTTCACCGCCCATTATAGTGAAGGACACTTATTACAATATGACTCATGATACTTTAACTATCTAGGGCTTCTCTCGTGCATCATTCACTCTCGGACTCGCCACTTGAGTAGTCCGATTCCGACCCGCTAGAGTTTGCTGAAAAGATTGGAGAAAATAGGGTATGTGCGCACTCGCCCAGTAGGTAACTTCGTATCAACATGATGGCAATGTTAAATTAATTAACATTTTAGCTCTAGGAAAGGTAATAATGAAAGTGCGATGAAACATGCGACCATAATAGCAAGTAACAAGATAATTGTAGCGAGATGAGATTTCAAGTAAATATGAGAGCATGATCAAGCAAGACTATAGTATGGCCAATCAATAATGAGAATGTACTATCATGTAACGAGAATGTACTTTTCATAACCTTAAAAAGGCTATGCACTAGATAGTCATGTAACAAGAATGTACTAGCAAGCGTGTAAATTTCATAAGATAGTCTCGTGATTTGCACCCATTTATAAAAAAAGTACTCTTAGCGCAATACGACACCAATAATCATCATACCCCATGGTTAATAGTATGTTTCCGGCCATCTACCGAGGGGACTAGACTGGAGCCCTTGGACATCGTCCGTGCCCGCCCATGCATCTTCAAGTTATAAATCAAGCTACTTCCACGACATATAACAAAAAAGTTGGCCAATAACATCAAGTTCAAACAATAGTTTCATGGCAACAAAACCTAGGTAAGAACGCACCAAACTGAACATGCAAGGTCAAGAAAGAATTAATGAGAAGGTCATGCTACGGGAGGAGTCTGGCAGCATAACGGTACATTTTCATCATTCCATATTATATTAATAACTTAATGAATAAGATTTGGGTTCCAGATAATCAGAAGATCACCTATGAATAGAGAAAGATCAACCCTTGGGTTGGATAGAAATTTGACATATCGTGATTGTGACAGGTCCGCTATTAGGAATTAGCGGTCGAGTGGGGTCTGCTATCTGGTCAATGCACAGAAGTGAGTCGACGCAAGAAGGGAATTGGGTCGACGCAATGAACATGATGGAAGAATGCAGTTTAGAGACAGCCACTATCATGAGGTAACGGTCAAGTCAAGGCCGCGATCAGGAGTGGAGTCGACACAGAAGAAGGCACAGGTGGACTCAGCCAGAAGTATGCTGACTGAACAAGGTAGCGGTCTCGGGCCAGCCGCTATCTGCAGGTAGCGGTCGCCTCTTGGCCGCGATCAAGACAGTTTACATAAAATGAAGAAAGCACGAAGTGCTCTCTAGACTTTGGGTTTTGATGGTACAACCAGCTCGGCATCCTAGTAGGAATCCCAGGCTCGCGGAGTCTTACGGATGCCTTGAAATAAGATAACCTAGTCCAGTGGAAGGAATATCCGACGAAGAGGCTCTCAAGTCCAAGAAAAGTTTCTCATCAAGTGCGGTGACTAATAGCGTCGTACCGGAGTACATGCTATGTCTGTAGTAACCAAAACAGAAATAAGAGAAGGGAAGTGCCAAAGCATAAACCAAAGTCTAAGAAGTCTCATCACGAATAACGAAAACCCTTAAATACAATACTATATGATTTTGGCATAAAATTATCATAAAGTAAAAATAAGCCTTAAAAAACATGCTAACCCCAAGCAAATAGCCATGACATGGTCAAAAGATGCAAATAACGGGATAAGGCATGAATAATAATTGACTGTAAATAGGAAATAAACATGGTTTGATCTGGTTATAGGAACTAGATAGCGGTTGATCGAGGTCCGCTACTTGAAGGTAGCAGTCTCTGTAAGACCGCTATCTGTCCATTTCCAGATAGAAGCAAAGTTCAACGTGCAGAGCCTATTCTAGGGCAAACAGAGATGCAAACTATATAAAACTCTAGACATAAAGCACGATAGCATGATACTAATGTATGAGAGAGCCTAGTTTCTATCAAAGTTATTATCCTTTTGATTAACATGTCATGGACAACATATGCTAAAGGGACCTATTGCACAGTCATGGAAGAACATAAAATTCTCAACATAGAAAGCATGAAAATGATCAAGACCATAAGGCTTTTGTTCCTACTTTTATGTTTTAGCCAGTCATGAGATATCCTACCTCTGGGTTCGCTCCTAATTTCAGAATTTCTCACCAGAAGAGGGCTCTGGTTCCTGCGCGTCCTGCGTAGAAATATCGACTTCCGACCGTCCTAGCTCTTTGACCTCTTGATCTCCTGTCATGAAATTTGGCAGAGGGTTAGAAGATACTAAATGGAACAGTAAACCCTAACGGAAGAACTCGAAACAACATCCTCTTACCTCTATTTCACGCGATTCAAAGACTAGGGTTCGTGCAGGTTGACATTGGGTCCTATTTATAGGGATTGGCCTAGGGCTGAGGGATTAAATCGAATTAGGAGTCCTATGGGATGTCAATTCGACCCCCTAAGAGTCCTGAGTAAGTTTCCATGCTAGATCACATCGGATCAAGGTGGATTGGGGGATAGAAATCCAAGTTTCCCCGTGTTTCTGCCTTTCCGTTTATGGAACTAGGTGGCGGTTGAGGGAGGACCACGATATGCAGGTCGCGGTCGCGCGATAGACCGCGACTTGCCCGCTTTTCTTGAAATTTTAGTTTTACTCAAACTCCTTTCTAATTATCTCCTAACTCTTTTGTTTATCCATCTTAATTAGGGAAATACTCCCTATCACAACTCTAGGGTTTGGGCTTGGGCCAAAAGGCTAAATTTTAGGATTTGAGGCCCATTTTAAGTGGGCTTAATTGTCTATTAGTAGTTGGGCCTTTAATAAAAAGGTTAATAATGCAATAACCCATTAATTAACCTATTTAAGTCTTTTAAGCCTATTAATTGCTTAAATACTTTATTCAATTTCCAAAAAATACAGATAATTACCAGAGAATTTTCAGGGGTGCTACACCCTCCCCCACATAAAAAGAATTGTGTCCCTAAATTCATTGCAAGAGATTTGTGAGGGGTGCAATATTCTCATAATTAAACAATCTCGGGTATTAAATGAGACCAAAAACTGGATGCGAAATAGGTTAGGGTAGTACCTTTAACCACAATATCATCCCTTATAGTTTCATCACCCATGACAACATTGAGACGACCTTGTCACATATGTCCTCCATTTTTATTTGTAGATTGTTCCTTCATTAGTGGGCAATCGGACATCCGATGATCCCGACTGCCGCAACGAAGACAAGCGTCGAGACGCTTCCAACATTCTTCGGCCGAGTGACCGAACTTCACACAAAATGTGCAAGCCTCCATGACTTGCTACTCCTCTTCTTTGACTCTTTTATGTCAGCCGTTGCCGTTGCCAGTTTCAAGCGTCCATCTACCGCGTTACCTAAAAATGTTAAAGTAGGGAGTGAGCGAGAAGCTCAGTAGGAATTACACTCTATCACCAGGCAGTATTTAAATAATTTACCATTTCATGAAGATGCATAACGATGCGTAAAATACAAGTAAAGCAGACTAAATATACATCATAAAATAGGTGATTACTAACATAATGCTGGAATAAAGATATTGTGGTGCGGACACATGCCGGTGGATGAGGACACGGCGGGGCCCGGTTAGCTCGCGGAGGACGTGGATGCATCGACCGAGCCATCACCTTTATTTCACATTTGTAGGCCATGTGGGGCTCTATTGTAGTCCATGTTGGACAATTGTATGATTATATGGCTAATGGTCTAGGCTAGGTAATGGGCTAGAGTTAATGGGCCTTTGGGCCTTAAATTGGAAAAAGGGGCTTCAATGTGAACAAGACAAGGGGTTTATCATGCTAGGTGTGAAAGGAACTAAGGGGTGGTGGCTACGAATGGGGCGCCCCCCTTCCTTGGTCCAAGGGGGAGGCAGCCACCTACCTAGCCTTGACTCCCCTCCCTTAGATTCCAAAATTAGGTTGCACTTGTCCCCCTTTGGTCCCCCCCCTCTCCCCCTTGGTCAAGGTGCGCACCCCCGTCTCCCTCCCCTTGCTCCCACACATTTCCCAGCCCCCTCCCCTTGCCATACTCTATTTAAACATATGTATAGTGCCATTTGAGAAGTTAATGAAGTTTTTATGAGAGAAGATTATGTTAAGAGAGTGATTCTCTTCCTCCTCTTGGGTGTGATGCCCTTGATCAAATCCTGTGACGGGATTCTTTATGGGCGTGTGACTCGCCCCCTCTATCCTCCCTATTCTCTTTATATCTGGTTCTATAAAAATTCTCAGTGAAGCTTCTGCAAGTCGGGAAGAAGTTGGCGCTAGTTTCGCCTCGATCGGAGCTCTGGATCGCCAGAAACAATTCTTCCCGTGAAGTCACACAAATCTGCCCGAGCCTGCTGTCTAGATCTTCAGTTTCCTGATACCGAATTTCTCCACATCTACTCCCAAGCTCTCTGGATATGATATCATGCTGGGTTGTAGGATTTTTTGTCCTCTTCGCATTGCCGCCGAGCTCGTGTCGTTCTGAGATTGGTGCTGGCCGTGGCGGAGATTCTCGTGGGACTGCACCGACCACCCTGTGCAGATCCGACCCAGAAGAAGAGGCGACTTCCAGAAGCTACCCCGCCCTCCTCTTTGCCGATCTGACCAAACCCCTTAGTCAAATCCTTCATCTAGACGTCACCGATGATCGGAAACAAACGACGCCTCCTTCTAACACCGGAAACAATTTTTCCAGTAATTATTTGTCTTCCTGTGCAGTTCTATGTGTGCAGAACCTGAGGCTGAGAACAGTCGCTGCTACGCCCAGATCTAGTAAGATCTGATCGCGCCCTTCAGAGCAGAGAATCTTCATTCTGTCGCCGATGTTCTCCAATAAATGGCACTCCGATCGGACGTCGGATCTTCACGTACCAGCCTCCGCAAGTTTGCTGTGCCGCGTGGCATGCGCGGGCAGAATCGAGTCTGCTTCCGATCGGCTCACCCGATCGGCCCCGACTCGCTTCCCTCGCCTCCTGCGAGTGTGGCTCGTCAACCCGAATTCCAGCAACCCCAAATTTACATTTGTAGCCCTTTACCTCCCTACGTGGAGTGGGCATCAGGTTCCGAAAGTGTAAGGTTATTCAGTATGTGTATTGGGGTTGTCGGATTCGACCGGGAATTCTTCCCCACACGCTAGTCGTGGAGGTACGCACTTCGTTCCACACTCACATTGCTGATTTAGTATATTTTCTATCATGTTGCATTTGTGAGAATAGGGCCATTAGCTAGTTGCAAACTGCCGTGGTTGTGAGTTGTGAGCGCCCGTTCCTTAGCTCCAGTCGAGCACCGAGCTCGAATTGTATACCCTAGGCGATAGTGGTACCATAACCGCTGCGATCCCACGTTTCCCTCGCAAGCGACGATCGTTGGGCTAGAGTGACTTGCTATTGAGAGACGTCTTCACCCGGAGAATGCCACGGTGGTCATCCACTCAGCTTCCCTTGGTGTGCTAGTGCTGGCCGCACTTTTAGTCGATCGTACATCTTAGCCCGGTCACATCGCTCGTCCCGCATCATATTGCAGTCAAGATATCAAGAGCAAGGAACTAGAACTTCATGCGAATGGCCATTTATCAAGTCAAGTCATGTCACGCAAGCAAGCACTTCACGCATTCAAGCATGTATAGCAAGTATCACGAGAGTGTGGAATGTCATAGACTTAACACGCTAGATAGTACTCGGTGACAATGCCACACCTAGTCATTTCACCTCCCCGGGGTACAAGTACATTTCAGATGCTCTTCCCAGGACCAGACTGGGCCCTTAATATGATTGTCTTGGCATGATTTGTTTGGATCGTAGATCCCACGAAATTTAGACATCTACAATATTTAATGGCCAAGAGTTCCAAGGTCAAGTTATGTAGCAAAAGACGATACATGTAGGAAAAGGAAATTCTTGAAGGATTTCCAAGGATAAGCTCTTTAACGAGAAAGAATATTCATACATAAGTCATTACAGGGAATGACTTGCAAGGAAAGGATTACACTGTAGACCCATCAAGGTCACATTCTCGGGATAGAATAGCCTGGAGAGGCTAAAGGGAATAACATGCAATCAAACCACGAAATCACAAATCCGAAAAAAAAATGGCTATGTGGCGATCAAGGAACAACCGCAATCAACATAAAAACGGTCTATACAGGACCGCTAGAGTTGTTACCGGGCCAAAGAACGAAGCCCAGCTAGTCTGAAGAAAACGGTCTGGGTGATGACCGCAAGAGTTGGTTTGCGGTCCAGGGCATGACCGCGTGCAGGCCCAGGCAGATAGGCCATACAAACTTGGTTTGCCTAGCATAAAAATCATGAGTAGATAGGTACAGGCTTTGATGGTACAACCTGCCCGGCATCCTAGTGGGAATCCCAGGCTCGCAGGGTCTTACGGAGGCCTTGAAACAAGAATACCTATTCCGGCGGAAGGAGTATCTAACGGAGAGGCACTAATGTTCAAGAAATTAGGCTTATAAACAAGCGAAAAATGAGTGTGATTGGTCCAGTCATTTCCACTAGAGTGTATGACCTTAACACAATTCCGAACCATTCATAATAGAAGTGAAGGTAAGACCAATTCCATTTATAAAGCATTAATCTACTTCCTTTTCAAATACATGAAAGATTGGATAGAACAATTATAAGAAAGAGAGTTAAACTTAATTCATATGTTTCATAAACCCTAGTTTTAGTGCGTTAATACCATGTAATTGGCCTGGCCAACAAGCTACTTAACAAGACAAAACAAGCCGGGACGATCAATAAACTTTACTGCCACAGGGGCGAGAACGGTCATGGGCAGACTGCCTGATGACCAGGAACGGTCGAGAGGAAGGTCACCAAGCTTCGGTGTAAACCCTAGTTTTATTAATGCCACACTGCCAAAAGCGGTCTGTCGCCCGGCCACGTGAAGACAGTAAACGGTCTATTGCGTGACCGCTTTAAACCTAGCGGTCCCTAGTACGACCGTTTCATCGAACCCGAGCCCAAAAATGGTGAACTTGACACATGTTTGATAAAAGCACGGTTGAGACCTAAGTATGGCATGAAAATGGGGCAATCAACTATCAATAGATAGAGGACGTAAAAATGTAAAACATGGCATGATCAATTTCAAGATTTGACTTCGATTAGCCTACACAAATAAAATGGAAAAGGAAGGTAGAAAACCTTAATCACATGCTTTCAATGAAATAATAAATACGCATGGTATAGATGACAAAAATTGGGCAAAATAGGGTGTTGGCACCTAAAATATGATCGTCGGTGACCAAGCCACAAAGACGAAGGACCCAGTCCGCTGAAGCACGGAAGCCGATAAAGATCAACATATTGAAGATTTCTCAAGCTGCTAGAGCCTCGAGTCACCCCGTATGGACATGGGGACTCACCTCAGGAGAGCCGAGACAAACTCACAACCAACCAGCAGTGCGACCAAGCCTGCCCAATGAACCGGCATCGACTCTGTCGTGCCGCATACACTACACCCGTTGTCCGATCAAGGACGACGGTCTACCCAGTGGCTTCCCACCTCATGAAAGGCTCTCCTGAAGATGAATGAGTCCCCCTGGCTCTCCGAGACGGAGGACCGAAAGCTCTGTCGGTAGAAGATCCCGATCACTCGGCACGGGTATGGCTTCCCGCAAAGATGGGCCCGTTAGTGGCCGAATGATCGCCCAGCTCAGGCGGAACTGTCCCTTATGTTACCCACCCCCTAAGGAGCTTTGGGGACAAGCCAGACCGAGCCGGCAACACAAATCATAGAGCCGAAGGCCCTGTCAGCAGGAAACCCGCATGACCAAACCAAAGTTGTCGGAAGTTCCGAGAATGGCCGTACGTCAAGCTGGGAGCTTCGACAAGACATCTCGTCGAGGTTTCGAGGAGCATTGGCAATATAAGTGTTCACGGTGACCCCCGGAATCATCCCCGGACTCATCGATTGGCTCGAAGCGCGCGAGGAGTGTTAGCACGGCGCGCCCTAAACCGGCGCCCCCCCACCTGATGCCCTTATCCCGGCGCGCAAGAACCCCACTATCCAGCGCCTTCTTACCCTGGCATGCAAAAGAGTGGAGCCCTTACCCGGCGCGCCAATCTCCACGCCAGATCAAGGTCTCACACCTATTCCTATATATATATGGCTGTTCGATTGAAAAAGAAAAGGACGAAAAAAAAAGATAAGAGAAAAGGGGGGCAGATAGAAGAAGATAGAAGAGAGGTTTCCGAGAGAGGCTTTCGAAGATGAAACAGAGAGAGAAAAGGAGGAATCGAGAGAGAGCTTCCTGGGAAAAATAGGGTTCCTTCTGAGCGTCCTCCGCCGGCCATCTTCCTCTTCCTTCGCTCGCTGAAGATACGATACTCTGTTTCAAGAGCAGGTGGGCACCGACGCCTATCTTCCTCTGCTTTCGTGGATTCTTTTCCTTTGAGGTTTCCATCTATCAGATGTAAGCGATAGGGGGAGGGATGGTGATGATACGAGCCGACCCCCCTCCCCCTTCTCTACAATTCTCTCTTTCCCTTTGCTTTATTGTTGTGCCTCTGCACGTCCCTCTGCCTCTGCCATTGATGAACGGCTACCGAGCAATGATGCCGGCGCCGGATTCTTAACATGTAAATGTTAGCCCATTCCCGTTTCTGGGATGGTAATATGTATATAAATGCTTAGACCAGCAGGTCGAATGAATGCTCGAAGCTTCTGTCCCCTTCTCTATCTATATCAATGTGAATGTTTGAGTTCTTCCGCGCGTGGTCTCTAATTCCGGTTTCCCCGAAGTCCCGATCATGCCCCGAAGCATCGTGGGCTACAGAAACGACCCCTCCCCGGGTCTTTTCGATCGACTGCTTTCATTTCTGATTTAAGGATCTCTGTATCCCCTCGTGGACAGAGCTGTGCTTATGCGCATGCTTCTTCCCGCCGTGGTATCGAGGGTCTAGTTTCCATTAACTCTACCCTTCGTACTGCTCTCATTGTTCGCAAGGTGGGAGTTGCCTTTGGGGACGGTCGGATCCATCCCCCTGAATGCTGCGTCCTAACTGTTCGAGCATATGCTTCTACGATGGGCCCGTCTCATCTGTGCATCTACTACCCCTCTGCATCATGGTCATTTGAACCGTTCCGAGATTCTCTCATCCCGTCTTAATCACCCGGGGAGGGGGACATTCCCCTATTGCTTCATGGAATTGCTGGGCGATCGGGGGCTCTACCTCTCGATGGTAGATGCTTTCTCGAGGCCATAGCAGATAGTGACAGGGGTCTTAGCCCAACAAGCTTAGCCACGACAATCGGAGACCCGATCAAGGCCAAGGGATGTATGCTCCTAGTAGGCTAGCCCTCGGATCCCCACTCACCTAACGGCCGGTCCTTCAATGGATGTGCCATAAGCTGTGGGTTGCCCACCCCTCGTAGGCTAGCCCTCGAAGTGATGCTGATGTGACACAACCTAGGACCTAAATTGCAAGCAACACAACAGTTTGGCAATGTCACATAAGCGGACTCACTCGCGTTGGCACACTCGGGTCCGTAGGTGGACTGGCGATGGCGTGAGGGTCCGAGGTTGGACCGGAGGTTTCCAAGGGTACGGCTGGCTTGGGGAGGACCCCTATGGGTCAGGGGTTTCCCAAATTCACAGGCGGTCAGCACGCCGAAGGCTTGGGTTGAATGATCACTCTCACAACTCACCCGCGGTAGCCACACAATTAAACGATAACTCGGGTTCGGGCACTCTCTTAACGACGACGGCACTAAAATGTAATACTAATTAAGCAAAGGAATCCAGCAAAGAGGAGTGTTTAGTGGCTCACCTGATCGGTGTGAAGACACCGATCCCGTCCGGAGACGAAGGCGAGCGAGGAAGCATGGGCTTACCCGCACGCCGCGGCGGAGAAGCTTCGAACCTGAAATTTAAGATTTACATGCACTACACCCCTTGCAAGGGGGTTGGACTAGGGGTGGGGGTTCAAATTAAAACCAAAAATATTCCTCCACGCAGGGAGGGGCCTTCAGCCGGCCAAGCGGGGAGGGGAGAAACGGGGAATGTATGCCGAATGAAGACCGAGATCGGTTCAGTCTTCTCTCTGCGAGTGCTGACAGGTGGTCGAAGATGTTGCTGCTGTAACTTCCCCTGAATTTTATTGGGGACGAAATGACTTGGAGAATCTTCATATCTGGAACAGGGTGACTCCAGAATTTTGTAAATTTCTTCAGGCACCGCTTCTGGTCGGGGTGGGGGCTTGAACAGGGTGGTAGACCCTCAGATCTGATAGTTTCAGGTTCCCAACAGCAGGAAGAAGATGGTTCCACGATTGCGCCCGAGCTCAGAATCAGGTATCTCTAGATTTGTTGGAACCGTTGACAAGTTCTCTTCGAAGCAAGACCAACGGGGATGCCAGATAATGTCGGGGTCGACCGGTGGGCTTTGAACACTGAGCTGGGGTCGGTGCAGACAGAGTGGAGGTAGATCCGAGCGCCTGGAGGAAGAAATTAATAACTCTTGCGAACGGATGCCGATTAGAGTTCCGTTTCTTGAATCTGAAAGTAGACAGGTCGAAGAAGATTTTTACAGAAGAACTTTTGTCCTGATTACCGCTAGATTTGTCGTGGCAGAGCTTCCAATCACGTTCAGTTGCTCTGTCAGGAGAGCTTCGCGCAGTCGAGGGAGAACGCTCTCTCGGTCAGCTCGGTTTTCGGACGACAATGAAACCACCACCGTTGCGAAGAAGACAGGCAGACGCTTCAGTGGGTACCTCTTGGGCCTTCAGATACACGGGGAGGTGGTTGGGGTGGCCGCTGCTAGCAGGTGATCCTCTGCAGGTCGCCAGTCTAGATGGTGGAAGGTGGGGGTGATGGAGAAGAACAATGGGATAGTGGAGGAGATGAGAGAGAGGGGGGGGGGGCGACCTAGGGCTGTGGAGGGAAGGGGGATTTCGAAATTCAAAGGCCTAGGGAGGTGGAGTGGTGCTTGGGGTAGTGGGAAGGGTGCTTGGGAAAGTGGGAGGGGTAGTTGGGGGTTGGGTGGTGAGGAGAGGATTGGTGGAGGGGGTCTTGGGAAGGGGAGAGTATTGATGAGGGTTGTGGGGAATGGGAAGAGGCTTTAATGGGGTAGGTGGGGAGTGGAGGTGGTTGGGAAGGGAGGAGAGAGAAAAATTTTGAAATTGGGGTGGGGAGGAGAGAGAATGGGGTTCGCCCCCTTTAGAGATAGAGAGAAGAGAGAGAGAGAGGGGAATCCACCCCTTGGAGAGAGAGAGAGAGAGATTCTCACAATTGTAGTGGAATTTCAAATTTTCATTCATTGATTCATTAGTCCAAAATGAGGGGAATGGGGTCCTACATATAGGCAACCCACATTTTACAAAAAGTCCCTGACATTTGACTCAATGACGAATAACCGAGGAAGGTGGGGGGCGCCCACGGGCCAGCCCAACGAATTGGGCCCAATAACAACCTAATCAATCCTAATGACACTCAAACTTAGCTAGATGACTCAATGACCTAGGTACTTGACTCAAATAAATGGAAAATTATAATGACATGACTCAAAGAAAATATGAAAATTACATGACTCGATTCAGAAAAATATGACGGACATAATGAAGCTATGCCGACAAGCAATCAAAGATGGGGAAAAATGTGAAGGCCGAGAGATGCCCCCATCATACCCCCGGGGTGCAAAGAACTCGACTCCGTCGAGTATAGGTCCGCCGGGGAAGAGGTCCTCCAATGCAGCTCCAGGTGAGCCACAACCTCCAAACTCATCCTCGCATCCTTAGCCGGGGACTGCTCTTCATCCTCTCAAGGTGGCTCGGGCACACCCTCTAGTTGGCGATGGTACCCTGCTTGCTTAGTATTGCCTCCGTGTGCACACGTCGGACTCTCAAGCTGATATGAGGAGGCTCTCCAAGGGTGTCACTCATAAAGGTGACGGTATGCTCAAACTGCTCACTGGGATCCATCGCGGTGCCCTTAGGGGGTGCTAGATCCGCCACGTAAAAAGTGAGGTATATCCCAAGATCCCATCGGTAAATCCAACCCGTAAGCCAGGTTGCCAAAGCCACTCGGAACATGGAAGGTCCAAGTCCTCGTGCCCTCAATTTGGAGGTGACCGTAAGATATAGCCATTCCAAAGCCACCATCGTAGGGTTGCCTACTTGGAATCCAAAGTGGCACTCGTGAGTTTTTGCCTGCTCATTATGAACCTCACCGCTCATTTGTGGTTTGCTTGCTTAAATGCTCATGCCAAGTACTATGATGCGGTGTGAGTGGGAGATGCACGATATACAAAGGGGGGCCAGGACAACCATACGTAGACCAATCATGCAGTGATGCCATGGAGACTTTGAAGGGTGTGGGAGGGACGGGGCATCCATAGGTGTCCCTCTCATGCGTGGGTGTGATGAGTGCCGGAGGATCCGGACATCCATGAATGATCCTAACATGCTTAAGACTCATGATGAAGGAAGGCGGACCATTACATCCAAATATGGACCTCTCATTTTTCTGACTTAACATGTGGGTGATATGAATGAATGTACCCAACTTATGAATCATGCCAAGTGGTTTGAGGTGCCAAGTCACACGTTTTCCTAACCCGAAAATGACTTTGATGTGTTGGGGTATGGTTTGGCATTGGAGTTTCCATTCAAAAGGGTCGAAGGGGTCAAGGAAGGTGGACATCATGGGGAGAGGCACCTCCTTGTTCCTTAGGTGTAGATCTTCCTTGGTCATAGCTACCCTTGTGTCGCCCAGGACTTGGGAGAGGTGGGCTTGGCCCAACATGGTGGGTGAGGGTAGGAAGGAGTGGGTGATAAGTGATGTGGGTGGATCACATGGGTTCCCGGGTTCCCATTGTGAGGGGTCAAAAGGATCAACATAAGTGTAACCGGGGGAAAGGAGCTCTAAGTTCATCTCAACATCCTCAAGGTCCTCACAATATGGTGTTGGATCATCCTCCTCTAATGAAATGATTGGGCCGAAGTTTTTAGTGGGTGGATCAGCTATGAAGGGTGGTTTTGGCTTTCTACTCGATATAATAAACTCCAAATTGAGGAGAAGGTCGGGCTCATCGGGTGTAGGGAGGAATAGGAGGAGGTCGCTAGTGTAGCAACCAATGGTGCAAACCGAGGTGATAGACCGGACACAAAGGTGTAGGAGGTCAAGGCTCCTAGATTGGTGGGCCATAGGGGTCAACAAACTGGTCAACTCAAATTGCCAAGCTAAGCCCTTGAGAAGGTCCCCTAGTGTCTCCACTTGATAAGATGATTGGATGGTGGTGCGATAGGAGTTGAAGGGCACTATGGGGAGGTGTCGCTCCAAGGGAGGGTAGGCAACGATCGGGTGAGCTAGGCTCTCTTTTAACCATCTAGCCAAGGACCCAATTATGATGAGTTCACTCCCTACTAGGGGAGAGGGCATAGAGTGAAGATGCAAGGCTTTGTCCTCATCTTGGGCATGTGTTTCTTTCAAAGTGGGGGTTGGATTCGGGGTGTTCACCACTATGGGGTAGGTTGTCAGGATTATGGGTTCTTCTACCAAGGAGGTGGGTAGGTACTTTGTGGGTGGGGTGATGATGATCGGCACATGGTGCATCCGGGGTGGTGAACGAGGCCGGACTTGGATTGAGGTTGGAAGTGGAAATAGTGGTGGCCTAGGTTGGGGTAAGATTGGGGTTGGAAGAGGATGGTGGGGTGGGTGCGGAGGCTTGGTTTGATTTGTTTTGGGAGGAGGTGGGTCCCTTTTAGGGGGTGACGGAGGGGTAGTGGTGGGGGCCAAGGGGTTTTGTGGGGTATGGGTTTGGTGAGGGATTTTGGGTTGGAGGGTGGTGGCCATCATGGGCTTCGATGGAGGGGTGGACATAGGGTCCAATTGGGTATGTGGACATATGGTTGTGGTGAGGGCTTGGAGGTAGGGTGTAGATGTGGTGGTTGGAGTAGGAGAGGTGGAAAATGGTGGGGAATGTGTGATTAGGGTCTTGGGTTGGCCAAGGGGAAATGAAGGAGTTGAAATGCTCTTTGGGCTTCGGTGTTCGGAATGGGAGGGGAAAATATATCTAGCCCTAAGTTGTTCCTTGATGTCCCCCCATGTTGTGAGGGGAGCTTCCCTTCTAATTATTCTTAAGCCTTCAAATTTCAACCAATGAGTTTGGGACCGTTTGGTAAGTTGCAATTTCGTAAATCGGACTTTCTCATCCTCGGTCATGGGATACCAAGTGAAGTAATGGTCCATCGAGACTTCCCAATCTAAATAGTCACTAGGTTGAGTTCCATCAAAGATGGGAGGTGGGGGAGGAGCCCTACTATCATCCGCCCATGGGGTGGGCCCATTTTCTCCTATTTGGTCGAGTCGACCCGATAGGTTATCAAGCCACTCATTGGCATGGGTCAAAGCCTTCATGAGGTAGTTGACATGGCCAGGGAGGTCATGTGTGTTAGTGGTAGGCATCCCTAGGGGGTTTGGACTTATGGAGAGGGCCGATGGGTAAGGTCGGTAAGAGGTGGTCATGCTAGTGGACAAAAGAGATGTAACCGAGGACTCTAAATGCATAAACATGCCTTAGGACCAACTTGATAGAGACAAGTTGTGAACTTGCTCTGATACCAATTTGATGTGACACAACCTAGGACCTAAATTGCAAGCAACACAACAGTTTGGCAATGTCACACAAGCGGACTCACTCGCGTTGGCACACTCGGGTCCGTAGGTGGACCGGCGATGGGGTGAGGGTCCGAGGTTGGACCGATGGTTTCCAAGGGTACGGCTGGCTTGGGGAGGACCCCTATGGGTCATGGGTTGCCCAAATTCATGGGCGGTCAGCACGCCGAAGGCTTGGGTTGAATGATCACTCTCACAACTCACCCGCGGTAGCCACACAATTAAACGATAATTCAGGTTCGGGCACTCTCTTAACGTCGACGACACTAAAATGCAATACTAATTAAGCAAAGGAATCCAGCAAAGAGGAGTGTTTAGTGGCTCACCTGATCGGTGTGAAGACACTGATCCCGGCCGGAGACGAGGGCGAGCGAGGAAGCGTGGGCTTACCCGCACGCCGCGCCGGAGAAGCTTCGAACCTGAAATTTAAGATTTACATGCACTACGCCCCTTGCAAGGGGGTTGGACTAGGGGTGGGGGTTCAAATTACAACCAAAAATATTCCTCCACGCAGGGAGGGGACTTCATCCGGCAAAGCGGGGAGGGGAGAAATGGGGAAAGTATGCCGAATGAAGACCGAGATCGGTTCAGTCTTCTCTCTGCGGGTGCTGACAGTCGGTCGAAGATGTTACTGCTGTGACTTCCCCCGAATTTTTCTGGGGATGAAACCACTTGGAGAATCTTTGTATCTGGAACAGGGTGACTCCAGAATTTTGTAAATTTCTTCCGGCACCGCTTCTGGTCGGGGTGGGGGCTTGAACATGGTGGCAGACCCTCGGATCTGACAGTTTCAGGTTCCCAACAGCAAGAAGAAGATGGTGCCACGACCGCTCCCGAGCTCAGAATCAGGTACCGCTGGATTCGTTGGAACCTTTGACGAGTCCTCTTCAAAGCAAGACCAACGGGGATGCCAGCTGAGATTAGGGTCGACCGATGGGATCTGAACACTGAGGAGGGGTCGGTGTAGACTGAGTGGAGGTAGATCCGAGCGCCTGGAGGAAGAAATTAATAACTCTTGCAAACGGATGCCGATTAGAGTTCCACCTCTTGATTCGGAAAGTAGACAGGTCGAAGAAGATTTTTTCAGAATAACGTTTGTCCTGATTCACGCTGGATTTGTCGTGGCAGAGCTTCCAATCACGTTCAGGTGCTCTCTCAGGAGAGCTTCGCGCAGTCGAGGGAGAATGGCTCTCCCGGGCAGCTCGATTTTCGGACGATAATGAAACCACCGCCGTTGCGAAGAAGACAGGCAGACGCTTCCGTGGGTACCTCTTGGGCCTTCAGATACACGGGGAGGTGGTCGGGGTGGCCGCTGCTAGCAGGTGATCCTCTGCAGGTCGCCAGTCTAGATGGTGGAAGGTGGGGGTGATGGAGAAGAACAATGGGATAGTGGAGGAGATGAGAGAGGGGGGGGGGCGACCTAGGGCTGTGGAGGGAAGGGGGATTTCGAAATTCAAAGGCCTAGGGAGGTGGAGGGGTGCTTGGGGTAGTGGGAAGGGTGCTTGGAAAAGTGGGAGGGGTAGTTGGGGGTTGGGTGGTGAGGAGAGGATTGGTGGAGGGGGTCTTGGGAAGGGGGGAGTATTGATGAGGGTTGTGGGGAATGGGAAGAGGCTTTAATGGGGTAGGTGGGGAGTGGAGGTGGTTGGGAAGGGAGGAGAGAGAAAAATTTCGAAATTGGGGTGGGGAGGAGAGAGAATGGGGTTCGCCCCCTTTAGAGAGAGAGAGAAGAGAGAGAGAGAGGGGGAATCCACCCCTTGGAGAGAGAGAGAGAGAGATTCTCACAATTGTAGTGGAATTTCAAATTTTCATTCATTGATTCATTCGTCCAAAATGAGGGGAATGGGGTCCTATATATAGGCAACCCACATTTTACAAAAAGTCCCTGACATTTGACTCAATGACGAATAACCGAGGAAGGTGGGGGGCGCCCATGGGCCAGCCCAACGAATTGGGCCCAATAACAACCTAATCAATCCTAATGACACTCAAACTTAGGTAGATGACTCAATGACCTAGGTACTTGACTCAAGTAAAAGGAAAATTATAATGACATGACTCAAAGAAAATATGAAAATTACATGACTCGATTCAGAAAAATATGACGGACATAATGAAGCTATGCCGACGAGCAATCAAAGCTGGGGAAAAATGTGAAGGCCGAGAGATGCCCCCATCATACCCCCGGGGTGCAAAGAACTCAACTCCGTCGAGTATAGGTCCGCCGGGGAAGAGGTCCTCCAATGCAGCTCCAGGTGAGCCACAACCTCCAAACTCATCCTCGCGTCCTTAGCCGGGGACTGCTCTTCATCCTCTCAAGGTGGCTCGGGCACACCCTCTAGTTGGCGATGGTACCCTGCTTGCTTAGTATTGCCTCCGTGTGCACACGTCGGACTCTCAAGCTGATATGAGGAGGCTCTCCGAGGGTGTCACTCATAAAGGTGAGGGTATGCTCAAACTGCTCACTAGGATCCACCGCGGTGCCCTTAGGGGGTGCTAGATCCGCCACGTAAAAAGTGAGGTATATCCCAAGATCCCATCGGTAAATCCAACCCGTAAGCCAGGTTGCCAAAGCCACTCGGAACATGAAAGGTCCAAGTCCTCGTGCCCTCAATTTGGAGGTGACCGTAAGATAGAGCCATTCCAAAGCCACCATCGTAGGGTTGCCTACTTGGAATCCAAAGTGGCACTCGTGAGTTTTTGCCCGGCCATTATGAACCTCACCGCTCATTTGTGGTTTGCTTGCTTAAATGTTCATGCCAAGTACTATGATGCGGTGTGAGTGGGAGATGCACGATATACAAAGGGGGGCCAGGACAACCATACGTAGACCAATCATGATGTGATGCCATGGAGACTTTGAAGGGTGTGGGAGGGCTGGGGCATCCATAGGTGTCCCTCTCATGCGTGGGTGTCATGAGTGCCGGAGGATCCGGACATCCATGAATGATCCTAACATGCTTAAGACTCATGATGAAGGAAGGCGGACCATTACATCCAAATATGGACCTCTCATTTTTCCGACTTAGCATGTGGGTGATATGAATGAATGTACCCGACTTATGAATCATGCCAAGTGATTTGAGGTGCCAAGTAACATGTTTTCCAAACCCGAAAATGACTTTGATGTGTTGGGGTATGGTTTGGCATTGGAGTTTCCATTCAAAAGGGTCGAAGGGGTCAAGGAAGGTGGACATCATGGGGAGAGGCACCTCCTTGTTCCTTAGGTGTAGATCTTCCTTGGTCATAGCTACCCTTGTGTCGCCCTGGACTTGGGAGAGGTGGGCTTGGCCCAACATGGTGGGTGAGGGTAGGAAGGAGTGGGTGATAAGTGATGTGGGTGGATCACATGGGTTCCCGGGTTCCCATTGGGAGGGGTCAAAAGGATCAACATAAGTGTACCCGGGGGAAATGAGCTCTAAGTTCATCTCAACATCCTCAAGGTCCTCACAATATGGTGTTGGATCATCCTCCTCTAATGAAATGATTGGGCCGAAGTTTTTAGTGGGTGGATCGGCTATGAAGGGAGGTTTTGGCTTTCTACTCGATATAATAAACTCCAAATTGAGGAGAAGTTCGGGATCATCGGGTGTAGGGAGGAATAGGAGGAGGTCGCTAGTGTAGCAACCAATGGTGCAAACCGAGGTGATAGACCCGACAAAAAGGTGTAGGAGGTCAAGGCTCCTAGATTGGTGGGCCATAGGGGTCAACAAACTGGTCAACTCAAATTGCCAAGCTAAGCCCTTGAGAAGGTCCCCTAGTGTCTCCACTTGATAAGATGATTGGATGGTGGTGCGATAGGAATTGAAGGGCACTATGGGGAGGTGTCGCTCCAACGGAGGGTAGGAAATGATCGGGTGAGCTAGGCTCTCTTTTAACCATCTAGCCAAGGACCCAATTATGATGAGTTCACTCCCTACTAGGGGAGAGGGCATAGAGTGAAGATGCAAGGCTTTGTCCTCATCTTGGGCATGTGTTTCTTTCAAAGTGGGGGTTGGATTCGGGGTGTTCACCACTATGGGGTAGGGTGTTAGGATTATGGGTTCTTCTACCAAGGAGGTGGGTAGGTACTTTGTGGGTGGGGTGATGATGATCGGCACATGGTGCATCCGGGGTGGTGAACGAGGTCGGACTTGGATTGAGGTTGGAAGTGGAAATAGTGGTGGCCTAGGTTGGGGTAAGATTGGGGTTGGAAGAGGATGGTGGGGTGGGTGCGGAGGCTTGGTTTGATTTGTTTTGGGAGGAGGTGGGTCCCTTTTAGGGGGCGATGGAGGGGTAGTGGTGGGGGCCAAGGGGTTTTGTGGAGTATGGGTTTGGTGAGGGATTTTGGGTTGGAGGGTGGTGACCATCATGGGCTTTGATGGAGGGGTGGACATAGGGTCCAATTGGGTATGTGGACATATGGTTGTGGTGAGGGCTTGGAGGTAGGGTGTAGATGTGGTGGTTGGGGTAGGAGAGGTGGAAAATGGTGGGGAATGTGTGATTAGGGTCTTGGGTTGGCCAAGGGGAAATGAAGGAGTTGAAATGCTCTTTGGGCTTCGGTGTTCGGAATGGGAGGGGAAAATATATCTAGCCCTAAGTTGTTCCTTGATGTCCCCCCATGTTGTGAGGGGAGCTTCCCTTCTAATTATTCTTAAGCCTTCAAATTTCAACCAATGAGTTTGGGACCGTTTGGTAAGTTGCAATTTCGTAAATCGGACTTTCTCATCCTCGGTCATGGGATACCAAGTGAAGTAATGGTCCATCGAGACTTCCCAATCTAAATAGTCACTAGGTTGAGTTCCATCAAAGATGGGAGGTTGGGGAGGAGCCCTACTATCATCCGCCCATGGGGTGGGCCCATTTTCTCCTATTTGGTCGAGTCGACCCGATAGGTTATCAAGCCACTCATTGGCATGGGTCAAAGCCTTCATGAGGTAGTTGACATGGCCAGGGAGGTCATGTGTGTTAGTGGTAGGCATCCCTAGGGGGTTTGGACTTATGGAGAGGGCCGATGGGTAAGGTCGGTAAGAGGTGGTCATGCTAGTGGACAAAAGAGATGCAACCGAGGACTCTAAATGCATAAACATGCCATAGGACCAACTTGATAGAGACAAGTTATGAACTTGCTCTGATACCAATTTGATGTAACACAACCTAGGACCTAAATTGCAAGCAACACAACAGTTTGGCAATGTCACACAAGCGGACTCACTCGCGTTGGCACACTCGGGTCCGTAGGTGGACCGGCGATGGGGTGAGGGTCCGAGGTTGGACCGGAGGTTTCCAAGGGTGCGGCTGGCTTGGGGAGGACCCCTATGGGTCAGGGGTTGCCCAAATTCATGGGCGGTCAGCACGCCGAAGGCTTGGGTTGAATGATCACTCTCACAACTCACCCACGGTAGCCACAGAATTAAACGATAATTCAGGTTCGGGCACTCTCTTAACGTCGATGACACTAAAATGCAATACTAATTAAGCAAAGGAATCCAACAAAGAGGAGTGTTTAGTGGCTCACCTGATCGGTGTGAAGACACCGATCCCGGCCGGAGACAAGGGCGAGCGAGGAAGCGTGGGCTTACCCGCACGCCGCACCGGAGAAGCTTCGAACCTGAAATTTAAGATTTACATGCACTACGCCCCTTGCAAGGGGGTTGGACTAGGGGTGGGGGTTCAAATTACAACCAAAAATATTCCTCCACGCAGGGAGGGGCCTTCATCCGGCCAAGCGTGGAGGGGAGAAATGGGGAAAGTATGCCGAATGAAGACCGAGATCGGTTCAGTCTTCTCTCTGCGAGTGCTGACAGTCGGTCGAAGATGTTACTGCTGTGACTTCCCCCGAATTTTTTTGGGGATGAAACCACTTGGAGAATCTTCGTATCTGGAACAGGGTGACTCCAAAATTTTGTAAATTTCTTCAGGCACCGCTTCTGGTCGGGTGGGGGCTTGAACATGGTGGTAGACCCTCGGATCTGACAGTTTCAGGTTCCCAATAGCAAGAAGAAGATGGTGCCACGACCTCTCCCGAGCTCAGAATCAGGTACCACTGGATTCGTTGGAACCTTTGACGAGTCCTCTTCAAAGCAAGACCAACGGGGATGCCAGCTGATGTTAGGGTCGACCGGTGGGATCTGAACACTGAGGAGGGGTCAGAGCAGACTGAGTGGAGGTAGATCCGAGCACCTGGAGGAAGAACTTAATAACTCTTGCGAACGGATGCCGATTAGAGTTCCACCTCTTGATTCTGAAAGTAGACAGGTCGAAGAAGAATTTTTCAGAATAATGTTTGTCCTGATTCACGCTGGATTTGTCGTGACAGAGCTTCCAATCACGTTTAGGTGCTCTCTCAGGAGAGCTTCGCGTAGTCAAGGGAGAACGGCTCTCCCGGGCAGCTCGGTGCTCGGACGACAACGAAACCACCGCCGTTGCGAAGAAGACAGGCAGACGCTTCCGTGTGTAACTCTTGGGCCTTCAGATTCGCGGGGAGGTGGTCGGGGTGGCCGCTGCTAGCAGGTGATCCTCTACAGGTCCCCAGTCTAGATGGTGGAAGGTGGAGGTGATGTAGAAGAACAATGGGAGAGTGGAGGAGATGAGAGAGAGGGGGGGCAACCTAGGGCTGTGGAGGGAAGGAGATTTCAAAATTCAAAGGCCTAGGGAGGTGGAGGGGTGCTTGGGGTAGTGGGAAGGGTGCTTGGGAAAGTGGGAGGGGTAGTTGGGGGTTGGGTGGTGAGGAGAGGATTGGTGGAGGGGGTCTTGGGAAGGGGGGAGTATTGATGAGGGTTGTGGGGAATGGGAAGAGGCTTTATTCGGGTAGGTGGGGAGTGGAGGTGGTTAGGAAGGGAGGAGAGAGAAAAATTTCAAAATTGGGGTGGGGAGGAGAGAGAATGGGGTTCGCCCCCTTTAGAGAGAGAGAGAGAGGGGAATCCACCTCATAGAGAGTGAGAGAGAGATTCTCACAATTGTAGTGAAATTTCAAATTTTCATTCATTGATTCATTAGTCCAAAATGAGGGGAATGGGGTCCTATATATAGGCAACCCACATTTTACAAAAAGTCCCTAACATTCGACTCAATGACAAATAACTGAGGAAGGTGGGGGGCGCCCATGGGCCAGCCCAATGAATTGGGCCCAATAACTACCTAATCAATCCTAATGACACTCAAACTTAGGTAGATGACTCAATGACCTAGATACTTGACTCAAATAAAAGGAAAATTACAATGACATGACTTAAATAAAATATGAAAATTACGTGACTCGATTTAGAAAAATATGACGGACACAATGGAGCTATGCCGATGAGCAATCAAAGCTGGGGAAAAATGTGAAGGGCGAGAGATGCCCCCATCAGATGCTCCCATCATCAATGGCCTCATCCTTCTATCTTCACCCACGGAGTATTGGTGCCCCTTGCAGGCTAGTCCTCGGGGTATCCTATCCGATGGGAATTTGTTGGCTGCCACTGTGCAGACCGGCGGTTTAGGGGCTTACTCCATGAGTGAGTATGACCCCGTTCCGCCCCTGCAACTCTTCGTGTTAGGGGAGATGCCGCCCAATTTTGGACAGACTCAGAGTAGTAAAGCCATAATCAGACACTCGTTCTGGACTCAATCAACTCAGTGCTCGAGCATGAACCTCGCACTGACTCACTGCATCACTTCCGAAGGATTTTGTACTTCAATCAAATAAACAGCTAGCCTAAATAAATCTAAAACTCTTAAAATAAGCTTAACAAACTTAATGGTTTCAAAAGGCATCAAAAACAAATCAAGATGGCGCGGCCTAAGTCTGGTGCGCCCTAATACGGCGCCCCCCCCCCCCCCCCCCGTGCCGGATTAGCAATAGACTCATAAATTCCATTTTCTTGGCTGGCCAATTCCCGGCGCGCCCTAAACCGGCGCGCCCCGTTCCCTGCGCGCCGGGCTAACAAGTGCCTTTGGCCGAGGCGTTTTAAACTTTTCCTATGTTTTGACCGCGCCGGTTTAGACTTTTGCCGACATTTTGGCCGCGCCGGATTTGTTCTGTTTGCCCATGATTGGCCGCGCCGAGGAACTCTACCCCTACGCGTGGCTGCATCGGTCTTAAGCCCTGGTGTTGTTCTAATCATCCACCTACCCTCGGTGTGAGCTTCATCTCCCGTGACCGAAATCAACGAATCCTAATAAAATAAATAAGAGAAGTGATGTTTGGATCCGAATCGCTTTGATATCCGGTTTGTGCTATTATTCTTACCTCACTTGGCGGAGATCGACAAACGTGAGTGAGCACTCCTCGCTTTCAGAATTCTGTTGCCATGCTTAATATAGTTATCATCATCATGCTTGCATACTTGCATAGACCCCCGGGTATATCAAAATGGCGTTGACAGAGGGTCGGGTTACGCCCGATTGGAAGTCTCCACTATGCACGATGGTGGTCTCTGGACCTGCGTCCCCCTCCATGTACCAAGGGTCTCCAGTCCAATAAACCATGCCTCTCCTGCATGATAGATAGATGCATCGCGCATGATTCCGTCATGTTCATAACGTCGCATCCTTTATTCCGGCCTCGACAGCCCATTATCTCGGCAATTAATCAAAGGTGTTCCCTCCTCATGGGGGATGTAATTAACGTCATAACCTTTATGGTATGGCAGACTGCTGGTCCCAACCGAACCTCACTTTCGCCCGATATGGGTCAGAATGAGCGCATAATAAACTTGTCACCTACGTGACTGGCACGCCCGCGTCGTCAATCAGTCAGTTAATTACCAGTTAGTTAATTGGTTGATCGACACGTGAAACAAGACATATATATATATGTACATATATACATATATACATGAAATAAAAAAATAAGATGGTCGGAAGAAACCCATCGCAAACAAGTCTGGCACGCCCGGTGGGACCAGTGTCACCTTTCATCTCTTTGCCGAGATACTTGGGCTTTGAGGCCCTCTCAAAGGCTACTGATCATAGGCTTGTTTGTCTTTGCAGGCGCACGATGACAACCAATGGATTAACTGCCGTTGGCTTTGGTCCTTCGATCGTTGCTGGACATGCACAAGGGTACCTGGCGGTGCCCATGGAGTTCGGCAGCTTCCCTGCCGCTGTTGGCTTCTCCAACTTCTTGGGGTTAGCCTTTGTTGATATGCTGGAAGTCGAAACCCCAGAACCTGTCGAAGAAGCTGTGGGGAAGGTGGAGCCTCTGAAGGCTCCCTGCTGCAGTGACTCATCCAAGAGTCCGACCCCGGCCGCTAGTTGTCTGGTGCACCACGTCATACGTGGGACCCGCCTCGATATCGTCAACAAGCACTCTGGAGGACGTCAACGTCACCAAGCTCAAGGGAGTGTTGCTGTGATCACCAGAACTCTATCTCAGTCCTGGAAGTCTATGATGTTCGGCGGCATGCGCGTCTTCCTCAACGGATGCAATGCATGGGCGGCTCCGGACCGAGTCATCCCCACCATCCCTGTCCACAACGCATACCAGGCCTGATGGGAATCGACGCCGAGCATTAACTTTTATTTTTACATTTGAGTCCTTTTATTTACTTTTATATCCTTGGGAAAGTATATGTACAATTGTAAGGCTTTGTAAGCCAATGTGTCATTCCCTAGGATTGTGTGAGTTTTTGTGCAAATGTGTAGTAGGTCCAGTTAGGGGGCCCCCTCCCCTTCCCCATTGGTCCACCTCATCCATGTGGGGCTGGTCAACCACCCTAGGTGGCCATCTAGAAGGTTTGAATGCTAATTGACCACATGGGAGACAAAGGGGTTAAAATTTCAAAGGTTGGCCACCTACCTTACCTACCTAGTCAAAGGAGTGCTCCATTCATATGTAATTTATTTTTTTTGAGTTTTGACAACATGGGGGAAGAAAATGACTTATTTCCCACGAAATTCCCAGCCCCCCACCCCTTGCCATTTTCTATATAAGCCTATGTATAGTGTCATTAGAGATTAATGAAGAAATTATGTGAAAATTACTTGAAGCAAGAAGGGTGTGCCCTCTCTCCCTCTCTCCCCTGGTGTTCTTCCTTCTCCAACCCCAAATTCTAGAGTGGTTCTATCTTCAATCCCCTCCCCTCTATCTCCGGTGATCATCGGTGCCGCCGCTGCCGCCGTTCGTGCCGCCATCACGCCGCCATCGAGCCGCCTCTGCAGTTCTATCTTCGTCCGACCATAGTAGTTTCCACGAATTTTCTATCTCATCCACGAGCTTGGATTGATCTGCATTTTTTATGGTGTATTCTACCCTTGCATCCCAAGTGCCACCTAAATGTTCACTCCCAAAATCCACCGTTTACTATTTTTACATTTTCGTCCAACCTGTCATCCTAGATCTGTCAGGTTTCTGTCTACAATGGTAGAACCTCTGATTTCTCCCCCTTAGACCATCTTTTTGATTTATTCAAACACTCCCAATTTTACTGGGAGTTCTGTCCATCACCCGCTACCTCCACAAATTTTATTAAGTTTTTAACAGCCTTCTAGCTATTTTTAGAAATTCGTGTTCTTCCTCTGATACAATATTTTTAGTCAGATCCCAGATCCGATCACCCTCCACTTCCAAAATCAGAACTAATCACCATCACCTCCAAATCTAAATCCAAAAATAGTCCTGGTTTCCTTGTTCACTTTCCTACAACCTTGCTGAAGAACACATCTTCAAATTCGGACTCCTACTTCACGGTCAAAGGCAATCAACAGGAAAGTTCTCTGCAGATCTGAGTCTTCGGTTACTGTACAACAGCAGCATATAAAATTCGCCAACACAAAGTACACATCTAGTGAATTTTTTTGAAGGCCACTAGATTGTAGTACTTCGAAGCAGCTTTCCAACGGCTCTGATCTCGTCGCATTCCGACTCCGGTGCTGATCGCAGCGTCCGTTTTCGCCGGAGCGCGCGCTGAAATCCAGAACCGGCAGATTTCCGATCGGTTTTTCCGACCGGTGCCGAACGGAGCCGCCCGGCCTCCGGCCGGCGAACCAGCGTGCCGCCAGCCCGGGGAGCACTTCTCCAAGTGTCTCCACTACAGCGGTACCATCGGGTCCCACACGGACCCTCCGGACAGCACGTGGGCCCCACGGTCGTGAACACGCGTGTAGCCGAATCAACACACGAAGCTGCCCGTCAACCCAAATTTGGTCCTCCCGGGCCCATTTGTATAGCCCTTTACCTCCCTGCGTAGAGTGGGCATGTTCCCATTGCTGTAATTATTGCGTGTTAAGTTTCCCGGGAGTACGAATTTTCGGCCGGGTCCGTCTTCCCCACGCTGAGCGCGTGGAGGTATCGCATTCGCTCCCTTACTTGGCATTTTGCATAATTTCATATATGCTTGTATATGCCACTGCTAGAGAGCATGATAGGGTAATTAGCTCGCTTTCTATTTATATCACCGCTGCTGCGAGAGAGAGCGTTACCGTCCCGTGACCCGATCCGGGCACGAAAGAGAGAGCCGACCACCCTAGCTCTTGCCGGTTTCTCAACCGCGCACGTCCGACACTTCCCTCGTTAAGGGACGATCGCGAGCTTTTCGTGTCCGTGTCTCGTCCCGCATCAATTTGGTATCAGAGCCAGGTTGAGTCTAGGGTGTCAAAAAAAAAAGAGAGTGTCATTTACATCGAGTCATTAGTCGGTTTAAGTCGAGTCTAGGATCATCATTATTTTAAAACAAAAAAAAAAGTGTCTTTTGCATTGCATCTCAATAACCCAGTATATCAAAAGGTGTTGCCCGAACGTTATGCTACGTCTATCGGGAAGGTCGCACACTTGCGCGAGTTGTCTTCGGATCGGTTATCTCGCCACGTACCGAGTCTTGGTCGTCATGTTTAGGGTTGTAGTCCATTGTCTAGGTGGTTCATCTACTAGTGTCGACATGCCCACCCACTAGTCCCTAATCCCCATGGATTCCCAAACACCCGGATGGTGGAGATACTATCTCAAATGGAAGGACCACCCGAACCACCCCACGAGGCCCGAGACCCGGGACTTCTACGGGTCCGATGACCCGAGTGTCTATCTAGAATGGGAAGCCATCATGGATGATTACTTCGAGGTGTACATTATGTATGGGCCCATGCAAGTCGATGTTGCCAAAAGGTGACTTTTTGGTGAAGCCACCGCAACTTGGAGGAACATCAAATATTAGAGGGAGGATAGGATCTAAGGCCCATCGAGTCATGGTGGGAAATAAAGAGAGCGCTTAGGAGGGCCTACTTGCCCCGCCCACCTACCTCCAACCACGGAGGTCATACCACTCACCCACCTCACCAACTCACCCACAACCAAGTGGGCCACACCGCCACCCAATCCCACCCCTTCACCGCCGTCCAAGCCCAACAAAGCGACCCCAATCTAGTGGCCCGCCCAAGCACCTCCAACCAACCTCCCCTTGGCACCCCCATCCCAACCCCCTCAAGTACCTCCAACCGAGTGGAAGCCCCGCTTATAGTCGAGCCTAGGACCACACCTAGGTCGAGGGACGAGGAGCGAGTCCACCCCAAGGTCCCTACTCCAACCCGCTCCTTTGAGGAATGCAAGAAAATGATTTCGGATTTGTTGGAAAGGATAAGTGCTTCTTCACCTCTCGTAGGTGCTCCATCACCACCCGCTCCTTCCGAGCTCTATTCGGAACCTTCTTCTTTGGAGCTACCAAAGCCCGAGCCACCCGTGTTTCTTACGGGAACACTTTATATAGCCGAGCCACTTCTTAGTTGGCTCAATGATGGCTTAGTCCCACATCCCTTTCCATCCATGGACCCCATCCTACGTATAGTGCCGGTCAACTCATTCCATACCACATTTCGATCTCGTCACCATGTTGATACGTTGGATGATCTTGTCATGGGATTAGATTTACAATGGGAGTTGACGCATCTTTTGGCCCGAGGCTTTGACCAACCCGCTAGTTTTAGCTTCACCCATCCGGCCTTCGGGTCCATTACCTCCGAGTGCACCGTGGGTTGTGTCACCACGGAGGTTCTTCTACTTCTCCCGCTACCGGACGAGCCCGAATTCATACCCTTTTGTCCGAGGGAGGAATCATACTTCTTGCCTATGATCCCCGTCCCACCCGTCACAATTCAAGAAGGTGACTATCCACACCTTCAAAACCTCTACACGTTGGACCGTGACTTGTGGGAACCCACCATAAGGGGTCATACCTTCTTTGATCCCTTTGATCCACTCCCTAGTGGATCCTTAGACCCTCCACATTCACTTCACTTCTTCGAGGGAGTCCGCTACCACACCCCTTCCCCACGGGCCAGGTCGTCTATGCCCACCAAGCCAGTACCCTTACAAGATACACCATCATCTAGGGGAGATACTATTGGCCCTCCCACATGCACATCCCATATGCATGCATGGCCCATCTTAGGAGGTCTAGGATTTCCGCATAATGTCAACCACCGGTTACGTCAGATGCATGCATGGCACACATTCGGGTGTCCTGGTCCGCCGTCACCCATGTACGGGTCGGACTAACATTATGTATGTCTAGAGTCATATATGAGTCGGTATTGTCTCTTCTTTGTGTGGTTTGTTTGCATGGTTTGTGTGTCGTTTATTTGTCTGCATGTGTCTTGTGCAAGCTCGTTGTCGTTCTCTTATGAGTAAGAGGCGAGTGGACTCACTTGATGAATATGGGATCGGTTCCACATCAATACCCGGATCAGTCACCTATAGGGACTCAGCGGTGATTCCTAATGAGTCTTCGAGCTGTTTTCTTCCCTTTTGACAGTGCCCCTTCGGAGTGACCACCTTTAGCCCATAGCAGTTCGCATATCGAGTATATATGGAATGAGCAGGTGACGATCACTTGGAGTGGAGCATACCCGCGCTACATGGCACGGTGACGGATCCGCCGGAGTACTCGAGCATCCCTACCCCTACTCGACGGGGTCGAGTTCCTCCCACCCGAGGAGAGTTGATGGGAATTGACGTCGAGCATTAACTTTTATTTTTACATTTGAGTCCTTTTATTTACTTTTATATCATTGGGAAAATATATGTACAATTGTAAGGCTTTGTAAGCCAATGTGTCATTCCCTAGGATTGTGTGGGTTTTTGTGCAAATGTGTAGTAGGTCCAGTTAGGGAGCCCCCTCCCCTTCCCCATTGGTCCACCTCATCCATGTGGGGCTGGTCAACCATCCTAGGTGGCTATCTAGAAGGTTTGAATGCTAATTGACCACATGGGAGACAAATGGGTTAAAATTTCAAAGGTTGGCCACCTACCTTACCTACCTAGTCAAAGGAGTGCTCCATTCATATGTAATTTATTTTTTTTTGAGTTTTGACCACATGGGGGAAGAAAATGACTTATTTCCCACGAAATTCCCAGCCCCCCACCCCTTGCCATTTTCTATATAAGCCTATGTATAGTGTCATTAGAGATTAATGAAGAAATTATGTGAAAATTGCTTGAAGCAAGAAGGGTGCGCCCTCTCTCCCTCTCTCCCTTGGTGTTCTTCCTTCTCCAACCCCAAATTCTAGAGTGGTTCTATCTTCAATCCCCTCCCCTCTATCTCCGGTGATCATCGGTGCCGCCGCCGCCGCCGTTCGTGTCGCCATTACGCCGCCATCGAGCCGCCTCTGCAGTTCTATCTTCGTCCGACCATAGCAGCTTCCATGAATTTTCTGTCTCATCCACGAGCTTGGATTGATCTAGATTTTTTATGGTGTATTCTACCCTTGCATCCCAAGTGCCACCTAAATGTTCACGCCCAAAATCCACCGTTTAGTATTTTTACATTTTCGTCCAACCTGTCATCCCAGATCTGCCAGGTTTCTGTCTACAGTGATAGAACCTCTGAGTTCTCCCCCTCCGACCATCTTTTTTATTTATTCAAACCCTGCCAATTTTACTGGGAGTTCTGCCATCACCCTCTACCTCCACAAATTTTATTAAGTTTTTATCAGCCTTCTAGCTAGTTTTAGAAATTCGTGTTCTTCCTCTGATACACTGTTTTTAGTCAGATCCCAGATCCGACCACCCTCCACTTCCAAAATCATAACTAATCACCACCACCTCCAAATCCAAATCCAAAAATATTCCTGGTTTCCTTGTTCCATTTCCTACAACCTTGCTGAAGAACACATCTTCAAATTTGGACATCTACGTCACGGTCAAAGGCAATCAACAGGAAAGTTCTCTGTAGATCAGAGTCTTCGGTTACTGTACAATAGCAGCATATAAAATTCGCCAACACAAAGTACACATCTGGTGAATTTTTCTGAAGGCCACTAGATTGTAGTACTTCAAAGCAGCTTTCCAACGGCTCTGATCTCGTCGCATTCCGACGTCGGTGCTGATCGCAGCGTCAGTTCTCGCCGGAGCGCGCGCTGAAATCTAGAACCGGCAGATTTTCGATCGATTTTTCCGACCGGTGCCGAACGGAGCCGCCCGGCCTCCGGCCGGCGAACCAGCGTGCCGCCAGCCTAGGGAGCGCTTCTCCAAGTGTCTACACTACAGCGGTACCACCGGGTCCCACACGGCCCCTCCGGACAGCACGTGGGCCCCACGGTCGTGAACACGTGTGTAGCCGAATTAACACACGAAGCTGCCCGTCAACCCAAATTCGGTCCTCCCGGGCCCATTTGTATAGCCCTTTACCTCCCTACGTGGAGTGGGCATGTTCCCATTGCTGTAATTATTGTGTGTTATGTTTCCCGGGAGTACGAATTTTCGGCCGGGTCCGTCTTCCCCACGCCGAGCGCGTGGAGGTATCGCATTCGCTCCATTACTTGGCATTTTGCTTAATTTCATATATGCTTGTTTATGCCGCTGCTAGAGAGCATGATAGGGTAATTAGCTCGCTTTCTATTTATATCACCGCTGCTGCGAGAGAGAGCGTTACCGTCCCGTGACCCGATCCGGGCACGAAAGAGAGAGCCGACCACCCTAGCTCTTGTCGGTTTCTCAACCGCGCACGTCCGACGCTTCCCTCGTTAAGGGACTATCGTGAGCTTGTCGTGTCCGTGTCTCGTCCCGCATCAAGGCCCTCGCTGGAAGGAGGGCAGAAAGAGAAGAAATCGGCCACTATGGCCAAGGAAGCTCGGCCCCCAGGCCGTGGAAGTTCAAACAGGTGTGGGTTCCCAAGCAGGCCCAACCTGCCCACCAGCTGACACCCATCCACCACCGTCTTGTGAATGACGAGGCGGAAGAGAGAAGAGAAAGGGGCTTTCCCCCGAAGAAGGAAGAAGAGGTGGTTGCGGATCCCCCGCGCCGCAGAAGTTTCTAGGCTGCTGCCCGTCAAGCCAATGTCCCAGCTACGGAACAAAGATTCCAACAACCTGCCGACAGAGCTCGGCTGGCTTATATCCCTCCTGCGGGAGGTCGACAATCATCCCCCGTGTTACATCAAGAGCGGGGTCAAGAAGAGATGATATGTTTGGTCAGAAACTATTTTCGAGGGTTAGGCAACCCCACGCTTGGTCAACATCGACTTATGCAAGCAGCCGCCGATGAAGACTATTGCCCGTCAGTGGCAGATGAAGAAGATATGAGAGAAAGAATGATGGTGTCATCAGTCGACGACAATGGATGTGATAACGGCTTTGAGATCGAAGTCGATGAAGCCATCCCCGAGTAGGAAGAAAGAAGAAGAGTTCCTGTGTTCGAGAGGCTGATCTTCCCGCAGCAAGCTAAAAGGAGGGTCCATCGACAAAGAAAAAGGATGTAGGTATTCACCTGCAACATGGCTGGTATATCCAACCAATATGGGGGGCTTCCCGCAGATCCCTGAGAATTGGCTCAGTTGGCCGCACGGCCAGGGCCTAGCACTCGCAGAACGGAAGCAGCAAGGTAGCTCCTGATGATGACTAAAGGAAAGCAACCCCAGGTTTACCACCACTGGGATGACAATGCCCCCGTCCTGACTGCTAATGTGGTGACAGCAGAGGAAGAAGACGACATTCCCCTTGACATCCTGCCCGAGGGTACATCCGGGGAGACAGCAGAAGTTATCCCCACTACAGCCACTATAGACCCATCGGTCTTGATATTACTTCAACAATATCGGTAGGAGATAGACTTGCTAAAGAAGCAACTGATGGAGAAAACTGAACAATCCTCAGCTTCCAAGCCACCCGAAGTCCAGGGTGAATCATCTAGGGGAGTAGTCTGTCGTGACGGCCCTCCACCACTCTACACACTGCCTTAGTCGTCAGAGCCAAGCATAGCGACAATGCAACAGCGGCCACCACAGCCCCAGCCGCTACTACCACCGGTGCTCCCTCAGGCGCACCAGAGACCCCCGCTACTGCGTCCTCCACAGGTGACCACCCTGGTCACCCCATACCTGCAGCCGGCGCATTTCTATCCGGAGCCAGTTGACCCCACGGTCATGAACCAGATGATGGTGGAGAGGATGATCGAGCTAAAGCTCGCAGAGAAAAGTGAAGGCGACTATGTCGCATTTGATGCCTATCGGGTGCCCTACCCGCAACACCATACTGCTAAGCGACTTCCCCCGGGGGTCAACAAGCCACCCAAGTTTGATAAATTCAACAGGAAGGGGTCCCCGAGGGAGCACATTGCATATTACATGACCGTCATGGGTGATCTGGCCACCGACAAGTTATATTTGTTGAAGTTCTTCGGGTCCTCGCTGACAGGACTCGCATTTGAATGGTACTCTAGCCTCCCGGTCGGGTCGATCAATGACTGATCGGATATGCAAAGAAAGTTCAGAGAAAGGTTTCATGTTACAGAGAGGGAGGTCACAGTGGCTGATGAGGACATCATGAGCTTATGGGATGAGTATTAATGTGTATTAGCTTGTATAGGTGTGTATTATGGGTTGTATTGGCTTGAAAGTGTGTAATTTTTGATTTCTTTCATTTGGGCTCTCTTTGTAAGGCTTCATTAAGCCATTGGGCCACATTTCTAGAAAGAGTCAATTACTAGGTTGCCTTAGTAGAGTCTATTAGGAGTGATTATCATATTGGACCTTATGCCACCCTTATGGACCATAATAGCCATTTAAGGCCCAATGGGGCCACTCCCTCTCATGGGCTATCTAGATGGGAGAATCCATGGACCAAGCATGGGTTGTCGATTGGGTTGGCTGGCCTTGGACAAGCCTAGGCCCAAGAGAGGCCCATGAAGGGGGCGCCCCCTCTTTTGGCCTTATTAGGCTTGGTTGGTGTGTATTAGGTGAAGTTGGAATGGAATTAGTCTAAGGTTGAATGGAGATGGTCAAGTTAGATTAAAAAATTGTATTTGGTGTGTTATTCACACTTCATCTCAGCCATTCAATCCCCAACCCTTGATCCAAGGGTCCACATTAGATTTGAGTGGAGTCATATATAATGTTGTATTTTCATGAGAAATTCAATGAAAAAATCAGAATTTTGTTGCAAGGCTTGAAGCTTGGTGCGCCCATCTCTCTTCCCCTGTTGTTTTTCCATCCCCAACCCCAGATCTAGAGTGTATCTATCTTCTATCATCCCCTCTCAACCTCCGGTGATCGTTTGTGCCGCCGCCGCCGCCGTTCGTGCCGCCTTCGAGCCGCCACGGGATCGTCTTCGGTTTTCTGTCCTGCTAGATAGAGGTGCAGTTCGTGAATTCCTGAAGCCATCCAAGAGCTCAGATCGATTTAAAATTTTGAGGGTTGGTTCCTATCTTCTATCCCATTCTCCATAAAAAAATCCAGGTTCAAAATCCACCTTTTCATATTTTTACCATTTCGTTCAACCCTCTATCTCAGATATGTTCTGTCACTGTCTACAGTGACAGTAGCCCTAAGTTCTCCACCTTCGACCACCCGTTGGATTTATGTTAGACCTCCCAATTTAACTAGGTACTATGTCCATCGTCCCCTACCACCACAAGTTTTCTAAAATTTTTATCATCCTTCTACCTATTTTTAATAATTCATGTTCTACTAGAGCTACAGTACTTTTAGTCAGATCTCAGATCCGACCTTCGTCCAGTAAACAAATCAAAGAAAATCATAGACAAATCCAAACATGTCCAAACCAATTGTGATGTCTTTCCAACTCCATTTCCAACAACTTCTATGAAGAACACAACCCCATATTCGGACGTCTACCTCGCGGTCAAAGGTAATCCATAGTCAAGTTCTCTGCAGGTCTGAGTCTTTGGTTACTGTACAACAAGAGATTGAAAATTCCATAAGTCAAGATCCGAGCAATCCAGGCTAGATCTTTGGGCCTAGGTTGAAGAGCTTCAAGCTAGCTTTCCAATGGTGCCAGTCTCGTGTCGATCCGACATCGGGGCTGATCGCAGCGCCCATTCTCGCCGGAGCCCGTGCTGAAATACAGAACCGGCAGATTTTCGATCGGGTACCGACCGGTGCCGAACGGAGCCACCGGGCCTCCGACCGGCGAACCAACGTGCCGCCATCCCAAGGAGCGACCCTCTGGGCATCCACCACTACAGCGGTGCCACCGGGTGCCACACGGCCCCTCCGGACAGCATGTGGACCCCACCGTCACGTGTTCGGGTGTTGCCGAATCAACGCGAGAAGCCGCCCGTCAACCCGAATTCGGTCCTCCCGGACCCCATTGTGTAGCCCTTTACCTCCCTGCGTGGAGTGGGCAGCGAGTTGCAATTCTGTAATATCCGTGTATAATTGTTCCGGGAGTACGACTTCGGCCGGGTCCGTCGTCCCCACGCTGAGCGCGTGGAGGTATCGTCTTCGCTCCTACACTTGGCATTTCGCTTATTTCATATATGCTTGTTTATGCCACTGCTAGAGAGCATGATAGGGTAATTAGCTCACTTTCTATTTATATCACCGCTACTGCGAGAGAAAGCGTTACCGTCCTGTGACCCGATCCGGGCACAAGTGAGAGCCGACCACCCTAGCTCACAGCCGGTTTCTCAACCGCGCACATCCGACGCTTCCCTCGTTAAGGGGCAGTCACGAGCTTGTCGGGTCCGTGGTCTCGTCCCGCATCAATTTGGTATCAGAGCGAGTTTGAGTCTAGGGTGTCCAAAAAAAAAGTGTCATTCATTAGTCATTTACGTCTAAGTCATGTTTAGGGTCATCATTGTTTTAAAATAAACAAAAAAAAGTGTCTTTTTTGCATTGCATCCATTTACTCGGTATATCAAAAGATGTTGTCCGAACGTTAGGCTACGCCTATCGGGAAGGCCGCACACTTGCGCGAGTGACCTTCGGGTCGATTACCTCCGCCGTGTACCGCGTTTTGGTTAAGTCTTGGCGCATCATTTAGCATTAGTGTGTTTTGCTTTAGTCGGCGTCTTCTAGTCGGTGTGTTTGCATGCCCACTCGTCGGGGTACTCAGTACTCACCCCCACCACCACCTATGGCCAACCCACGGGATACCTCGGGAGACTTCCACTCCCTACAAGAGGCGTGATGGCCATTATGACTAGGTTGGACCAATCCGATGCTAACTTTCGGACTTTCTCCGATAATATCGATGGTCGCCTTAGAGCCATGGAGGGGCGCTTGGAGCCTCTGACAGGTCGGTCCAAGACCTCGTTGGGCGGTTAGATAGGATGTCACACGGGGACCCTCCAGTGGCAGCCCAAGGCCCACCCGCACCTCCTCCCGCGGTGGCCCAAGTCCAACCCGCTCCCATGGCCCAAGTCCAGGCCGCTCCCGCGGCCCAAAACCAGCCACCACAGGCTCCTCCCCCCGCCCTTCCTCGGGTTCCCCAACTACCGCACCGTGACCTTGGTCTTGAGGACTATGGTTCCGACAATGCCTATGAGGGATATGGTCAACGCCGTCGTGGTTTTCAACCACAACGAGATGAGGATGATGACCGGGTCCTTAAGACCGTGCGAGCGGACCCTCCCGCTTTTTACGGGTCTTTGGATCCGAAAGTCTACCTAGATTGGGAGTTCGGCATGGACCGTTACTTTGAGTGGTATGATATGTCGGAGCGTCGAAGGGTCCGATTCGCCACCATGAAACTCATGGGGCAGGCACAAACCTATTGGAAGAATGTGGAGAGCCTGCTACTTCAGCGGCTAGAACCCCCGATCGACACATGTGCCGAGATGAAGAATAAGCTTTGGCAAAAGTACCTTCCTCCCACATACCACCAACGACTCATCGATAGATGGCAAAGTCTTAGCCAGAGAGACCGGTCCGTCTCCGAATACATCGCAGAGTTTGATGAGTACTTTCTACGATGTGGTGTCACGGAGGAGAGTACCATGCCCGTGTCCTGCTTTCGACGTGGTTTGCGGCCACACTACCAGTATGAGCTTTTCCACCGCAATGCCAAGACGTTGGAAGAGGCATACCAGGTTGCTCTCGAGATGGAGCAATTTGAGGGAGAGTTCGAGTCTAGCCATCGGTTGGGCCCCACCCCTCTCCGTAGTACCGAGCCCCGTCACTCCATAGGCCAACATCAGCGGCCTCCCATGGCTCGATCTCAGGAGCCCACCCGTTAGGAGCACTTCGCTCCACGGCCTCGTCCTCCTCCACCCTGGGATCTATTCCCACCCCAACCACCGGCACCCATTGCCTGTTCCCCGGCTCCTATAGCCCGTCCTCTGGCACCGGCACCCCCTCCACTATTGTCCAAAGCACCTACATCTCCCCCACTACTGCCTACACCCCCTACCCGACGGGATGATAAGGGTAAGGCCCCTTTTATAGGAGAGAGTAGTCGGTCGAGAGTGCAGTGTTTCCACTGTCATGGGTTTGGCCACATTGCCAGCGAGTGTCCCGCTCGCACCACCCTAGCCTTAGGTGTTGGAGGATCTGTACCTCCCGAGCCTGAGTGTGTTGATTACGAGGCCGATGAGGCACTAGTCGAGGAGTACTATGCCTTGGGAGGAGAAGAGCAGGACGGCTCTCCTGCCGCCCAGGATGCCGCCACCTAGTGGGCTCGATGCTACCACCTTAGTGTCGAGTCGTGCATGAGTCAGTGTGTTTTCTTGTGTGGTTTGTTTGTGTGGTGTGTTTCGAGTCGATTGTTGTGTGTATTGCATGGTAAGTCTGCATGAGTCTTGTGCAAGCTCGTTGTCGGTCTCTTATGAGTAAGAGGCGAGTGGACTCACTTGATGAGTATGGTATCGGTTCCACATCTATACCCAGATCAGTCACCTATAGGGACTCAGCGGTGATTCCTAGTGAGTCTTCGAGCTGTTTTCTTCCCTTTTGAGAGTGCCCCTTCGGAGTGACCACCTTTAGCCCATAGCAGTTCGCATATCGAGTATATATGGAATGAGCAGGTGATGATCACTTGGAGCGGAGCATACCCGCGCTACTTGCCACGGTGACGGATCCGCCGGAGTACTCGAGCATCCATACCCCTACTCGACGGAGTCGAGTTTCTCCCACCCGGGGAGAATTGATGAGGACATCATGAGCTTATGGGATGAGTATTAGTGTGTATTAGCTTGTATAGGTGTGTATTATGGGTTGTATTGGCTTGAAAGTGTGTAATTTTTAATTTCTTTCATTTGGGCTCTCTTTGTAAGGCTTCATTAAGTCATTGGGCCATATTTCTAGGAAGAGTCCATTACTAGGTTGCCTTAGTAGAGTCTATTAGGAGTGATTATCATATTGGACCTCATGCCACCCTTATGGACCATAATAGCCATTTAAGGCCCAATGGGGCCACTCCCTCTCGTGGGCTATCTAGATGGGAGAATCCATGGACCAAGCATGCGTTGTGGATTGGGTTGGCTGGCCTTGGACCAGCCTAGGCCCAAGAGAGGCCCATGAAGGGGGCGCCCCCTCTTTTGGCCTTATTAGGCTTGGTTGGTGTGTATTAGGTGAAGTTGGAATGGAATTAGTCTAAGGTTGAATGGAGATGGTCAAGTTAGATTAAAAAATTATATTTGGTGTGTTATTCACACTTCATCTCAGCCATTCAATCCCCAACCCTTGATCCAAGGGTCCACTTTAGATTTGAGTGGAGTCATATATAATGTTGTATTTTCATGAGAAATTCAATGAAAAAATCAGAATTTTGTTGCAAGGCTTGAAGCTTGGTGCGCCCCTCTCTCTTCCCCTGCTGTTCTTCCATCCCCAACCCCAGATCTAGAGTGTATCTATCTTCTATCATCCCCTCTCAACCTTCGGTGATCGTTTGTGCCGCCGCCGCCGCCGTTCGTGCCGCCTTCGAGCCGCCACGGGATCGTCTTCGGTTTTCTGTCCTGCTGGATAGAGCTGCAGTTCGTGAATTCCTGAAGCCAGCCAAGAGCTCAGATAGATTTAAAATTTTGAGGGTTGGTTCCTATCTTCTATCCCATTCTCCAAAAAAAAATCCAGGTTTAAAAGGCACCTTTTCATATTTTTACCATTTCGTTCAACCCTCTATCTCAGATCTGTTCTGTCACTGTCTACAGTGACAGTAGCCCTGAGTTCTCAACCTTCGACCCCCCTTTTCATTTATGTTAGAACTCCCAATTTAACTGGGTGTTTTGTCCATCGTCCCCTACCACCACAATTTTTATTAAATGTTTATCGTCCTTCTATATATTTTTAATAATTCATGTTCTACCAGAGCTACAGTACTTTCAGTCAGATCCCAGATCCGACCTTCGTCCAGTAAACAAATCACAGAAAATTATAGACACATCCAAACGTGTCCAAACGAATTTTTCTGTCTTCCCAACTCCATTTCCAACAACTTCTCTGAAGAACACAACCCAAGATTCGGATGTCTACCTAACGGTCAAAGGCAATCCATAGTCAAGTTCTCTACATGTCCGAGTCTTCGGTTACTGTACAATAGGAGATTTAAAATTCCATAAGTCAAGATCCGAGCAGATCCAGGCCATATCTTTTGGCCTAGGTTGAAGAGCTTCAAGCTAGCTTTCCAACGGCACCAGTCTCGTGTCGATCCGACATCGGGGCTGATCGGAGCGCCCATTCTCGCCGGAGCGCGCGCCGAAATACAGAACCGACAGATTTCCGATCGGGTACCGACCGGTGCCGAACGGAGCCGCCGGGCCTCCGGCCGGCGAACCAGCATGCCGCCATCCCAAGGAGCGACCCTCCGGGCATCCACCACTACAGCGGTGCCACCGGGTCCCACACGGCCCCTCCGGACAGCACGTGGACCCCACCGTCACGTGTTCGGGTGTTGCCGAATCAACGCGAGAAGCCGCCCGTCAACCCGAATTCGGTCCTCCCGGACCCCATTGTGTAGCCCTTTACCTCCCTGCGTGGAGTGGGCAACGAGTTGCATTTCTGTAATATCCGTGTATAATTGTTCCGGGAGTACGACTTCGGCCGGGTCCGTCGTCCCCACGCCGAGCGCGTGGAGGTATCGTCTTCGCTCCTACACTTGGCATTTCGCTTATTTCATATATGCTTGTTTATGCCACTGCTAGAGAGCAAGATAGGGTAATTAGCTCACTTTCTATTTATATCACTGCTGCTGCGAGAGAGAGCGTTACTATCCCGTGACCCGATCCGGGCACAAGTGAGAGCAGACCACCCTAGCTCACAGCCGGTTTCTCAACCGCGCACATCCGACGCTTCCCTCGTTAAGGGGCAGTCACGAGCTTGTCGTGTCCGTGGTCTCATCCCGCATCAGTGGCCGAACTCTATTCAACAAGGCAGAGGGCCGATGAGACAGCCCTCGATTACAACAAGAGGTGGAGAAACCTCGGAATGAGGTGCAAGCGACCCCCGCATCTGGAGGACGCTGTGCAAATATGCAAACAGAATCTCAGAAGGGAGGTTCTGGAAAAGATGATCGGGATGGAAATACGGTCGTTTGACCGACTGAATAATGTCGTGGCCGAATTACATCCGCTGCCGGCACAACCCAGAAGGGCAAGGCAGTCGACCGGCGTTCCTCGCGCAAAGAAGCGAACGCTCTTGACATAAAGGTGTTCGAACAACAGAATGGTGGAGGCAAGAAGGGAGTCACCCCACAGCCTGCAGAAGCCCCAGACGGCAAAGAAGGTCCTTCGCTGAGGGATAAAATGAAGAAGGCCTATTCCTTTCCAAAGGACAAGACCTGGGTTCTATTCGATTGGGTAACAGAATATAGCATGGTCACCCTGCCAGAGCCAAGAAGACCGGAGGACGTGAAAAGAAAAGATAGTCCAAGATTCTGCCCCTACCACCAGATGTTGGGACATCCAATCGAAGACTGCTATGTTTTCAAAGATATCATCGAAGGGATGGTGAAGACGAATGAAATTGAGCTGGGAGAGTACAAAGTGGACCCTCCTCAACCGCATGAAGCCCCTCGGAGAAGGGCAGCAGTCATCATGATCTCCCTCTACCAGGCATTGCCCGAGGAGATCTCTGAAGCAAGCACGCGGAGCACCTACGAAACTCATTTCTTGGAGCCTGCGAAAGAACATCAGGGATGGCAGCAGATCCCTGCAAAACACAAGAAGAAGAGGGCACCCCGCCCGAAAGAGGGGGCACATATCCGTGGTATTACACCCCGGCCTGCTCCGTCAGTGGTAGCACCCGTGTGGGTCACTCCACCTACAGCTATCAGAATACCCACACATAATCGGAGGAGACAAACTCCGCTGCCAGTGATTAAGGAAATCAATCCTGGAGTCCTTCGACTGTAAAACCTTATTAAAGGGCTAGACGAGTATGTGTAGCCCGAATTGAAACCTCTGCTGGTGCGGGACCACGTCCCGTGGCAGGAATTAGAACAGCTCTCACTTGAACAAAAGGACGAAGCTGAAGAGGCACCCGACAGAGAGGGCAATCTATTCTGGGGCATCCCCCCGTAGAAGCAAAGAAGCAAAAGGAGAAGAAAAGAAAGGCCACTGGGGCCAATAAAGTGCAGGTTGTCTCATGTAATACCCTATCAGCACTCTTCAACCTACCCGGAGAGGAGGAAGAAGAGGAAATTTACTTCACACCCCATACTGGGGGAGGCAAGGCCGAGGCCGCAACTGCTGCACATGCCACCCGGTCAGGCCGAAAATGGGGGCGCCAGCCACCACCCAACCACAACATCATGTTCAGAGGGGAGCAAGCCTACAAGACACCTCCGCCGGAGGTCAAGGGAGTCCAAATCCCTCCTCCGTCAGGCCTATATAACAAGAGCGGGGGCAAGGGGGTCCATTCATTTCTTGAATTCATGAAGATGTCCAAGGAGAAACAGCCTTGCCAGGAGGCTAACCCTACACCCGAGACCATTCACTCGCAGCCCGCACAATCTGCTGAAGAGCCAAATACAGATGGAGCTTGCTCCGCAGCAACTAACAAAGAAGACCCAGAAGTCGGTACCAGCCAGAAAGGTGCCGAATCTAAGGAAGATGAAGCAGGTCCGTCAGGGCCCGCAAATCAAAACCTCTCCAAGCCCAGATGGACCGAAGAGATGAAGCTCTCCAATGTCCGAGCTGGGAGCCGAATAATGAAGCTACTCAAGAAGCTCCCTGCTCAATTTACAATATGGGAGATCCTCTCTTTGAGTGAAGAGACCCGACAGGCGATCATCACGGCTCTGCAAACGCATGCTCATTTCGAGACTTGCATAGCTGAAGCTGTACCGGAAGCCAGTGTGACCTTCACTCCAGAAGACATGCTACTGCCTACCATCAGCCATAACATGCCGCTATATATGAAGGGGCACCTGAATGGAAGGGAGATGAACATGATTCTGGTTGATCCCGGTGCAGCGGTCAACATCTTGCCATATAGAATATATGAGAGGCACCACTTTAATGTGCATCGCAAAAAATTCGGGGATATGCGTATCGCCTGCTTCAATCAAAAATGTGAGGTGTCCATGGGAGTGGCAGAGTTCACCCTCACCTTAGCAGATTTTACTACGACGGTGCAGTTCCATGTCATTGACTACCGCACCTCGTACAAGGCACTGCTCGGCCGCCCATGGCTGCATGAAAATATGGTAGTGCCCTCCACGCTGCACCAATGCGTCAAATACAGTCTTCAAGGGAAGGAGGAGAGGGTATTTGCAGACCCCACCCCATTCGAGGTGTTTGAATGTCATTTGGCAGATGTCAACCTATATACAGGGCATTCCCAGAAGACCTCTGAAGCTAAGGCCCCTGCGGGGGCATCCAGAAGCACATCCGGCAGCAGTTGGTACCCACCACCGCCGCGCGGATACGGCAAGCCTAAGGTGGTCTCCCATATCACAGCGTCCGGGGATGTAGGCAGAACAACACCTCCAACATTATACCTTGAAGCTAATGAAGTGCGGGTCGCTCAGCGGCACAATCATATTGAATTCCCGGATGGCCTTACCAAGCCAGCTCCCGGCCTTGACAACCCTACTGTCGAGCCTTTCAAGACTTGGGAGGTGACACAAGAAGATGGACCCAATAGCTTGTTCTATATAGCTGAGGAGCATCCTACTCGGGAAGACACAGACTGTAGCCTCCCCGAAGATATAAGCAACCCGCCGGTTCCCGTCCAAGGTCTTGCATTTACAACTGATCGGATGGCCAGGATGTTTCAGAAGCAACACATTCCCCCCGATCAGTCTCAAAAGCGCAAGGAAGCTTTCCAGAAAATGTGGTATCCCGCAAATCTGGATAAGGAAATGAGACGTGTCTCTCAACATCCAGGGTTGGGCTTCACCATGGAAGAATATTATTACAGTGGGTGATACGAGGTGGACACCATCTCCGCCTTCTACCCTACTGAAGATAGCCCGCTGGAAGCAACTTTTGATGAATACCCGGTGGAAGCTGAGCATGTTGAACTGGCTCAACCCAGAAATCAAGAAGCAGAGACCATGGCCTCCTGCCGATGCTGGGAGCAGGTCTACCCTGAAGAGGCGGCCCTTCAAGCCAAATTTGACACGGCTAGCAGCAGTGAAGCCGAAGATACTGAGGAAGCAGGAGTTTCTCCCTCCAGTGGAGTCCTATTGATGATAACTTCAACATCCCTTCTACCAATCAGGGAAGCCTCGGTCGACTCCGATCAGGGGGAACAAGCTACCAGGAAATAAAAAGCCACTTCTACGGAAGATACAAGTGCCCCAAAAGGCGATACCTCCTCAACTTCTGCTACAAAACCAGGATGCTGTCCGAGCCCGGCGGTAAACAACTATCAGCCCATCGCGGCTGTAGCTTTATCTACAAACACTGAAGCTGCTCTCTCACCCTTGGAAGCTGCGACGGCAGCGGATTTGCTAACAGAACAATCCGCGCAGCTGCTGGCACAAGAAATAGAGGAACCTCAAGAAGCTCTGGTGGTGTCTGACGAGGAAGTCGAAGCACTCGACCCTCAAGATGGTATTCCAGATTTCGTTGACCTCCAGCCGGCACCTCCGGAGATAGAAGACGGAGGCCAAGCCACAGTCGATGAACTGATAGAAGTCAACTTGGGAAATGAGGAGAATCCTAGGCCTACCTTCCTCAGTGCCCAACTGTCCCCAGAAGAACAGGAGCTATACATCCAGCTGCTGCTAGAGTACCGGGATTGCTTCGCCTGGACTTATAAAGAGATGCCGGGTCTAAGCCCCGCCGTCTCACAACATGAGTTGGCAATCAACCCTGAGGCCGAGCCGGTGAAGCAACCACCGCGGCGCATGAGGCCAGAACTCATCACCCAAATTTGTGCTGAAGTCGACAAGCTCATTGACGTGGGATTTGTTGAAGGAAAAAAGTACACCACATGGCTGGCGAACATCATCCCCGTGAAGAAGAAGAATGGACAGATCCAGATATGTGTCAACTTCCGAGATCTAAATAAAGCCTGCCCTAAAGATGGTTTTTCGGAGCCAATAACCGAAGTCATGATAGATGCTACGATCGGCCATGAGGCCCTGTCATTCATGGACGGGTCGTTTGATAACGCGAAAGTTCGTCGTTTAAACCATGCGTATAACAATCTTAAAACCGCACTCGAATAAAATGATCAAAAGAGAATGTAGTATTCGGACAAGCACGGGTCGAATCCACAAGGAAGAATAGATTTTTAGAGTTAAAAACTTTGGACTCCTTTGGAAAATATTTGTGATTTGATTGTTTGAAGAAAAGTGAGGAAACAAAGAATGATTCTAACACTTAATTGAAAACACCATGACTATGCGCTTATGCTATAGAAAATAATTGTATGAAGTGGAAAGAAAATATAGAAGAAAGAGATAGAGAGGGAAGAAGAGCAAGAACTAGATCAAGAGAGCAACTTTCATTAACTTAAAAGGAAGAGTACATGAAATGTGAAATAAGTTTACACTAATGGCACAATGAGATTACAATGAAGTGAAATAAAACTAAAGCAATAACAAAAAGAGGAGCCTAAGGTGTGAAGATGGTAGTAGCAATGGTGATGACGCCGTCGTCTCCTCCTCGCCGAGCCTTGGAGAGGATCACTCCGCCTTGAAAGAGATCACCGTGGGAAGAGGTGGATGAAGAAGCCGTCGCCGTCCACGTCACGAGCCTTGGAACGTCGCCCGTCTTGATGTGCACGCTGCCATGAAAGGGGAGTTGTGGAGGATAAAATGGGAGCAACCGGAGGCCTAAGGTTGGGAGAGAAAGAGGGAGAGTGAAAGATTGCTCAAAGAAAAAACTCCCCTTCTCCTCCTTACCATGGGCTACTTATAGGGAAAGTTTGGTAGATAGAGGGTGGAGATTATATCAAAAGGAGATGGATGGCTAAGATTCAAATGGAATATGATGCATGGGGAAGAGTAAAAGTAGGTGGGCACCCCCTTTCTTGGACTTTAGGCACCCCATTTCCCAAGGCTTATCATGTCTCTCCTTTCATTCAAATTTTGGATGTCCTTTTCCTCCTTTCCAAACTTAAAGTTTGGATTCCTCCTTTTCAAACTTTGAATTCGAAATTTTGAACTTTCCTTTCCCTCCAATCAAAATAATTTGAATTCTTTATTTGACTTGGTCAAAATGGTGATGACCCTTTTGCCCCCAACTTCTTTTGTAATTGCCTTCGGTGTCCTACACACACATAATTGCACTTTAGTCCATACAAATTACCACAATGTGCACATAAATCTCAAATGCTCATGATTATGTAATGGAGAATTAATGATCATGGCCCTCAACTTTAATTTATTATTAAATAAGATAATTGAATTAATCAATTTACGTGAAAGCTCCAATTTAAATGTGGAGTTGAGGTTAACTATGAAATATGCATAATTACCTAATTATATGCACATAAAATGGTGTTTATGCGATGTATTATCATAAGAAATGGAGACTTATCACACCCCCCAACTTGAACATTACTAGTCCCTTAGCAATGTAAACAATTATAAAATTAGGACTAGCAAATACTCATGTGTCATAGATCATGGCAAGAACATTATGCATAATGATTTAGACTTTGGAGTATTACAAGTTCAAGTAGAATGCATTTGGTATAAATTTCATCAGTCCATGTGTTTAGACCTTTCCTCAGGATACACTCAAAATTAAATATCTCTTTGTGTATGAGTGATATAACTTGACTAGTGACTTCCAAACAATCTAGATGAATGAGTCTTTTACCTTTCACTTAAAGATGATTTTCAATTCTGCCCACCTCTTGAATTGAGCTTCTCGAATTACAGGTAGCTTCACTCTGTCAGTTTATACTTCTTTTTTTTTTATCTTTTTTTTTTGACACACGGTGCTGCACATCCCTTCACCGTTTGACGCGAACCTCAACTCTTGCCTTAGGAGAAGCAGGCCCGGTTACTAAGTTCAGGGGCATTTTCCATATCTTTTTTTTTTGGCAGGTAGCTTTTTCCTCACGATTATGTTCAACGAATGGGCATAATATTCATCACCACCTAAGTGTCAAGTAAAATTCCCATCATCCTAATGTTTGTCATCCACCGATCTTGTTATTGTGCAATTGTGTGCAAGTTCAATAGAATTTTCAGGTGTATTCTGAGGAAAAGGCTAAAGACATAACCAATTAATTCATCCCTTTAATGTGCAACTTTCACATGTAAGACTCTAAGTCATATCATTCTAAGAAAAGTTTCTCATCATAAAATATGAACATGAAACACTTGTTAGAGGTGTGATGAAAGGTTGTAATTATTTTGAGGAAATTCAAGCTCAAGTTACCCCCCAACTTAGGTGACATTGTCCCTAATGGCATGAGTAAGATATAGAAATGAAATAAAGTCATAAAAAGTAGAGGGAAGGATAGATACGACCTGAGAGAGAGATGTCGTCATCAAAGAAATATTGCTCCATGCTCCTTAGACAAAATAAGAAAATCAATCAAAATTTTTTTTTTTTTTTGAAAAGAGACAGGATAATTGGGTTGCCTCCCAAGAAGCGCTAAGTTTAACGTCTTCAGCCAGACACAATATAGCTCACAATGGGTCACTCAGCCTGAGAGAGTCCTCCTGCAGCATTGGAAGATTTTCAATGTAAGGTTTCAACCGTTGATCATTGACAGTGAAAGTTTGACCAGTTTTAGGATCAAGAATTGTTACTGCACCATGGTCAAATATTTTAATTACTACATATGGTCCATCCCATCGAGATTTCAATTTGCCTAGGAATAATCGTATCCTAGAGTTAAAAAGCCAGACCTTTTGGTTGATTTGAAAAGTTTTGCGTGAAATGTGCTTATCATGGAATGCTTTTGTCTGGGCTTTATAAATCCTAGAGTTCTCATAGGCTTCATTGCGAAGTTCTTCTAACTCATTCAGTTGAAGGGCTCTATGGGAACTAGCCTGTGCTAAATCAAGATTGAATTGTTTGATTGCCCAATAGGCCCTATGTTCCAATTCGACTGGCAAATGACATGGCTTTCCAAAAATAAGCCTATAAGGTGACATGCCAATGGGAGTTTTATAGGTGGTCCGATAGGCCCATAAAGCATCATCTAATCTTTCTGACCAATCTTTCCTATCGGGCCGGACATACTTTTGCAAAATGTTCTTGATCTCCCTATTAGAAACCTCGACATGGCCACTAGTCTGGGGATGATAGGGGGTAGCAATCTTATGTGTTATCCCATACTTCCGAAGCAAAGCCCGGAATTGAGAATGGATGAAATGTGAACCCCCATCACTAATGATAGCCCTCGGACATCCAAATCGAGAGAAAATGTTCTTGCGAACAAATTTTATGACAATTTTGTGATCATTAGTCCTTGTGGCTATAGCTTCTATCCACTTAGACACGTAATCCACTGCCACCAAAATGTACTCATGACCAAAAGATGGTGGAAACGGTCCCATGAAGTCAATTCCCCATACATCAAAAATTTCCACAACCAGGATAGGGTTTAAAGGCATCATGTCCCTGCGTGACATGTTTCCCATAGCCTGACAGTGCTCACAAGATTTGAAAAATTCGAATGCATCTTTAAATATTGTGGGCCAATAGAACCCACTCTGCAAAACTTTCGCTGCCGTTTTCTTACTTGAAAAATGCCCCCCACAAGCTAAGGTGTGGCAAAATGTCAAAATGCTTTGTTGCTCACCTTCAGGGGCACACCTCCGAATGATTTGGTCTGGTCCTAAATGGAATAGCTCAGGGTCTTCCCAAAAGAAGTATTTGAGCTTAGCAAAGAAGCGGTCTTTTTTATGTTTAGACCAACCTTCAGGAATTTTTTTCACGGCTAAGTAATTGACAATATGTGCATACCATGGGGGTGGAATGTGAGATACACTAAGGAGGTGCTCATCTGGAAATGAGTCTTGTAAGGGTGTGGTGTCTGATGTGATAATTCGGGACAAGTGATCTGTAACAACATTTTCACTTCCTTTTTTATCCCGAATTTCCAAATTAAATTCTTGTAATAAAAGGATCCATCTAATCAACCTTGGTTTGGCATCTTTTTTAGACAGCAGGTGTCTGAGAGCTGAGTGGTCAGAGAACACAATGACTTTGGCCCCTAGTAGATAGGACCGAACTTTTCAAGGGCAAAGACAACAGCAAGTAACTCCTTTTCTGTTGTGGTGTACCTAAGTTGGGCATCAGCGAGTGTGCGACTCGCATAGTAAATCACCACAGGCTTTTTGTCTACCCTTTGCCCTAAAACAGCACCTAAAGCATAATCCGAGGCATCACACATAATTTCAAAAGGTAATGACCAATTAGGAGTTTGTAAGATTGGGGCATTGGTCAATACCATTTTCAATGATTCGAAAGCCTCAAGACATGATTGGTCAAGATGGAATGGGACTTCCTTAGCCAGCAGATTAGTGAGAGGTCTAGCGACTTTGGAGAAGTCTTGGATGAACCGGCGATAGAAGCCGGCATGACCCAGGAATGATCGGATTTATTTTACTGAGGTGGGTGGTGGCAGTTTGGCAATGAGATCAACTTTGGCTTTATCTACTTCAATTCCTCTTGCCGACACTATGTGCCCTAGAACAATACCTTCTTTAACCATGAAATGGCTCTTTTCCCAACTGAGGACAAGATTAGTGTCAATGCATCTCTTCATTACTTTGGCTAAGTGATCAAGGCAGGAATCAAATGTATCCCCAAAAATGGAGAAATCATCTATGAAAACTTCTAAAAAGTTACCCACCATGTCAGAAAAAATTGCTAACATGCATCTTTGAAATGTGGCAGGCGCATTACATAATCCAAAGGGCATTCTCCGAAAAGCAAATGTTCCGTAGGGACATGTAAATGTGGTTTTTTCTTGATCTTCTGGGTAGATAGCCACCTGATTGTACCCAGAATACCCATCTAGAAAATAGAAGTATTTTTGCCCTGCTAATTTTTCCAAAATTTGGTCAATGAATGGGAGGAGAAAATGGTCCTTCTTTGTCATAGAGTTGAGCTTCCTATAATCAATACAGACCCTCCATCCCGTGGTCAACCTAGTAGGTATCAACTCCTCTTGATCATTGGTGATCACAGTCAGTCCTGATTTCTTGGGGACTATTTATGTTGCACTGACCCACTGACTATCCGAAATTGGGTAGATGATTCCGGCATCTAACCACTTGACCACCTCATTTTTGACCACCTCCTTCATGTGTGGGTTTAATCTCCTCTGCATGTCTCTGCTCGGTTTTGCATTCTCCTCCATATAAATATGGTGCTGACAAATGGATGGACTAATCCCTTTAAGATCAGCGACAGACCAACCTATAGCCCCCTTATGAGATTTAAGGACCTCAACTAGTTTCTCCTCATGCTTAGGTTCAAGGTCACTTGCTATGATGACGGGCAAGGTTTGGTCTGGGCCTAGGAATGCATACTTAAGGGAGGCCGGCAATGGTTTTAGTTCAACCTGAGGAGGGGATTGCAAAGAGGGAAGAGCTGGTTCAGATTTAAGTTGAGGTAAAGGTTCAACTGGGGGCCATGTCCTAAGTTGAGTTGACAGGATGTCAACTTCTTCTCTTATTCTGGTCCTATTGTCCCCTTCAATCTCCAATAACTCCTCAATGGTGTCAACAACATAGCAATCTTCTTTTTGATCATAAAATTTAGATGCCTTGAAAATGTTGATGCTGACTTTCTGATCCCCAAAAGATATGTCCATAACTCCTGAAGCACAATCTATATTAGCCCTAGCCGTGGCTAAAAATGGTCTACCCAAAATGATAGGAGTATGCTTGATTTCTTGGGGAGAAACCATGTCCAAAATAAGAAAGTCGGCAGGGAAGTAGCACTCATTCACTTTAATAATGACATCCTCAATAAGGCCCTTTGGAGTCTTGATTGATCTATCGGCGAGCTGGAGAATAATGGGTGTAGGCTTGAGCTCACCGATGTCAAACTGCTCATAGATGGAGGTGGGAAGTAAATTCACACTGGCTCCTAAATCAAGGAGAGCCGTATCAAAGGTCACACCCCCAATGTTGCAAGAGATAAGTGGTGCTCCAGGGTCCTTTAACTTCCTTGGAAGTTGGTTGAGGACTACGGCACTAACGTTCTCAGGAAGCCGAACCTTTTTCGGGGTCACTCGTGGCTCCCGCCTAGGAGTGCACATTTCTTTTAAGAATCTAGCATAGGCCGGGACATGTTTGATGGCATCGAGGAGAGGGATGTTGATATGTACTTGTTTGAAGAGCTCCATCATCTCCTCATTATGGGCTGGTTGTTTCTTTTTGGGCTTTAAGGCATTAGGAAATGGCACTGTAGGTTGGTAAGTGCTAGGCCCTTCCTCTATTTTCCTCTTTCCCTTGACATCCTCTTCCTGGCTGGGCTCCTCCTCACTATCAGAAGATATGTCAGGGGCCTGGACTGATGAACTAGGAGTGGACCCTTGAGGATCTTCGAGGACTTTACCACTTCTTAAGGTCAAAATTGCTTTTGCATTTTCGAGTTGTGGGCCTTTTTGTGGTATTTGACCTGATGGGTGCTGGAGGAGAGGAAGAATTGGCTGGTTAATGGGGAAGTTTGGTTGTGGGAAGCCCGGAGGATTATTTCATGGGTTGGCAATGGGCTGACTTGGCAATTGGCCCACTTCCCTTCTCATGGTGGCTTCAGCCAATTGGCCCAATTGAGTCTCCAACTTAGAGATGGTTTGCTGGTGGGCTTGGAGGGTCTGTTGGAAAGATTGACTTTGGGCTTGAATAGTTTGTTGGAAGGATTGATTTTGGGCCAGAATTAGTTGTTGTAACTGATGGAATCTATCATCAGTTTGGGAGTCCTGGTGGTGTTGCAGAGGAGGTTGATAGGTTTGTTGAGAATTGGAAGACTGCCCGTAATTAAGCTGAGGAGGTTGGTATGGGGCCTGACCCTGGTTGAATCGGGGAAGTAGTTGTTGGGCTTACGGTCCTCGACCATAAGCATCCCTGATACCCCCATCCGTCCTCCGCCTCGGTGCCCGCCCGGAAGCCACGCCAGAACTGAGAAAGGGCAAGAGCCGTGCCCTCGCACGTCGAAGCCCTCCCCAGATCCGCGCGGCGACCGTCGGACCCGTCTCAAACCCGCGCGGCGACCGTGGGACCCGTAAAACAAGCTGAGATAGCAAAAGCTCTCTGCTCCCCGTCATCGGCGGCGTCACCCTCCGAAGGATCCTCCATGCTCCGAATGCAACGACACAACGTAGAGTGAAGAAGAAGGAGTGAGGGAAGACTGTTAGAGAAAATCCCAAGCGGTAAAGAGGAAAGGACACCTTTCGGTCCTTCTTATAGACCAAAGGAGGCTACGCGCCTTAAATGACTCCCCCCTCTAAAACATTCCAAAGGATTTCTCCCCTGAACAGTCATCCCTAACTCCTCGTTTCCCGCCCTAGCGGGATTCACGAAGCGGCCTGGCATTCAAAGCGTGAGGGAACAGAGAGACGTCCTGTCAGAAGCCTACCGAATCAGCATGCGAAAACCACGCAGGACATATCGGCACTTTTCAACTACTTCAGATACGCCAGCCAAATCACGGCAAGGATGGCGATCAAACAAGTAAGTCATTTATTATCTCATAAAGAGGAAACTCTCTAAAGGAGGAAAGAGAGACAAACAAGAGAAAGGGGCAAATTAAGGTAAAATACATCAGGCCTCGGGCCCACTTTGAAGCTCAGAAGCGACGGAAGTAGGCGCGTCACCCCCAGCACCTTCGGTGATGGCCTACCCGGGCACTGACCTCGCCTGTGCGAGAACTGTCTCGGTCGCGAGCCCTCCCGAGGCATCCGGAGTTGGTGACCCCGTCGTAGGAGACCCCTCTAGATCTTCCCCGGTCGACGCAGAGGAGCTAGAAACTGACTCATCAGAGTCATAGACCTGGTCCAAAGGGAACTCGATCCCGGAGTCTCGATCGAAGGCGTAGTCCACCGCCCGACGATAACCCTGCTTAAACCCCTTTCGAGCGCCACGGCGAAGCGCTACCTCGTAATATGGTAGGGAGGATCTCTCCAGGTCGGCTGAGTAAGCGTCCGAGCTTCTATATCGCTTGATTGCGTCCGCCTTGATCTGCTCCGTCCTTCCAACGAGCTCAACCCGAGCCCGCTCCGCCTCGGCCGCACGCTCCTCTGCTCCCGCCAGGCGTTCCTCTGCCGCGACCATCCCTCGCTCGGCCTCGCTCGATCGCCTCTCCGCCCGGACTTGGTCCGCCTCCCAGCGACCGTCCAGCTCGAGGTGACGCAGACGCTTCTCTTTCAAGAGTTTGCCCTTCCTCTCAAGCGACTCCCGGGCCTTAGCCAACTGCTCAGTCAGCGCCTCGGTTTCTAGCCGGCTCGCCCGTGCCAAGTCCCTGATCGCGGAGAACTCCCGTCGGAGCCCCTCATGCTCCTCGCTGAGGCGGGCCAGTTTTCTCTCGCACCCCCCGAGGGCCCAGGCGAGATTCGATCGCTCCACCTCCGTCCGAGCGTACGTCTCCGCCGTCAAGGCCGCCGACCGAGCCATGACTAGGCCACCCTCCATGAGGACGTCGAGGACGTCGGAGGGGGAGTGGCACTTGTCTCCCCCCCTCGTCTTTGCGGCAACCTCTCGGCAAACCCGGTACAGGTCGCCCGAAACGCCGAGCCTTTCCAAAGCCTCCGGCATGGAGATACGCTCCCCACCGGACGCCCCACCAGAAGGTTCATCCCGAGTGACGGGGCCGACCGCCCCGTGCGGCACAGTCGGTTGGGGTTGCGACGCCTCCCCGGGCGAACCCCCAACCTCGACCGACGCCACAGGATCGACCGCACCAAGAACTTCAGGCACTTCGGGCTGCGACGTCCTTGCGGGCAAACCCCCATCCCTATCTATCTCGGCCTGCGCCTCTCGGCCCGAGACAGTGCCGACCTCGACCGGTCTCCCGGTCTCGACGCCGGCCGCTACAGTGCCGGCCCCCTCCATCCCCGGGGAGGGGAGAACCGACCCATCTCCGCCCTCTGAGGGCCCCCTGGTCTCTTCGGCCCCCTCTCGCCTGGTAGGTGGGGGAGCTGGCGCGAAAGGGTCGGCCCCACCTTGCCCCCGAGAGGGGAGTGCCGCCGAGCCAGAATCACCCCCGGCAGCAGTAGGATGGCCGGCCTTCTTGGCCCGTTTCTTGGCCTTCGCGGCTTCCCGCAATTTTCCCTCCAGGGGATCCTTGCGCTTCGCCCCGCTTGACCGCGAAGATCCCTCGGAGGCCGCCCCCTTGCCCTTATCCCGGGCTTGGGAACGACCCGCGGGAGCGACAGGCTCATCGGCCACGGAATCATCCCCAAGATCGACGACCTCAGTAACCTCTTCCAAGGGCTCTCGTCGGATGTCTGCAATGAAGAAGAAGGTTCGGTTAGGAAACAAAAAGTCGACCCTCCGACCTCGCAGAAGAATCTAAAGAATGGTACCTTATGGCTTGAGCTGTGTAAGCAGATACCGCTCCACGTTCTCCAGCGTCACCAGCTCCTCAATCGACCGGTGATTTGTCAACAAGAGAGCGGCGTACTCTTCCACGTCGGCGGGGAACTCCTCCTGGCACAGGGGAAGATTCGGATGGAAGTTGGGCATAACCTGGCACCTCCAGTACTCATCCACTGCTTCCGCCTTCACCCAGAAAAACTACCTCTTCCACCCTTTGTGTGAAGAATCCTTCGCCGCCAGTGGAATACAACTCCGATTCCTACGCGCCTGGATAAAATAGAAGCCTTTCCCAGCCGACGGATGTGCCTTCAGCTTGAAGAAATAATGAAAAAGATCCAGCGACGGGGGAACCCCCTGTAGGCGGCAGAGGATTCGAAAGGCAGAAAGCAGGAGATACGAGTTGGCCACCAGCTGAACAGGCACCAACACGAAAAAATTGAGAAGCTTCAAGACGAAAGGCTCGAAGGGGAGGCAGAATCCGCTCTTCCACGCCAGGAGAAAAGTACAAATATGGCTCGTACGGCTGTCCAAGCTCGTCTCGTATGGGGCAGCAGCTACAAAGCTATATCGGAGAGGCAGGCGAAATCGATGCTCCAGTTTCTTCACATCAGCCTCCCCCAACTCGCTACGATTGGGGACGGGCTCCCGCCTCACCTGCTCGATTTCTGAGCGCAGATCCGCCATCGAGCTGGAAGAAGAACCTTCACAAGAGCCCGAAGACTCCGGGGGAGAAGGAAGCTACCGGATCGCCTCCGCGGTTACACGCGCCAGCTCCTCAAATGCCGCCGCAAGAGCTTGCTCCCCCGCTGTATCTTCACGGTGCATCAAGGAGCCCCAGAAGCAGAGAAATGGAGGAAAGGCCAAAAACCCTAAAAAGACTGGGAGGAACGAGTAGCGCCCTACGCCTATAAACCCTCGCGGGAGGCGGCGCGCCGTTTAAACCTCCGAGAAAAAGGGGGCCCCTTCATTTCAATTCCGTCAGGATCATTATTACTATAGGCCCAGGCGACCGCTACACGTGGCTTCATCACGCCAATAGGATTCCACCCACCCGAGCCATGCCGGTCGAAAGCCTCGAAAAACTACTCAACCGAGCCTCCTTGGCTCGGGAGTAGGAGGGGGACAAGTGGAGAGGGGGATTCCTGCAGCCCACTCAAAGAGCAGACCCAACTAGGCCCAACAAGGCCCAACGAGGCAAGCTCGCCCAAGTGACAGCCCACAGGGCCCACTCGGAAAAGCCCAATAAAATAATGCTCGAGGAAACAACTCTCCTAGGCGGCCCCAAGGATCGGAGAGCCCGAGCCTCGATCAGGTCATAGGAAGACCCACGCACGAGCTATCCCTCCACACGAAGGGGGGAAGAGCTAGCCGGTCTATCCGACCCATCTCCTCACCGAGCTAGGCCTATCGCCCGATAGGGCCGGCCCCCCTAAGCTCGGTACGACCGATAAAATGTTCATCACTGCAGCCGTTAGAGTCCACAGCGGGCCGAACGCTAAGAAGTCCAGGAGCTCCGACTTCCCCGCGAGGATAACGCCCCCACGATGAGGCCATAAAAGCCCACGACGAGGACGTAACCTCCACCGGAGATCTCTCAGCTTGCAGGACTCCAGAGGGCGGCGCATTATTTAAACCTGGGATACCCTCCTGCGAAAGGTAAGTCCAAAAGGGCATTGTTCCACCCCCAACTCTTGAGCAAGGATCACTTCACCCCATTGGTGGAGAGGGATCTCGCGCCTTCACCTTCTCCTCCCTATCGCTGCTCCCACCATTGCTCTACTGACTTGAGCGTCGGAGGGTTTTGCCACAGGGAATCCCCCTCGGCCCTCTGACCCATTTCCCTGTCTTGCAGTTCATTAACTTGGTGATTACCAGCCAGCTCAGGAACCAGCGCGAGATTTCACCTCTTCAAAACACAAAACAAGAGGCAAAACCCATTGGAAAATGCTAAGTGTAGAAATCTGCCCAAGTGCATAAAGTAGCATGAAAGATTGAGTGCAAACTTAGCGGGGGAGGGTTTTTAACCCCTATGGAAGGGTGCAAACAATAGGTGTGTATATAGTGATGAGATTAACATGAAGAAATTGATTTAATATCCCACGATGAACATAGATAAACAAGATGCAAAAGTGCATGCCACAAGAAAAACTGTGCAAATACTGTAAAGTGGGTGCAAAGAATGATGAAAACAGTAGGGCAAACGATGTCCAAATGAAAATAAATTTGAGATGACAAAAGACTTGAGTGTTGTAAAGAAGTAGGAACAAGAATCACTCAAAAAGGAGGTCAGGACAGAAAGTTATGACACCGGAGATTTGGAAAAAAATATAGACTGTGCAGAAAATTCAGAATAGTGCACAAAATGGACTCAAAGAATGATGAATATCTCACAAGATAGAACACCAAAAGAGGAAAGAGTGGATGCTATGGAAAGGTGGGAGTGTTGTGGTGAAACTAGGGTAGAAAGGAGAGTTTAAAACGGGGAAGAGACCAGTGAAAAACGGGGTGGAAAACACAAGAAAATAGAGCGGTGCAGAACATGGGAGGAAAATGACTAAGTATAAAAATGGAATGATCAAGCAAAACTAATGGACAAAATATGCATGAAGATGACAAGGTAATGAGCCCAAAACCAAGGAACACGAAGATTATACTTCCCTCTAGAGCCTGGAGTTGAAAGGGAGGATAAAGAGTGCCCCACGGCCTCGCACCGGCGACGCAAACATGCCCCCGTCGCAAGAAATCTGAGTTTCACCAAAGTGCAGAATAATGTGATGAAACCTCAAAAATAGGGGCTTGGAAGAGGGGGAAAAGATATGATAAATAAGGCAAACATATAATGAAAACGAAGCTAATACTCCCCTCTTCATGATGGAGTTGAGGGAGGACGAAAATGATGAAGCATGACTCCGCACCGGCTTGATGAACAGGCCCCCGTCGCGAAGTTGTAGCAGAAAATCAGCAAACTGTGATGATTTGCCAAAAGTAGGGGCGAAGTTAGGCGGGCAAACGATGATGAAATCAAGCAAATAAGGAACCAAAACGAAGCTTATACTTCCCTCTTCAGTCTAGGGTCGAAGGAGGATGAAGAAAATTCGGCATGGCTTCGCCGTCGCCTTGAAAACACGCCCCCCGTCACACAGGAAATCTGGGCAGGTTTATATAGAAAAAGTGGTGAAATCCCCAACTTTCTCCCATGATTCCAGAAGATAGAGTCCACCAAATCTCGAGATCTCTGGATCATTCTCGAGATAATAGTCAAGATAAGGCGTAGGAACAAACAGGACTCTTTTTGGTTGAAGATTGTGGAAGTTATGGCTCTTGGAAGAAGCCTCTGGAACCTAATATGCAGGGTTTTTTTTTTGGTTGCATGAAAAGTAGAAAAACCTGATATTGCGGCCACGATTCCAGGGGATATAGCCCATAAAATTTTGATTTCTATGAACCAAAGTAAAGATAATACAAAGGGCTAGAAGTAGGAAAAAACGGGGATCAACTTGGATAAGTATTCTAGAAGTTATAGCCGTCGCAAGATAGCTACATCACGCAGGTTCGTGGAGATAGAGTCCAGAGTAGGCTGGACTCTTATTAGATAAATGGTCGAACGACTGACCGTTAAGGGTTAAACGGTCGTCAACCGACCATTTACAACAATGAACGGTCATTAACACGACCGTTTAAGGTAGACTTTGCGTGACCTTGGAAATTGGATTATATCTCCCAAACGGTGCAGAATTAGCGAAAGTGGTAGAAGACAAAATTATAGATAACTCAAAAATGAACAAATTTTATGAATAAAGTAAGATGAGAAAATGATCGGAAGAGAGAGAAAGTGGGGCTAGAATAGAGAGAGAAAATACCGGGACATAGGTGAACAGTGCTGTGTACCGAAAAAATATAAATAACTTGAAATCGGTGCAAAACGGGCCAATGACGTAGAAGAAGGAATTGTAGGGATTTAAAAGATGAACAACTTTGGTGAAGGACACATTTTTAAAAGAGGAAAGGAAGGGGGTGAAAAAGGACAATTTTCAAGACTACGCAACGAAAGGGGGCAGAATGCTTGAGGGAAGCCGGCCTAAATGGGCCGTAAGGCAACTTTGAAGACCGGAAGGTGACAAGATAGGCTCCATGGCTCTATGAAATAATGATCTCCAAGGTTCAAAAGGAATGGAATAATAAAATGGGCTCGAAATCCATCCAAGAAAGGCTCCAAAATAATGGGTAATTCTGGACATCAAAATGATGAATAAGAGAAATGACTCAACTTGCAGGCTAAAAACGGGTGTCAACAGATGCCCCTCCTTGATGTCCGCTTTGCAAGGGAGCAAGCGAAAGCGACGCGGAGGTGAAATGGAAAGGAGATGGAGCAAAAGTGACAGCGACGTGAAATGGAGATGAAGCAGAGATGAAGCGGAGAGAACTGATAAGCGGGCATCAAGGCAAAAGACACCCGTTTTAACCAACAAGCGACAAGAATTCTCCCGAAATCGCCGAACTAACCACCAGGACTGGATGACAAGAATGAGACATGTCTGGAGAACTAAACTAATAGGAAAAAAAGGAAGCACGACCAGGCTCATCGGGGACACAATCCACATACAATGAGGGGGTCGGAAAGGAGCACAATGTAAAAAGTAAGAGAAATATAACTGAGATAAAATCCAGACAGGAATCACACTGGCCAACCAGACCAAGCGAAAAGATCAGAGAAATCGTTCAAATTCTGAGTGGAATAAAGATCTCTTATCCAAGAGACATGAAGTGCAACTAACCATTATTGAGGAGAAACCTTGAATGGATCACGAGATATTAATGCTCAAAATATGACATGATGCATGCTGGGCTAAAATAAAGAAATCATCAAAACGAATGTAAAGAAATCATAAAATAGAAAGTACTCGAGAATAGTATTGCTAGATTGGAACGATCAGGGTCAAGACACTATCCGCAACCACGGCGTGCGTGATAGAACCATCATTCCCTAATTTTCCCAACCTAACGGCCTATCCGATGATTAAACATGTGCACCTAGATCATCATCATTTTTGTTAGAGGGGAATGTCAGATCCTGGAACACATGAATGACCAGCCGGTTCTCAAGATAATATAACAATATAGATACCATATAGTAATGCAACAATGAGTAGGGATAGAAGGCCATACCTGACTTACCTGTGCAGACGAAATGGCATTTTTTTTATTTTCTGATTTTTTTATTTTTTCATATATAAGACAAATATGATAAACAAGCAATTGTAAACAAAGATAAAATAACATAACTATCAACTGAACGACAAATAACACGACATAACATAACGGTCAAATGAAATGGGAGAGAATGCAACATAACATAATAAAGGCACACGAGCACATATGCAATGGTATGAACGAACAACATGCATGCATGAACACGGTGTGACAAGACAACAACGCGGTGGGATAACACACAGTTGGGACAAGAACATGGGACATAAAGGGGTGACTAACAACATGTGTAAGATAACTAACAACACTCGGTGAGAGATAAAATAACATGTGTGGGACAACACGGTGGGACATAAACATGTGACAAGCATACGGCGGGATAAAAGACATAAAAAGATACGCCCTTCAATCAAAACCCAAGATCAGAATGAAGCAGAACCGCCAGGTTCATAATCGTGAGGTAAAGCCCTCTCATAAAGATATGATCATTACAAATAAAAACTCAGAAGGACATGAGCTTTAGAACAGATCGAGAGAGTGGATCGAAGAAGGAAAGAACAGATCAAAGATGTGGACAGGAGGCAGAGCACAAAGATATAGCAAGGAACGCCTGAGTACTTGCAACCTGCACACTTAGCAAACAGATTACGTATCTGTCCTTAAAACAAATGCAAATGTATGAAAAAGACACATTTTTTGAATTTTTGTAATGTTTTTGATTTTTTTAGATTTTCAACAGTATTTCTTTTTTGGATTTTTTGAAATATTTGATTTTTTAGGTTTTTGAAATATTTGATTTTTTTTGAAAATTTGAAGTATATGATTTTTTGGGATTTTTGACAATATTTAATTTTTTAGATTTTTTTGAAATATTTGATTTTTTTTAGACTTTTGGTAATATTTGATTTTTTTTGGATTTTGACATAGCAATTCGCAGCACCTAAAGACAGGCTCAAACTACTAGCCAGGGATCGACGTTCCTACCCCTTTCACTAAAGGCTTCCCTTAAGTAGGGTGTGTATGTGAGGGTGGTTTACCACAACCAACTGCTTCTAAAGAACAGTACTCCTACTCAGGCCATACCCGGGATACAACCCAGCCTAAGAGGGAGAAGCAAAAGATAAATTGGAGACAAACTTCGTGCAGGATGGGAGATATCAAGGCTCGAATTCCTTCCAGGGCACTACCCCTCAAAGAGATAACCTGTTGCGCTGGGGCTTTGTGTCTTTGATTTTTAGACCCATATTTATTAGGCACGCATGCGACCGGGCTCATGACGTCCCGTGAGGAACTGTACTGCCACTCTTGCCATGCGTTTGATTCATAATTTTGTATTGATTCATTTTCTCATTTTGGTAGCCCTTATTGGCCAGATATAGTATGAAAGCTCACTTTTGAGGGTCAAGACTGCCCCTATTTGAGACCTCTCTCGTATTGGGGAGTGCCTAGGTTGGTCATCTTATCCATCCATCTCTTGCCCCTGCACTTGGCCGAGCAGAGAAAAGAAAAGACTTTTGTGCATACCCAAAGTATGGCCAAAGCAGCAACGGTGCGCCTCAGAGAGATCGGATATGGCTTACCGTGTAGTGTGTGAAAAACTCATGCCTAAAGTTCACCCTCAACAATCAGGGAAAGAAACTAGACTCCCAGCGCGGAGCTATTACCAACCTAAGGATGCTGTAGAAAATAACCTTTTTTATTTGACGCAAAGTTAAGATCTAATTAAACAAAGACTCCTAAAGCCACTCAATCATGTTAAGAAATTATGTGTAGAAATAATAGAAATAATGGAAATGAAAGCACGTTTCTTGCCCAAAATAAAGATACCTTTGCAAATCCATGGCGTGGAAACCAACATCTTGAAGCGATCTCGATCATCGAGCTTTGAGGAGCGCGAACTTTGTTTTCCTTGCTTGTCAGGATAAAGGATGAAAGGAAGTAAAGGATTGGATTCCTCGACATAGAGGAGTGGCAGACATCATACTAGACAAAGAAGGGATAAAAAGGAAGAGAGACGAGGGCTAGAACTCCCTCGTTAAGGCACTGAGGCCTTGATAACACGGAACCAGATACATAATAAACAAGGATTAACTGAGATCAAGGCGGGCTAAAGCCTCGAAAATAGCAATAAAAAGGGTGGTGACCCTGAAAGGGTGAAGAGGAGTGAGAAGAAAGAGGAGGAGAAGAATCATCCAACATGGTCGGAGAAGGAGAGTAGCGATCACCCGCCAAAGGCGGGGAAGAAGAAGCATAAACACCCGACCAGGTTGGGGAGAAGAAATGAAAACCACCTGACAAAGTTGGGGAAGGATCAGAAAAACCACCCGACAAGGTCGGGGAACGAGCGCAAGGAATCCCCAATAGGGTCGGGGGAAAAGGATGAGAAGCAGAATCCGGATGTATCCGAGGAGAAAAACTAGAAGATGCCCCCGGATCAGGGGAAGAGGAGGACATAGGCAGAGACCTAGAATGGTGAGGATAGGAGAAGATGGTAGAAATATAGTCAGGTGGTGGAAGGTACACCACCCAAGGACAAGAACTGAGTAAAAGAAAAGATGAATGGACGGAGGAAGGAGAGGAGGAAGTGGACACTCGAATGCACAACTGACGGCCTTTATACTTATGTCGCCACCTCTTCTTGGTAGAAATCATCTTGAAACAACTCCGCCTGGCGCGGACTCGGGCCTTCGGGCTTCTTGTCTTGCAATACTTTCTTAAATAATGGGCCCACCTGGCAGACGGCTTAGCCCGGTTATGAATATGCAGCTTCATCGGGGCGGTTGCCCCTAGACTCACGGTGCTAACATGCTGTGGACATTCTTGAGCAACTGACTCCTCAGGATGATGAGTATCATGGAACCATGGAGTCTTATCTCTTGGCACTAGAACATGGAGATTCGGCAACTTTACTCGGCAACTGGGCACGAAGCATAACTCCCTTACCAGAAAAGCAGGACAGAACTGAGGGGGAGTAATGTGCGGCATTGACGTGGCCGACATACCAATAAATCGAGGGAGATTGCATAACAGATGCAGAATGTCCTTAGAGAATGCAGAAAACACGGCCAACTGCCCCTTGCATATAGAATTCATCAGGCTCTTGGCGGCCGCATGAGTGAGCACCATCTGGATAGAGAACCCCTCTTGGCCAGTGAACTGAAAAGCAATGGAGCGAGTAGAAATAACAGCATCGATAGTGAATTCTCCGGCGAACAATGAGATTGCAACCGGCCTTGCTTGTGAAGAAATTGGCACTAGTGCAAGGGAACTCTTCTTTGCAAACATTTCTGAAAATGCAGGCTCTTTATCCCCAAAATAACCAGGGACTAGGACCCGGATTGGCATGCGGCAAATGACATATTGAATCTTGAAAAGCATAATCGAAACTTGGCTCGGCTCATTATCTCCCTGAGGACTAGACCCAAGGGGCACCAAAGATAACGCACACCCACTCCGTGGGGTGGAAGGGGATGGAGAAGTGGAGGTAATAGGCTTGGAAGGTGTGGGTAAAGGCGAAGGTGGAGGTGTAGGTATAGCTTGCTCAGGCTCGGGCAACAATGGCGAAGGGGATGGCAAAAGTGGTGAAGATGGTGGAAGTGATGGAATAGGGGTCACTAGGAGAGGTGGTAGTGAGGGCAGTGGTGATGGCTGTAGGGGTAGTGGAGATGATGGAGAGGGCGATGTGGGCAATGGAGGTAGTGGAGGTGGTGGAAATGGAGAGGGTGAGGAAGGAGATGAAGGGGAAATGGAAGGTTGTGGGACCCAACGTCGGCGTATTGATACGACACGCCGAGTGGCGTTGGGGGTAGGAGTAGTGGCGGTGGAAGTGGAGGCACAGCCTGAGGAAGAGATTGGGTAGGCAGAGGTTGCTGAGATGGGGTAGGAGATGGTGAAGGTGATGAGGTAGGTGGAGATGGAGGTGGTAACGGGGTAGGCGATGGCATAGGCAGGGAAGTGGATAAGGGGGTAGATAACGGAGCGGGCGCTATGGTAAACGCAAAATCACAGGGGTGCCCCTGGCCTTGAGATGGAGACGGCTGCTTAGGCGATGCTTCCTGTTGTTGCTGCTTACTGCGGAGATATAGATTGACCTCATGAATAGCAGTCCAAGCAATCCTCTTCTTAGCTTCTAGATCATAAAGATAATCCTGGAACTCGGGGCAATCCTCAACTAAATGCCCCTGCTGGCGGTGAAATTCACAGAACTGAAGTATATTCCCAACCGCTGGTCCACAAGGCACAACCGGAGGGAGCGATAACGCGTGAGTGGCCATTAAAGCCCTGAAAATGTCGATAAAACACTATGGCAATGGAGAGTGAGGAGGAGCCTGCTTCGGGCTAGGGGGATGCAGAGGGATATGGGAAGGTGATAGAGAAGGTTGCGGGGATGGAAGCAGAGGTTGCGTAGGCAATGGCGCATGGCTAAGGGAAGGATTTGGTGAAGGCATATGCGGAGCAGGATGAGGGGGTATATAGACGGCATCCACCTGCTCGGGGTGTGGTGTTTCCTTGACTGGAGGTGGGGGTTCATGCGGGTATGAGAGGCAGAAGGCTGACTCATGGAGGGTTGATATGTGGAGGTATATGGATATGTGGAGGTATATAGGTGTGGGGGAGCGGAAGGCCGACTCATGGAAGGATATGTGGTGGAGGGCTGACTCAGGGAAGGTGATGGATAAGAGGCATATGTGGGCGTAGAAGTTGGAGAGGACTCGGGGTCAAGGGAACCTAAAAGTCGTTGGTGGATGAAGCAGGCTCGGCTATAAGCTGTTGCCAGGAGGTGATGTCATTCAAGGCTAAGATGAACCGATACTCGGGCATTGCATTAGAAATGATCATTTTGATTTGCTCTCCCTCCGGAATATGCCCCGGTACTTGCGCAGCTAGGCGATGCCAACGGTCGGCGAAGGTAGAGAACTCCTCGTCAGGCTTCATCTTCTCATGGGCCATATCAACTATAGAATACTTGGGCCCAACCTGGTCTTGATACTGCTGAACAAATTTTTGTTGAACGGCTTGAAAATTCACCACTTGGTCTTGCGGCAATGTAAAGAACCAATCCCGAGCCGAGCCCTCTAGAGATAGACCAAAGCAATTAGCCATCAAACTTTGGTCATGTCAGAATTGGGCCGACTCACAAAGAAACTCCTTCAAGTGCACATAAGGGTCACCGGCTCCACCATAGCAGCGATAAGTAGGAATTTGTGAACGCGGTGGAAGTTGAAGACCTTGGAATGCGAATGGGACACTCAAAGAAGTTTGGTGATCAATTCGGTGCTGAAGTTCATCAAGCCTGCGCTGAGTTTGAGCAATCATCTCCTCGATGGGGAGAGACTGAGAAGGATGTAAGCTAGCCTGAGCAAGAGAGTGTGAATTTGGACCAGCATTATGGTATTGGGCTGGATAAAGGGATTTGGATTGAGAAGAGGGGAAGTCCATTCCAGGAGTGGCATGATACATGGGCCTAGAAAAATCATGAACATGAGAATAAGGACCGATTGGGCCAGCAGCAACATGGCGCCCATTAAGAGAATAAGAGGGCCCGTTAAAGGAAGGGGCCCCACTAAGAGTAGAAGAGGGAGGCCCGTTATCAGAATAAGGCCCATTAAGATTAGCAATGAACTTGTGGGCCTGGACTGGGGCCGTTTGGCAGGCGACAAATGATAAGTGGGTCACATGATTTGCTTGCGGGTCGGAAGGGCCACGAGGAGATGGGCCCATGTGGGAAGAGGAATCTACACGGGAATAAGAAGATGGGGAAGAAGAAGGGTAATATACAGGAGAAAAATGGCGCTCCATGAGGGCAAATAGAGATTTTATACCAGAAAATCAGGGAAATACAATGAGGGAAGTAAGGGCTCAAAGGAGGGGGACTGACTCAATAATGCAAAGAAAAAGAAAAGAAAAAGAAAAAGAAACCTAGGACAATGAGACTAGACAAATGGACATACAAAATGGACTACCCTAAATGGACCTAACAATAAAACCTATATGGATGATGGGGGATGCAACACAAAATAACACAAGTGGGCTTGGACAAGCCCACACAACACAAACAATATGAAGGATTTCACCCAAGTCAAACAAGTTAATATGATGGGAAGTATTTTATTGTCAAAGTTTTGAGTGGGCCTTTAAATATTTTCAAATTAAGATTAATTCCCTCAAGATAGGTATCCTATAGAGAATAAGGTCCAAACTTTAGGTTGACTAGGGTTAACTGCTTCACAACGTATGTAAATGTAAGCCTATGGGGTGGAAAGGTACAACTGGCCCGGCGTCCGTGTGGAAATCCACGGCTCGTGGGGACTTATGGAGGTCCCGGATAAGATCACCTAGTCGAGCCTAAGGAATATGGGAGCGAGAGGATCACTTACCGAGAGAGAATGCAACTACAATATGGCAATATGCATGACCCTATGTGCACCAGAGTGCATGCAATTTCTAGCCTAAATATAACAAATCAAGATATAATAAACATATGTGAACATAACAATATGGATGCAAACAAAGTGAAAAATATGAGCATGAAACGCTATCTAAACATGGACATACACACCAAAATCGCAGCAAAGCATGAGACAAGTGATGGGCACTAGATGTCCCACCGTGATCGCCAAAAAAGGGTGTAGATGTGGAAAATATGTAGCGTGGTGTCACAAGTCACATAGGCAAGCATATGTGCATAAGTGATAACATAATGTGCATATCAAGTGAACATCATGAACATGTGACTATGTAAACATGGTAGCATGATCATACAACAAGACAAAAGTGATAAAAGATGTAAAAGAATGCTGTGATCGCCACCAAGGAATGACAACGCCAAAAGAATATAAAATACTAAGTGCGTTGTGTACCTTGGAAAAAGAGGATGATCGCGCTCAATATCAAGATGCGGGGACTATGTGGATTACCTCTCCTTGCCTTCCAGCCGGCTAGAAGGTAAGGGCCTCACTTTCCATGCTTTCCTGCGAAACAAACACAAAACAAGAGGCAAAACCCATTAGAAAATGCTAAGTGTAGAAATCTGCCTAAGTGCATAAAGTAGCATGAAAGATTGAGGGCAAACTTACCGGGGGAGGGTTTTTAACCCCTATAGAAGGGTGCAAACAATAGGTGTGTATATAGTGATGAGATTAACATGAAGAAATTGATTTAATATGCCATGATGAACATAGATAAACAAGACGCAAAAGTGCATGCCACAAGAAAAACTGTGCAAACAGTGTAAAGTGGGTGCAAAGACTGATGCAAACAGTAGGGCAAACGATGTTCAAATGAAAAGAAATTTGAGATGACAGAAGACTTGAGTGTTGTAAAGAAGTAGGAACACGAATCACTCAAAAAGAAGGTCGGGACAGAAAGTTATGACACCGGAGATTTGGGAAAAAATAGACTGTGCAGAAAATCCAGAATAGTGCACAAAATGGACTCAAAGAATGATGAATATCTCACAAGATAGAACACCGAAAGAGAAAAGAGTGGATGCTATGGAAAGGTGGGAGTGTTGTGGTGAAACTAGGGTAGAAAGGAGAGTTTAAAACGGGGAAGAGACCAGTGAAAAACGGGGTGGAAAACACAAGAAAATAGAGCGGTGCAGAACATGGGAGGAAAATGACTTAAGTATAAAAACGGAATGATCAAGCAAAACTCATGGATAAAATATGCATGAAGATGACAAGGTAATGAGCCCAAAACCAAGGAACACAAAGATTATACTTCCCTCTAGAGCCTGGAGTTGAAATGGAGGATAAAGAGTGCCCCACGGCCTCGCACCGGCGACGCAAACATGCCCCCGTCGCAAGAAATCTGAGTTTCACCAAAGTGCAGAACAGTGTGATGAAACCTCAAAAGTAGGGGCTTGGAAGAGGGGGAAAAGATATGAGAAATAAGGTAAACATATAATGAAAATGAAGCTAATACTCCCCTCTTCAAGATGGAGTTGAGGGAGGACAAAAATGATGAAGCATGACTCCGCACCGACTTGATGAACATGCCCCCGTCGCGAAGTTGTAGCAGAAAATCAGCAAACTGTGATGATTTGCCAAAAGTAGGGGCGAAGTTAGGAGGGCAAACGATGATGAAATCAAGCAAATAAGGAACCAAAATGAAGCTTATACTTCCCTCTTCAGGCTAGGGTCGAAGGAGGATGATGAAAATTCGGCATGGCTTCGCCGTCGCCTTAAAAACACGCCCCCCGTCGCACAGAAATCTGGGCAGGTTTATATAGAAAAAGTGGTGAAACCCCCAACTTTCTTCCACGATTCCAGAAGATAGAGTCCAGCAAATCTCGAGATCTCTGGATCATTCTCTAGATAATAGTCAAGATAAGGCGTAGGAACAAACATGACTCTTTTTGGTTGAAGATTGTGGAAGTTATGGCTCTTGGAAGAAGCTTTTGGAACCTAATCTGCAGGATTTTTTTTTTGGTTACATGAAAAACAGAAAAACCTGATATTGCGGTCACGATTCTAGGAGATATAGCCCATGAAATTTTGATTTCTTTGAACCAAAGTAAAGATAATACAAAGGGCTAGAAGTAGAAAAAAACGGGGATCAATTTGGATAAGTATTCTAGAAGTTATGGCCGCCGCAAGATAGCCACATCATACAGGTTCGTGGAGATAGAGTCCAGGGCAGGCTTGACTCTTATTAGATAAACGGTTGGACGACTGACCGTTAAGGGTTAAACGGTCGTCAACCGACCATTTACAACAATGAACGGCCATTAACACGACCGTTTAAGGTAGACTTTCGTGACTTTGGAAATTGGATTATATCTCCCAAACGGTGCAGAATTAGCAAAAGTGGTAGAAGACAAAATTATAGATAACTCAAAAATGAACAACTTTTATGAAGAAAGTAAGATGAGAAAATGATCGAAAGAGAGAGAAAGTGGGGCTAGAACAGAGAGAGAAAATACCGGGACATAGGTGAACAGTGTAGTCTGTCGAAAAAATGTAAATAACTTGAAATCGGTGCATAACTGGCCAATGACGTTGAAGAAGGAATTGTAGGGATTTAAAAGATGAACAACTTTGGTGAAGGACACATTTTGAAAAGAGGAAAGGAAGGGGGTGAAAAAGGATAATTTTCAAGACTACGCAACGAAAGGGGGCTGAATGCTTGAGGGAAGCCGACCTAAATGGGCCGTAAGGCTACTTTGAAGGCCGTAAGGTGACAAGATAGGCTCCAGGGCTCTATGAAATAATGATCTCCAAGGTTCAAAAGGAATGGAATAATGAAATGGGCTCGAAATCCATCCAAGAAAGGCTCCAAAATAATGGGTAATTCGGGGCATCAAAATGATGAATAAGAGAAATGACTCAACTTGCAGGCTAAAAACGGGTGTCAACAGTACTGCTCTCATTGTTCTCAAGGTGGGAGTTGCCTTTGGGGACGGCCGGATCCATTCCCCTGAATGTTGCATCCTAATTGTTCGAGCATATGCTTCTACGATGGGCCCGTCTCATCTGTGCATCTACTACCCCTCTGCATCATGGTCATTTGAACCGTTCCGAGATTCTCTCATCCCGTCTTAATCACCCGGGGAGGGGGACATTCCCCTATTGCTTCATGGAATTACTGGGCGATCGGGGGCTCTACCTCTCGATGGTAGATGCTTTCTTGAGGCCATAGCAGACAGTGACAGGGGTCTTAGCCCAACAAGCTTAGCCCTGACAATCGGAGACCCGATCAAGGCCAAGGGATGCATGCACCTGGTAGGCTAGCCCTCGGAGCCCCACTCTCCTAACGGCCGATCCCTTCAATGGATGTGCCATAAGCTGTGGGTTGCCCACCCCTCGTAGGCTAGCCCTCGGGGTGATGCTCCCATCATCAATGGCCTCATCCTTCTATCTTCACCCACGGAGTATTGGTGCCCCTCGCAGGCTAGTGCTCGGGGTATCCTATCCGATGGGAATTTACTGGCTGCCACTGTGCAGACCGGCGATTTAGGGGCTTACTCCATGAGTGAGTATGACCCCGTTCCTCCCGTACAACTCTTCGTGTTCAGGGGAGATGCTGCCCAATTTTGGACAGACTCAGAGTAGTAAAGCCATAATCGGACGCTTGTTCTGGACTCAATCAACTCAGTGCTCGAGCATGAACCTCGCACTGACTCACTGCATCACTTCCGAAGGATTTTGGACTTCAATCAAATAAACAGCTGGCCTAAATAAATCTAAAACTCTCAAAATATGCTTAACAAACTTAATGGTTTCAAAAGGCATCAAAAACAAATCAAGACGGCGCGGCCTTAGTCCGGCGCGGCCTAATACGGCGTGGTCCCCCCCACGCCGGTTTAGCAATAGACTCATAAATTCCATTTTCTTGGCTGGCCAATTCCTGGCGCGCCCTAAACCGGCGTGCCCCGTTCCCTGCGCGCCGGGCTAACAAGTGCCTATGGCCGCGCCGTTTTAAACTTTTCCTACGTTTTGACCGCGCCGGTTTAGACTTTTGCTTACGTTTTGGCCGCGCCGGATTTGTTCTGTTTGCCCATGATTGGCCGTGCTGGGGAACTCTACCCCTACGCATGGCTGCATCGGTCTTAAGCCCTGGTGTTGTTCTAATCATCCACCTACCCTCGGTGTGACCTTCATCTCCCGTGACCAGAATCAACGAATCCTAATAAACTGAATAAGAGAAGTGATGTTTGGATCCGAATCGCTTTGCTATCCGGTTTGTGCTATTATTCTTGCCTCACTTGGCGGAGATCGACAAACGTGAGTGAGCACTCCTCGCTTTCACAATTCTGTTGCCATGCTTAATATAGTTATCATCATCATGCTTGCATAGTTGCATAGACCCCCAGGTATATCAAAATTGCGTTGACAGAAGGTCGGGTTACGCTCGATTGGAAGTCTCCGCTATGTGCGATGGTGGTCTCCGGACCTGCGTCCCTCCCCGTGTACCAAGGGTCTCCAGTCCAATGAACCATGCCTCTCCTGCATGATAGATAGATGCATCGCGCATGATTCCGTCATGTTCATAACGTCGCATCCTTTATTCCGGCCTCGACAGCCCATTATCTCGGTAATTAATCAAAGGTGTTCCCTCCTCGTGGGGGATGTAATTAACGTCATAACCTTTATGGTATGGCAGCTTGATGGTCCCCACCGAACCTCACTTTCGCCCGACATGGGTCAGAATGAGCGCATAATAAACTTGTCACCTACGTGACTGGCACGCCCACGTCGTCAATCAGTCAGTTAATTACCAGTTAGTTAATTGGTTGATCGACACGTGAAACAAGACATATATATATGTACATATATACATATATACATGAAATAAAACAAGAAGATGGTCGGATAAAACCCATCGCAAACATAGGGCCAATAGAAGGCTAACGTCAAGCTTTACAGATTAGCATATTTTAATTTAGGTTTAGCCCGAGAGTAGCCTACCAATTTAGATCAAAAGTTGGACGGCGCGAAGAAAACCCTAATCGTGAACCCTTGACGTTCCTTGCCGAAATTCACCCTCGATTGACCACGTCCGCAGTTGCAGCGGCCAAATAGGGTTTATGGGAGGTTCAGACGTTGATTTATAGAGGTGGGGTCGAAGGAAGAGGCGTGAAGGGGCTTGGAGATCGACGGGAAGAGGTGGCACGTGAAACTCGCAGTTTGACCGGGTCTATGGGTTATCTGCCAAAATTTGGCGGCTAAGGTTAGGTGTTTTATGAGCAAATAGAGGGGAAGTGGGCTTCAAGGACGGACCTATCAATTGCATCTAGTTTGAGCTCGAATGGTTGAGATTTGGGCTAGAATTATATCGATTAAGGTTGAACTATCAAAAACTCCGAGTTTTGCTTAAAAACCTTAATTCAGGCTTAATTAAATTTTTATTAGAGATCGGCCATGTTGACAATATTGTTTAACATATCTTTCTCTATAGGAATATACTTTTTCTATATTTTTATAAATTGGTCGAAACTTTGGCTTTCGGGTGAAATTAAATTAATTTAATCTATATACATATTAAATTCAGATTATCATGAAAAATTCAATTACAACTGAAATATGAAATTCTTTTTATGGTAATTGTAGAAAATAATTATTCCTTCTTATTTATATAATTTGGCCACTTGTAAAATAAATAATGTCCTTTAACTAAGAAAATTATTGAAATCATAGCAAGTTAAATAACTTTAATCTGTTTTAATATATCTTACGTTGAATTAGTAATTCGATTAGTCATTATATTTTTACAAAAACTAGATTCCCTTTTCTTTTCTTTTATTTATTTCTTCATATGAGATTTAATAATTTTAAGTGATAATTAACCGCACATTTTTCATTTATTTCTATTTATCACATTTTATTCCAATACATATTACAAAATTTTAATTTTATATTTTATTATTTAACCGGGGTGTTACATCCTTCCCTACTTTAAGGAATTTGGTCTCCAAATTCATCGATCGCCATTAACTATTCAAATAGTTAAACCAAGATGATGTTATCTATTCAAAATAACATGTTAATCATATAACTAATGGAATGCAAAAGAATTTAACTATAGTTAAGAATGAGGTAGAAGGATACCTTATATAATTCCTCATTTGATAGAAATCGGTTCCAATTCTCCTTGTGTTTTTGCTTGTGAAAGTAGCTTAGGGCAATTAGCCATTATATGATCTTTATTTCCGCAACGAAGACACGCTCCGCTCCTTCGTCATCATTTCTTGATTAGATGACCAATTTTGTGACAGTGAAAACATTTCATTTGTGAAAGGTTATTCTTCTTCATCTTATTACTTCGAATTCTTTACGACGAACTCGCCACCTTTTAACGGAACTGGACCTTAGCTTACCTATGGACCCTCTCGCTTTCATGTCAAAAGGAGCTTAAATACCTGCAAAAATAATTAGAAGGTTAAAATTTTGATTATCCTTACGCGTCATGCTACACAATCGTATACATATTTTATTACTTAACTCGAGGCACTACCCAATCTCACCAGGTGACATGAATGGATGACAAAGGTTACACGACCTATTACTTAGGGTAACCTATACTTATGGATAACAACCTAGGACTCAAACAACCGAGGCTCTAATACCACTTCTGTCATGCCCCGAACCGATAGCAACGGGAAGCATTGCTCAGAACCTGGCAGCGAAACAGTCAGATTAATCAGAGTAACGCAATAACAAATGAAGAATAATCGAAAAGATATATAGAGGCCATTAATTTGAGAAAAATATAATTTTATTGATATTGAGAATTTAAGTTTACAAATCTGACTCAATTGTTACAATAATGGACTCAATAAAAGAAAATAAATAAAAGAGAATAACAAGACTCACTATGCTAAGCTAGACTCAAGAAATAAAAAGACTCAGGTCTCTAAGTTCCAGGTTCACTCGATCATGCTGACCCGTTCCCAGTTTCAAGCGTCCATCTACCGCGTTACTTGAAAATGTTAAAGTAGGGAGTGAGCGAGAAGCTCAGTAGGAATTACACTCGATCACCAAGCAGTATTTAAATAATTTACGATTACATGAAGATGCATAACGATGCGTAAAATACGAGTAAAGTAGACTAAATATACAACACGAAATAGGTGATTACTAACATAAGGCTTGAATGGAGATATTACAGTCAAGATATCAAGAGCAAGTAACTAGAACTTCATGTGAATGGCCATTTATGAAGTCAAGTCATGTCACGCAAGCAAGTACTTCACGCATTCAAGCATGTATAGCAAGTATCACGAGAGTGTGGAATGTCATAGACTTAACACGCTAGATAGTACACGATGATAATGCCACACCTAGTCATTTCACCTCCCCTGGGTACAAGTACATTACGGGTTCTCCTCCTAGGACCAGACTGGGCCCTTAATATGATTGGCTTGGCATTGATTTGTTTGGATCATAGATCCCATGAAATCTAGACATCCACAATATTTAATAGCCAAGAGTTCCAAGGTCAAGCTATGTAGCAAAAGATGATACATGTAGGAAAAAAAAATTCTTGAAGGATTTCCAAGGATAAGCTCTTTAACGAGAAAGAATATTCATACATAAGTCATTACAGGGAATGACTTGCAAGGAAAGGATTACGCTGTAGACCCATCAAGGTCACATTCTTGGGATAGAATAGCCTGGAGAGGCCAAAGGGAATAACATGCAATCAAACCACGAAATCACAAATCTGGAAAAAAATTGGCTATGAGGTGGTTAAGGAACAACCGCAATCAACATAAAAACGATCTATACTGGACCGCTAGAGTCGTTACTAGGCGAAAGAACGAAGCCCAACTAGTCTGAAGAAAATGGTCTGGGTGATGACCATAAGAGTTGGTTTACGGTCCAGGGCATGACTGCATGCAGGCCTAGGTAGACTGGCCATACGGACTTGGTTTGCCTAGCACAAAAATCACGAGTCGACTGGTACAGGCTTTGATGGTACAACCTACCCGGCGTCCTAGTAGGAATCCCAAGCTCGCGGGGTCTTACGGAGGCATTGAAACAAGAATACCAAGTCCGATGTGTTGGGTTCGTGGCGCTCCATCTTTGTCTTTGATAATGGTTTTGATTATAACAATATATTGTGTGTGAGTATTGTGAAAAATACTCATTGATCATTTTGGTGTTATGGAGCTCATTGTTGACATCTTGATTTGTAGGTATTAAATGATTGGTGTTTTCATGAGCATATCTTCATGGTTCTTGCTTTGCTGTTCAGCTGGTCTTTTAATTGATAAGTCATGGGTTGTTCATGCAGAAATTGATTTAAGCTTGGTTGTGACTCATGCACCTTTTCCTATGTTTGTGGTTTGAACATGATAAAATATCTGGATTTGTGTTTACTCATATTCCTTGTGAATGAGTTAAGTTCAGATTGGTTTTGATTGTGCTTAAATTAATTGGACTGAACTTGATTATTTGGATTTGAAATGTGATTTGGAATTGGGTGTTTCATGTTTAGAAATGATTCATCACTTGATTTTCTGAAATGTGAAACTCACTTGGATGTATGGCCGCATCTTGATATATTTGGCAATGTGAGGTTGTGGAATGAATTAATTGAAATGAACTTTGAATTTTGGACTGATCATGATAGTCCTGGGGTGTAATAGAACTCATGTTTAGATTGCTTAAATCTAATTGATTTGTGAGGGCTGTGAAGGTTCAGCTTGCTTAGACTTGTGCATTTATCTGCATTACTTGAAGATTGACTTGAGTGATTTGCTTTCACCTAGTGCAGGTTCACATTGCCTTCAAACCAATGTATCCATGGTAAGATTTCATTTCTGAATCTGATTTATAGTTTCCATGGATGTGTTTGAAGTAATTTTCATGAACTGGGTTGTTCTTGTGATTCCATGCATGATCAATTCCTTGATATGTGAGCATGTGCTTTAAATGGGTTGGCGGTGATTGAATCATCTCTATATCTGTTTGCTATACCAAGTTATTAACTTGCATGTTGGATACAAGAAACCGACTCGATTCTAAGCATTAATTTAAGATTGATTTTAATTTGGGTTTCTACGAATTGGAGGTTCAAGATTTTCTAATCCCATGGTAAAAATGATGATTGAATGAATTTCACTTTCTTATTCGTTAGTGTTGTTTCATTCGTTGAGATTAAGGAGTTTAATCTTTTGAAAATATCATGGTTCTGGTTATTCAAGGATTGGGGTGACCCCAAGGGTGAACCCCATGCTTGTTCAATGCACCTTGTTTTATCTTGTTAAGTCTCTGGTCATGGGTCGACCCCAAGGGTCGACCCCTGGGAGTTGTTGTTTTTCTCGCCATACGTGCATCGACCTTGTATGACCTTGCAGGTGTTTGCACCGACCTTGGAGGTGTTTGCACCGACCGTTCATTGTGTGGTTTTCAAAAAATGCACCAACCCTATCATTTGGTCAAAACTTGCACCGACTGTGTCTTTACTTGCACCAAGTTTCATATGTGCTGTTCTTTGTAAAACTTGCACTGAGTCTACTTTGCACAGACCTTGTTACATGCATTGCACCAAACCGTGCATCGACCCTATAGAAGTGCTTTGTCTTTGTGTTACATATGTGTTCATATTTGCACCGACCTTCCCCTCCTTGATGAAAGAGTGCACCGACCCTATTATAAAACACTTGCACTGACCTACTCTTTGGGTCTTACATAGAGTGCACCGACTTGCCCTTGTCTGCACCGAACGTCTCTAGCAATTGTTAATAGTTTGCACCGACTTTGGCATTTGCACTTTTGTTCATATGTGCATCTATCTAAAACTCTGCACCGACCTTAGCTGCTAAAATTTTGCACCGACCTTGTCATATATGCACTTGTCTATGCTACACAATGTGCACAGACTTATCTTTATGCTTTACAGATTGTGCACTAACTTTTGTTTTTGTGTTTTAAATAATGTGCACCGACGACTTTGGGCTTTTAATTGTGATAATGTTTTTAGGCTGATTAGTGTTAACTTGTCCCTGGGCGTCTGGAAACGGGTTTATGGGTTTGGTTCTGAAACCCACTTTTCATGATCCATTTGGTTTGGTCTTTTACACCATTACCCTTAGGGTTTCTCCTATGGTATGGGTGTAGCTTTGAGAGGTTGTTACAAAGGCTTTTGTGGTCTTTAGTTCTATATCCCTGCCCTATTTATATCCTACGATCTCCATCGTAGGAGATCAATCCCCTTTGCTTATTGTTCTATACTTTCTTATAGGAGAATAAGAACATGGAAAAGGTGTTACGCACCTTGAAGGAGAGGGAAGAAAAAAGAGATTGCCTTCAACGAGAAAACATGCCGATCTGATTCAGTCTGGAGTGTGGTAGCCCAAGATTCCTCCTGGGCGTCTCCATCAGTTATGGACGGCTTCCTCTCCGTGATCGGGCATTCCCAGCGCACCCATTCATCCCGTCTACGAGCTTTCACTGCAGATCTGAGGGGGATTCCTAGATCCTTCGTTTCCATCCTTTATATTTGAACATAGATTCAAATCGTGGGCGTTTATTGTATATCCTTCCATTGATCAAACTTTGAATATCATTGTGTGTGTGGGTGGAGCCGCGTCTCCGTGTGGTTTTAGTGTCCGAGGTGTGTTCCCCGATGTTGTGTGTGTGTGTGCTGCAGTGGCAGCATTTTGGGGCTTGTCCCCATGTGGATATTACTGTGGAAGCAGCGTGTGTGTGGTTGGGGTTCGTCCCCGTGTTGCTACAAAGTAGCGTGTAGTGAAGCCTCACCCGGTTGGGTGAGGGGTAGACGTAGGGAGCCCGTCGTGGTCCCGAACCATCATAAAATCCTTGTGTCTTGTGTGATTGTCTGTGTGATTGTCATTTCTTCTATCTCCATTCATAGGTACATTATATAGGTTTTTAATTCACTACACAATCACTCACTGCTACCTCCGTAACCTGTGTATAGCAAAATTTCTATGTAAGTTGAATTAACTATTCGTGTGAGATCAGAAAGTTTAAGAGAACATTGTAATCTCACTTGTGTTTTAGTTAATCAGCATAGTTAATTTTATTTCAATTGTAATTGGGTTAGAAAGTTTTTAAAATCTGCCATCTCGGTAAGGGGACAATTCAACCCCCCTTCTGTCCGCCATCTCTCTAGCCCAACAAATGGTATCAGAGCCTCGTCTTTGATTTTTTAGTCGACCTTGCGGTCGTAGAGTAAAGATCTTTTCCATGATGGCTAGTGTGAATTCTATTCCTATCTTTAATGGTTTTGATTATACTTTATGGCTAGGAAAATTTTGTGTTTGGATTACTAGCATTAATCCAAAGCTTATGAGGTTAATGATGCATCGTCCTCATGTGTTACCCAAAAATGAGTTGAGATAGACTGATGAGGATTAGAGAAAGAATTCTAATAATTTATTTGCTTTGAATGCTCTTAAGACAGTAGTAAACATTAAAAAATTTTCATTTGTTTTCAACTGTAGGTCTGCCAAAGAGATTTGGGATGGGCTAAGCGAAGCCCAAGAAGAAAGCTGGAAGAGTGATTGTCTCGTGGCAAACAAAGAAAATGAGTTGCAAAGCGAGGAAAATTCTAAGGTAAATTCTAACCCTGATTCCGAGGAAGAGGATGAACTTAGCTATGATGAGTTAATGGATGCTTACGATGAACTGTTTGATAGATACAAATCATTAAAATTTGAAAACAAGAAATTGAAAAAGAAAATAGAGAACACTTGTGTTGAAAATCCTTCATGTGAAAAATGCACTGAACTTGCTAAGGAGAATGAAGCGTTAAAGCATCTAAACAAAGCAATGTATGAAAATTATTTATCCTTGAAAAGGAAAAATGCATGTCTGTTGACAAATCTGATTGGTTAAGGGAGCTAAGACATGAAATAGAAAGCTTTAAGAACGTGAATGATAAATTTGAATGCAATGAAATCATGAATAAAATGGTTGATGAAAATGTGAGTTATTAAAATGAAAAATTTGCTGAAGAGATTCAGAAATTGAAAAATCAAAATAGTTTATTGGTTGATAAACTCCACATGTTTGAAAAAGGAAAACATGTTGTTGATGATCTTGAAAATCCTCATGTTTTAGAACAGGATGTCGCAAGTAACAAAACTGTTAACTCTTTGTTGAATGAGAAAATTGCGTCATGTGAAGAAGAGATTGATAATTCTGAACTGCATATCTTCAATCTAGAAAATAAAATCAAGAGCTTAAATGAATCATTGTCCTTATGTGATAAAAGAAATCAAAAATAGAAAAATATTGCTGATTGTTCTTGTGTGCATGAAAAACTTCTATCTGTTAAACATAATCTTTTTTTTATCTGTTAAACATAATCATGCAATAAGTAAAAGAAGTGATGTTTTATGTTATTACTGCGGGAACCTAGGTCATGACATGTACGACTGCTCTTTAATGAAGTTTGATGATGATGAAGCTTCTAAGTCTAGAATGAACATGGTTGATGATTCTAAGAATTCTAAAAAACCTATGAAGAAAAACTTTTTTCAATGCTCATTGCTATTACTGTGGATTACATGGTCATATTTTTGAAAACTATTTCACAAAGAAAAATGTTGATGAATGGTTTCTCAAAAAGAATTTTTTATGTTATTATTGTGGTAAACGTGGACACATGATGAATAATTACTTTCTAATGAAAAATGATGACAATTGATTTTTGAAAAGAAAATCTTCTCATTATTTTTATTGTGGCCTGAATGGACATTCAATGGATAATTGTACCATGATGAGGGCCGATGATGAATGGTATGAGAAAAAAAATAAAAAGAACACACTTGCTCATGTTAGAACTAACCCCTCGGGACCCAAGATGGCTAGGGTACCCAAATCACCAAAATGAGAATCCGTTTTGCAGGGGCGCCTTGAGGCCAAGGAATGTTGACAAATAAAAGTTTCTCAAGGCGAGAAAGAAAATGGTTTATTTTTGAAGATCATTTTGCTTAGGTTCATTTTGAAAAATCTGAGAAGGTAAAATTTGAGCCTTGATGAAAAATGATTGAATTCAAATAGTTACATTCTTGCTCTATTGATTAAGACAACTTCTGAAGTGTTGAGATCTTCAGGTTACATGATTAGGTGATGAAGTTAGCCTTGCATACTCTTTATTTTACATCTTGCAAATAATAATTCAGTTCTTGAATCCTTAAGTTTGAACATAAAAGTTTTCATACTTTTAATCACTTTTTGTAAATAACAGTTCACATGTGCATACATAGTTCACTTATGCATACACAGGTTGCATACTTACTTTCATGCACATATCATACACATCTTTGCATACTTGTACATAAGGAAGTCTTTGATCATATACTCGGTTACATGCATACACTTACATATCATTGCATACTTCTGCGCTTGAATGCCATGATTACTCGGTATATAAAATGATGTTAGTGGAAGGTTGGATTATGTTCAACTGGAAGCTTTCACTACGCGTGATGGTGGTCTTCGGATCTACGTTCTCCGCCAAGTACCGATAATCAACTTGCTTTAAAATTAAATCTCAATATATTTTTGAGTGTATATAAAATATCACCCACTTTTTGACTCATTCTATGACTCATCCCTTGCTAAATGAAATTGCATTGGTTTAGACATGTTTGCTACATGGCATATATTAAGGGGGATATTTTTTATAACCGTGCATACATTTAGGGGGAGACATTACTGTGATAAGGCTAATTCATCTTTTACATTCAATACAACCACCCACACAAAATGCACCTTTTTGAGATAATGATTCAATCTAATACGGATTATTATTTTCTACTCTACACTTTTGAGGACTATTGATTCTCTACATAGAAATCACATGTCTCGTGAGGAAAGAGTTGTTCACCCCATCAAAAGTCGTATAAGTGGAACGTGGATCCGAGTAGCTAGGAATCCCCCCTGGAATAAAGGAGGAAACTCGCGTCGAAAGGAGAAATTAATCCACATTTAAAATAAGTGTGATTTACCACCGAGTAGCTGGGAAGTGTCCCTGAGATAAAGGATACAACTCGCGTCGAAAAGTGATAAAATCCACAGTTAAGATAAGTGACGAAACTGAGTAATCAGGAAGTGTCCCTGAGACAAAAGATACAACTCGTGTCAAAAGGTTAGTCACACCATTTTTAGTAATTAGAAAATTGGGGTCATACGTAGCTACCAATATTCGAGCATTGTGTATGAAAGTGTATGGATGATAAGGTCTTTTTAGTGTTCTTTAGATAATCTAATTTTTCATATTGATTTGAACCTCATTGCTCAATCTTCACATATACACTTTGGGTTTCATTGTTTGAATGTCCTTTATGAATCAGTCATCTTTCATGGTTAATGTAGTACTTTATTTATGTAAGCACGACCTTCCTAGTATTGTACATGCACATCATGTTCTATAATTGATTGCATAATCCTTACACCTGTCCCGAAGGGACTTGCATGAGTCTATATCTTGTTATGCATGCTTGAGTGCCTGATTGCTTGATCTGTATTGATCATATCATATTTCATTCTATAGTTTGCATCTATAGGTTATACTTGTAAATAACAGGTTAAATAACCCATTGTCAGTTGATTTTTGTTCTTGACAATTGGGAAGAATAATGTACTTTTTCAGCATAATCCACTATGTGCATAACTTAGTTTTACATTCTGCATATAGTTTCTTCATACTCTTGTGCATAGTTCGATCATACATACTGCATATAGTTCAAAAACGGATCATTTGGTTTTTTCTTCAAATACCTTCCTTTAATGGTGGGTTCTTTGCTCAATTCGTGCGCTATTCTATCTCATTTCATATCTGATTGTTCCTCTAAACCTCCACTTTTTGATAATGCCAAAGGGGGAGAGAATTTTGAGGTGGCCACAATATATTATCATCATCAAAAAGGGAGAGATTGTTGGGTTCGTGGCGCTCCCTCTTTGTCTTTGATAATGGTTTTGATGATAACAATATATTGTGTGGGAGTATTGTGGAAAATACTCGTGATCATTTTGGTGTTATGGAGCTCATTATTGACATCTTGATTTGTAAGTATTAAATGATTGGTGTTATCATGAGCATATCTTCTTGGTTCTTGCTTTGTTGTTTAGCTAGTCTTTTAATTGATAAGTCATGGGTTGTTCATGCAGAAATTGATTTAAGCTTGGTTGTGACTCATGCACCTTTTCCTATGTTTGTGGTTTGAACATGATAAAATATCTGGATTTGTGTCTACTCATATTGCTTATGAATGAGTTAAGTTCAGATTGGTTTTGATTCTACTTAAATTAATTGGACTGAACATGATTATTTTGATCTACAATACGATTTGGAATTGGGTGTTTCATGTTTAGAAATGATTCATCACTTGATTTTCTGAAATGTGAAACTCACCTAGATGTATGGCTGCATCTTGATATATTTGGCAATGTGAGGTTGTGGAATGAATTAATTGAAATGAACTTTGAATTTTGGACTGATCATGATAGTCCTGGGGTGTAATAGAACTCATGTTTAGATTGCTTAAATCTAATTGATTTGTGAGGGCTGTGAAGGTTCAGCTTGCTTAGACTTGTGCATTTATCTGCATTACTTGAAGATTGACTTGAGTGATTTGCTTTCACCTAGTGCAGGTTCACATTGCCTTCAAACCAATGGATCCATGGTAAGATTTCATTTCTAAATCTAATTTATAGTTTCCATGGATGTGTTTGAAGTAATTTTCATGAACTGGGTTGTTCTTGTGATTCCATGCATGATCAATTCCTTGATATGTGAGCATGTGCTTTAAATGGGTTGGAGGTGATTGAATCATCTCTATATCTGTTTTCTATACCAAGTTATTAACTTGCAGGTTGGATACAAGAAACCGACTCGATTCTGAGCATTAATTTAAGATTGATTTGAATTTGGGTTTCTACGAATTGTAGGTTCAAGATTTTCTAATCCCATGGTAAAAATGATGCTTGAATGAATTTCACTTTCTTATTCTTCAATGTTGTTTCATTCGTTGAGATTAAGGAGTTTAATATTTTGAAAATATCATGGTTCTGGTTATTCAAGGATAGGGGTGACCCCAAGGGTGAACCCCATGCTTGTTCAATGCACCTTGTTTTATCTTGTTAAGTCTGTGGTCATGGGTCAAGCCCAAGGGTCGACCCCTGGGAGTTATTTCTTTTTAAACCCGCACGGGTTCCTCACTGGCTGTCGCAAGGGGCGACCCCAAGGGTCGACCCATGGGAGTTGTTGTTTTTCTCGCCATACGTGCAGCGACCTTGTATGACCTTGGAGGTGTTTGCACCGACCGTTCATTGTGTGGTTTTCAAAAATTGCACTGACCCTATCATTTGGTCAAAACTTGCACCGACCGTGTCTTTACTTGCACCAAGTTTCATATGTGTTGTTCTTTGTAAAACTTGCACCGAGTCTACTTTGCACAGACCTTGTCACATGCATTGCACCAAACCGTGCACCGACCCTATAGAAGTGCTCTGTCTTTGTGTTAAACAAGTGTTCATATTTGCACCGACCTTCCCCTGCTTGATGAAAGTGTGCACCGACCCTGTTATACAACACTTGCACTGACCTGCTCTTTGGGTCTTACATAGAGTGCATTGACTTGCTCTTGTCTGCACCGACCGTCTCTAGAAGTTGTTAATAGTTTGCACCGACTTTGGCATTTGCACTTTTGTTCATATGTGCATCTATCTAAAACTCTACACCGACCTTAGCTGCTAAATCTTTGCACTGACCTTGTCATATATGCACATGTCTATGCTACACAATGTGCACAAACATATCTTTATGCTTTACACATTGTGCACCAACTTTTGTTTTTGTGTTTTACATAATGTGCACCGACGACTTTGGGCTTTTCATTGTGATAATGTTTTTAGGCTGATTAGTGTTAACTTGTCCCTGGGTGTCTGGAAATGGGTTTATGGGTTTGGTTCCGAAACCCACTTTTCATGATCCATTTGATTTGGCCTTTACACCATTACCCTTAGGGTTTCTCCTATGGCATGGGTGTAACTTTGAGAGGTTGTTACAAGGGATTTTGTGGTCTTTAGTTCTATATCCCTGCCCTATTTATATCCTGCGATCTCCATCGTAGGAGATCAATCCCCTGCGCTTATTGTTCTATACTTTCTTGCAGGAGAAGAAGAAAGTGGAGAAGGTGTAGTGCACCTTGAAGGAGAGGGAAGAAAAAGGAGACTGCCTTCAATGAGAAAACATGCCGATCTGATTCAGTCTGGAGTGCGGTAGCTCAAGATTCCTCCTGGGCGTCTCCATCAGTTATGGATGGCTTCCTCTCCGTGATTGGGCATTCCCAGTGCACCCATTCATCCCGTCTACGAGATTTCACTGCGAATATGAGGGGGATTCCTAGATCCTTCGTTTCCATCATTTATATTTGAACACAGATTCAAATCGTGGGCGTTTATTGTATATCCTTCCATTGATCAAACTTTGAATGTCATTGTGTGTGTGGGCGGAGCTGCGACTCCGTGTGATTTTAGTGTCCGGGGTGTGTTCCCCAATGTTGTGTGTGCGTGCTGTAGCAGCATCATTTTGGGGCTTGTCCCAGTATGGATATTGCTGCGGAAGCAGCGTGTGTGTGGTTGGGGTTCATCCCCGTGTTGCTACAAAAGTAGCATGTAGTGAAGCCTCACCCAGTTGGGTGAGGGGTGGACGTAGGGAGCTCGTCGTGGTCCCGAACCACCTTAAAATCCATATGTCTTGTGTGATTGCCTGTGTGATTGTCATTTCTTCTATCTCCGTTCACAGGTACATTATATAGGTTTTTAAATCACTGCACAATCACTCACTGCTACCTCCGTAACCTGTGTTGAGTAAAATTTCCCTGTAAGTTGCATTAATTATCCGTATGAGATCAGAAAGTTTGAGAGAACATTGTAATCACACTTGTGTTTTAGTTAATCAACGTAGTTAATTTTATTTTAGTTGTAGTTGGGTTAGAAAGTTTTTAAAATCCGCCATCTCGACAAGGGGACAATTTAACCCCCCTTCTTGTCCGCCATCTCTCTCGGCCAACAATGGAAGGAGTATCCGACGGAGAGGCACTCATGTTCAAGAAATTAGGCTTATAAATAAGCAAAAAATGAGTGTGATTGGTCTAGTCATTTCCACTAGAGTGTATGACCGTAACACAATTGTGAACCATTCATAATAGAAGTGAAAGTAAGACCAATTCCACTTATAAAGCATTAATCTACTTCCTTTTCAAATACATGAAAGGTTGGATAGAACAATTAAAAGAAAGGGAGTTAAACTTAATTCATATGTTTCATAAACCCTAGTTTTAGTGCATTAATACCATGTAATTGGCCTGACCAACAAGCTGTTTAACATGACAAAACAAGCCAGGATGAGCAATACACTTTACTGCAACAGGGGCGAAAACGGTCATGGGCAGACCGCCTGATGACCAGAAATGGTCGAGAGGAAGGCCACCAAGCTTCGGTGTAAACCCTAGTTTTATTAATGCCACGCTGCCAAAAGCGGTCTGTCACCCGGCCGCCTGAAGACGGTAAACGATCTATCGCGTGATCGCTTTAAACCGAGCGGTCCCTAGTACGATCGTTTCATTGAACCCGAGCCCAAAAACGGCGAACTTGACACATGTTTGATAAAAGCACAGTTGAGACCTAAATATGGCATGAAAATGGGGCAATCAACTATAAATAGATAGAGGACATAAAAATGCAAAACATGACATGATCAATTTCAAGATTTGACTTCGATTAGCCTACACAAATCAAACGGAAAAGGAAGGTAGAAAACTTTAATCACATGCTTTCAATGAAATAATAAATACGCATGGTATAGATGACAAAAATTGGGAAAAATAGCACCAATAGAAGGCTAACGTCAAGCTTTAAAGATTAGCATATTTTAATTTAGGTTTAGTCTGAGAGTAACCAACCAATTTAGATCAAAAGTTGGACAGTGTGAAGAAAACCCTAATCGCGAACCCTTGCCGTTCCTCGCCAAAATTCACCCTCGATTGACCACGTCCGCGGCTGCATCATCCAAATAGGGTTTATGGTAGGTTCAGACGTTGATTTATAGAGGTGGGGTCGAAGCAAGGGGCGTGAAGGGGCTTGGAGATCGATGGGAAGGGGTGGTGTGCGAAACTCACATTTTGACATGGTCCATGGGTTATCTGCCAAAATTCGGTAGCTAGGGTTATGTTTTTCGCGAGGAAATAGAGGGGAAATGGGCTTCAAGGATGGGCCTATCAATTGGATCTGGTTTGAGCTCGAATGGTTGAGATTTGGCCTAGAATTAGATCGATTAAGGTTGAACTATCAAAAACTCCGAGTTTTGCTTAAAAACCTTAATTCGGGCTTAATTAAATTTTTATTAGAGATCGACCCTGTTGACAATATTGTTTAACATTTCTTTCTCTATAGGAATATTTTTTTTATATTTTTATAAATTGGTGAAAACGTTGGCTTACGGGCGAAATTAAATTAATTTAATCTATATACATATTAAATTCAGATTATCATGAAAAATTTAATTACATCTTGAAATATGAAATTCATTTTATGGTAATTGTATAAGGATAATTATTCATTCTTATTTATATAATTTGGCCACTTGCAAAATAAATAATGTCCTTTAACTAAGAGGATTATTGAAATCATAACAAGTTAAATAACTTTAATCCGTTTTAATATATCTTACGTTGAATTAGGAATTCGATTAGTCATTCTATTTTTACAAAAAAAAGATTCCGTTTTCTTTTCTTTTATTTATTTCTTCATATGAGATTTAATAATTTTAAGCGATAATTAACCGCACGTTTTTCATTTATTTATATTTATCACATTTTATTCTAATACATATTACAAAATTTTAATTTTATATTTTATTATTTAACCGGGGTGTTACATTAAGACTAACAAATAGCTAACAAACGTGACAAATGGGTTGTTAAGGCTAACAAATAACCAACATAGATGACAAATGGGTTGTTACGGCTGACAAATAGCCAACAGAAGTGACAAATGGGTTATTAAGGCTAACAAATAGCCAACAGAGGTGACAAATGGGTTGTTAAGGCTAACAAATAGCCAACAGAGGTGACAAATGGGTTATTAAGGCTAACAAATAGCAAACAGAGGTGACAAATGGTTTGCAGTATATACAATATAGATCGAAGGGCAAGGCAGAAGGGCAATCCGGCCCATTCGGCCCATTCACATCTGGCCCATTCAAATTATTCTTTTCTTCTCTTTTTTGTATTGGGCTTGGTCCCCCTTTTCACTCTTTTTTTATTCCTTTCTCTCTCTTTTTTGTGCCAACAAACACATGCACAGCCGTTGCAACCATATAATTGATCTCACATAGGTAATTGATCTCACATATGTATACGGTCTGGCATATGCACTATGATCTCTTGGCTTACGCATAATGTAATCAATTTTTTCCCAATAGAAATAAGTAGTTCATACATCAAAATCCTCGATGTCATTATACATTTCCACTTCTTCCTCAATCAACTCCATGAGTAGTTGATTTAATGCTGCATCATAATTTATACATACACAAGACGATGAATAAAGGGAGGAATAATGAGAGCATGTATTGCCCATCAAATCTAAAGTTACTGATCAAACACATTGATACCAAATTACAATTCATGTTTCATTAAAACAAACAAAGGGATCCTAACGATGAACTATAAGCATGAAGATAAGCCCTACTAATATTTGAAATAACATAAAGACACATAGCATAAGCAGGACAATGATGATGCATGACATCGAGGGGATTTCCATCGACATCTTGTTTCTTAGTTGGGGAGGGGTGACATCAATTGACTTGGATGGTTGCAGTGCACTAGAACCATGCATTGGGGTTGAATTGTCATTGCAGGTAGTCAATACCCCCTAATAAGCATGTTCTACCTCCTCCATAGAATAGAATCCCTTATATTGAGCTCCTGGATATCCATTAACTTGAGCATAACATTTTGGCCAAGTGCAATATATACTAGGTGCTCGACCAACCCACACTACATAACACTTATATTTTCCCATGTCAGTAGGTTTTCAGAAGCCTGCACAAAAGATTTGGACATGATAGACTGTCATCAACCAAAGTCTAAAGATGCGAAGATACATTTATGGAATTACGGATAAATTTAAAATAATCATTAACAACAAAACAAGAAGGAAGAAGTGAAATGTAAATACATTTAAATCCGCATAAGGCTACAACATGCTAAGGATGCATTTTAGCCATTCTACATTCAGAGTGGAGGCATGACGCACTTACTTGAGACCTCATGCTAAGGATGTACTTACTTGAGACCTCATGCTAAGGATGCCTTTAGACATTCGACTACATAACTGTCGTATGTAATTATACATATATGAAAGAGGCATTAAATCAACTAAAATAAGCATCACTGTGGCATGAAATCTAGGTATATTATAGATGTAATTTGAAACAACCTCATGGGTAAATCACAACCCCTTATGACTAATTAAGAAATGAAAACTACATCTTAATTAAACCGCATTATATTGGTGTGCATAAACGACCCTTCATATAAACTAAGTAGATCATCCAACATGGAAAACAGGGAAAAATTGATTAAACCACATCTGGATGTCACATACAAATATATTTTAAACAAGGGGTAAAAGGGGTGGAAAGGACAGCATCACAGAGCAACTGAGAAACTATATTGAGGTAAAAAGGATAGAAGGCCAAACCAGTGAATGTGTGGCTTGTTTGAGGCCACCGATGATATAATTGACGCCATCAATGCCACAGGTGACAGAGCTCGCAAAGAAGAAGAATGCCGCCCAATGTCATCTCTGTAGATGCTAGCAACCATCGCTTGGCTTCTTATAGACACATGGAACCCTGCATTTTCTTAGAAGTGAAGCGGGAAACCTGTAGCATCGAAAGGATGTAGGAAGAACCTTGAGAGGGGGAAAAGGCGATCATTAGAGGAGGAATCGGCGTCATCGCATCTCGTCGGGGTCAGAAGAACGACAATCCTAGCTAGGCTTAGTTATGCAGAGGAGGACGACCTGCATCAGTCCTCCTTGGTCCTCTCTCGAAGACTCAGCACAATGCGAACCCTAGTCGGAGGGCATGCGGAGGGAGGATCTGATGAAGGGGAGAAAATGACACCGCCTGCCCTTATCTACATTTTCTTAGGTACTCATTTTAAAAGGGGCTGATCTATTCACCCCCCCTCTAGATCTGCCTTACACACTTATCATCCATTTGTCAGTCATAAGGCATATTTGTCACCCTTAGGTTCAATAGCCGTCGCCTTAGCCTTTTTCCAGTTATGCCTTGACCGTCGCCTTAGCCATTTGTCACCGCTAGGTGTGTATTTGTTACCTCTAAAGTGGCATTTGTCACTCTTACTGCATATTTATCACTCTTACTACATGAGCAACCGTTGCCTTCTTTTGTCTCCAGTAGTTGCTTTCTTTGACCTGGATCACTATAGCTGACTAGTCTATTCATTGACCTTTGACTTTGTTTGGGTCTTCATGACTTTAGTCAACAAAAAGTTGAGCTTGTTGGAGTCTTCTTTTACTGGCGTTGACTTTGACGAATCAACATTTACTGTTGTTACACTTTGTTTGAGTCCCTTCGTTGTCCACCTGATTGCTGTAGAAACTCTTGATACACTATTCATATTTTTATCTTCTTGTGAACTTGACTCCTTCTTTCTGCTCCTTCTTCTTTTCATTTGTTAGCTCTAGGATATATTTTTCACCCTTACCAGTGTATTTGTCTACTCTGTAGATCTAGTTGTCGCCACTAAGCATTGTGTCTGAATGGATGAGGTCGAGGCACAATGTTGCCAGGTCGAGGCAGTGTGTAGAAGGATGTGGTTCATATCCTCTCGCGTCGAGTCATCAGCTAGCTACTTCGACCTTATTAGCTTCATGAAGGGTGCATCGAGGCTGGCTTGCCTTTCCTTGACACTCCTATGTCCAAAACCTTTAAACAGAAACTGATGAATGAAGAATTTGTTCTTCAACATTGACACTCTTCTTTTGATGCTTCGACCTGTAGTATTCAGAACTTGAATCTGTGTCTGCTTTAGTCTCTCCTATTAACGCACGTGTATTAACTTTTTGGATATGATCAATTAGTTCAGCCTTAATGATGTATATTATGTCATCGTCAAAACTAGAGAAAACAACATTCTCCCCCTTTTTGATGATGGAAACTATTGGTCATTAAACCAGCTGTCAGTTTTTAAGTCAAGATTTTATAAGTCAATCTTTTTATCAGTCATTAATGATGTGTTAAAAAAAGAACTCTGAAGTCCATGTGTCAAAACACACTTGCTGAAATCATGTCATTTAATTGTATAGTAGTGTGAAGAAAGTACACAAGGATTTTACATGTTCAAAAACCGCTTCACCACATACATACAAACCACATACATAGTTTAACCTCTTTGAAGATCAAAGGAAGAAATCATCCTCCAGTCCGAAGAGTTCTTTACTTTGGTGTGTTGGAGCAGAAGTTGCAGCGTCACCTTCTCTGAAAACCAGTAGTATATTGAAATGAAGTATAAGGGTGACATATGAGCTGCTAGAAGTAACAAATGTTCAGCTAAGGGTAGAAAATACTCTACTAGTGATGACAAATTGTCACCTAGTGGTGACAAATGGATATTGGCGATGGCTCAAGGCAAGAAGGAAAAGGCTAAGGCGACGACTTTCTTGCCTAAGGCTGACAAATGGATGGTTAAGGTTGTAAAATAGACAATAGGGGTGTAAAATGTCTCTTATGGCCGACAAATAGCCTGGGAAGCTTTATTTCATATTAATGTGTGTCTACCACACGCCCTCCGATCCGAAGGCCAAGTTTTTGGCACGTGAATCGGTGTGAGCACATGATGGGCACATGATCCGAGGGTACACTGTCAGTATTGATAACAACCATGTTCAACATGATCGTAAAAAACACATGGTCTTAGCTAGCGGTATTGTAGTCACATCTAAGATTAGGGCTGTTGCCCTGGTCTTATTAATAAGATGGATGGGTGGCGGCTGTGATTAACATAGAAAGGGATAGTCGCCACCCATGTTTTGGCCTTCTCGATGTGTTCTACTCTTCTTCCTCCGACCATTCTCCTATTCCTAGCTGTAACAATAAATAAATATTTTTCAAGATAGGTATGCGACATTCTGAGTCTGAGACGTGAAATTATTTATGAACTTGTATTTCCAAAGGTAATGAGTTCGGCCCCAAATCGGGCTCTAATCATATTACAATCACTTCCAGTAAATGTCCATGATGTCTCCCTCTTCTTTGATAATTCATCAACATATTTCAGTACATAAATAGCATAATTGAGGCTTCCATCTTTCTGTTGGGGACATTCGTTGTTGAACACAAGTTCTCATTCATCAACTCTCTTGAATGTCCCATATTCCTTCAATAACTCCCATACAACTGTAGCCTGCAAATGAAATATTTGACATTATTAAGGAACAATTAAAAGGCACATTATAAATATCTTTAATACAGGTACATGGATAAGAAAAGGTACCCATTTTCTTGTAGTGGCATGATGGATGGCCATGCCTCTCATGGAATTGTATGAGACAAAGCGGTGATTCTCCGTGTCAACAGCAAATAGATGCCAGTGATTACTTGAGTGTAACACAAAGAATTAATATTTGTTCTGCTGCAGTTGTGATAATTCATCATTCTCGTAGCAACACTACAACAAATCCATGGTTTTTGCATTGTTGGCCACTGTCTTGCTGTTGATGTGATTCACTACAATGGTGGGAAAACAAACGCACCGATGAAAGATGACAGATTCATTACATCTTGAGTGGAGGAGGTACATCATGGCGTCGATCACCTGCAAACAATCACGATTCTATTAGCAGTAGAAACACAAGTTCAGGGTAGGGCGAGGCGTAAAATTACACAATTAATGAAAGAAAGTACCGTATCATCTATCATCTGGCCGTATAATAGATCAATAACATGACGACGTTTCAAAACAATCCCATTCTGTGATTCAAATATATGGCCACTATATTGGACAAAAAATTTCATGGTAGTCAGAGTAAGGTTGTTGGCCCAGAGAGATGTCAGACAAGAAGGGGGGTTGAATTGTCCCCTTGTCGAGATGGCGGATTTTAAAACTTTCTTAACTAAAACACAGTGGAATTAAAACTAACAGTGTTAATTACCCTAAATGGATGTGAGATTAAAAGAGTTCTCTCAAGCTTTCCGATCTCACTCGAATTAACAATGCAACAAATCAAACAAATCAAGCTTAACACAGATAAATTTATGCTTAACACGGATAACGGAGGTAGCAATGTGTGGAGGTGTCGTGAATAAAAATCTACAAGTTGACCTGTGAAGGGAGATAGAAGAAATGGACAAACACACATGCAATCACACGAGACACAGAGATTTTTAGGTGGTTCGGGACCACGACGGACTCCCTACGTCCACCCCTCACTGAAACCGGTGAGGCTTCACTCCACGCTACGAAACGTAGCAACACGGGGATGAACCCCAACACCACACACGTTGCTTCCGCAGCAAAATCCACACGGGGACAAGCCCCAAAACGCTGCCACTGCAGCACACATAGACACAACGTCGGGGAACACACCTCGGACATTTAAAACCACACGGAGACGCTGATCTACCCACACACGATGATATATCAAGTTTAAGACAACAAGAAGATGTATAATAACGCCCACAACAATATGTAGATGAAGATAGACTATGAAGCACTCATAGAAATAAACATAGAGAGGATGTAGAAATATCTCCTTGAATGCTTGACAGCCTGTAGACAAGTCTTCCTTGAAGCTTTCAACAGTGGAGGGGTCGATCTTCAAGAGGTACAAAGACGAGTGAACTTCTCCTTGGAGATTCAGCCTCATCGAAGCTTGAGTGCTTAAGGATGAAAGTAGATCTTCAGGATTCCAAGCAGCATCGCCCCTACAAGATAAGAAAACGTGAAGCACATAAGAGGATCTACCTTCCTCTCCCACATGCGGCCAAACTCTTCCTTTCCTGCAACCAGATAGAAACTATTAGCGCAGGAGATTCCATCTCCTACGATGGAGATCGCAGGGTATAAATAGGGCTAGAATACCCCTCCAAAAAAACCCTTTAAAAACATACCCAATGGATGGGAGAAACCCTAAAGGTAATATGGTAAAGAGTCAGTCCAATCGGATCACAAAATGGGTCTTATGAAGCCAAACAAGAAAACACGATCCGAACAACCCAGAAGCCTGCCAACACACAGAAAAACCATTACACAGGCTAAGGTCTGTGCAAATTATCCCATAGTCGATGCATATGAAAAAGGCAGGGTCGGTGCATTGTGCCAACGTCTGTGCACATGATGTAGAGGATATGGACGAGGTCTGTGCAAGGTATTGACTAGGTCGGTGCAAAGATTATATAGGATGTGGCCGGTGCAAGCAATGTAGGACCTAGGGTCGGTGCAAAGTTCTCAACAAGCAAGGATATAGGTCGGTGCACATATTGAAATAGCCTTGACAGGGTCGGTGCAATGTTTTGAAACTCGGTGCAAGTTTTACAAAGCAATGATATAGGTCGGTGCAAACCAGCAAATGCAAGGTCGGTGCAAAAGCCAAACGTGGTCGGTGCAAGTTTGTAAAACAACAACGGAACAGGGTCGGTGCAATAGCAGGTCGATGCAAGTATGCAAAGACCAACACATATGAACCTCGGTGCAAGTTTGGTGCACTTGAACAAGTATGCCAGGTCGGTGCAAATGCATATGAACTATGCCAAGGTCGGTGCAAACTTTTAACTGCGTGCACAGTGTAGTGCAAATGTAAGGTCGGTGCAATGTTATATGAAACCTATAGACAGGGTCGGTGCATAATATGATAAACCCAGAGAACAGGTCCGTGCATATTTGTAAAATAACTTATAAGAGAGATCGATGCACATATTGAAGCTCAACCCATTCAAGCAAGCACGGTCGGTGCAAAGATGATACAAACCAATGCAACCTGAAAATGTCGACTCTTTGAGTTGAAACATTTCAGCAGAGGTTCTGTCTGCGTTGAACGCAGCCTCTGAACACCAAGAGTAAAAATAGATATGCAGTGTATTAAACCCCACAACCATGATATATGAATCAAACCTAATCTTGCCACATGGAAATATATCAAAAGAGAATTCTTACCATGATTTCAAGGATTTGTGAGCTTTAATGAACCTGCACTACAAAGAATGTAGAACAAGGTTCGTGCAATTTGTTCCTGTACAGTCCAATAAACCAAACAATACATATGATCAATTGAATAAGTAATCTCATTCAAGAAATTTAGTGACATGAATTACCATGACTTGAACCCATCAAACAAACTAACATGGAAGTCAGTTTTACATTCAAAGTTAATCAGATTTCAGCATGAGTAACCATGTTCCAATATAGTTCAAGCAAGACATGAACTACAACACTAACCAAAGCTCTTATCCCGGACTTTCCACATTCATTAAAAACAAGCCGAATTTCAGTTAGCCCTTGATCTAACCATATGAAAATGCATTGTGAAGGCATTATGAATTCCTGACATGAAATCCCCAATTATCAGAATGCAAGATGATGCTAGAAAACCCAATTCCAATAACAAGTGAAAAACCATCTTTAATTGCAGCAAAAATGATCATATAATGAATATGCTCTCTCAAGCATATGCTCTCTCAAGCAACAATAAATCTGGAAATGAAATGGCCATTTAGCAAACCATTTGACAACCATTGAAAAACATAGTATTCAGATGAATGCTGCTAAGCCATGAATAGAATACACGAGACATCATTAGAAATATCTTCATGAGGAGCCATTGAATTTGAACCTGCAAAAACAAGATAACAACATTGAGCTCATTTCCTCAAGACATTTTCCACAAGTCTTACACAGATTATTTTCACTTTAAAACATACGTAAAACACACAATATATTGGAATCATCAAAACCATTGTCAAAGATAAAGAGGGGCGCACTGAACCCAACAATCTCCCTCTTTTTGATGATGATAATATATTGTGGCCACCAAAACTCTCTCCCTCTTTGACATTATCAAAAAGTGGGGGACGAGGTAAACAAGCATGACGATTCAAATAATAGTGCACGCACCCAGCAATGACCTTCCATGAGAGGAAGGTGTGAACAACATGAATACTAAGCAAGAAGGTGGAATTTGATGTGCAATGTTCAAATTTTGAATTATATGCTGGATGTATGACAAAGTTGTATGCAAGATGACAAGAGTGTATGCAAGTGCTGAACTTGGGAATTATGTGCAATCTACAGATGTGTGAAATAAGTGCAAATGCTCAATTTCTAAACTATATGCAAATGTATGATCGAAGTATACAGAAGGAGTATAAAGAACCTATGCTATATGCAGAATGTGAAACTAAGCTATGCACAAAGTGTATGACTGAACTAAACTGTATGCAAGTGTTGTGCTAAAAAGCATATTATTCTTCCCCAATTGTCAAGAACAAAAATCAACTGACAATGGGTTATTTAACCTGTCATTTACAAGTATAACCTATAGATGCAAACTATGGAATGAAATATGATATGAACAAACAGATCAAACATTTAGGCACTCAAGCATGCATAAATAAATATAGACTCATGCAAGTCCCTTCGGGACGAGTGTAAGGATTATTCAATCGATTATAGAACATGATGTGCATGTACAATACTAAGAAGGTCGGGCTTATATAAATAAAGTACTGCATTAACCATGAAAGACGACTGATTCATAAAGGACATTCACACAATCAAACCCAAGGTGTATATGTGAAAGATTGTGTAATGAACTCCAAGGTAATATGGATAATCAGATTTTCTAAAAAACACTAAAAAGAACGTATCATCCATACACTTTCATACACAATGCTCGACTATTGGTAGCTACGTATGACCCCAATTTTTTTTTAATTACTAAAAATGGTGTGACTAACCTTTCGACACGAGTTGTATCCTTTATCTCAGGGACACTTCCCTGTTACTCAGTTTCATCACTTATCTTAAATGTGGATATTGTCGCTTTTCGACGCGAGTTGTATCCTTTGTCTCAAGGACACTTCCCTGCTACTTGGTGGCAAATCACACTTATTTTAATGTGGATTAGTTTCACCTTTCAGCGCGAGTTTCCTCCTTTGTTTCAGGGAAGATTCCTGGCTACTCGGATCCACGTTCCACTTATACAGAATATTTGGTGGGGCAAACAACTTTTTCCTCACGAGACATGTGATTTCCATGTAGAGATTCAAGTGTCCTATAAAGTGTTGAGAGGAATAACTGAAATCCTTATTCGATTGTTTCATTATCTCAAAAAGGTGTAATTTGAGTGGGTGGTTGTTTTGAATGTAAAAGATGAATTAATCAAATCACAGTAATGTCTACCCCTAAATATATGCACGGTTATAAAAAATCTTCCCCTTAATATATGCCATGTAACAAACATGTCTAAATCAATGCTATTTCATTTAGCATGGGAAGAGTCATAGAAAGAGTCAAAAAGATGGGTGATATTTTATATTCAATCAAGAATGCATCGAGATGGATTTATCACACAGGTTGATTACCGGTATGTGGCGGAGATAAAGGTCCAAAGACCCTACTCACGCATAAGGAAAGCTTCCCGGTGGACGTAATCCGCCTTTCCACTAACATCATTTTATATACCGGTCAATCATGGCATTCAAGTACACAAGTATGCGATGATATGCAAGTATATGCATGTAACTAGAGAAGATGATTGAAAGTTATTCCTATTTACAAATATGTAAAGATGTGTATGATATGTGCATGAAGGTAAGTATGCAACCTTTGTATACATAAGTGAACTATATATGCACATGTGAACTGTTATTTACAAAAAGTGATTAAAAGTGTGAAAAATTTTATGTTCAAACTGAAGCATTCAAGAACTGAATGTTATTTGCACAATATGAGCAAAAGTGTGAAAGATTTTATGCACAATGTAAAGCATTTAAAAACTGAGACTATTCACAAGTTGTGCAAAGAGAAGTGTTCAAGTTAACTGTTCATCAGACTCAATAGATCTCAAGATTTTAAAAGATGTCAAGATCATTGAACCAAACTTGCAACAATTTATTTGTAAACATTTTCCTCCAAACATAGATTTTACCTTTTTAGGTTTTTCAAAATGAACATAAATAAGATGACTTTCAAAACCAAACAATTTTTCTTTCTTGCCTTGAGAGTCCTTTATTTAGTCACTTTCCTTGTCCTCAAGACGCCCCTACAAAATAGATTTCTCATTTCGAGGTTTTGGATACCCAAGCCATCTTTGGTCCCGAGGGGTTAGTTCTAGCACGAACAGATGTATTCTTGTATTTCTTAGCAAACCAATCATCATCGGATCTCATTGTAGAACAATCATCCATAGAATGACCATTCTCATTACAATAATAGCAATAAGAAAACTTTCTGTTCATAAACCAATTGTCATCATTTTTCATTAAGGAATAATTATCCATTACATATCCAAGCTCACCACAATAGTGACATGAAAAATTCTTTTTGATAAACCATTCAACATCATTTTTCTTTGTGAAGTAATTTTCAAAAATATGACCATGTAATCCATAGTAGTAGTAATGAACATTGAAGTTTTTCTTCATAGGTTTTTCATGATTTTTAGAATCATTAACAATTTCCATTCTCGACTTTAATGCCCCATTATCATCGAATTTCATCAAAGAGCAATCATACATATCATGTCCAAAGTTCCCGCAATAAAAGCATGAAACATTAATTCTTTTTCTTGATGCATGATCATGTTTAACAATTGGAGGTTTTGCATGCACACAAGAACAATCAACAACCTTTTTCAATTTTTGATTTTCCTTATCACAAGTGGAGAATGACTCATTCAAATTCTTGATTTGATTTTCTAAAGATGAAATATGCAATTTAGACTTAGTAATTTCTCCTTCACATAATGCAAGTTCATTATTCAAGAGGGAATTAATCATTTTATAACTTACAATCTCTTGTTCCATAGCATGAAGATTTTCACAATCATCAACAACCACATGTTTTCCTTTTTCAATGGCAAGTAATTTTTCAGATATAGATGTATTTAAATGCTTTAACTCTTCATTCTCTTTAGCAATCTTTTCATTTTGAAGTTTTTCAATAGTCATTGCATTCATGGTTCCATTGGAGTCGACAGACTTGGACAAATCACTCCTCAGATTTCTCAACTCCTCTTCCAATTCAACAGTTTTATCATTTATGTTCTTGAAGCTTTCAATTTCATATCTTAGCTCCTTTAGCCTTTCAGATTTTTCAACATTCAGAAGACCTTTCCCTTTTTCAAGAATGAGCAGGTTTTGAGATATAACAGTATTCAACTCTTTCAGATTCTCATTATCTTTTTTTATCTGTTGAAGTTCTAAAATTTTTGCCAGTAAAGATTTATTTTTAATTTTCAGAGTTGAAATAGTTTCTTTATAACTAACAACCTCAAGCATGGAAGACTTATTTAATTTCTCAAACTCAGCACATTTTTCACATGAAAGATTATCAACATGAGAGCTTTCAATTTTCTTTTTCAATTTCTTATTTTCTTTTTCAATTTCTTGTTTTCTAATTTTAATGTTTTATACCTATCAAACAACTCATCATAAGCATTCATCAACTCATCATAACTAAGTTCATCTTCTTTGTCTGAGTCGGAACTTACGTTAGAACTTTACTCGCTTGGACGTTCATTTTCTTTATTTGCCATGAGACACTCATCATTGTTACAGCTTCCTTTTTGGGCCTTGCTTAGCCCATCCAAGATATCTTTGGCTGACCTGCAAGATGAAACGAAGGGATATACGTTAGTGTTCACTGCAGCCTTAAGAATATTCAAAATAAAAAGATTATCAGAATCCTTTTTCTTGTACTCATCGGTCCACTTTGACTTATCTTTTGGTAGAGCATGAGGACCATTAGGCATTAAGTTCAAAAGCCTCGGATTAGTACTAGAAATCCAAACACACAATTTTCCAAGCCATGATGTGAAATCAAAACCATCAAAGACTGGAAGGACTTTTACACTAGCCATCTTGAAACGATCTTTTCCCTTAGACTGTGAGGTCCGCTAATAAAAAATCAGAGACTGGGCTCTGATACCAATTGTTGGCCCAGAGAGATGGCGGACAAGAAGGGGGGGTTGAATTGTTCCCTTGTCGAGATGGCAGATTTTAAAACTTTCTTAACTAAAACACAATGGAATTAAAACTAACACCGTTAATTACCCTAAATAGATGTGACATTAAAAGAGTTCTCTCAGGCTTTCCGATCTCACTCGAATTAACAATGCAACTAATCAAACAAATCAAGCTCAACACAGATAAATTTATGCTTAACACGGATAACATAGGTAGCAATGTGTGGAGGTGTCATGAATAAAAATCTACAAGTTGACCTGTGAAGGGAGATAGAAGAAATGGACAAACACATAGGCAATCACACGAGACATAAAGATTTTTAGGTGGTTTGGGACCACGACGGGCTCCCTACGTCGACCCCTCACCGAAACCGATGAGGCTTCACTCAACGCTACGAAACGTGGCAACACGGGGACGAACACCAACACCACACACGCTGCTTCCGCAACAAAATCCACATGGGGACAAGCCCCAAAACGCTGCCACTGCAGCACACATAGACACAACGTCGGGGAACACACCTCGGACACTTAAAACCACACGGAGACGCTGATCTGCCCACACACGATGATATATCAAGTTTAAGACAACAAGAAAATGTATAATAACGCCCACAACAGTATGTAGATGAAGATAGACTATGAAGCACTCATAGAAATAAACATAGAGAGGATGTAGAAATATCTCCTTGAATGCTTGACAGCCTGTAGACAAGTCTTCCTTGAAGCTTTCAACAGTGGAGGGGTCGATCTTCAAGAGGTACAAAGAAGAGTGAACTTCTCCTTGGAGATTCAGCCTCATCGAAGCTTGAGCGCTTAAGGACAGAAGTAGATCTTCAGGATTCCAAGCAGCATTGCCCCTACAAGATAAGAAAACGTGAAGCACATAAGAGGATCTACCTTCCTCTCCTACCTGCGGCCAAACTCTTCCTTTCCTGCAACCAGCTAGAAAATATTAGTGCAGGAGATTCCTTCTCCTACGATGGAGATCGCAGGGTATAAATAGGGCTAGAATAAAGAACAAAAGACCACAAAGCCCCTCCAAAAAATCCCTTTAAAAACACACCCAATAGATGGGAGAAACCCTAAGGGTAATATGGTAAAGAGTTAGTCCAATCGGATCACAAAATGGGTCTTATGAAGCCAAACAGGAAAACACGATCCGAACAACCCAGAAGCCTGCCAACACATAGAAAAACCATTACACGGGCTAAGGTCTGTGCAAATTATCCCATAGTCGATGCATATGAAAAAGGCAGGGTCGGTGCATAGTGCCAACGTCTGTGCACATGATGTAGAGGATATGGATGAGGTCTATGCAAGGTATTGACTAGGTCGGTGCAAAGATTGTATAGGATGTGGTCGGTGCAAGCAATGTAGGACCAAGGGTCGGTGCAAAGTTCTCAACAAGCAAGGATATAGGTCGGTGCACATATTGAAATAGCCTTGACAGGGTCAGTGCAAAGTTTTGAAACTCGGTGCAAGTTTTACAAAGCAATGATATAGGGCGGTGCAAACCAGCAAATGCAAGGTCGGTGCAAAAGCTAAACATGGTCGGTGCAAGTTTGTAAAACAACAAAGGAACAAGGTCAGTGCAATAGCAGGGTCGATGCAAGTATGCAAAGACCAACAGATATGAACCTCGGTGCAAGTATGGTGCACATGAACAAGTATGCCAGGTCTGTGCAAATGCATATGAACTATGCGAAGGTCGGTGCAAACTTTTAATTGCATGCCCAGTGTAGTGCAAATGTAAGGTCGATGCAAAGTTATATGAAAGCTACAGATAGGGTCGGTGCACAATATGATAAACCCAGAGAACAGGTCCGTGCATATTTGTAAAACAATCTATAAGAGAGATCAATGCACATATTCAAGCTCAACCCATTCAAGCAAGCACGGTCGGTGCAAAGATGAAACAAACCAATAGAACCTGAAAGTGTCGACTCCTTGAGTCAACACATTTTAGCAGAGGTTCTGTTTGCGTTGAACGCAGCCTCTGAACACCAAGAGTAAAAATAGATATGCAGTGTATTAAACCCCACAACCATGATATATGAATCAAACCTAATCTTGCCACATCAAAATATATCAAAAGAGAATTCTTACCATGATTTCAAGGATTTGTGAGCCTGAATGAACTTGCACTACAAAGAATGTAGAACAAGGTCCGTGCAACTTGTTCCTGCATAGTCCAATAAACTAAACAATACATATGATCAATTGAATGAGCAATTTCATTCAAGAAATTTAGTGACGTGAATTACCATGACCTGAACCCATCCAACAAACTAACATGGAAGTCAGTTTAACATTCAAAGTTAATCAGATTTCAACATGAGTAACCATGTTCCAATATAGTTCAAGCAAGACATGAACTACAACACTAACCAAAGCTCTTATCCCAGACTTTCCACATTCATTAAAAACAAGCCGAATTTCAGTTAGCCCTTGATCTAACCATATGAAAATGCATTATGAAGGCATTATGAATTCCTGACATGAAATCCCCAATTATCAGAATGCAAGATGATGCTAGAAAACCCAATTCCAATAACAAGTGAAAAACCATCTTCAATTGCAGCAAAAATGATCACATAATGAATATGCTCTCTCAAGCAAGAATAAATCTGGAAATGAAATGGCCATTTAGCAAACTATTTGACAACCATTGAAAAACACAGTATTTAGATGAATGCTCCTAAGCCATGAACAGAATACACGAGACATCATTAAAAATATCTTCATGAGGAGCCATTGAATTTCAACCTGTAAAAAATAGATAACAACAGTGAGCTAATTTCCTCAAGACATTTTTCACAAGTCTTACACAGATTATTTTCACTTTAAAACATACGTAAAACACACAATATATTGGAATCATCAAACCATTGTCAAAGATAAAGAGGGGCGCACTGAACCCAACAAAGGTGAATCAAGATAATTACAGAAAATATAAGAGGATAACTTACTCAATATCCCCCGAGGCACAAGGATCAATGAATTCATTCACAATCTTATTATCTGTCGGCTTCAGCTAGCCTTTGCAGATCCAATCAATACTCTGTAGGAGCTTTTTGATCTGGTCGGCTTCATCTCCCTTCTACATTTATTGAAATATACCAATCTTAGATTATATACTGTAAGAAGTAGGAACAACGTAGACTCACATTCTTCTTCCCCCGTATTATTTTCTTTGCAGGTGCCCTTGGTCTCCTCACGTGCTTCTTGTCCCGTTGATGAAAGGACTAAGAAAAGACACCTGGACGACGGTCACCATGCCCATTGGTCGCCTCCACCTGAGCTTGGATATCGCCTTGCACATCCTCTTCAAGGGTTGCCTTAGATGGCACAGTATCATCCGTAGTTTGTTGAAGGGGCCTTGGAGGTGGGACATTGGTGGCAATGTCCACCAAAGTTTGACAGATACTTTGCTCAACATTTTCAGCCCCTTGCACTTCCTCTCTAGGGGCTACCTGAGGTGGCATGGCATCATGCATCACATGTTCGATGGTCCTAGGAGGTGCTGCATTAGTAGCAATGTTTTCCATACTAGGATGCACATGTTCCGCAACATTGTGGGCCCCTTCCACCCTAGTCAGAAAGAAGGCCATCATTTCCTCAAGTAGTCGCTGCTGTATCTTCAATGTAGCCGTGATGGGGTCGAAGGCCTTAGGTCATAGCTCCACCTACGGATGCCCCGGCCCTCCAACCTTTGTTAGAGAGTCCATGCATGATAGGGACACATTTGGTTGTCCCGACCCACCAAGGCTCATCGAGGTCCATATGGCATCATGGTATGACTGGTCTACATATGGTTGTCCAGGTACACCCATAATCATTAGAAGGTCAGCATTCACAAAATTGCATGATAGCCTTGCAAACACATCAACAGGAGCCATGAAATTTACAAAAGGTAGGCCGACTCACTGGCGCCACCAAGAAATCCAAATAGGTGATTCCGAGATGGTAAGGAATGAGAGGCTCTCACATAGAGACAGCTCACGATTGAGGTTTTATGGGATCAGCCCCTTCTAGGTTTTGAGGTGCTATTAGTTAGCCATTGGGCCCAATTCATTGGGCTTGGCCCATCGGCGCCCCTATCTTGTTGGTTATTAGTCAATGTGTCAAAATTCAGGGTCTTATTGTAAATTATGTGATCCATATAAATAGGACCCCACTCTCTCCATTTTGAGGTAATGAATCAATGAATGAAAAACTTGCCATTTTGAGAGTTCAAACTTCTTATCTAGTGGAGAGATTCCATTATTTGGGTGAGAGACCCCAGGGGAGAGATTCCCCACCCATCCCTCTCTTAACCTAGGGTCGAAGGAGGTGTGGCCTTAGGTCATAGCTCCACCTACGGATGCCCCGGCCCTCCAACCTTTGTTAGAGAGTCCATGCATGATAGGGCCACATTTGGTTGTCCCAGCCCACCAAGGCTCATCAAGGTCCATATGGCATCATGGTATGACTGGTCTACATATGGTTGTCCAGGTCCACCCATAATCATTAGAAGGTCAGCATTCACAAAATTGCATGATAGCCTTGCAAGCACATCAACAGGAGCCATGAAATTTATAAAAGGCAGGCCGACTCACTGGCGCCACCAAGAAATCCAAATAGGTGATTCCAAGATGGTGAGGAATGAGAGGCTCTCACATAGAGACAACTCACGATTGAGGTTTTATGGGATCAGCCCCTTCCAGGTTTTGAGGTGCATTAGCCCCACCACTAAGTTAGGCCTCCTCAAGGGATACGGAGTTAACTTCAGTTTCAATGTGGAAAGCCTTGTGCCACACAAGGGACCCACGGTGGCACCAAGTGAGAATTTCAAGCCCCCTTCCTCCCTTGAGAGAGCAGCCACCCCTCCCCATGTGAGCACCATCAGCCCAGAGAGCCCGACGTAAGCAACTTGAGAGAATATTAGATGAACAGGTAATCATCACTCGGAGCAAGGTGAACGAGCTCTACCTCGCTAGGTGGAAGAATCGGCTTCTTTCGGAAGACATGTGAGAGGTACCACCTCTTACTCGACGGAGTCGAGTTCTTCGCACCCCGGGAGTATGATGGGGTCATCACCATCCGTCCTAACACTCTCGACCATTCTCATCACCCCGGAGGCGTACATCATGGTCTAGTCATTTATTTTGAGTCCTATGTATGTTTCTTTATTTTATTTGAGTCATATCTTTGTAATTTCCCTTTTATTTGAGTCATGTCCCTAGGTCTTGTGCTTATTTCCCTAGGTTTGAGTGTCATTCGATTTATTAGTTAGCCATTGGGCCCAATTCATTGGGCTTGGCCCATGGGCGCCCCTATCTTGTTGGTTATTAGTCAATGTGTCAAAAGTCAGGGTCTTATTGTAAATTATGGGATCCATATAAATAGGACCCCACTCTCTCCATTTTGAGGTAATGAATCAATGAATGAAAAACTTGCCATTTTGAGAGTTCAAACTTCTTATCTAGTGGAGAGATTCCATTATTTGGGTGAGAGACCCTAGGGGAGAGATTCCCCACCTATCCCTCTCTTAATCTCTCTTTCACTCCTCTTTCTCTCTCCTCCACACCCAATTTCAAAAATTCTCTCTCTCCTCCCTTCCCAACCACCACTATCCCACCTACCCCCATTAAAGGCCACTCCCCTTCCCCAAACATCCCATTACTCCACCCCCTAGTCCCAAGAGAGCTTCCACCAATCCTAGCTCCACCTCCCAACCCCCAACAACCCCACCCACTTCCCCAAGCACCCTTCCCACTACCCCAAGCACCCCTTCCCTTCCCCAACACAACCCCTCCCATCCCCATGACCACCATTGAATACCCTCCATTAAGGAAAATTCAAACTCACCTTCCCTCCACCCACTTGTGCCCCCCTCACCGTCCCCTCTCCATCCAAGCTCAAATTCGCAGCTCCTCTCTCACCCATAGCAAACACCCCCTTCCAGCCCCCATTCTCCCCTTCCCACACCTTGAAACCCCCCCTCCTAGACCCCCTCACAGCTGGGGGTTGCCTCTACACACAACCACCTCATTTCCCCTCCCATCTACCCCATTCCCCATTACCTATCTCCACCCTCTCAAGTTCTGGTTGCAGGTAGCAGATCGGCCATAGGTTGCAGAGGCCACCCCGTCGTCCCCTGGGAGCTTCAGGTGGCATACCATATAGCAAAGGAAGCGTCTGCCTCTCTTCTTCGCAACGGTGGTGGTCCCGTCTCATTCCGAGTTCGAGATCAACTAGGAGAGCCATTCTCCCAGAACTGCGCAGATTCCCCTTTGCAAGAGACCAGAGCCGGATTGGAAGCTCGACTGCGATGATCGTGTTGGGAATCGGATTGAGAGTTCTTCTTCAAACATCTTCTACTATGAGTCTTCTAACATATCCAAGAAGTAGAGTCCCATTTGGCGATCGGACCTGAAAGTTATCAATTTTCTCCCTCGGGTGCTCGGTTTTACTTCCACTTAGTCTGCACCGACCCCTCCTCAGTGTTCAGAGCCTACTGGTCGACCCCAACATCATCTGGCATCGCCGTCAGTCTTGCTTCGAAGAGGACTCGTCAACGGTTATAATGACTCTAACGGCACCTGATTCTGAGCTTGGGAGCGACTGTGGAAACCTCTGCTTCCTGATGTTGGGAACCTAAAGCTGTCTGATCCGAGGGTCTGCCACCCTGTTCAAGCCCCTACCCCGAACAGCAGTGGTGCCTGAAGAAATTTACAAAATTCAAGCATCATCCAGATCCAGCTAAAAAAAATCTCCAAGTGGTTTCATCTGCAAAAAAATTCGGGGCTGACCACAGAGTCCAAATACCTGACAGTCTATCCTGAGACACAGTCAGCGGGCATATTCGGCTTCGACTTCCCTCTCTTCACTTCTAGCTCGAATTCCCCTCCCCGCTTGGCCGGCTGAAGGCCCCTCCATGCATGGAGGTCGTATTGAGTGTATTCATTGGCTTCCCTTCCCCGAGATCCCCCCCCTTACATGGGGGTAGTTCATATATTATTTACACTCACAGGTTTGAAGCTTCATCGACGCGGCGTGCGGGTGCTTCCCCTCCCCTCCCCGCTCGCCCCCATCTCCGACCGGAGTCGGTTTCTTCAAACCGGCTAGGTGACAACTCATCCCTTGCTCTCAATTATTCTTGTTCATTTAATATTCTCCAATTGCGCCGTTGGTAAGGAAGAGAGCGCCCGATCTTAAGGCTCCACCGCACTTGTGCGACCCCCATGGGTTTGAGTTAGTGATCCGCGTCCCTCGGCCAAGGCTAACACATTGAGTTGAATATCCACACCCCAAGGGGAGGTTTGACTTAGACTTTGTTGGCCCTCTACCAGCAAGGGGCTTGTCCCATTTCCTCGACTCGGCATCCCCGAGTTACCCCCGGGTTAAGTGTGTGCGCCATACGAAGGTCCGCTTGCGTAGGCTTCATAGCCTTGTGGTTGTGCTTGTTAAATTAGGTCCGAGGTTGTGTCACATCAAGCCGCAATGTTCAATAGCACAGACAAGTATGGAGCTGATGAGGACGTCTCCTCATCACAGGGTAGGGTCATCATCTGACCACCGTACACCATGTCCCTTTCACTTGGCACAACAAGGAGCTCTTCGATCACCTCCATTTCAAACCACATCACTTTGGTTATTCATTAATGTTGACTGACAAAGAAGTTTTTAGTACTTGGAGAAGGGTAAATTAGCGGCCCAACGAATGTACAATTGAGAGCGGCCCAACAAAGTCTAACTCGACTCAAATAGACCGGAATCTCCAAGCGATCGCCCCACGTATGGGCCCATTCAGCTTGAAGCCCAAAGATGCTCGGACCAATACTTCCGAGGTGTGAAGCCCAAGCAACCGTCGAAGCTGGGAGAGCCCAAGCGATGCCCGAGCTTAACTGAATGATGGAAGATCGGGAGTCAATGAAAGGGAGACCGAGCGACTAAGCCTCAAACGGCCGAGTAATTCCGCTTGTATTCTCCGCCTCCTCCGAGCTCCCTATGGGGAAGAACACTATATAAACCAAGGGAAACCCTCCAAGAAAGGTAGATCCTGAGCGCCCAACACCGCACCCACTGGTGGAGAGCGATCTCGTGCTCCTCACTCCTTCTCCCACTCCCCTTCAACCTACACTCTATAACTTCACTGACTTTGGCATCGGAGGGTTTTCGACGGGGTCTCAACCTTGGGCTCCTCTGACTCATTTCCTGCTTTGCAGATTCCCGTTCATGCTACCAGCAGCCTAAGCTTGCCCAGGATCGTGCAGCTCAGTGTTGGATTAGGTGGAAGGTCAAACTAGAGGAGAGGGGTGAATAGGTTGACCCTTTGAAAAATTAATGCAAGATCACACTCGCATTAGAAAGCAGAATGCTAATTACAAATTCAGTAAACAGACTATATGCAGATCGAGCCTAATCAAACATCTAACGATAGGTGGATTATGTGAGAATAGCAAACCACAAGAGGAACTCATATTTTTATGATGGTTCGGTCTCCGTGTGGAGACCTACGTCCACCCCTCACTAAACCAGTGAGGATCCCTACTGAGCTTTACAGCTTAACTTCACCGAGGAACTACCTCCTCAAACAACGCTGAGCAGTACAGCTTGGCTTAACCAGAGGAAAGATCCTCTAAACCGCTGACGAACAGCTTGCAGGCAAACACATCCAAACGCCCTTGATCCAAGCACAATCTGCTGGATCAAACCCCTCCCTCTACTCAAACCAGTACGAGGGAGAAACAATGTAACATAGTTCAAATTGAAAAGACAAACAATAAAAGAAATCACTCAGTTATGAAGGAGCAATCTCAGATCTGTGAGGCCACCGGATCTCAGGCTTGAATTCAGAAGTCTGGGAGAAAAAGCTTCAACGATCAGCTGATCTTCTCCTTCTGAAATGTAGATGAACTTGCAATAGATCACTGCTCCTAGATCTCCTCAGGTTTTCAACAGATCGCCAGCAGGAAGAAGATGAACTCCCAAGTTCTTCTCGTGAGCTTCTCTTGCTCAGCCTAGTCTGCGGTAGCTTTGAAATCTCCAAAACCAGCCTCATCGCGCGCTCACCTAGAACCATGTAATATATACACACCTAGTGGGCCCCGACCAGATTTTCTGGTTAGCCCAATGATGATCTCCTCAGAGCCTTCTAGAATCGTGAGGGAAAACGAGATCGAAACACTTTTTAGCTGATGTGGCCTTTGACGTCACTAATGAATGGGGTCCACCCAACTAATCTTATGAAAGGATTCAGATGGCGTCAACTCATGGTGACCAAGGGGTTGACGCTGCCTTGAACTGCCCACAAGGCTTCAAGTTCGTAGGTGGATGAGTTGAAGCATTGGGTTACTGCGTCAACCCACTAAGCTTACCCAGAGCCAATTTCATCTTAGAGTGAAGTGCTGCATCGACGCTATCATGCTGTAGCGTTGACGCACTGGGGTATTCCAGTGAACCATAATTCTAACTTTTGAACTGCTGCGTCGACGCTGCTCTACTGTGGCGTTGACGCAGTGAAGTAGATCTGTGAGTGCCTCTGCTTTTTAAGCTGATGCGTTGACACTGCAATAGTGTGGCGTTGACGCAGTAAAGTGGGATAGTAAGATCTTGAAATGATGCGTCGACTCTGTGGGTTTGTGACGTTGACGCACTGAGATTATATCAGTGACTTATGATTTTTCCTCTTGAACTGTTGCGTGGACGCCTTCAGAGTCTTGCGTAGATGCTGTCCTTGAGGCAGCCCACTGCGTGGGCGCTATGAATCATCCTGTGACGACACTGTCCCTTTCGTGCATTCAAAAATAAACCAGATGCATGCATTACTGAATCAAGATTTAATTCAATATTTTATGTTGAATTCAACACACACATCTCATGGTTGTCATCATCAAAACCGGGGGCACAACAATCTCCCCCTTTTTGATGATGGCAACTATGAGGTGAATGCCATTGCATCTAAATAAAAATGTATTATTCAGATCAAACAAGGAAGTTCAGATCAAACAAAGAATTCACTTCAGAGGCTAAAACACCAGTTTTTGTCATTCAGTTAAGCTCATGGTTTTACATCAAATAGAAAAACAAAAGAACTTTTCTAACAAAAAGTTGGGCAATCTCATGGACAATTTCTTTCGAACATTTCACAAAAATGTGTAAACGAAGGAAAATTTCACTCAATCACATTTGATGCAGATGCAATGTAATTCCAGACTAGACTCCAACTTGAGTTCATTTCTCTCCCCCTTTGACATCATCAGGAAGGGGAGTAGATGAGGAAGACTGAAGGATAGTTGCAGACACAATATCCAACTGGTGTTGAAGTTGAGCCATGGATGCTGCCATAGTGTCCATCCTTTCAGAAAGTAGCTGATCTCTGTGCACCATGAACTTGTGGTATTCTTGGACCTTGTTAGTGATACTGTCAAACCAGTTGTGTAAAATATCAAATTGATAGTCCACTTGAGCTTTCTGCTGAGATCCCCATTCAGGTGCAGAAGAGGAGGCTTCTGTTGGTGGAGGGCAATACACATCACGCTGATCTTCAATTGTGGGTGGGAAGTTTTCTTTTAGAATATGCAACACATCCACAACCTCATCACCTACTAAAGTGGTTCGTTCAAACAGTTTAGCAATATCCTGACCAAAAGATGTAATCTTTTCAAACAAGTTTTGAACCGTTTCACTGAACATCAAATTCGTGTCTATCAGGGTAGAATATTTCAGATTCAGCTTTGACTGATTTTCCTTGATATCATAGTTGTATGTCTGTACACTCTGTAACATGTTCAAACATTGTTGATGCAAGCTTTGTAAATTACGCATGACTGAACTAGCTTTCTGACAAGCTTGAAGAAGAGATTCCATAAATTCATGAAGCTTCTTGTCTGACTTGAATTTATCACGCATAAACTTTTCCCATCGGCTGTCTAATTTCTATTCAAGGTGTGACAGCCTCTTATCCGTTGTTGAGCTTAGGTGCATTATGGAAGAGTCAATGCTCTTGAATTTCATTTCCAAAAATTGAATGAGTGTAGGATTGATGCCAGAAAAATCAGGCATACCAGCATCATGCTGAAAATTAGCTGGAATCTCCTCAGAAGTAGATGCAGGTCCCCTTGGTGGAGAGGGTTCTGGAAGAGGACCTTGTACAATTACAAGCTCTCTGGAAGCAACTGGAAACACAGGAGTATCATCTTGTACATTGGAATCATGTTGGACAGGATAATCTTCTTGGACAATGCTGAATTCTTGGTAGTCCATTCTGGCTGAACTGGCTTCAGGTCTATCTACCCTAGCCTCTGGTCTTTCCATTCTGTCTTGACTGGCTTCTTGCTGATCTTGTTGACCAGTTTCCACTGAAGTAGATACAGATTTCTGACTTGGCAGAACCCTGACTGGCTGTCCATTTATGACTTTAAATCCTATGAATTCTTGAATGTAAGAAAGGGAGTATGTGTTCCCTTTAGGAATATTAAGTTTCTTTTCATCTCCAAAATCTACTCCAACTTTTCTAAATAAGGCAGTCAATGGAGTAGCATATGGGAGTGTCATAGATTGTGTTAAGCAAGATCCCATAGTCTGAATGATTACATCTGACAATGGAAATTTTATCTTTTTCAACAAGCAATACAGTAAAAATCTCTGCATCTCAGTGACCCGTTCCATACCGCTTGATGCGGGACGAGACACGGACACGACAAGCTCGCGATCGTCCCTTAACGAGGGAAGCGTCGGACGTGCGCGGCTGAGAAACCGGCAAGAGCTAGGGTGGTCGACTCGCACTTTCGTGCCCGGATTGGCTCACGGGACGGTCACACTCTCTCTCGTAGCAGCGGTGAATGATAATATAGCGAGCTAACGGACCTAAAGCATGCTCTCTAGCAGCGGCATAAACAAGTGTATATGAAAATAAGCAAATGCCGAGTGTAGGGAGCGAGAACGATACCTCCACGCGCTCGGCGTGGGGAAGACGGACCCGGCCGAAAACTCGTACTCCCGGGAAACTTAACACACAATAATTACAGCAACGGGAACATGCCCACTCCACGCAGGGAGGTAAAGGGCTATACAAATGGGCCCGAGAGGACCGAATTCGGGTTGACGGGCAACTTCGTGTGTTGATTTGGCTACACGCGTGTTCACGACCGTGGGGCCTACGTGCTGTCCGGAGGGGCCGTGTGGGAACCGGTGGTACCGCTGCAGTGGAGACACTTGGAGAAGCGCTCCTCGGGCTGGCAGCACGCTGGTTCACCGGCCGGAGGCCGGGCGGCTCCGTTCGGCACCGGTCGGAAAAACCGATCAAAAATCTGCCGGTTCTGTATTTCAGCGCGCGCTCCGGCGAGAACGGACGCTGCAATCAGCACCGGTGTTGGAATGCGACGAGATCAGAGCCATTGGAAAGCCACTTTAAAGTACTGCAATCTAGTGGCCTTCAGAAAAATTCACCAGATTTTTACTTTGTGTTGGCGAATTTTATATGCTGCTGTTGTACAGTAACCGAAGACTCAGATCTGAAGAGAACTTTCCTGTTGATTACCTTTGACCGTGATGTAGATGTCCGAATATGAAGATGTGGTCTTCAGCAAGGTTGTAGTAAATCGAACAAGCAAACCAGGACTATTTTTAGATCTGGATTTGGAGGTGGTGGTGATTTGTTCTGATTTTGGAAGTGGAGGATGGTCGGATCTGGGATCTGACTAAAAACACTGTTTCAGAGGAAGAACACGAATTTCTAAAAATAGATAGAAGGCTGATAAAAAATTAAGAAACTTTGTGGAGGTAGGGGTTGATGTACAGAACTCTCAATAAAATTGGAAGGGTTTAGAAAAATCAAAAAAATAGTCGGAGGGGGAGAACTCAGAGGTTCTATCACTGAAGATAGAAACCTGGCAGATCTGGGATGACAGGTTGGACGAAAATGTAAAAATACTAAACAATGGTATTTTGGCGTGAAAATTTAGGTCGATCTTGGGATGCAAGGGCTGAACACACCATACAAAATTCTGATCAATCCAAGCTCGTGGCGGAGACAGACAATTCGTGGAAGCTGCTGTGGTCGGATGAAGACAGAACTGCAGAGGCGGCTCGATGGCGGCACGAACAGCGGCGGCGGCGGCACAGACGATCACCGGAGGTTGAGAGGAGGGTATAGGAGGTAGAAACACTCTAGATCTGGGGTTGGGGAGGGAAGAACAGTAGGGGAGGAGAGAGGGGCGCACCAAGCTCCTTGCTTACACACAAAAATTCTGATTTTTCATTGAATTTCACATGAAAATACAAGCTTATATATGGTTTACATCAAATGCAATGTGGACCCTTAGATCTAGGGAAGAGGATTGAAGGGCTGGGATTGCATTCTAATAACACACAAAAATATTAAACTAAGGCAAGTGGAATGGGACGCCCCTTGACCATGTAGTAGAAGGTTGAATGGGGTAGGTGGGATGGGTGTAGAATGTTGACATTCTTAACCCTTTGTCTACCCATGTGGCATATGACTAGTCCAACCTTCTAGATGTCCACCTAGGATAGTTGACCAGCCCCACAAGATGACATGGACCAATGGGAAAGGGCTGAGGGCCCCCTTGCTGGTCCTACTGATAAATTACATAGAAACCCACACAATCTACGGGAGTGACGCATTGGCCGATAAAGCCGTACAATTGAGTGTATAATTTCCCGTGGATATAAAAATAAACTAAAGGATATAAATGCAATATGAAAAGGTATTGGCTCGGTGTCGATTCCCATCAACTCTCCCCGGGTGGGAGGAACTCGACCCCGTCGAGTAGGGGTAGGGATGCTCGAATACTCCGGCGGATCCGTCATCGTGCCAAGTAATGCGGGTACGCTCCACTCCAAATGATCGTCACCTGCTCATTCCATATATACTCGATATGCGCAAACTGCTATGGCCTGAAGGTGGACACTCCGGGTGGGGCACTCTCAAAAGGAAGGGAAGCGGCTCAAAGATTCACTAGGAATCACCGCTGAGTCCCTATAGGTGACTGATCCGGGTATAGATGTAGAATCGACCCCATACTCATCAAGTGAGTCCACTCGCCTCTTACTCATAAGAGACCGACAACGAGCTTACACAAGACGCATGCAGACAAACAATCGACACACAAACAAAACAAACAACACAAATAAGAAACCGACTCATGCATGACTCTAGACACACCTAATGTTAGTCCGACCCGTACATGGATGACGGCGGACCAGGACACCCGAACGTGTGCCATGCATGCATGTTATGTAACCGGAGATGGGTGGTATGGGGTACACCTAAATGTCCAAGTATGACCCAGTCATGCATGGACGGCCCTTTGGATTTGGGAGACATGGGAGGGCTAGGGAAGTTGGGTGTGGAAGAATCGGGTGTAGGTGTATCGTGGACGGGCTTGGTTGATGTAGATGACCCGACTGGTGGGAAAGGGGTGTGAAAGTGGACTTCCCCGATAAGGTATGAAGGAAGTGATGGGTCATGGGGCCCACTAGAGTAGGGGTCGAATGGGTCAAAGAAAGCGTGACCCCTCGGTTCCTCCGTTACATAGTCCCATGTTTGGAATTCATGAAGGTGAGGGTCACCTCCATCCATCGTGATAGATGGGACCGTGTATAGGAGATATGACTCCTCCCTCGGAAGAAAAGTAATGAAGTCGGGCTCATCCGGTAGCGGGAGAAGTAGAAGAACCTCCGTGGTAACACAACCTGTGGTACATACGGAGGTAATGGACCCTATGGCCGGATGGGTGAAGCTACGACTAGTGGGTTGGTCGAAGCCTCGGGCCAATAAATGTGTAAAGGTCAACTGCCGGTCTAACCCTTTAAGAAGGTCGCCCAATGTATCCACATAGTGACGAGACCGGAAGGTGGTATGAAATGAGTTGCTTGATACTAGTGGTAGTGTGGGGTCCATTGATGGGAAGGGAGGTGGGACTAAGCCATCCTTGAGCCAACTAAGAAGCGGCTCGGCTATGAAAAGCGTACCCGTTAGAAATACGGGTGGCTCGGGCCTTGGTGGTTCCAAATGAGAGGATTCCGAATCAAATTCAGAAATAGAGATGGCTGACATTGGAACTCTCTCGAGTGGTGAAGGCCATGGTGTAGGCGGCTGGGAGGTGGATGCTTGTTGAAAGCCACCATACCGAGAGAAGTGTGACTCAAAAGGTTCGACCACTAGAGCGACCGTATAGGATTCCGCTAGAGAGAATGCATTGCGGATAAGACATTCCAATTGGAAGTGAAGGCGCAAACCTCTCCGGAATTGAAATGCGGCCGTGTTGCTCTCCTCTCCCAAGCCATGTTCCAACCAATACTTATGATATGCCCGAATGTACTCGGACACGGACCTCTCACCTTGGACGGGTCGACATGGGTGGGCCATAGTTGCCAAAATACGGGAATAGATCCCTAGGAATGGATATGCAAGGCCATTTGGGCAAGACACTAGACATGACCCTAAGTAATGCAAAGTTGGAATGCATGCACACTAAGGACCCGAGACGTAAACCAAGACTTGGTACGTGGCGGAGATAATTGACCCGAAGGTCACTCGCGCAAGTGTGCGGCCTTCCTGATAGGCGTAGCCTAACGTTCGGACAACACCTTTTGATATACTGAGTAAAGGGATGTAAATGCAAAAAGACACTTTTTTTATGTTTTAGAAATATGATGATCCTAGACTCGACTTAAACCGACCAATGACTAGACATAAATGACACTCTTTTTTTTTTGGACACCCTAGACTCAACTTGCTCTGATACCAAATTGATGCGGGACGAGACACGGACACGACAAGCTCACGATCGTCCCTTAATGAGGGAAGCGTCGGACGTGCGCGGCTGAGAAACCGGCAAGAGCTAAGGTGGTCGGCTCGCACTTTCGTGCCCGGATCGGGTCACGGGACGGTCACGCTCTCTCTCGTAGCGGCGGTGAATGATAATATCGCGAGCTAACGGACCTAAAGCATGCTCTCTAGCAGCAGCATAAACAAGTGTATATGAAAATAAATAAATACCGAGTGTAGGGAGCGAGAACGATACCTCCACGCGCTCGGCGTGGGGAAGACGGACCCGGCCGAAAACTCGTACTCCCGGAAAACTTAACACACAATAATTACAGCAACGGGAACATACCCACTCCATGCAGGGAGGTAAAGGGCTATACCAATGGGCCCGGGAGGACCGAATTCGGGTTGACGGGCAGCTTCATGTGTTGATTCGGCTACACGCGTGTTCACGATCGTGGGGCCCACATGCTGTCCGGAGGGGCCGTGTGGGACCCGGTGGTACTGCTGTAGTGGAGACACTTGGAGAAGTGCTCCCCGGGCAGGCGGCACGCTGGTTCGCCGGCCGGAGGCCGGGCGGCTCCGTTCGGCACCGGTCGGAAAAACCGATCGGAAATCTGCCGGTTCTGTATTTCAACGGGCGCTCTGGTGAGAACGGACGCTGCGATCAGCACCGGTGTTGTAATGCAACGAGATCAGAGCCGTTGGAAAGCTGCTTTGAAGTACTGCAATCTAGTGGCCTTCAGAAAAATTCACCATATTTGTACTTTGTGTTGGCGAATTTTATATGCTGCTGTTGTACAGTAACCGAAGACTCAGATCTGAGAGAACTTTCCTATTGATTGCCTTTGACCGTGACGTAGATGTCCGAATTTGAAGATGTGTTCTTCAGCAAGGTTGTAGGAAATCGAACAAGGGAATCATGACTATTTTTGGATCAGGATTTGGAGGTGGTGGTGATTTGTTCTGATTTTGGAAGTGGAGGGTGGTCGGATCTAGGATCTGACTAAAAATACTATTTCAGAGGAAGAACACGAATTTCTAAAAATAGATAGAAGGCTGATAGAAAATTAAAAAAAATTGTGGAGGTAGGGGGTGATGGACAGAACTCCCAATAAAATTGGGAGTGTTTGGACAAATCAAAAAGATGGTCGGAGGGGGAGAACTCAGAGGTTCTATCACTGTAGATAGAAACCTGGCAGATCTGGGATGACAGGTTGGACGAAAATGTAAAAATACTAAACGATGGAATGTTTGCGTGAAAATTTAGGTGGATATTGGGATGCAAGTGCTGAACACACCATACAAAATTTAGATCAATCTAAGCTCATGGCTGAGACAGACAATTCGTGGAAGCTGCTGTGGTCGGACGAAGACAGAACTGCAGAGGCGGCTCGATGGCGACACGAACGGCGGCGGCTGCGGCACAGACGATCACCGGAGGTTGAGAGGAGGGGATAGGAGGTAGAAACACTCTAGATCTGGGGTTGGGGTGCGAAGAACAGCAGGGGAGGAGAGAGGGGCGCACCAAGCTCCTTGCTTACACACAAAAATTCGGATTTTTCATTGAATTTCACATGAAAATACAAGCTTATATATGGTTTACATCAAATGCAATATGGACCCTTAGATCTAGGGAAGAGGATTGAAGGGCTGGGATTGCATTCTAATAACACACAAAAATATTAAACTAAGGCAAGTGGAATGGGGCGCCCCTTGACCATGTAGTAGAAGGTTGAATGGGGTAGGTGGGATGGGTGTAGAATGTTGACATTCTTAACCCTTTGTCTACCCATGTGGCAAATGACTAGTCCAACCTTCTAGATGTCCACCTAGGATGGTTGACCAGCCCCACAAGATGACATGGACCAATGGGAAAGGGCTGAGGGCCCCCTTGCTGGTCCTACTGATAAATTACATAGAAACCCACACAATCTACGGGAGTGACGCATTGGCCGATAAAGCCGTACAATTGCACGTATACTTTCCCGTGGATATAAAAATAAACTAAAGGATTTAAATGCAATATGAAAAGGTACTGGCTTGGTGTTGATTCCCATCACCGCTGCTCTGTGGTGTTATCATGGATGTGCAAATATGATGGAGCAGTCTATTGAATGGAGGGAACCTATTTACTTTAAGACTAGACAGATATGTCTCCCTGGCGTCTGTAGGATCATTGGGTTTGTCAGTCAGAATAGAAAAGGCATCATGTTCATCAAACAGAAAACTGTGCAGCACAACCCCATTCATTGGTATTTTCCAAGCTCTGGCAAACAGTTTGTTTGTCAATTCGAAACTAACATTCCTGACAGTTGAAGAAATTTTGGGGATCTGAGGTTCATACTTCAAATTGTGGTAAAATTCTCGAACGAGGGTGGGGTAATATATCTTATGATTCGTGACAAAAGACCACCAACCTTGAAAATGTAAAGTGGGAAGTAATTGCGGAAAAACCTCAAGCATCTCAACATCGGTAGCAGCAATATATCATGGAATAAGGACTTTCAGAGGATCTTATATATTGAAGGTGAGATAGGGATCAGAAGACCTTGCATGTGAACTGTCCACACATTGCTGTCCCTTCGCAGCAGCTAAAGATGTAGACTGCTCCTCTGCCCTTACGGTAGAGGGCTTTCTCTTTTCATCTCCAAAATCTACTCCAACTTTTCTAAATATGGCAATCAATGGAGAAGCATATGGGAGTGTCCTAGATTGTGTTAAGAAAGATCCCATATTCTGAATGATTACATCTGACAATGAAATTTTTATATTTTTCAGCATGCAATATAGTAAAAATCTTTGCATCTCAGTGACCCGTTCCCTACCACTGCTCTGTGGTGTTATCATGGATGTGCAAATATGGTGGAACAGTCTATGGAATGGAGGGAACCTATTTGCTTTAAGACTAGATAAATATGTCTGCTTGACATCTGTAGGATCACTAGGCTATTCAGTCAGAAGAGCATAAGCTTCATGTGCATCAAACTGAAAACTGTGTAGCTGAACTCCATCCATTGGAATTTTCCATGATCTAGCAAACAATTTATTTGTTAACTCAAAACGGACATTTCTGACAGTTGAAGAAACTTTAGGGATTTGAGGCTCATATTTCAAATTTTGGTAAAATTCCCTAACGAGGGTGGGGTAATATATCTTATGATTTGTGACAAAAGACCACCATCCCTGAAAATCCAAAGTGGGAAATAATTGCGGAAAACCTCAAGCATCTCAACATCGGTAGCAACAACATATCGTGGAATGAGGACTTTCAGAGGTTCTTCAACATTGATGGTGAGAGAGGGATCAGAAGACCTTGCATGTGAGCTGTCAACAGCTTGTTTCCCCTTGGCAGCAGCTGAAGATGTAGACTACTCTTCTGCCCTTGATTTAGATAGCTTTCTCTTTTTGGTCGGCGGGCTCGGATGGAGATGGCGTTTTCGAAGAGATGGCTCTTTCTCTTTTCCTTTCCATTTCCTTGGAGCGGAAGGAGACGGTATCTCCTCTGGAGAATCTGCCACGGGAAGATCGTGAGTCTCCTTCTGCTTCGCTGCCCTTGTCTTTGCTGGCGAGCTCTTCTCTTTTCCTGTTCTTTTCCTTGGAACTGACTAAGACGGTGTCTCCTCTGGAGCACGTTGAAATTTGGTTCGAGGCTCAATCCTGCCCTCAGCATAGATGGATTCTCTTCTCTTTAGACCCTTCATGTTCTTTTTCTCTTTTGCCAGAGGAGCCATGGTAGCGAGGTGAAGCACTCGGCAACAGGGAAGAAAAATGCCGCGGGAGGAGAAAGATTGGAGAAGCGGAGCGGTAGGAGCTGAGGAAGAAAAGCTAAAGATTGAGGAAGGAGCTGAGAGGACGACAGCGTTTACGCCGTGAGGTTTTAAAGACGGTGACGACACAGATTCAAATCAAATAGGGCTAACCGGTTCACTGTGTTGAACCGGACTGGGAAGTAATTGGAGTTAGTGAATGACTGCGTTGACGCAGTGAGGCACTGTGTCGATGCCACCAAAGTGAGTCATGAATGTATTGTTAAGTAGACATAAGAAATAGTGAGGACCCATAGTATTTAGGCATTCTAAAGACACTGAAATTATGAAAAGATGAAAATACATTCAGGGATTTTTAATAGATAAAATTCAAGTTCCCTTATGAGAGATATGATGAGAAATGATGAGAGCCCCTAATTCATTTAATGATGTGGAAAAAACAATCTTAAGAATTTGAGATAAATCCTTGAACAAGAGGAGCATGATTATGGAATAAGGATAGAACAATTTGCACACTTGGAACTTTCTCATATCTTTCCCTTAGATTGTTCAATTTCAAGAGACCCTTAGAGAAGTGAATTTAACCAGTATTGAAGATGAACTCTATAGGTTTTTATATGAGCTTCAGGTCAACCACACACACACACACACACACACATATATATATATATATTGTTATTTTTTTTAATTTTTAAATTCTCATTTGCAGTCAAGTGTAGCTAGCCTTTTGACACGGGTACACATGTTTATCAGACACCAGAGTTCCCGGTTACTCAGCATAGCTAACTATTCTGCTCCAATGAAACAAAGTTGGCACATCACATCATGACATGCCTTTTAGCACTTCATTGGTGCATGAAGGTAGTTTCTCAGTGGAAAGTTACCATTGCTCTGCAATGAATTATTTTTCTTTTGAAACAGAGATAATAGCTCACTTCATGACATGCTCCTTAGCACTTCTATGGTGCATAGAGATAGTTTCTCAGCGAAAGCTTGCCATTGCTCTGTAATTTATTCCATGTAGATATATATATACATAGGGTTTGTTTCTTCAGCTCTTATTAAACCTATTCTGAGTTTAAAGTCAATACATATATTAAATTCATTTGCACAAAGTGGTCTCTTTACTTTTGATCATCATAGTTCAAGAATGGATGAGTTCCCAGTTGTATTAAATGGTTCCATGACTATTCCATATGCAAAGCACTTTTATGTTCAAGAATTTTAGCATTCAAAGATCAAAAGATTTATAGATCTCCAACCATTAATACTGCATAGTGCCAGTCAATAAAGATCACCACCTCTTATAAAGGAAATATCACTTTAGCTCCCCCTGAATCTATGACATCAATTCACATTTCGGAGCTTAAGAAACCTCCCTCATACTGAAGATTGAGAGGTAGTTCACTACAAGCTGAAGAACTGAGTATAGAAGAAACATGGTTGATGAGAGGTTGAGAAGACTCCAAGTTTCAGACAAACTGAGGTACTAGAAGATTTCAAGATTCTGAGATATGTGAGAACCCAACTCCAGTGCTGCGTTAACCCTTCTGAAGTAATCCAATTAATTCCAGAACTGATTTGCACCAGGTTTATGTCAGTGCATCAACTCAACCAGGTGACTGCGTTAACTCACTCAACCAGTCAGTTCAACTTCCAGCCTGTTTCCAGAATGTTTCTTTCAGTGTGTTGACTCAGTCTTGCAATAGCATTAACTCAGCCTTATTAACCACTCTTCAGATTCCTAGACCACTTAATCTAAAGGGACAGAATTGCACTCCTTAGCATGTAAGAACTAATGCAAACTCTCCCTCCATTCATGCATGACTGAAAATATGAATGAAGATGCAATTGTTGACATGATGGCTTTTTATTTATCATGTGCTCCTCATAAAATTGCTCAAAACTAAACTCCCCCTAAATCTGTGACTTATTTAGAAATCAGGCATTTTCAACTCAAGCAAGGCAAGTAATCAATTTATTCCTAGGCACAGTTAACCAAACAGGTTTCAAAGAAGAATACAAGCAAACAATTTAGGCATCAAGATGAGGATTGCACAATCCAAGCTCTCTCCTAAGACAAGTAAATCTTTCATTATTCAGAGGCTTGGTGAAAATGTCAGCTAGTTGATGTTGTGAATCTACAAACACCAATTTAAAGCTTCCTTTATTAACCTCATCTCGTAAAAAATGATGCCTAATTTCTATATGTTTGGTCCTAGAGTGCTGGATGGGGTTCTTTGCCAGGTTAATGGCACTTGTGTTATCACACAATATTGGGACACATCCAAGATCAGTTTGATAATCTTGGAGTTGGTGTTTGATCCACAACACTTGAGTGCCACAACTCCCTGCAGCGACATATTCTGCCTCTGCAGTTGATAGTGCGACAGAGTGTTATTTCTTGGATGCCCAAGAAACCAAACAACCTCCCAAAAATTGGCAATAGCCACTTGTGCTTTTCCTATCAAGTTTGCATCCAGCATAGTCTGCATCTGAGTATGATACTAGATCAAAAGTGCAAGATGCAGGATACCAAATCCCTAAATCTCGAGTTATAGCAAGGTATCGAAAGATACGCTTGACAGAAATCATGTGGGATTCTTTAGGATCAGACTGAAAATGAGCACACACACATACACAAAATTGGATGTCTGGCCTAGATGCGGTAAGATAGAGGAGTGATCTGATCATACCTCGATACGTCTTTGCATCTACTGATTTACCTTTCAGATCTGCATCCAAAATTGTGTTGGTGCTCATGGGAGTGCTGATTGCCTTAAGATTCTCCATTTGATATTTCTTCAATAGTTCAGAGACGTACTTTGCCTGGTTGATGAAGCATCCATCCTTACTTTGGGTGATTTGTAGACCTAGAAAAAATTGAAGCTCACCCATGAGACTCATCTCAAATTCTGTGGTCATCAAATTTGCAAATTCCTCACACATGCTTGGTTTAGTGGATCCAAAGACTATATCATCAACGTAGATTTGAACCAGAATAATGTTATTATTTCTTACCTTGGTGAATAGGGTTTGGTCCACTTTACCTCTTGAATATCCTTTCTCAGTGAGGTATGAGCTGAGTTTATCATACCATGCTCGAGGTGCCTGTTTGAGCCCATAGAGAGCTTTGTCTAATCTGTAAACATGGTCAGCGCAGTCTATAGATTCAAAACCGGGGGGTTGTTCAACATACACCTCTTCTTTTAGTAAACCATTAAGAAATGCACTTTTTACATCCATTTGATGGAGTTTTATTCCATGACAACATGCATATGCAAGTAATAATCTAATAGCTTCTAATCTAGCTACTGGTGCAAAGGATTCTTCAAAATCAATACCAAATTCTTGGTTATATCCTTGTGCTACCAGTCTTGCTTTATTTCTTATCACAATTCCATTTTCATTTTGTTTATTTCTAAAGACCCACTTAGTTCCAATTACTGAAAGTTCATTGGGTCTTGGCACAAGGTGCCACACTTTATTTCTTTTGAATTGATTTAATTCCTCATGCATTGCATTTATCCAGCATTCATCTTTCAGGGCTTTAGTTACATTTTTAGGTTCAATTTGAGATATAAGAGCCAAATTATCCATTTCTTCAGTAGTTCTAAAATGAGATCTAGTTCTGGTAAGGTCATGCAGATTACCAATAATGCTTGATAGAGGGTGGTCTCTTAACATTCTAACATTGGTCAGAGAATTACCTTCATTAGCATCTGCATTACCTCTAATGTTTGATTCTGCTAGATTCTCATTTGACCTTAGCTCTTCCTCTTGAGTATATTGTTCTTCCTTTTCTTCAAGAAACTCCCCATCATCTTTGTCCCTGCAAGATTCTGCTAGATTCTCATTTTCAGACATGACATTCATTTAATCAAAGACAATATGTGGAGATTCTTCAACAGATTGAGTTTTGACATTTAGGACTCTATAGGCCCTAGAGTGATTTGAATATCCTAGAAATATGGCTGGTTCACTTTTAGGTTCAAATTTATCTAAGTCCCATTTGTGATTATTGTGAACAAAGTATTTAGATCCAAAAACTCTAAAATGTATAACATACGGCTTCTTACCTTTCAACAATTCATATGGAGTCTTTTTGGACAGAGGTCTTACCATTGCCCGGTTTACAATGTAGCAAGCTGTGTTTACCGCATCCGCCCAGAGCTTCCTTGGGAGTTGTCCTTCGATCAACATTGTTCTAGCCATCTCGAAAAGGGTTCTGTTTCTTCTTTCGACCACTCCATTCTGTTCAGGAGTTCTTGGAGATGAGAACTTGTGAGATATTCTCATTGCCCTGCAAAAACCATCAAATTCTGAACTTTCAAATTCTCCTCCATGATCTGACATGATAGATGAAATAGTATACTTACCATCCTGCTGAACATTACTGAAGAATGCTTGAAATTCTTCAAATGCATCATTCTTATGAGTTAAAAAGAGCACCCAAGTAAATCTAGAAAAGTCATCTACCAAAACAAATCCATATTTATTGCCACTTAAACTTGTTGTTCTAGTGGGTCCAAACAGATCCATGCACACAAGTTCAAGAGGTCTAGAAGATTGATTTTCAATTCTGGATTTAAATGACTTCCTAGTATGCTTACCTTGAGTGCATGCATTACAAATTTTGTCATTTTGCTTAAATGATACATCAGGCAGACCATTCACCATGCTGAATTTTACTAACTTATGCATGACACTATACCTAGCATGTCCTAGTCTACGATGCCATAGCCAAGCCAGCTCACTTTTATTCACATCTAGACAGAGATTGTTATGAGCGGGATCATCCAAGTCTACCATGTACATGTTGTTTATTCTTTTTCCAATGAACTTAACATTTTCAGAATACATTTCAAGAATGGTGCATGCATGAGAATCAAACACAACTTTGTGTCCCCTGTCACACAGTTGGCTTATACTAAGAAGATTGTATTCTAGTCCTTCAACAAGTAGTACATCATCAATGGAGTTCAAGGGATTTTTGCCAACTTTACCTTTTCAAAAATTTTACCTTTTTTGTTGCCCCCAAAAGTGACATGCCCTCCTTCTTTCTCAACCAAGAAAGAGAATTTTGCCTTATCTCCCGTCATATGCCTTGAGCAGCCGCTGTCAAGATACCATCTGTTATGTACAGCTGCAAGGCATTCCTACAATTCACATCAAACAAGAGATTTTGGAACCCAAATACACTTAGGTCCAATCACACCATATGATTGTGTTAAATAAGACAACATGCTTTTGGGAATCCATATTTGTTATTTTAGAGGTTTTTGATATGTGGAGTTCAAAGGTTTGAGAGTTTTCTGATTGGGTTGAGGTATCCTTTGGAATGACCTTTTTGAATCAGTTCTGTTGTTAGAGAAGTATGAAGTTTTATTCTTGTTCCCATTCCAATGATTATTATGACTCCAAGAAGCACTGGGGAATCTAGGATGAGAAGTTCTAAGAAAATACTAAACTCTTGAAGGATTGAAGGTTCGCTGCGTAGACCCTCTCACCTGACTGCGTTGACTCATCCATCTAACCCTTCTGTCATATGGGTTCTGGTGCATAGGATGTGTTGACGCACTGTAGTGGCTGCGTCGACTCACTCTAGTATTTCCGAAGGAATACCCATCCTGGAAGGGTGTATGCATTGAGACAGTATGGACACTGCGTTGACGCGGCCAATGGTTTGTTCTAGCATTATTTCTGTTGAACCCCTGTGTGATGTCTCGAGTTTTTAGGATCCCTCTTTTTTGGGTCCTGGATCTGGTTTCTCGGAGCATCTAGCTCCGTTGTGTCCGAAATTTTGTTTCTGCCATCTTTCGTGTTCGGATCGGTGCGATCCGGAGTTGTTTCGGAGGCCCGGAGTGTGTCCGCGGCTTTTCCGCTTGTGTTTTTCGATTTCGATGTGTGTTTCGGCAATTCCTTCGGAACCTCGTGGCGGGTGAACCGGGTTGTTCACCTAGGCGAGGGTAGTACCGTTGCGATCGGTACGTCCCGAGGATCGAGAATATGTATTTTTCTATTTTTTGATATTTTTAGCATTTTTCAGATTTTCCATAAATACCCCCCAAATTTTCCCTTTTCTTTTTCCCTTTTTCTTCTTTTCTTCTTCTCCTTTCTTCCTCCCGTGAGCGCAACGGCCACTGTCCGCCCCCTCTTGCCCTTTGGACTTCGCGGTGCCCCTTCCTCCTCCGGCGACGAGTGGTGGACGATGGTGACGGCGCGGTGACGGTGGTGGCGGCGAAAGGATCGCGGCGGTGCCCTTTTCGTGGCGCGTGGGTGGAGTTTGTGTTCGAGCTAGATTCGGAGATCGGCGAGTTCCCGGTGGATTTCGAGCTTCGTTGAGGTAGGGGGACGGATCCTTGACCTCTTTACAGCATTCCTCGTGATTTCTAGGCCGTGGAGAGGCCGAGAGTGGCTTGATTCATGCCGGGAGGGCTATTTTCCATGGTTGGGGTTTGAGCGCCAGATCCATAGTTTTTGGAGTGTTTTTCATCGATTTGGGGCTCTAGATGCATGCTAGGATGTCTGGGGGTGATTCCTCGTTGTTTTCCCTTCACCAAGGGGGGGTGAATGGGCGTGGTTTTGAATTTTTCGGGTGTTTTACGCGAACAGGGCTCGGCCCGTTATCGCGCTATAGTCCAGTGGCGCGTTCAGTTTGAACGCGCCGTGTCGTCCGAGCGCGTTCGTCTGAGAAGATGAATAGTTTGGCAGTTCGTGTCGCGCCTGGGGAAGGTAGCGCGTTCTTCGAGAACGCGCTAGCCTTTCCTAGCACGTTCTTGTTGAACGCGCTAGCTTAGGCTAGCGCCATCTTGAAGAACCCGCTAGCTCCTACTAGCGCGTTCTTCTTTGGTCGCGCTAGGGGACCATAGCGCGACAGTGTCGCGCCCTGGGTCCCTAGCACGTTAACCCCCCCCCCCCCCCCAACCGCGTTTCTTTTGGTGGTTGTACCTCCGGTGGAGCAAGTCTCGATCCGGTTGTGGCGTGTGGCCCGAGGGTTGCTGTGGGCACCCAGTGAAAGCCACAGGGGCGCCCAGGGGGTCCCCGGAGAATCAGTTACCTTGGTAGGTGTGCTGCGTGACTTGAGGGATGATTGGACCTCGTACGTGTCCCCGGCTTCCGCACCTACCATCTGGGTTTCCGAGAGTCTGTGTTAGTGAATGGTTGGTGGTTTTCGTGAGTCGAGTCTTACCTCCGGTGACACGTCCACTAGTCGGAGCCTTCTTACGGCACGCGGTGTTGACCCACCCGGGAGTGGTAGAGCGGCTGACCCAAGAGAGACGGTGAGTAGGATGGTTACCGTAGGGCCCCCACGTATGGCCGAGTCCGGGCTTAGGGGGAATTACCAGCTAGAGGACAGGCCTAGGGCGTATGGTCTGAGTGTGCACACGGGGCTGAGGGTTCGGACCCGCGCTGATGAGCACGACCTCAGCTAGTCCTTGTTTGTGGTACTGGTTACTGTGTGTGTTTGAGTCTCGCGCCCGGGGCGCTGTAGCTAGACACTTGTGACGCGGTATAAGACGTCAGGGGACGCATCCGGTCGTTCTTCTAGTGGGTGGTGCTCCTGTCTGCTGGCAGGTTCGGACTCGAGTTTTATCCGACTGAGGTTCGGTTATACGGTGTGGTTGTTAGATAGCTTTTTCGTTTATTTATTGCTACTTGTCGTTCCTGCCGTACTTCTGCTAGGTCGGGTTACCTCCCGTGGTTGTTTGCGCCTTGCTGTCGTTTTCTCGTCGTGCGGTGGGGGTCCGGGGGATCCCTACTGGGCCAATGAAATGAAGCTCACCCCTGCTTTTCAGGTGAGGCGGGGTCATCGAGAGGCACGGTCGAGTTTCAGCGTGGTCCTTCTAGTCTGGGTTAGTCACCAGTCTACCAGAGCCGGGGGATGCCCCGTGTAGTTGTACGCCGGGGGATGCCCCGTGTAGTTGTACTTTTCCTTCTGTTGACTGTACTTGACTTGGACATCAGACTCAGTGGACCTTGTAGTAGTTTATTTATTTATATTATGCTGTGCATTTTATTTTAGATTATTGTGCTATCTCTGTAGTTGCTTCAGCTTCTCTTGTACTCCCACACCATCCCTTTTTACCCTTTCGAGTCTTCGGGCTCGTGGGTTGGCGGGCCGAGATTCGAGACGCGCCGATTCCTTCCCGGTACTCGGATCCCGGGTCATCACAGTTGGTATCAGAGCGTAGGTTGCGGAGGTACATTAGAACTTGAAACGATTGCAGTGGTCCAAAGGTCCATGAATGTCCTGTACAGTTGGCAACTAGCATAGGGCTCCGCGTGTTTTTGTTAACATCGTTGATTATTTTGTTAACATGTGTTATGGCGCCTAGGAGAGCGACTCGTTCCCAGCAGGGAGAGTCCGGTGGGGGCCAGGAAGTGCAGAGCAGAGCAGAGCTCCCAGCAGATGTAGCTGAGGGGGCGAGAGTTCCCGGACCAGAGGAGTTCTTCCGGGGCATGTACCAGTATGTTATTCAGCAGCAGCAGCATCAGCAGCCACCGCAGCAGCAGCAAGGCGGTGATGCTGGTGAGGGCTCATCCTCTCGGGGTAACCGCGCGTTGAGAGATTTCTTACAGTATCAGCCGTCTACTTTCAGCGGGCAGCCGGATTCAGAGGTGGCCAGAGAGTGGTTAGATGACATGGAGCGAGTGTTCAGTTCCAAGGAGTGCCCTATGGAGGAGAGGGTGGTGTTGGCTACGTATCGATTGCAGGGGCCAGCCCGGACTTGGTGGACATCATAGTGGGGAGGAGTGTTTCAGTCCCGTCCCCTTTGGCAGATCTCGTGGCAGGAGTTCGTCCCGGCTTTCGAGCGCGCTTTTTGTTCGTCCTTTCTCAGGTCACAGAAGCTACGTGAGTTTTTGGACTTGGTCCAGGGTGACATGACTGTGGTGCAGTATAGGTCCAGGTTTGTTGAGTTGGGCCATTATGCACCGCATATTGTGGCCGACGAGATGGTGCGGACCGATCAGTTTATTGGGGGTCTGAGGTTGGAGCTGAGGCATCCTTTGCTTGCGTCAGGGTTGACCAGTGTGGATGCGGCTTGCAGAGCAGCATCGACATTAGAGAGAGACATGTAGAAGGTTCGCGGTCAGGGCAGTGCGGGCCAGATGCAGATGAGTTTCGGTCAGCCAGCGGCCGTACAGCAGCAGAGTTCTGTCCAGATTTTAGCAGGTGGTTCAGGGATGTCCCCGTCTGGGGCGTCGACAGCAAATTCATCATCTCTGGGATCGAAGCTCAAAAAGTTGCTCAAGGAAGTTGGTTTTGGCAGGAGGCACCGTGGTCGCAGAGATCAGGCGCAGCAGTCGGTGGGTAGTGTTCAGCAGCCTACCCAGTTCCAGCGTCAGGGTTCAGTGAGTGGTTCTCTGGGAGGGTGTCCTCGGTGCGGCGATTCTCACCCAGGCAGGCAGTGCACGGCACCCGTGATTTGCTTTAGGTGTGACCAGCCAGGGCATATGGCGTGTGACTGTCCGCAGAGACTGCGTTAGCCGCACGAGTTTCAGCAGCAGCAGTAGTTTTCACCCCAACAGATGTCGTCGCAGCTGCAGCAGTACCAGCAGCAGGGTCAGTATCCTCAGTTGACTCGGTCAGCTACCACAGGGAGGCAGAGAGCCTGAGGTAGAGTTACCCACATTACCAGAACAGAGGCTGAGGCGTCCCAGTTGGTGGAAGGTACTATTCTGATTCTTGGTTGCGCGGCTCGAGTTTTGTTTGATTCCGGTGCATCTCATTCGTTTATTTTGGAGGAGTTTGCTCAGAGTGCCGAGGAGTCGGCGACTGAGGTGTCCTGTGATCTGGCAGTAGAGTTGCCTACCGGTGACTTCATGCTCACCCCGTACTTCTTCGAGAAGGTGCCTGTGTGGGTGGATGGGCGGAACTTACCGGCCAGGCTTTATGCGTTGCCACTTCAAGACTTTGATGTGATTTTGGGCATGGATTGGCTTGAGGCCCATCATGCCTTGGTGGATTGCGGCTCAAAGAGGGTCTACTTCCGGCAGCTTCGTGGACCCACTTTTTATTTCCAAGGTATCCGGTCTTCCTCCTCCCGTTTTCTTATTTCGGCTATTAGGGCTCGTAGACTGTTTGACACGGGTTGTCAAGGTTTTCTCGCTTCTGTGGTTTTGGTCGATCGGCAGTGTCCGGACGCGGAGGACATCCCAGTTGTGTGCGAGTTTTTTGATGTTTTTCCCGAGGAGTTGCCAGGGTTGCCACTGCAGCAAGAGATTGACTTCGTGATTGAGGTGGTACCTGGTATGGTGCCTATGTCGAAGGCCCCTTACCGGATGGCGCCGGTGGAGTTGAGAGAGCTGAGGGCGCAGTTACAGGAGTTGCTGGCCAAGGGGTACATTCGTCCTAGCTTCTCCCCTTGGGGTGCGCCGGTGTTGTTTGTGAAGAAGAAGGATGGTAGTTTGAGGCTGTGTATCGACTACCGGCAATTGAACCAGGCGACTGTTAAGAACAAGTATCCGTTGGCTCGGATTGATGACTTGTTTGATCAGCTTCAGTCGGCCCGGGTGTTTTCACGGATTGATTTGAGATCGGGGTGTCACCAGCTACGGATTCGTGGGTCGGATGTGGAGAAGACGACATTTCGCTCGAGGTATGGGCATTATGAATTCTTGGTGATGCCTGTTGAGTACGGACTGAATAGATCTAGAGGGGAGGTGAATAGATCTTTCCCCCTTTTTTCGATTTAATATCTATTGACTAAATGAGTTGCAGGTGATTGACGAATTACAGAACTAATGTTGATATCAATGAAGAAAACAAACACATAGAGAAGCACGCACACACATAAGCAAACCACAAGATAGGATTTTTAAGGTGGTTCAGTCTCTTCCCGAGACTTACATCCACCCCTTGCTTAACTCAAGCAAGGCTTCACTTATGAGAGCCTCTGATCTCAATCCAAAACACAAGACACCGCTGTCACACAGCTTGTTCCTGCTGACACACAGCTTGTACCAGCTGACACACAACTTGAATCCGCTGCCTCACAGCTTGACACTTGGTGTAAGGATGAATAGAAATGATGAGAAGGTGGGATGATGCAACAGGACTGAATATAGACTTTTGTAACAAAGTAAAGAATTCAGCCTGGGACTTAATCACATAAATAACAAGAGTAGACTCCCTGTAGAACTTCCAATCGGATGCCTTCAACTGCTTTGCTGCTGGAGGTCGCACAGCTTCAAGCCCAGTCTTCCTTCTGCAGCAATGAGAATGCCTTTAGTCTTCTGCAGATTTCTGATTGATGGAGAGCCACTTCGTCCTGTGATGTAGGTGTGTTTCTTAGCTTCTGTTCTATGCTCTCTCTGTGTGCTTGCCTCCGCGATCAGTTGCCTTCTACTTTTTATGCAGATACTTTTTCAAGCCTGAAGCTCTTCCCGCTCAAATTCCAGATCGAGCGTCAATCTGCTAGAAAGCAGGGAGAGGGTTAAATCCGATCACTACAATAAGTTTGACCGCTTCTAAGCAAGATTCTCTCCTTGATTCCCGTGCGGAATCTCATCATTTGAACTACCCAACAACCTGCAACAACAATCTGTAGGTTTTAACGAACCAAAACAGAATTCGGTTAGAGTTCGGTTCTGGACGCTATAACACCCGTGGTCGACCATGACACTGTCCCTGGTCGACAACGAGTAGTGTCCTGATGGCGGTTTCATTCTGGCTGACACTCGCGTCCCCCGTGGTCGACCACAGCCTTGTCGCTGGTCGACAAGGGGCAAATTCCAGATGGCCGTCAGTTCTGTCTGATGCTCTGTCTGTTCTGTGGTCGACCAGAAGTGGGGCTTTGGTCGACAGCCAAGGCACATGCAGAAGACGGATGACTTGAAGTGTTTCTGGCTGGGTTCGTTGGTCGACCATAACCACTTCCCTGGTCGACAAGCGGCCTTTGACACTTCTTCTGATTTGTTGATTCCACTTGGATTTCAGTGGACCTGAAATTACTTAACTTATCAGAAGTAACTTGAACTATCAGATTTATATTGAGTTAATCAAAAACATTGTTTGTCATCATCAAATAGTCATGAGTCCATTACTTTGAAGGAACAATCAAACCACTTGTATTTGTTATGAAACAAGATAGAACTTGATTAATCAAACATATCCTATTGTCATCATCAAAACCAAGGGATGCACAACAATGCCCTTTGGGCTCACCAATGCCCCCGCGGCATTTATGGATTTGATGCGTAGGGTGTTCCGTCCATATCTAGACCAGTTCGTGGTCATGTTCGTAGACGTTATCCTTGTGTATTCGCGGTCTGCAGAGGAGCATGTGCATCATTTGAGAGTGGTGTTGCAGACCCTTCGTGATCACCAGTTGTATGCCAAACTCAGCAAGTGTGAGTTTTGGCTCCGTGAGGTGCACTTTTTGGGGCACGTGATTTCTGGTGATGGTGTTTCCGTGGACCCGGCTAAGGTCGAGGCTGTGGTGCAGTGGCCGAGGCCGAGTTCTGTCACGGAGATTCGGAGCTTCTTGGGGCTCGCAGGTTATTATCGGAGGTTCATCCAGCATTTTTCTCGTATTGCGGCCCTGATGACCAGGCTTACACGGAAGGATGTACCATTCGTTTGGATGGAGGATTGTGAGCAGAGCTTCATGGAGCTGAAGAGATTGCTCACGACTGCTCTGGTGTTGGTGTTGCCTTCGGGATCCAGAGGCTTTGTGGTGTGTACAGACGCTTCCAGGGTAGGTTTGGGTGCTGTGCTGATGCAGCACGGTTGAGTTGTGGCGTATGTATCTCGGTAGTTGAAGCCACATGAGGAGAACTACCCTACTCATGATCTTGAGTTGGCGGCAGTGATTTTTGCTCTGAAGCTCTGGAGGCACTATCTGTATGGTGAGAAGTTTGAGATGTTCACTGACCATCAGAGTTTGAGGTATGTGTTTACCCAGAAGGATCTTAACCTCAGGCAGAGGAGATGGATGGAGTATATGAAGGATTATGATTTTACTCTGTCGTATCAGCCTGGCAGGATGAATGTCGTGGCTGATGCCTTGAGCAGGAAGGTGGTGGTCAGTCAGATGTTGTTGAGGAAGTGGAGGTTATGGGAGGAGGTTCTGGCCATGACTTTTAGGCTCAAGATCCCTCGTGATCAGGGTTCGGCTTTTCTTGCGAGCTTGACTGTCACGCTAGCTATTCATCGTCGGGTGACTGAGGCTCAGCATGCGGACCCCGAGCTACCCCGGATTTTGTCATTGGCCGAGGTGGGGTTTGGTGAGGATGGAGCCGTGAGGTTCCGAGGTAGGTTGTACGTCCCAGCCGAGGAGCAGACGAGACGCGCGGTGTTGCGAGAGGCTCATGGGAGCCGGTATGCCGTGCATCCCGGATCGGCAAAGATGTAACAGAACCTGAGGAGGCAATTTTGGTGGCCTGGTATGAAGAGAGATGTTGCAGAGTTCGTGGCCAGGTGCCTGATCTGTCAGTAGGTGAAGGCTGAGCACCAGCGACCGGGGGGTACACTTCAGCCCTTGGATATTCCTGCATGGAAGTGGGACCACATAACCACTGATTTCATGGTGGGGTTGCCGAGGACATCCAGTGGGCAGGATAGTATCTGGGTGCTGGTGGATAGACTGACTAAGACGGTGCGGTTGCTGCCGGTCAAGGTCAGTTGGAGCGTGCATCATTTGGCTCATTTGTATGTGCAGCGGATCGTTCCATTGCATGGAGTTCCCATCTCCATTGTGTCTGATCGTGATCCTCGCTTTACTTCTGGGTTCCGGAGGAGCTTCCAGAAGGCTCTAGGCACCGAGTTGGCATTTAGCTCGGCGTATCATCCTCAGTCGGACGGTCAGTCTGAGAGGACCATCCAGACTTTGGAGGACATGTTAAGGTCATGTTTCCTAGAGTGGCAAGGGAGTTGGATCCACCACTTACCGTTAGTGGAGTTTGCCTACAACAATGGCTATCATTCGAGCATTGGTATGGCACCGTACGAGGCGTTGTACGGGCGACCTTGTCAGACTCCGCTTGATTGGTTCGAAGTGGGAGAGCGTGTCCTGACAGGACCGGATTTGGTGCAGCAGTGCACTGAGGTGGTGCATCTGATCCGGTCGAAGATGTTGGCTGCGCAGAGCCGGCAGAAGAGCTATGCCGATCGGAGGAGGCGACCCCTCAGTTTTGCTGTAGGTGATCGGGTGTTTTTGCGAGTTTCTCCCATGAAGGGTGTGATGCACTTCGGCAGGCGTGGGAAGCTGAGTCCCCGCTATATTGGTCCTTTCCTCATTGTCGAGCGTGTCGGTGAGGTTGCCTATCGGTTGCAGTTGCCCCCGGAGCTATCTTCTGTGCATGATGTGTTTCACGTGTCTATGCTTCAGAGGTATATGCCTGATGATTCCCACGTCCTGGAGGATGTCGTTTGGCCTGAGGTGACCCCAGACTTGTCCCTTCCAGAATACCCCATCCTGATTGAGGATCGGCGTGAGCAGCGCCTGCGGAACAAGGTTATTCCTTTGGTTAAGGTGGTCTGGCAGCGTCACTCTAGTGGCGAGGCATCGTGGGAGCGTGAGGATGAGATGCGACAGCTGTATCCTTATTTGTTCGGGTGAGTCTCCTCCCCTATCCCTGTGCCCTGTCCTTAATTTCGAGGATGAAATTCATTTAAGGGGGGATGGCTGTGATGTCCCGAGTTTTTCGGATCCTTCTTTTTTCGGGTCCCGGATCTGGTTTCTCGAAGCGTCTGGCTCCGTTGTATTCGAAATTTTGTTTCAGACATCTTTCGTGTTCGGATCGGTGCGATCCGAGTTGTTTCGGAGGCCCGGAGTGTGTCCGCGGCTTTTCCGCTTGTGTTTTCTGATTTCCGGTGTGTGTTTCGACAATTCCTTCGGAACCTCGTCGCGGGTGAACCGGGTCGTTCACCTAGGAGAGGGTAGTACCGTTGTGATCGGTACGTCCCGAGGATCGAGAATATGTATTTTTCTATTTTTCAGTATTTTTGACATTTTTTGGATTATCCATAAATACCCCCCCTATTTTCCCTTTTTCTTCTTTTCTTCTTCTCCTTTCTTCCTCCCGTGAGCGCAACGGCCACTTCCCCCCCCCCCCCTCTTGCCCGTTGGACTTCGCGGCGCCCCTTCCTCCTCCGGCGACGGGTGGTGGACGACGGTGACGGCGGCGGCGGAGAGAGGATCGCAGTGGTGCCCTTTTCGTGGCGCGTGGGTGGAGTTTGTGTTCGAGGTGGAGATCGGTGACTTCCCGGTGGATTTCGAGCTTCATTGAGGTAGGGGGACGGATCCTTGACCTCTTTACAGCATTCCTCGTGATTTCTAGGCCGTGGAGAGGCCGAGAGTGGCTTGATTCATACCGGGAGGGCTATTTTCCATGCTTGGGGTTTGAGCGCCGGATCCATAGTTTTTGGAGTGTTTTTGATCGATTTGGGGTTCTAGATGCATGCTAGGATGTCTGGGGGTGATTCGCCGTTGTTTTCCCTTCACCAAGGGGGGGTGAATGGGCGTGGTTTTGAATTTTTTGGGTGTTTTACGCGAACCGGGCTCGGCCCGTTATCGCGCTATAGTCCAGTGGCGCGTTCAGTTTGAACGCGCCGTGTCGTCCGAGCGCGTTCGTCTGAGAAGATAAACAGTTTGGCGGTTCGTGTCGCGCCTGGGGAAGGTAGCGCGTTCATGGAGAACGCGCTAGCCTTTCCTAGCGCGTTCTTGTTGAATGCGCTAGATTAGGCTAGCACCTTCTTGAAGAACGCGCTAGCTCCTGCTAGCGCGTTCTTCTTTGGTCGTGCTAGGGGACCATAGCGCGACAGTGTCGCGCCCTGGGTCCCTAGCACGTTAACCCCCCCCCCCCCCCAACCGCGTTTCTTTTGGTGGTTGTACTCCGGTGGAGCAAGTCTCGGATCCGGTTATGGCGTGTGGCCGGAGGGTTGCCGTGGGCACCCAGTGAAAGCCACAGGGGCGCCCGGGGGTCCCCGGAGAATCAGTTACCTTGGTAGGGGTGCCACGTGACTTGAGGGACGATTGGACCTCGTACGTGTCCCCGGCTTCCGCACCTACCATCTGGGTTACAGAGAGTCTGTGTTAGTGAATGGTCGGTGGTTTCCGTGAGTCGAGTCTCACCTCTAGTGACACGTCCACTAGTCGGAGCCTTCTTACGGCACGCGGTGTTGACCCACCCGGGAGTGGTGGAGCGGCTGACCCGAGAGAGACGGTGAGTAGGCTGGTTACCGTAGGGCCCCCACGTACGGCCGAGTCCGGGCTTAGGGGGAATTACCAGCTAGAGGATAGGCCTAGGGCGTATGCTCTGAGTGTGCACACGGGGTTGAGGGTTCGGACCCACGCTGACGAGCGTGACCTCAGCTTGTCCTTGTTTGTGGTACTGGTTACTGTGTGTGTTTGAGTCTCATGCCCGGGGCGCTATAGCTAGACACTTGTGACGCGGTATAAGACGTCAGGGGACGCATCCGGTCGTTCTTCTAGTGGGTGGTGCTCCTGTCTGCTGGCAGGTTCGGACTCGTGTTTTGTCGGACTGAGGTTCGGTTATACGGTGTGGTTGTTAGACAGCTTTTCTGTTTATTTATTGTTGCTTGTCGTTCCTGCCATACTTCTGCTAGGTAGGGTTACCTCCCGTGGTTGTTTGTGCCTTGCTGTCATTTTCTCGTCGTGCGGTGGGGGTCCGGGGGATCCTTACTGGGCCAATGAAATGAGGCACACCCCTGCTTTTCAGGTGAGGCGGGGTCGTCGGGAGGCACGGTCGAGTTTCAGCGTTGTCCTTCTAGTCTGGGTTAGTCGCCAGTCTGCCAGAGCCGGGGGATGACCCGTGTAGTTGTACACCGGGGGATGCCCCCTGTAGTTGTGCTTTTCCTTCTGTTGACTGTACTTGACTTGGACATGAGACTCAGTGGACCTTGTAGCAGTTTATTTATTTATATTATGCTGTGCATTTTATTTTAGATTATTGTGCTATCTCTGTAGTTGCTTCAGCTTCTCTTGTACTCCCACACCATCCCTTTTTACCATTTCGAGTCTTCGGGCTCGTGGGTCGGCGGGCCGAGATTCGAGACACGCCGGTTCCTTCCCGGTACTCGGATCCCGGGTCATCACACCCTGGGACATGGGTTGAGTGGACGTAGGGTACCCAGTGCGTTGACGCAACTGTCTTGTACCAGACCTATCACTCCCTAAATTTCTATACGTCTGATGCTCGGTTGATGAACTAGGGTTTATAGGCTGACATGATGGTTTACTTCTGAGCTTAGGCACATTCTTATGGTGATTGGCATTTAAGGTAGCATTCAGTTTCTCTTTGCCCTTTTCTTTTCTGATTTCATCTGTCTGTTTTACTTCTTCTTGATTTTTCTTACAAGACTTCTTTTTAGCCATTTGTCTCTGCTCAGATGTACCTTGTTCAGAAACAAATGTTATAAATCTAGCTCCTAGATCCTTCTTCTTGGTTGGATTATAACCAAGTCCTTCTTTTCCAAAATTGCTTCTTATTCCCATGACAGCTTGAAGATTGTTTTTACCTTGTATTTATTTCTCAAGAGAGGCTTGTTTACTTGAATTCTAATCTTCCAGTTTCTTCAAATTTTCTTCGAGTTCCTGATTTACTCCATGAATGGCTTCATATTTTTCTTCAACAATTTTTACATCACTCTCCAATTTTTGCATTCTGAGTTTCAGGTCATCATGAACTTTCAGTAAAAAATCATTTTCTCTTTTCATCTCTATTAATTGATCTCTACATTGGTCACTTTCATCAAGAGATTTTCTTAAACTGGTAATTTCAGCTTCTAGGCACATGATTTTATCATTCAATGAATTTTCTTGACTAGTCAGATTTTTCTTTTTCTTGAGTGATTTATTTTCTTTCTTTACATAATCATATTTATCTAACAATTCATTAAATGCTTCTTCCCAATCACTGCAAGAAAAGTTTTCACAAGAGGAAGTTACCTCATCTGATCATCTCCCTTAGCCATGAAGCACAGCTTAACATCACTTTCTTCTTCAGAGGTACTCTCTTCTTCATCTTCATCTTTCTCCTCATAACTCCAAGTACTCATCATAGCCTTTGGCTTCTTGTTCTTCCATTTTGGTTGAACTTTCTTCACATTCTTTGGACATTCAGATTTAAAATGACCTTGTTTCCTGCATTTGTAACAGACAACCCTGTCAGATTTCCTAAAGTTTTCTGATTTGAATTTTGAACTCTTTCTTACCTCTAGTCTTCTGTTGTTTCTAAATTTACCTTCCTTCCTTAGAAACTTCTTGAATTTCCTGGTGAGCATTGCTATCTCACCTGACTCATCATCTGAGGTAGATGACTGACTGTCATCTGAACTCTCCTTGCTGCTAGGAGCAGCCTTCAAAGAAAGTGGCTTCTTCTTTTTAACATCCTCATCAGTTCTTTTGAAATTCAGCTCGTAAGCCATCAGTGATCCAATAAGCTCATCAGGGGTAGTGGTAGGAAGGTTCCAAGATTCCTCAACAACAGTGACCTTGGTGTGCCAAATTGCAGTTAGGGATCTAAGAATTTTCTTGACCAGTTCACAATCAGTGTAAACCTTTCCCAGACCTTGAAGACCATTCACTAATAGGGTTAGTCTAGCATACATTTCAAATATATTTTTCTCTGGCTTCATTTTAAAAGCTTCATATTCAGAAATTAACATATTAGCTTTTGTCTCTCTTACCTCTGACGTACCTTCATAGATGACTTGAAGTCTATCCCACATTTCCTTGGCACTGGCACATGAGGACACTCGTGAAAACTCATTAGGATGAAATGAGCATTGCATGATGTACATAGCTTGCCAATTGACGTTGGACTTCCGAATCTGCTCTTTCACCCACAGTTCTTCATCTCCTTCTAACTGATAGGGTCCCTTGCTCACGACTCTCCAAAGCTCATGGTCCTGAGCTCTCAGAAATACCTGCATCTGATATTCCAGTAAGCATAGTTAGTGCCATCAAAGAAGGGTGGCCAATTCACTGCATACCCTTCAGGCATGAGCCCCTTGTTTTCCATTCCACTAAATCTCTCTGGGTTGTGAGACCCTTGACAAGAGAGCCAAGCTCTGATACCACATGTTGGATTAGGTGGAAGGTCAAACTAGAGGGGAGGGGTGAATAGGTTGACCCTTTGAAAAATTAATGCAAGATCACACTCGTATTAGAAAGTAGAATGCTAATTAGAAATTCAGTAATCAGACTGTATGAAGATCAAGCCTAATCAAACATCTAACGATAGGTGGATTATGCGAGAATAGCAAACCACAAGAGGAACATAGATTTTTATGGTGGTTCGGTCTCCGTGTGGAGACCTACGTCCACCCCTCACTAAACCAGTGAGGATCCCTGCTGAGCTTTACAGCTTAGCTTCACCGAGGAACTACCTCCTCAAACAACGCTGAGCAGTACAGCTTGGCTTAACTTGAGGAAAGATCCTCTAAACCGCTGACAAACAACTTGCAGGCAAACACACCCAAACGCCCTTGATCCAAGCACAATCTTCTGGATCAAACCCCTCCCTCTACTCAAACCAGTACGAGGGAGAAACAATGTAACAGAGTTCAAATTGAAAAGACAAAAAATAAACAAAATCACTCAGTGATGAAGGAGCAATCTCAGATCTGTGAGGCCGCCGGATCTCAGGCTTGAATTCAAAAGTCTGGGAGAAAAAGCTTCAACGATCAGCTAATCTTCTCCTTATGAAATGTAGATGAACTTGCAATAGATCACTGCTCCTAGATCTCCTCAGGTTTTCAACAGATCACCAGTAGGAAGAAGATGAACTCCCCAGTTCTTCTCGTGAGCTTCTCTTGCTCAGCCTAGTATGCGGCAGCTTCGAAATCTCCAAAACCAGCCTCATCGCGCGCTCACCCAGAACCATGTAATATATACACACCTAGTGGGCCCCGACCAGATTTTTCGGTTAGCCCAATGATGATATCCTCAGAGCCTTCTGGAATCGCGAGGGAAAACGATATCGAAACACTTGTTGGCTGATGTGGCCTTTGACGTCACTAATGACTGGGGTCCACCCAACTAATCTTATGAAATGATTCAGATGGCGTCAACTCATGGTGACCAAGGGGTTGACATTGCCTTGAACTCCCCACAAGGCTTCAAGTTCATAGGTGGATGAGTTGACGCATTGGGTTACTGCGTCAACCCACTAAGCTTACCCAGAGCCAATTTCATCTTAGAGTGAACTGCTGCGTCGACGCTATCATGCTGTAGCATTGACGCACTGGGGTATTCCAGTGAACCATAATTCTACCTTTTGAACTGCTACATCGACGCTGCTCTACTGTGGCGTTGACGCAGTGAAGTAGATCTGTGAGTGCCTCTGCTTCTTAAGCTGATGCGTCGACGCTGTAATAGTGTGGCGTTGACGCAGTAAAGTGGGATAATAAGATCTTGAACTGATGTGTCTACTCTGTGGGTTTGTGGCGTTGACGCACTGATATTATATCAGTGACTTATGATTTTGCCTCGTGAACTGTTGCGTGGACGCCTTTAGAGTCTTGTGTAAACGCTGTCCTTGAGGCAGCCCACTGTGTGGACGCTATGAATCATCCTGTGACGACCCTGTCCCTTTCGTGCATTAAAAAATAAACCAGATACATGCATTACTGAATGAAGATATAATTCAATATTTTAAGTTGAATTCAACACACACATCTCATGGTTGTCATCATCAAAACCAGGGGCACAACACTCAGGACTTAGCGCGAGATCACGCCTCTTCATTTTTCCCCGTCTGTGGGAAACGAACAAAGATCCAACATAGTGCGGAGAAGCTCTAGCAAGATAAATACCAGTGGAAAAGGGAAGGCACCGAAGGTCGAATAAAGGGAGCCTGAGCCCTTGCATTCTCCGACGGGCACCCCCTCGAACGACCAAGCTAACAACCCACCTCCACCGGCCGAAGGGGGACAACTTGCTCCTGGGAACCTAGACGCCCTTCATGCCCTCAATGCTAAAATGGACGTCCTCATCTACTTGATGAGGACACAGATAGCTGGGGAGGAGAGGTCGCGACTTCCTCAGACAAACCACCCCCGCGTAGAGGCCTCCCAGATGACAGCCGGGGATCGATTCATCTTTCAAGGAGGACGCATCCTCCGGAGCGAGCAGGGTGGACCTTCGCAGCCCCCACCTCCGGAGCAAGATGCCTCCTCCATCCCAAGAAAGAGGAAGTCCAACCTCAATCAGTAGCGCACGAAGGAGGATGGTCCAGACTCAGAACGCTGGGGAAACACTCGGAGCCCCCCACCCCCATCCCGACGATAGGGAGAACTATCCCTCCGACTGTGAGACTTCGAGCGGCATTTTGCCGAGCAAGAGCGTGCCCTTCGCGCCCTCCAGAAAAACTCCGCCCTGGAAGACGAGGAGCAATCCCCATTCTCTGACCAAATCATGAAGGCTATGGTCTCCTCGAGAGTATCACTCCCGACCTTCAAACCTTACGATGGCCAGGGCGACCTAGCCAACCACTACGATAGCTTCGACGCCGTCATGACCTTGCATGGGGCGTCTGACGCGGTCAAATACCAAGCGTTCGTGACTACTACAATCCAAGGCGCATAGGCTTGGTTCCGAGCGCTCGCCCCCGGGAGCATCACCAACTTCCGACAATTCGGGTGACTATTGAAGGAATGCTTCGCCGGCAGCGGCCCTCCAAGGTCGATAGCGGGATTACTGGCCCTCAAGTAGGCGCATGGGGAAAAGTTGTGAGCTTACATTAACTGCTTTAAAGTGGAAGCTCTCCGCATCCCCTGCCTGGATGTGGCCTCTGCCATCACCGCATTGACCAGAGGTACCCACGATGAAAATCTCCAGAGAGAGTTGGTACTTCACCCTCCCTCTTCCCTCATCGATCTTGTGACCTTAGCTCTGCGTCATGTGGAGTGCGAAGACGTCCTCAATGCCTGTCGAGACCCCGCAGGCTCGGGGCGAGAGGGGGAGAAAAAGAGGTCATCCAACCAATCTTCAGGGCGGGGGAAGATGAGGAATCAAGAGGGCGATCGAAAGGAAACCCCACCCAAGTTTGAGCGCTATACTCCTCTTTCTGTCCTCATCTACCAGATTTTTCAAGAAATAAAGGACTCATGACTACTCCACCGCCCCGAACCGATGAAGGTCGACCCCAAGCGTCGGAGTCGCCAGAAACACTGCCTGTTCCACGATGATCATGGCCACCACACCAAAGATTGCCATTAGCTCAAGGATGAGATCGAAAGTCTCATCTGCCAGGGGCACCACTCCAAGTACGTGGCCGAGCAGAGGGAAGACCGTGGAATTCCTCATGAAGAAATTGACAATCGTCCCTGAGGAGTCCACATAAATGTTATCTCAGGTGGACCGGGCTCGGGCGTAGGTACCGGTCGAGGGAGAAAGCGTCACCTCGAGTGAGCCAACCGAGCTTCCAAGCCTCCCAAAGCTCCTCCCTTGGTGACCGACCAGCAGTCTTTGGTCTTCTCGGACCAAGATCTCGAAGGAGTGGTCACCCCACTGATAGTTTGGTGCGATAGATAAACACAGATCCAGAGGGGGAGGTGAATGGATCTTCTAAAGAGTTTTGACCAATTTAAAATTCGTATGAAATGATAAGCACAAGATCAGTGGACAATTGCTCAAACATAAAAGATGCAAACCCAATTAAACTCTAGGACATGAATAATCAATCAGATCACGGTCCTAGCATGGATCTAGCGGAAGCAAGCAATCAGACAAACCACTGCACAAGGGATTTTTTAGGTGGTTCGGTCCACAGACCTACGTCCACCCCTCACACCCAACCTGAGTGAGACTTCCACTAGCAATCAGCTAGAAAGCAGACTCAGTCTCCAAACAAGTTGCTGCCACACAGCTTGACCAGGGGAACATGCTCCCCTCTTCCTCCCAACCGGGGGGAACCACTAGTGACACCCAGTCACTAGAAAACCAGAGACGCAAGTCTCTCTTCCACCAGATCAGGAGGGAACACACAAGTGACTCCCAGCCACTTGCAACCCAGAGGTCTCGGACCTCCCTTCCTCCCAATCGGAGGGAAACAACCAGTGACACTCAGTCACATGCAACCAGAGACGCAAGTCTCTCTTCCTCCAAACCGGAGGGAACCTAACCTTACACTAGAGGATCGGAAGAGCAACAGTGAACAATTAACAAGAAAAATAAAAACACAGCAACAGAAAGCTGGAAAAATGAAATGCACAATAGCTCTCGCAGGAGCAAACTGGATTGGATCTGATCCAAAGTCCAGTGATGACAAACAAGCTTCTCTTCTTCCTCACGAGCTCTCCATCTCTCCATCTCTCTTTCTCTCTTTCTTTTTCTTCTTCTGCTCACTGCCTCTCTGCAGCACTTTCCTTTTATCTCGATCACTCTCTTGCTCTCACTTGATCTCGATCAGTCTCTTTTTCTCTTTTTATCTCTTCTCCAGATGGAGGAGGCTTCGTATTTATAGTAGTAGCAATTAGGGCACTGTCCTCGGATTACGTGCCAGGTGCCAACCTTGGATCACGTGCCCTTCATAGGCTTCACGAACAGTACCTGTCAAGCAATCATAAGAAGATATCAGATGGATGTACAGACTTGGTTCAGGCTGTTAACAAAGTGTGTACAGGCATGATGCAGCTTGAGTGTATAGACTTGAAGGGTTGACAACGAGTGTAAAGACTTGAAGCGTTGGAAACGAGTGTATTGACTTCGTCTTGAAGGAGATACACATGTGCACTGAAGTGTGTACATTCTTCACTGATGAAGTCTGTACAGACTCTACTGAAGAACATTCAGCCTTGAGAGCGTGCAGACAGTGTGCAAACTTGCTGTAATGACCGATGCCCAACTGGATGGTGTATGGACTTAGAATGCATGAGACAGCAGTGTATAGACTTTAGAAGACGAAGCATGCACAGGCCAAACGATGTACAGACTTTGCCAATATGAGACACTGTACAGACTTTGTTGTATAGACTTGATGTGGTGGCTGTGTAGACTTAGCTGCAGGCTGTAGGATGAATGTCTAGACTCTGCAGACATGCGATGCAACTGCATGTATAGACTTAGTTGTGCTGTGCAACCGATGTGCAGACATGGTGTGCAGGCAGCCAGACTATGTATAGACTTGGCGTGCAATGATGCAACACAATGTATAGACTTAATCGTGCAAGCTACATTGCTAGTGTATGGACTTAGTGCAATTCAAAGGCTGTATAGACTTAGCGTGGAATGCCTGAAGCACAGTGCAATGTATAGACTTGCCACTGACCAATGTATAGACTTGAAGATGATTGTGAGAGCATGCAGTGTAGGCAGTGTACAGACTTACCACCGACCAATGTATAGACTTTGCCAAATGATGCAAGCGATAATGCATGAGACGATCGGATGTACAGACTTTGAAGCTTAACTGAGACGGTGGATGTACAGACTTGATGCACGAACTGTGCACATGAATGAAGAGCACTGTGTAGACTTGTGTGCTTGCAAGTGAGCAATGTACAGACTTGGGCTGTACAGACTTGCAGTGTGCAATGCATGCGATGTATAGACTTCGCCTTAGAGACGCTGCATGAGACGGTGGATGTACAGACTTGGGCTGTACATACTTGGAAGGCTTGAAGGCCAATGTACAGACTTGGAAGATGTGAGCGAGACAATGTATGGACTTTGCCAATGCAGCGATGTATAGACTTAGTGACTCATGCAGACTAGAGGTTGTACAGACTTTGGAAGGCATGTGCAGTCTTGAACTCTTGCAATAGAAGGCTGTACAAACTTGGTCGTGTATGGCGAGACAAGGCAGACGCTGTACAGACTTGGTGAGACGATGCGTGAGACGCTGCCAGACTCTGTACAGACTTGGACGTAGGTAATGATTGTAATGTGTAGACTTAGTGTGTAGCAAAAGCAGCGAACGTAGGAATAGGTTGGAATGTATAGACTTATGTTCGATCAGCAATGTATAGACTTCAACTAAGCAAGCTACAGTGCAATGTCTAGACATAATGGTGCAGGCGATGTATAGACTTTGGAACGCTTGAAGCACAGACACGCTGCAATGTATAGACTTGAGTTAAGCAAGCTACAGTGCCGATGAGTAGACTTGGCCAATGTGCAGACTTGAAGGCAAGGTGACGATGTGTAGACTTGGCCAATGTACAGACTTGAATGCTCGACCAGTGTACAGACTTTGATGAACATGCAAGTGAGTGTATAGACTTTCTATGTGGCTGCAATGTGTAGACTTGATGAACAATGCAACAGACTGTACATACTTGAAGTAATGCATGCCGATGAATAGAATTGGCAAACGGGATGTGCAGACTTTGTAGCATGCAGTGTATAGACTTGCTGGAGAGAGCGATGTACAGACTTGCTCTTGCGAAGGCTATACAGACATTGAATGAAGCAGTGTATAGACTACACTTATCTGGGGAGTCGACCCATCTAGAGAGGGGGTCGACCCACACTATGCTGAGTGTCATGATGCATGGATGTTTAGCCTATACTGACTTCCACAAGCAGAGTAAAGCAACTGATGTATATGTATATGAATGCTTTATGCAGCAGATAACCTGACTGAACATCAAATGTAATGCTTTAGATCTGATAAATTGATTGAACAACAATGCAATGCTTTATGCTCTGATGAACTGACATATGACATATTCATGATATGCAAAGCCAAGATTCATGATATGCAAGGCTGTAGAACTGACATGATATATGCCCATAGTAAGACAGTCAATCAGATGTTCATGATATGCTACCATCAAAATCATAGAGTTAAAAATCATGTCACAGAAGTTCAGATAACTCATAGTTTTTGCTATCATCAAAATCACAGGGGCACAACAATCACCCCCTTTTTGATGATGGCAACACTATGAGTCACACTGACTCATGTCAAACTATTCTCCCCCTTTGACTTCATTAAAAAGAAAAATAGTTTGAGATGAGAGAAACAAGCAATCATGATGTGAATAAAGTAAATACTCCCCCTTTGACTCAGTCGTTTAGACATGAAGGACACAGTGGTAGTTAAACAATGAAGCACAAATCAAGACAATGTTTCAGATGTATGCGCTCCTATACCAGCCAGATAAAATCATGCACAAATCAAGTCCATTATGCAGATGTTAATCTCCCCCTTAAAGCCAGAATAGAGTTGAGGTATGACAAGAGGAGATAAGCATCTATCAGCAAAAGCACATAGGCACTCAAGGATTACCACAATCTGTAAGCACAATGAATGATTTGAGGAAGACATATTTTCATTAGCACACCAAATTCATAAATCTTTGAAAACGAATTTTAGATTCTTCAATTATAATAGATTATGAATGAGTTTAAACTTACCATCATGATTTAAGAGAGATGTATTCAAAGTTTATCAAGAAAATTCAATACTCATATCTGAAACACCTTTTAATAGAAATGAACCAACAATTCATCTGATATTCATGTTTAACCTCCTTCCAACTTACTCATTTAAATTCAATGACTCCTATCGAAGTTACACAAGATGATATTGAGATTAAACAGAAATAATTGTGTTTGAACATGTCTTTAGATTTTTAGAATTTTCTATTGATCAGCACTCATTTTTCCTGAGCAAGTTTTGTTCAGTCAACACCTTTTTACGTGAGGCACAACACTTCTCAGGTGAAGTGACCCAGTTACTCAGTGTGACAACCATATTGCCTCTTAAGGAGAACAGAGTTAGCAATGGAGTATCTTTTTACATGAGGAGACACCTTGATCAGAAGCCAAAATCCCAGGTTACTCAACACATCCATGCCATTGCTCTGCCAGATTTTCAAATATTTTTGAAAGGAGAGGTAACTATGGCACTTCATGACTTGGGCTTACTCCATTTCTTTGATAGAGAACCCAGTTTCTTAGTGACCAAAGTCATTGCCCTTGCTTTAAATTTTTAAGAGTTTTCAGATTTTTCAAACAATGCTCAATACACTGAAATGTTTAAGAACAATACCTTCTACATGTATCTTAACCAAGGATAGCCATGTCTTTTAAAATTTCAGTTTTCAGAAGGTTTTGCATGAAGTTCATGAGACAATTGGTTATGATTTATTAAGCATGATGATTCAGATATTTTCAAGTCTTTTACATCAAAACTTAGGAAATGCATTAGACTTAAATCAATTTGATTTATCAAAACATTCTTAAGCCAGTATAATAGAAGTTTCTTTTTTTCAGAATATGTCTGATTTATGTCTAGGGTGCGCTGACTAAAATCTTTCCTCATTCAGATGAATCAATGACATTGCCAGGAAATCAGTGGCGTCAACAAAGTATTTTTATTGAGAGATTAGCAGAGAGCAATCACGATGAGACCAGGAGTGAATCATTAGAATAGTGTAGTTTTGAAATCAATAGCTGAGTCTCGAGTTCAGACAGAACAGCTACATAAGTGTAGACAGCAGGGAATTCAAGTGAACCACACATTTGCCAAGAATGGATCGGATTGCTAGATAGTGAGAGTTCAAGAGATGAAGAGATGGAACAGGAAAGCTCCCCCTGTCTAGATGCAATGGGTCATTTCTTTTTTGATTTTTCAATGTAAGGAAATGCAATGCAACTAACTACATGTATGCATTCAGCAAATGAGATTATCATGATTAAGCAAGCATAAGTCAAACTCCCCCTTACAGTGTGCATGATATGCAATTGAAGCACTGAAACATGATTTTAAAAATTATGCTCATTCAGACTGCCCTATAAGGGGATATGACCCATGGTACTAGGCAGAGAACTCGATCTAAAAGACCATCTCACATATAGTAAGAACCTCCAGATAGAATTCATCTGCCTTTTAGTAGCTTACCATTTGATATACAATGGTGGTCATGCAAGATAATGCAATACCAATAGTCCTAATGCAATATTTTTTCAATATTTTTCAATGGGTGCATATGCAAATTCAGTCTATCATTAAAAAAGCAAATCATGTATGAGGAGAGTTCAGAAAATTTGAATCTGACAATGCAGATGATGAATGAATATGCAAAGACGGATTTAACATGCTATTCAGTTATTCTAAGGACAAGAAGTGCAGAGAATTTACCTGAAAGGGACTTTATCAACTTGGGTGCCTTGGTTTAATTTACCCCTCTTTATTCCTCAGTCCATGGCACACCTGCAGAGTTTTTGATCATTTTGATCCTGCAGGGACCCAAGCAGCTTTGGGTCCTGCGTTAGCCCTGATAGGTGTTCTAAGCAAATTCATAGCAACATGGTCATCATGATCCATCAGGTAGCAATTGTTCATAGAGTGACCATACTTTCCACAGTGTCTACATGATGTGACTGGTTTCTTGTTCTTATGATGTATATTAACAGTAGGATGATGTTTATAAACATGTTCATAAGATTTTCTATTGTATGTATGAACAGTTTGATGCTTGTTCTTTCTCAGCCAACATTCAGCAGATCTATGGCCTGGCTTCCCACAGTTATAGCATGAAATTTTCACAAATGATTTTGCATGGAATTTGAAAAAATGGGGGTTAACAAGATTCTTTTGAACATACCAACAGTCCTTGACTGTATGCCCATTTTTCCCACATTCGAAGCGTTTGATTTACTTACTTTTAAAACCATTTTTACTCCAAGTGGATCTAAACTAGCACTCAGCAGCCCTATGCCCATGCTTATTGCAGTTGAAGCACACAATGTGCTGACTAGAATTGTGTTTAGATCCATATGGACCATGAAAATGAATGGAAGACCTGGCATGCAGTTTATTATCTTCTTTCATGATAAAACATTCACTCATGAGATGACCATGCTTCCCACAATAATAACATGAAGCATCAGGCTCCCTAGCAGCATGGTTTCTATCAAAAGAATTTCTAGAATGTGATGTTTCACTACCATGCTCATCTTTTAGCATTAATCCGCAATCTTCCATTATGTGACCTACTTTCCCACAATAATAGCACGACCCCTTTTTAGTATGAGTGTTTGAGAGGTCATGTGAATTGTGTGCAGCAGTCTTTGTACCAACTGGAGTAGTTTTATCCTTTTTCTGTAGGTTTTCATCCTTTTTTAATTTTTGAGTTTGTCCTACAGTTTTGGGACTGACAGTGGGTTTTTGTGCAGTAAATTGAAAAACAGAAGAACGAGCAGTTGTGTTTTGATCAGAAGCTTTTACAAGCACAGTTGAAGTTTTATTGCTATTGATCCTTTTGTTTGTTGAACTGTAACCCAGCCCCTCTCTCTGAGAGTTATCACTCTTTCCCATAAGTTTATTCAGATTATCCTTTCCCTTGACAAATTTTGACAAGGAGTTTTTCAAATCTTGAATTTCAGAATTTAAGCCCCAAATATTAGCTTCATATTTGGACAGATCTGTTTCACAGGAAATGACTTGTTGATGCAAGGCATCATTCAGACTTTTGAGTTTTTCAACTTCCTGTTTTAATTTTATTTCATTGTTAGCTTCAGATAGGGAGTTATAAAGATCATCAACTTCTTGTTGAAGGGATGTGATTGTTAACTCATATTTAGCTATCTTTTGTTCACAGCAAGTGACATTCCCACTCAACATTAGGTTGATATTTTTCAGATTTGTAATTTCATGTTCAGCATTCAGCAACTCACTAGAGCTCACCAGGCTTACACTCTTCCCTTTTTCTTAAGTGATTAGCCTCTCAGACATTGTTGAGTTTAGGTGATTCAACTTATTAATTTCCTCTTTCAGTTTACTGTTCTGCTCTAGGAGTTCATCATCAAACACCCATTCATCTGTTGAAGACTGACATTCATAAAACATTTCTTGTTGTTTTTCAGATTTAAGTTTGTTGAAATTTTTCTGAAGCTCTAAGTCTATTACTCTCTCAGCCTCCAGTTTCTCAGAAATCAAACTATTTACTTTTTCATGATTATTTGATTTGTGTTCAGATTCTTTGAGCTGGTTTTTGAGTATTTCAATTTCAGATTTCATGTTTTCCAATTCAGAGTTGACAAGCTCTATGTTTCTCACCAGTTCTTCATTTTGAACAACATCATTGTTATGAGCCTGATCATCATCAATTAAACTATGCCTCTCCTTTAGTTCAGCAATTTCGCAAACAAGCTCTTGATTCTCATTTTTGTGTGAATCAATTTGTTTCATAAGAGTTTATTTTTCATATTTCAAATGATCTAAATCTGAACTAATAGAATCAAAATCTGTTAACTGTCTTCTAAATATGTCATTTTCAATTTTCAGAATTTCAGGTCCTTCACCTCGAGATTTAGCATCCTCATGTTTCTTTAGCTTCTTTATCAGTTTTTTATTCTTCTTCTTTAGTCTTTCATAGGATTCTAATAGATTGGCATAGGCATCTTCCCAGTCGTCTAAAGTGTAACTAGAGAAAGGATTGGTTACCTCTTCAGCATCTTCGGATTCATCTTGATCACTGCCATGGTTGCTCTTGTTAGCCATCAGGCAGCTGTCCTCATTTCTCCTCTGAGCTAGCTTCAGCTTATCCAGAATGTCCTTAGCAGACATGCAGTCATAAAAATAATAATGTAGAGCATTGTTAGTAGCTTCTTTCATTAATGTCAAAACTTTCTGATTCTCTCCATTTCTTGATCTATGACTGTTAGTCCATTTGGACTCTTTCTTTGGCAGTCTGTGAGGACCATGTGAGATTAACTTCCACAGATCCGGATCCATCAAATTCACATAGTTATGTAGACTGCTAACCCATGAGTTAAAATTAGAGCCATTGAAAACCGGTGGAGATGCCATGAAGGCAAATCAATCAAGCAATTTTAAAACTATATGCAGAAGACAGAAATGCACTGAAAGCCAGTAGGATCCTCCACAGATCGTTGGATCTGGAAAGACAGAAACCTGCTCTGATACCAATTGATAGTTTGGTGCGATAGATAAACACAGATCCAGAGGGGGGTGAATGGATCTTCTAAAGAGTTTTGACCAATTTAAAATTCGTATGAAATGATAAGCACAAGATCAGTGGACAATTACTCAAACATAAAAGATGCAAACCCAATTAAACTCTAGGACATGAATAATCAATCAGATCACGGTCCTAGCATGGATCTAGCCGAAGCAAGCAATCAGACAAACCACTGCACAAGGGATTTTTTAGGTGGTTCGGTCCACAGACCTACGTCCACCCCCCACTCCCAACCTGAGTGAGGCTTCCACTAGCAATCAACTAGAAAGCAGACTCAGTCTGCAAACAAGTTGCTGCCACACAGCTTGACCAGAGGAACATGATCCCCTCTTCCTCCCAACCGGAGGGTACCACTAGTGACACCCAGTCACTAGCAAACCAGAGATGCAAGTCTCTCTTCCTCCAGACCAGGAGGGATCACACAAGTGACTCCCAGTAACTTGCAACCCAGAGGTCTCGACCTCCCTTCCTCCCAACCGGAGGGAAACAACCAGTGACACTCAGTCACAAGCAACCCGAGACGCAAGTCTCTCTTCCTCCAAGCCGGAGGGAACCCGACCTCACACTAGAGGATCGGAAGAGCAACAGTGAAAAGTTAACAAGAAAAACAAAAACACAGCAACAGAAAGCTGGAAAAATGAAATGCACAATAGCTCTCGCAGGAGCAAACTGGATTGGATCTGATTCAAAGTCCAGTGATGACAAACAAGCTTCTCTTCTTCCTCACGAGCTCTCCATCTCTCTTTCTCTCTTTCTTTTTCTTCTTCTGCTCTTTGCCTCTCTGCAGCACTTTCCTTTTATCTCGATCACTCTCTTGCTCTCACTTGATCTCGATCAGTCTCTTTTTATCTTTTTATCTCTTCTCTAGATGGAGGAGGCTTCGTATTTATAGCAGCAGCATGTAGGGCGCTGTCCTCGGATCACGTGCCAGGTGCCAACCTCGGATCACGTGCCCTTCATTGGCTTCACGAACAGTACCTGTCAAGCAATCATAAGAAGATATCAGATGGATGTACAGACTTGGTTCAGGCTGTTAACAAAGTGTGTACAGGCATGATGCAGCTTGAGTGTATAGACTTGAAGGGTTGACAACGAGTGTATAGACTTGAAGCCTTGGAAACGAGTGTATTGACTTCGTCTTGAAGGAGATACACATGTGCACTGAAGTGTGTACATTCTTCACTGATGAAGTCTATACAGACTCTACTGAAGAACATTCAGCCTTGAGAGCGTACAGACAGTGTGCAAACTTGCTGTAATGACCGATGCCCAACTGGATGGTGTATGGACTTAGAATGCATGAGACAGCAGTGTATAGACTTTAGAAGACGAAGCATGCACAGGGCAAACGATGTACAAACTTTGCCAATATGAGACACTGTACAGACTTTGTTGTATAGACTTGATGTGGTGGCTGTGTAGACTTAGCTGCAGGCTGTAGGATGATTGTCTAGACTCTGCAGACATGCGATGCAACTGCATGTATAGACTTAGTTGTGCTGTGCAACCGATGTGCAGACATGGTGTGCAGGCAGCCAGACTATGTATAGACTTCGCGTGCAATGAGGCAACACAATGTATAGACTTAATCGTGCAAGCTACATTGCTAGTGTATGGACTTAGTGCAATTCAAAGGCTGTATAGACTTAGCGTGGAATGCCTGAAGCACAGTGCAATGTATAGACTTGAAGATGATTGTGAGAGCATGCAGTGTAGGCAGTGTACAGACTTACCACCGACCAATGTATAGACTTTGCCAAATGATGCAAGCGACAATGCATGAGACGATCGGATGTACATACTTTGAAGCTTAATTGAGACTGTGGATGTACAGACTTGATGCACGAACTGTGCACATGAATGAAGAGCACTGTGTAGACTTGTGTGCTTGCAAGTGAGCAATGTACAGACTTTGCCTTAGAGACGCTGCATGAGACGGTGGATGTACAGACTTGGGCTGTACAGACTTGGAAGTCTTGAAGGCCAATGTACAGACTTGGAAGATGTGAGCGAGACAATGTATGGACTTTACCAATGCAGCGATGTATAGACTTAGTGACTCATGCAGACTAGAGGTTGTACAGACTTTGGAAGGCATGTGCAGTCTTGAACTCTTGCAATAGAAGGCTGTACAGACTTGGTCGTGTATGGCGAGACAAGGCAGACGCTGTACAGACTTGGTGAGACGATGCGTGAGACGCTACCAGACTCTGTACATACTTGGACATAGGTAATGATTGTAATGTGTAGACTTAGTGTGTAGCAAAAGCAGCGAACGTAGGAATAGGTTGGAATGTATAGACTTACGTTCGATCAACAATGTATAAACTTCAACTAAGCAAGCTACAGTGCAATGTCTAGACTTAATGGTGCAAGCGATGTATAGACTTTGGAATGCTTGAAGCACAGACACGCTACAATGTATAGACTTGAGTTAAGAAAGCTACAGTGCCGATGAGTAGACTTGGCCAATGTGCAGACTTGAAGGCAAGGTGACGATGTGTAGACTTGGCCAATGTACAGACTTGAATGCTCGACCAGTGTACAGACTTTAATGAACATGCAAGTGAGTGTATAGACTTTCTATGCTGCTGCAATGTGTAGACTTGATGAACAATGCAACATACTGTACATACTTGATGTAATGCATGCCGATGAACAGACTTGGCAAACGGGATGTGCAGACTTTGTAGCATGCAGTGTATAGACTTGCTGGAGAGAGCGATGTACATACTTGCTCTTGAGAAGGCTGTACAGACATTGAATGAAGTAGTGTATAGACTACACTTATCTGGGAAGTAGACCCATCTAGAGAGGGGGTCGACCCACACTATGCTGAGTGTCATGATGCATGGATGTTTAGCCTGTACTGACTTCCACAAGCAGAGTAAAGCAACTGATGTATATGAATGCTTTATGCAGCAGATAACCTGACTGAACATCAAATGCAATGCTTTAGATCTGATAAATTGACTGAACAGCAATGTAATGCTTTATGCTCTGATGAACTGACATATGACAGATTCATGATATGCAAAGCCAAGGTTCATGATATGCAAGGCTGTAGAACTGACATGATATATGCCCATAGCAAGAGAGTCAATCAGATGTTCATGATATGCTATCATCAAAAACATAGAGTTAAAAATCATGTCACAGAAGGTCAGATAACTCATTGTGTTTGCTATCATCAAAAGCACAGGGGCACAACACCCACATGATGATGCCCTTGTTATCTCAGCCACGATAAACCACTGTAACGTGGACCAAATCTTAGTGGATAATGGCAGTGCCCCCGACATTTTGTCGTACGAGTGTTTGCTAAAGATGGGTGAAAACCCGTCGAAACTACGTCCGATCCGAACCCCCCTCTGTGGGTTCAATGGCCAAGTGACCTATCCCAAAGTAGCCCTAAGCCTACCTGTTACCCACGATACCCCGCCCAAAGCCCTAACCTTTATGGCAAACTTTCTAGTGGTCAAGGAGATATCGGCCTATAATGCCATTTTCGGCCGAGGCATCCTCGGTTGAATCAAGGCAGTGCCCTCCACATACCACAAAAAAATGAAGTTTCCCACTAAATATGGCACTGGGGAAGTCCAAGGCGATCAGGCAATGGCAAGAAGGTGCTACACGATCTCGGTGAAAACCGTAAGGCCGGAGGACAAGGGCAAAGAGCTCGAAACGATTGAAGATAAAATGGCAAGCAAGCCCGGGGGAGAGCTACTGTCTATTTTCCTCAGAAATGATCCGTCCCTCAAAGTAAAAATCGGGGCAGATCTACCACCCAAACTACAAGCACAATACAAAGACTTTCTTTCAGAGTATGTGCACATTTTCACATGGTCTGACGAGGATGTCCCTAGCATTCCCAAGGAGACAGTAATGCACCACCTCAACCTCGACCCCGCGATAAAGTCGGTACAACAACGAATGAGGAAGCACGCCCTCGAGAAACAGGCTATTATTAAAGAGCAGATCAACAAGGGGAAGAAAACTGGGTTATTTAACCTGGTCCTCTACCCTACCTGGCTCGCCAACGTCGTCCTGGTACCCAAAACCTCGGGTAAATGGTGGATGTGCGTCAACTTAACTTACCTCAATAAAGCTACCCCAAAAGACTGCTACCTGCTGCCATGCATCGACCAGCTCGTCGATTCAACTATGGGCAACAAACTTCTTTAGTTTCCTAGATGCGTATTCTGGATATCACCAGATCCAGAAGAGCCCTGAAGACGTAGAGAAGATCACCTTCATCACCAACTTCGGTGTCTACTGTTATACCCGAATGCCATTTAGACTAAAAAATGCCGGAGCTACTTACCTGAGGCTGGTCAATCAGATCTTCGAGGATCAGATTAGGTGAAACGTCGAAGCCTACATTGACGACATGCTTGTAAAGTCATAGCAGGCTGAGCGCCATTTCACCGACCTAGCCGAGACCTTCAGCACCCTCCAAAGGTACCAGATGAACCTCAATCCCGCCAAGTACGCCTTTGGGGTCAAGTCCGAAAAATTCCTGGGCTTCCTGGTGACCCAACGAGGGATCAAAGTCAACCTCGATAAGGTCTAGGCCATCCTTGATATGCGGCCGCTCACCTGCATCAAAGATGTGCAACGACTGACCGGCCGGATTGCTGTGCTAAATCACTTCCTGTCCCGAGTGGCAGAACACTACCTACCCTTCTTCAAGTTGTTGAGAGGGCCGAAGTTGGCAACCCCTACATTCACCTGGGACGAGGAGTGCGAGAAGGCTTTCACTGAGATTAAGGAGCTTTTGGCGTCACCTCCTGTATTATCCAAGCCAGTACCAGGAGAGACTCTCTAACTCTATGTCTCGGCAACACCATCCACGACAAGGTCGGTCCTCATTCGAGATGACCAAGGAAGACAAAGTCCCGTTTACTACACCAGCAAAGTGCTCCTGGATGCCGAAAGGAGGTACCCCATAATCGAGAAACTCATGCTAGCGTTGGTTACCTTGGCCAAGCGCCGTCGGCCATACTTCCAGAGACACTCCATTGTGGTGCTGACTAGCGAGCCTCTTAGGAAAATTCTGGCCCATCTAGAAACCTCGGGTCGATGCGTCAAGTGGGCAGTATTGCTTGGGGCCTAGGACATTTCCTACCGGCCCCGCACCGCCCTTAAGGGACAAGCTCGCTAATTTTATCGCAGAGACCGTTGTCCCTCAGGGAGAGGCGTCCGAACCTACGGTTGGCCTGGCCTGGGATCTCTTCATGGATGGATCTTCCAATCCGAACGGCAACGGAGCAGGCATCCTCATCACATCCCCTCAAGGTGTCATGCTCTAGTACGCCCTGAAATTCAACTTTCAGGCCTCCAACAACGCCTTCGAGTACGAAGCCCTGATTTTTCGGGATAGGATGGCGAAGCGCGTACTAGCCTAGCGAGTCAACATCTATACCAACTCTTAGTTGGTTGCTAGCCAGATCCATGGAGACTACGAGGCTCGGGAACCACAGATGGTCAAATACCTTCACTGGGTGAAAGAGATAGCCCAATCATTCAAGAGCTTTTATGTAATCCAAATAGCCCGGGAAGAAAACTCCCGAGCAGATGCCCTCTCTCGATTGGCCTCTTACAACACCACAGAAGGGACCAGGTCCATCCTACTCAAAGAGTTGGACCGACCGAGCATGGAAATTGAAACCGTAGCAACCGTGCATGCATCTCTTGACGATTGGAGTACCCCATATATAGCCTGGCTAACTGACTCTCGAGAGCCCGCTAACCCTCGGGAGGCCAGGACACTCAAATACCAAGCTCGGTGATTCATCTTATTTGACGGAAAACTTTATCGACGATCCTTCGCCGGTCCTCTCCTCAAGTGCCTTAGCACCCCAGAGTCCCAGCAAGCCGTTGAAGAAATTCACAAAGGGATCTGCGGAGCACACCAAGGGGGGAGGTCGATAGCGAGGATTTTGCTGTGCCGAGGTTACTGGTGGCCCTCCCTCTAGTGAGACTACTCTGCATATGCTCGAAGTGCGACCGATGCCAAAGGTTCGACCACCTGATCCACCAGCTAGCCTCGGAGCTCATAACTCTAACCGAGCCATGCCCTTTCGCTCGGTGAGGGATTGATATCCTTGGGCCCTTCTCAGTGGCTCGGGCTCAGAAAAAGTTCCTCATCGTAGCCATCGACTATTTCTCCAAATGGATCGAGGCCGAAGCTACTACCAAGATAACATAAGTAGTGATCTGGAGTTTCATGTGGAGGATGATCATTTGTCATTTTCGCATCCCTCGGGTGATTGTGAGCCATAATGGTCGACAGTTTGATAGCACTTATTTTAAGAATAAGTGCGCTGACCTACATATTCACAACCACTTCACTTCAGTAGCCTACCCACAGGCTAACAGGCTGGTCGAAAATGCCAACAAAACCATCCTCAAAGGCATAAAGACCAAGCTCGGTAAAGCCAAGGGTAATTGGCTCGAGGAATTGCCTAGCGTACTATGGTTGTACTGAACCACTTCAAGAATCGCCACGAGCGAAACTCCATTCTAGCTATTCTATGGCACCGAGGCAGTCATCCCACTAGAGGTCGGTAGCCTGTCCCTCCTGGTTATCCACTTCCCGTCTGAGTCTAATAACTAGAGATTATTGGAGAACCTGGACCTGACCGATGAAGTACGCGAAGTCGCAAGAATCCAAGCAACAGAATATCAGCGGTGCATGATTCAGTACTACAACGGTCAGGTCTGAGACAAGCAGTTCCAGTCAGGAGACCTCATTCTCAGAATGGCCAAAGCCTCTCGACCACTGGAGGGGGTGGGAAAGTTAGCCCCCAACTGGGAAGGCCCCTACCGAGTGATCGAGATGCTCGGCAAAGGAGCATACCGACTATCCAACATGGAAGGGATGTCAATCCCTTGAACTTGGAATGCAGTGGCCCTGCCGAGGTTCTATTTCTGAGCTCATCCATACATGTAAGAAACCAATAAAGACAATAAACTCTCCATTTCATTAATGTCAAAATTTTGGTACATCAGATGGCCCGTAGCCAGCATAATGTGCATAAATAAATATATATATATATGGTACAACACGGACTGATTACTCGGTGCGGATGGGGTTAGCGGTTCCAAGCTGAGCCACTAACTCCACTGAGTGTGGAAATTGGCTTGGATAACGGGACGGCTAACTCTGTCTGCTTGGGAAGTTCGGAAGAGATGGTACTAGTAAGAAGGAACAACTTTTTGGAAGAGGGAGTAGAACAAAGCCAGCAATGGATGGCGCGGGCAAGAAGAAACAGAAAGCAAGCACCCTCTAAGTTGTGCGAGCAAGGAAAGAGGAGGAGTAGAAAGAGGGCATCCTCCAAAGAGTGATAGAAAATAGAGGGGGAGAGGGGGAGTGGAGGAGGAGATGAGAAAGGAGCAAGGCAAGGCCATAGTGCCGAACGCCCTCCTTCTCTCGGACTCCGTCCGCTTCTACCTTCCTAAGTAGGGGTGGCGGTCCAAAAGTCGGGAGGGAGCACGTCGCCATTCTCCGTCCCTTCTTCTACGCCGACCACCCTTCGTCGTCAATTCTTCTACGCCGAAGTCGTCTAGACGCCACCACCGAAGCCTTCATTAACGTCGAACTCCATACTTCACCAGAAGATGGCAACGGAAAAGAAGGCGGTGCTGATTCTCACCGTAGAGAGAAAGAGCAGGAGATTTAGCAAAACCCCTGCTGCAGCGTGAAGAGGAAGAGGTGCCCTTTGGGACCTTTTATAGGCCAAAGGCGAAAACCCCTGCCTTAATTGAACCTCTCCTCAAAAACACGCAAGGGACTACAAAGCGAAGGCGAATACCTCCCCAAAGAGTAATTGCGCCTCCCTACCATTAAAAGCTCCCTACGGGAATACACGAAACAATGGCCCATTTAAAGCGTCGAAAGATGGGAAAATGCCAGATATGCACCCTTTGATCAGCCGATCGACATTACGACCAGATTTTTCGATAGAAGAATCGGACAAGATATTTGATACGGCATATCCGGCCCAGTCAAACACGGTATGGAGCATTTAAGTATGCCCTGATATACTAATTGTCATTATATTTCATGGAAAAAGAAAGTATAGGGTGAAGTTTCCAAAAGGGTGCCCCATACAAAAAGATGGAAGGACCAGCAAAGCAAAAACAACCTAATAGATCGAGATGGGAAAAGAAGGGGAGGTTGGCGATCGCTCTAGAAGCCCGGAAGTCAGGAGGCCTGTAGCGCTTGGCCCTGCTCCCACGGTCATGTGTGGCTCATCCTTGGCTCCCTCGGTGATGGCAGGTCTAGACACTGACCTCACCTATGTGGGAACTGTCTCGTTCGCATGCCCTCTCGAGGCCGCCTGACTCGGGGAGCCCTCAACCTCGGGAGTGGAACTGTCCCCGCTGCCATCCTCGCCACTCGACGCCGTAGAAGAGGGGGTGGTAGAGCCTCCTTCATCCGAGTCATACCACTGGTCGGGAAGGAAGACGAGCTTGCCTGAGACCTATCGCCGCACCTCCCTGACGGCCCGATCGAAGCCCTGAGTCAAACCCTTCCGTAACCCCTGGCGATAGCCCGACTCGTAGTAGGAAAAGGCACTCTTCTTTAAGGCCTCGAGGCACTCCTTCGAGCTCAGATATCGCTCAACGGCCCTCGCCTCAGCCTCGGCCAGCCTTGCCTTGGCCTCGGCCAGCTTCACCTCGATCACGGCCAGCTTCGTTTCGATTTCAGCCTGCTTCGCGTCGGCCACGGCCTACATCATCTCGGCCTCCTCCCTCGCTCGATCAGCTTCCAGGAGATGGCTCCTAACCTCATCCCGCTCGGCCTCCCACTGCCTCGAGCTTGATACATGAAACTGGTGCTCCTCTTCTAGGAGGCGAGTTTTCAACTCGGCAGTGCGGTGGGCCTGGGACAATTGCTCGGACAGAGACTGAACGACCTCCTGATGCGCTCGATCCTGCACCCGAAGTGAGGCCACCTTCTTCCGGAGGACACCGAGCTCGGAGGATAGCTACTTGACATTCTGGACAGCGAACCTGGGACTCTAGCTTGCGGACGTCCCTAAGCGAGGGAAACATGGGATCATGCGCGGTTCGGAAACCAGCAATGAGCCTTGGGTATCGACTTTCCTGCATGTACTCGGATCGAGTCACGTGACGGCTTCCACTCACTCACTCTCGCAGCGGTGATAAAAGTATAACGAGCTACATTCCTATCACTCTAGCAGCGGCATTCAAAAATATACGAGTAAAGCAAATTCCAAGTGGGGAGCAGATACGATACCTCGACGCTCTGGACATGGGGAAGACGACCCCGGCCAAGACTCGTACTCCCGGTCTATAGTAATTAAATAATTACAGTGGTAATTTTATGGCCCACTCCACGCAGGGAGGTAAAGGGCAGCAACAATAACCCGAGAATACCAAGCTTGGGTTGACGGGCAGCAATTTGGAACGCTCCTAGGCCGAAGACGCGCTGCTGCTCAGAACGGTTCTGTGGGGCCCACGGAATGGCAGGTGTGTCCGGCTACTAGGATGGCGGTGCCCGGGCACCTCCTTGCTGCGGCGGCTTGCTGGGACGCTGTTGCTGGGTGGCCGAGTGATCTTCGGGAGCGGCCGGGGTCGAGAGTGCACCAGCATATTTTTCAAGAAATTAATTCCCGGACTGAGTTGCTGGCCTGTCCTCGGATCTGAACTGTGCGCCTCCACGAGAAGAATTTATGTAGCCAGATCCGATGTCGAATTGACGCAAAAGGTGTACCGATGGATATAGGACTCAGAGGGATACAAAATATAATTTTCTCAGATCTATCAAGTGAATGGATTGAAAATGAAAATGACTGTCCCTCAAAGATTTTTGTAGGCTCGGACTGACAGACACACAGGACAGACTGAGTTTCCCCTAAAAATGAATTTTAACCAAAGGGAAAACAATAGATCTAGACTCCAGAAAAATTATGGTGGAAGGGGGGGTATGTAAGGGACACGTATGAAGTTTTTGGAGATTTTAGGAGATGTATAAAGGGGTGGGAAAAATATGGGATCAGGGATCTATCCTGTAGATCTGTTGTGGCAGACTGTCCGGGGTGGAACAAAAAAATACAGGAAAAATACCAAATGAGCTCTGATTGACATGAAATTTAAAATGGAGACTGGGGATAGCAAGAAAAAAAACTCAAAATTGTAGCACGATCAGATCTCCTGATGTGGAGATGAAATTCGGCCTTCAACCTTCTGTCATGATCTAGACAGAACTTCGACGCGGTGGCGGTGGCGGTGCGACGTCGGCTCGATGGCGGCGGTGGCGGCGGTGCTGAGCTTCTCACTCAGAGAGGGGGAGGGGAGGAGGCTTCACACCTCATGAAATTCGTAGAACTCCATCTGCAAGGGGGGTGGGAGAGAGAAAGGGGTGCCCTTTGGCTTGCTCTTGGCAAAAATACTTAATTCTTCATTAAAATATCTAATGACACTATACATAGGCTTATGTAGAGAATGACAAGGGGTGGGGGGCTGGGAATTTTGTGGGAGAGAGGGGAGGGGTAAACTAGGGAGAGCATTTTCTTCCCTCATGTGGTCAAATGACCAAATTAAATAAAAATATAACATGGAATAAACTATATTATAAGTGGGAAGCATCTTGGACTTTGCTTGGTCCAAGTTTGAATTTTCTTCCACCTTGCCCCCCCTTGGTCCAAGTCCAATCTTGAACTTTGAACCATCCTCACATGGGCCGTAGAACCTAGGTGGACCAATGGGAAAGAAGGTGGGGGACCATGCTGGACCCACTAGCAATTTACTTAGAAACCCAAAGACTTTAAAGACTAACAAATAGGCTTATAATGCCTTACAATTGCAAACCCAATTAGCCAAGGGTATAAATACAAACAAAAGGACATAAATACAGAATAAAAAAGTTAGTGCCCGTTGTTTTTTGGGGGAAGCATCTTGGACTTTGCGTGGTACAAGTTTGAATTTTCTTCCACCTTGTCCCCCCATGGTCCACGTCTAATCTTGGACTTTGAACCAACCTCACATGGGCCCTAGAACCTAGGTGGACCAATGGGAAAGAGGGTGGGGGACCCTGCTGGACCCACTGGTAATTTACATAGAAACCCAAAGACTTTAAAGACTAACAAATAGGCTTATAATGCCTTACAATTGCAAACCCAATTAGTCAAGGGTATAAATACAAATAAAAGGACACAAATGTAAACTAAAGAAGTTAGTGCCCGGTGTTGATTCCCATCATCGAGGATCTCTGCCCCTAATTGGGCCAGGAATAGGCTGCCCTCCATCACCCTCTCAAGGAGCATCGAAGGGGGGCATCGCCGAAACTCCCCCTAGATAGACGGAGACTCCAGCTCTAAGCACCATTGGTACAGGGAAGCATGAATGACAAACTGCCCCTACTACGGAGCAGAACCCCTCCGAGGCAGAATCTGCAAGGGAGTATCTTCTCTGGTGACTCTCGAGCTCGACGCAGCAACACTCGGCCCAATAGGGACCCCTGGCACCAACCTCTTACGTGCACCCCCCTACAGGCTCGGTCGGACCCTCAGAGCCGACCTCCGCTCCTCGCGCCCCCACAGAATCGGTGGCGACCTCCTCGACCAGCTCGTGTCCCTCTGACACGGCTTCTAACGAGCCCGAGCAACGAGCACCCTTGGCCAAAGTCTCCCCCGTTGAAAGAGGGACCTTCATCTTCTTACGCCTACTCTTCTCGACGATCAAGTCTTTCATTGCCCCCAACAGCAGCGGTGCCCCTGGAGCTTTCCGTTTGGATCCTCGTCGCCCCGGCTCGTCCTCCGGAGCGACTCATTTGCCCTTATCTCAGGCGGAAGAAAAATCTTTGGGAGTCCTAGGCGCATTTGAGGCGGCGGCCTCCATTCGCTCAGCGACCTCCGGCTCTGGCAACGATTCTTCATCCTCACAGCGCCTCGCGTCTGCTCACCAAAAGCATGTAGTCAATAAAGATTCCACAACATGCAGCAAAGGGCTGTGAGGTCTTACCATTAGGCAGTGCTCGGTGAGAGAAGTCTTCGACAAAGGCCGGAGTCAACAGCTCGGCGGTCAACCGATGATTATCTTGTAGAATTTGAATCTCCTTCTCCAAATCCGGTGAAATCACTGGAGGCTTTTCAGGAAGAACCGGTTGAAGCTTCGGGCCAACAGGGAAATCCCACATATAGCCCGCTTTGGTGAACCCCACCAAGAAAAATTGAGTCTTTCACCCCTCATGTGAGGAATCCTGAGGGAAAGGAGTCATACAGCACCTCCCTCTCCTCACCTGAACAAAAAAGAAGCCCTTCTCGGCATGAGCACTTGAAGAAGACGTGAAAAAGATCTAAAGAAGCAGCCACGCTGCACGAGCCACAAAGTGCGAGCAAAGAAAAAATGAAGGTGTAGGAGTTCAAAACCAACTAGACAGGAGCCATCTGGTAGAACTTCAGAAGCCTGACAACAAAGGGGTGGAGGGGAAGAAGGAAGCCGCACTTTCAAGCTAGAAGAAATATACAGAACATGCTCGGATGAGTATCCAGGCAAGACTCGTGGGGTTTGGCAGAAGAGAAGAAATACTGCCAAGGCAACCTATAACGGGTCTCAATCTCCTTCGTCGCGAACTCTGTTAGTTCGCTACGCGGATGATCACTAGACGCCGAGTCCATACTTACTCGTTGCTCGAATTCTAGATTTCGGGTACGATATCTTGATCCGCCATGGAAGAGAAAGAAGAAGAGGACGGGACGCCTGAATCGGATGAGCTAGGTGGAATAGGAAGCTATCGAACGGCCTCCGCAGTAATCTCCGCTAACTCTGCAAAAGCATCTGTGAGCGTCCGCTCCCTCTGGCCGCTTCTCCGATCCATAAACCATCCTCGGAACTCGCGGACCCGATAAAGAAAACCCTAAGCGGAGAAAATGTAAGGCACAAGCCCCTATTTATAAGGTCCCGGTGATCCCAAGTGTCGCCGCTGTGATGTTTCGAACTCCTAGAAGGGTGATTTTTGAGCCCAAGAGTAGCATGCCATCATCAGGCTCGGGCCCCCACGCGACAGGACTACTATATCATCGGCCCCTAAACGCAACCGGCCAATGAACCACCGAGACAATACGATGCCGCCATGACCCGGGCCCCCCATCTCCTTGAGCCAGGATAGGCCAATAAACGGCCCTGAGTTTCGAGACCAGGACAGCTCATAAACGGTCGATCCCCAACTGATCCACGAATGCTACCCGATCACATTCTACTCTCCGAGCCCGATCACAAGGCTCGGGAGTAAGGGGGGCAAGTGGAGAGGGGTAAATTAGCAGCCCAACGACTGTACGATTGAGAGCTGCCTAACCAGGTCTAACCTGACTCAAACAAGCCAGAATCTCCAAGCGACCGCCCCACGTATTGGCCCATTCAGCTTGAAGCCCAAAGATGCTCGGACCAATACTTCCTAGGCGGCCCCTAGCCCAGAAGCTTGAGCAACCGTTGAAGTAGGGAGAGCCCAAGCGGCGCCCGAGCTGAACTGAATGAAGGAAGATCGGGAGTCAATGAAAGGAGAGTCCAAGCGACTAAGCCTCAAACGGCCGAGTAACGCCCCCTATACTCTCCACCTTCTCCAAGCACCCTATGGGGAAGAACACTATATAAACGAAAGGAAACCCTCCAAGAAAGGTAGATCATGATTGCCCAACACCACACCCACTGGTGGAGAGCAATCTCGTGCTCCTCACTCCTTCTCCTACTCCTCTTCCACCTACGCTCTATAACTTTGCTGACTTTAGCATCGGAGGATTTTCCCCAGGGTCTCAACCCTGGGCTCCTCTGACTCATTTCCTGCTTTGCAAATTCCCGTTCGTGGTACCAACAGCCTAAGCTTGCCCAGCATCGTGCGGCTCAGGACTTAGCGTGAGATCACGCCTCTTCAGTACTCATAATACATGCTGGCCTCATAAGGATCCAATGCAGAATTTAATTTCCTATCTAGAAATGGCCCCTACCGAAATAGTCAGGGAAATGCCACCTGCCTTAGTGGCTGCCACTCCCGCGTGTGCTCAAAAAACTAGACCTATAATATGAAATACATCAAGTTATTTTACAATGTAGTAGAATTAATGATTGACATATTATTACACAACAAAAAGAAAAAAACTTATAGCAAGTGTGGTAGAATAACCAAATATAAATGTATGGGCCTGGGATGCATCCTCGGCTCTTCTCTTAGCAAGGCCAATTGTACCTAACCGTCGTTTCTAGACCGCCAACACTAATTGCTCAAACTTGTGCATCATTACCTATTGCACGGCAGCTGCCCAATTATAATCTGATACTCTCTCAATGTCATCTAAGCATGACATCATCTGTTGTGGACAAGAATGCGTCGACCCTGGGCAAAGGAAAGTGGACAATAGGAGTACAATCCACAATCGAATAGTGTCGGCCACATCCTTCTCTTCATCAGACTGAACAATTTGCTGCATGAGAGAGCACAATTTCATCTGGTCAAATGTTGCTGCAAACCCATATCGATGCTGCAACTTGGACTTCTGTTTTACGGATCCATAATGTTGAACCTGCTAACTGGAGCAAGGTAATCCTAATATTATGGCCACATCTTCCATACTGAATGCGACCTCCTTACTACCCATACAGAAGTAATTTCCTCCACTATGGGCGCAAACTATCTCCTCCAATGTTGTCATGGTGAAGGTGACGGGAGAAGCATTGTCAACATATGGACCAAAGGGTGTGGTCCTCATCAATGACTTGTGACATTCCCGAAATACCATCTGATCCCTATCCTTCATGTAAATGTGCATAGAACACTAGTCCGAGATGACCTTTGTGTTCACTAGATTCAAAAAAATGTGTAAACAAGAAATTCAGTTATTTGACTGATCAAGAAATATAAAAAATATTAAGATTAAGACAAGGGTGGCAAATGTACAAGGGAGTTTAGGTGTGGCAAATAGATGCTTAAGGGTGACAAATGTATGAAATTCGGTGATAGGTAGGTCTTTAAGAGTGACAAATAGGTAGATAAGCATGACAAATAAAGAGGTTGACAAGGGGGGAAAATAGCTATGTAAGGGAGATAAGGAACCCCCCTACCATTAAGTTGCCGTCCTGAAGTAAATCCCTTAGAAACCCAAGGTTCCTCAGACGTTTCTTCTTCAACCGTAGGAACTGGTACAATTTCCTGAGATGCAGGTGGGACATCCAGTTTACGGCGGATGAAGTGTTGCACGGGTGTCTCCTTTGGCTCCATGGCTGTCAGTGATGAAAGAGAGCTTGCAATTGAGGAGTGCTCGAATTGTAAATGATGGAGAGCTCGCAAATAGCTTGTAGGTTTGTTAAGAGCACGATGGAGAGATGAACTGCCTTTTGGTAGGTTTGTTAAGAGCCAAGACATGGCGGGTGTTTCATCCCCTAGTTGATATTGGTGTTTGGTTTCCATGATATCAAAATGATTATGCTTGTGTGTGTATGTGTTTCATTGAGCAACATGTTTGTATCTTAATTGATGAGTGAAAAGATGACTTCAAAGTTCTCACTTGGAAGTCATATGAATGATTGTTGTTTAAGGAACTCATGCTATATTTATCTTGGCTTGCAAGATCAAATCCATGGTTCATCTTTGGAACTTAATGGAGTGCATCAATGAAGTTCGTCTCCTAAAGGTGGAGTTGACTCACTCATCATATTGCGTTGACTCCTTCCATGTTTCATGCATTTCATCAAATAGGTTTTTAAAGTCGTGGTTCGGTGTTTTCATGCATTTTCCTCATAAGATTTTTGGGCTTGAAATATCCTCAACCTATTAACTTGAAATTTGATCAATGTGATTTGAATGATGCTCTCTGATTTTAGGGATTTATGGTCATTTGGTTTTGGCAAAACAAGTCAATGTGGATAGCGTGCTTCATATGCCTATATGATAATCTTGGTTTGGGAGTGATTCAATTCTAGCTTGAACTACATGTTGAATGGAGTTATTATTTTGTGAAGATAGCTAGATTTGGATTTAATCCATGAGGTTGTGTTCATGGAACACACTTGTTGCTATTTCTAATTTGAAAATTGAGCTTGTGTTCATGGACCTATATTGAAGATTGATGATTCTATCTTTGTTGCCCATGCTATATGGTATTGTGATATATGGAGGATTTGCTACATCCTATATGGGCCTTGTGATATATGGAGTCGACCTATCCTAACATAGAGTCGACCCCTTGCATGTGTAATGAGCCTTTGTGTTTTTGTGGTTCTATTTTGGTTGAGTTCACATGCATATCTCTTCATGGAGGTCTTAAGGATGATGAATGTTTTTCATGCATATCTCTAATGAGGAATTGAGCATGCAACATGCCTAATCAAATCTTGTGAACGTTGGTAGAGTTTGGCTAAACATGCTCATTCATTGTGTACAACTTCATAGTCTTTACCTCTTGTTCTTTAGGTGTAAGACTTGTGTTTTCAAGGGCTTTAATGCATGTCATTCATATGTACTCAATGAGTTTTTCATGAGTGTGTTTCATAGATATTGAACTTGGATTGACTGGGTTTACATATTAGTTTTTCATTCATGAAGGTTGACAGCTTGTATAAAGGGTTTAAACACTTTTCAGACTGAACTGCTGCAGGCAAGAATGCTGCAGAGTTCGGTCGACCGAACTAGGCAGTTCGGTCGACCGAACTGGCCAGTGTAGGCTGGCTCAGTTGCTGTTATTTTAGGTCGACCGCCCTTATCTTTAGGTTGACCGTTCACGGTGAAAACCCAAAAATGAGGATCCGAAACCCATCTAAACCCAATCCATTTGTGCTCCAACCTTTACCCTTTTGCCCCTAGGTTCTTAGGAGTCATATATGGGTCTTATTGGAGAGTTCTAGAAGGGTTATGATGGTCTTTTCATGTCTTCTATATATACTCTTATGTGAACTCCGAATTTGATAGGAGAAACCCTTATGTGCTCATTGTTTCTATCTTGTAGGTGAAGAAAGGGAGAAAGGAAGGAAGAGATCAAGCCAAGGTGGATTTCATCTACTCCAAGGAGTTTTTGGAGCTCGTGGAAGAAGGAAAAAGAGAGCGGCTTGAAGAGAGGATCGAGAAGGCGTCAAAATCTCCATCATCCGGCTACAGCCGAAGAAGGGCTGGATCTTTTAGAAAGGGGTAACATCTTCTACATCTTATCCCTATCTATTTGTAATGTTTGTCAAGGGTTTTGTTTTATTTTAAGCTTATTTGGATATTTGTGTTTACTTTTCGAACACTAGAGATTTTCGTGTGTGTGAATCGTCTACGTACGGTTGTGTTTATTGTGCTACGGTTGTTGCAGTGTGTGTGTTTGTGCTGCTAGATTCACGATCTAGAGTGTTTAGGGTTCGTCCCCGTGTTGTTGTGTCTACAGCGTGAGGAGAGTTCTCCTCGTGGGGATTTATCCCAGTGTGTGTGCAGGCATCATCCTGCGTGTGTTTGGAGCATCATCTCTATGTTGGGGATTTATCCCCGAGTGAAGCCTCACCAGTTCGGTGAGGGGTGGACGTAGGGAGCCCGTCGTGGTCCCGAACCACCTTAAAAATCCCGTGTCTTATAGGTGGACTTTGTAGATGTGTGATTAATAGTTTAAATTGCTTGAATGTTCAAGTGAGTGCGGTGAGATTGAGAGAACTAGTTTACCTTGCTTAGTTTAACTTCTTCAATCTCGTTAAACTTGTTAATTCCGCTTAGTTAAGTTTTAATTTGCCATATCGCGTGGGGGACAATTCAACCCTCCCTTCTAGTCCGCTTGCATACCAAGGGACCAACAATTGGTATTAGAGCCACGGCTCTATTTTCTTGGGTCTAATGACCTTTAGAGTGATCCCTCGGTGAGTTTCATTTAGCAACATGTCTAGTTTTACTCTTCCTTCTCGTTATAATGGAAATGACTATATTTCTTGGAGAAATAGCATGTGTGCTTATCTTGGTTTTAATGAGCTTGAAATTTGGGAAGTTATATGTAACGGTCCACATAAACTTTCATCAAATGAAAGAGAATGGAGTGTAAAGCATGAAAATAAAAATGATATCAATATCAAGGCTTTGAATTTTATGAGAAATTGCATAGAGGCTAATGTTCTTTCTCGAATTTCTCCTTGTAGGTCAGATAGAGAAGTATGAGAAAAATGGGTAGGTTTGAGGCAAATTCGAAAAATTCCCAAGTCGGCTCAAGCTTGATGGCTAATGATGAAGAAATCAAAGAAAGCTCGGAGGTAGGATCCTAAAGTGAGGAAATTTTCTTTGAAGAGTTAATGGACCTTTATGAGGAACTGTTAGGTAGATATAAAAAGGTCAAATCTAAAATTTGAAAATTGACAAAGAAAATTAAAGATGTTATGAATACTTCTGCTTCATGTGAATATGTGCATGCCAATTCCCCTTGTGAAAGTTGTAAAACTTTGGAGTCAAAAATTGAAGATTTGAAGTCAAAAATTGAAGATATGGAATCCAAAGTTGAGTTGTATTCCGATGAGATTTCTTGCTTGAATGAAGAGATTGAGATAGTTAGAAAAATTAATACATCTCTTGATTCTGAAAATGATTGTCATGACTCTAGTGAACAGAACAATCTTTTGATGTCTAAAATCTCCATGCTTGAGAAATCTGAGGAAAGCTTAAGAAATACATTAGCTTCTCTCTCTGATGATGATAAAATGCTTCAAAAACATCTTGATTCTGAAATTGATAGCAAGAGTATCATGGATGAAAATGAAAATCTTAAGAAGAAAATTTGTGCTATGTTAATCCAGAATTCTTTGTTTGAAGGTAGATTGAAGAGTTTTGAAAAAGTTGAAAAAGAGATTTCTTTGTTGAAATGTGAGAATGAACAATTGCTTGCAAAGAGTTCAAAGCATGTTGAAACTAAAAATGTTCTTGAGAAACTAACAGAAAAATTGAACTCTTTAAATGTTGAAAATAAGGAAATGATGCAAGAAAATGAGAAACTCGTATGAAAGAACTATTTGTATGGTGATAAAATCCTTGCATGCGAAGAAGAAATGACTAGTGCCGAATTGCATATTTCTGCTCTTGAAGAAGAATTGTGAAGTTTAAAAGTTGATTTCAAAGGGAAAGAAAATTTGGATAATGTGTTGGGTGTCAAGGTGAACTTTCAAAAAGAGGGTCTTGGATACACCCCGGTCAACAAAAAGTCTTTTGAATCCAAATTAAAAACTTCTTTTATTCATATATCTGATATTCCTAGCACTTCTAAAGCACCACCTCCAATTTCACAAATAAAATTTTTGAAAAAGGGTTTGAGAAAAAGAAAAATGTCAACACTAAGCACTCCATGCCAAATAGATTTCAAAAACTGAAGTCTAATGTTGAATGTTTCTATTGTGATATGTTTGATGAAATGAATAATTGTGTTGTCATGAAAATAGATGATGAAAATGCATGCAAAGTTAAATCTTCTTTCAAAAGACAAAGAAATGTTTCTTACTTTTATTGTCATAAACTTGGCCATGTGATGGATAATTACTTTGTGAAGCAAAATGATGATTTTCATGCCATGAATGCTAAGTTTAACCTTCAAAGAAAATTCAGAAATGAACATGTTTCTTATGCTCAAAGGTTTGCATCCCACAAGAAAAATTTATTTACAAACACTCATGCAAACAATGAAAAGTCATTCCGTAAACCCACGTCTCCTTGTTGCTATCATTGTGGGAAGTACGGCCATGTAGTGAAAGACTGTTTATTTTTGAGAACTGATAATTTTCATGCTTCTAGAATGAATGTTAGGTTTAATTTTGTTAAATCTAGACCTTTTTAAAATAGAAGATGGAATGCATTTAAAAATTCTTTTGCTTAGAAAGGAAAGTCTTTTGCTAGAGTTGTCACCCCTCAATGCTTTTATTGTGGAAACCATGGATATGTCATTGAGAATTGCAGGATTATGAAGAATGATGATATGGTGGCAATGAGAATGTCGAAGAAAGCCTTGTTTAGAAATGCTTCTAACCACAAGGAACCCAAAATGACTTGGGTGTCTAAATGTGTTGAATGAGTTGGTTTTGAAAGAAGTGTGCCTTCAGATAAATAAAGAATGAAAGGGGTTCCAATAAAAAGGAACAAGGCACACTCGAATGGTAAAACCCCAACTTTACTTCTTTATTGTCAAAATTAGTGATTTTGATTTTTTTCTCTTATGCTAATTTGTTATGTTTTAATTGCAAGTTCTTCACAAGCCATACATGCTTTCTTTGAATGAATATTTGGTATATTAAATGGTGATATATGAAATGATAGATTAAGTCTGTCAGGAAACTGTCACAATGTGTGAGTTGGATCTTCGGATCAAGATCTCCACCTTGTACCGATATTCAAAATGTCAATTTGGTTGGCTTATGAGGATTCATGTATTTTGAATGAAATTGATTGGCCTTTGATTTGCATGTGCTTTCAAATTGAATATGAAAAACTTTCTTGTTTCAAAAAGGTAAAATTTCTGAACTGTGAAATTGCTTGATCACTAATGCAACAATTGGTATTGAATGTTGACCTTGGCTCAGTTTAAAGCTCAATGACCATGTGTAATTACTTTACAAATTGATAAGTTGTTTGACATGTTCAAAAATCGCTTCTCGCTAATAGATGTTCAAACACTTATCTTGCTTGATTATCAAACTTTATTTGAAAGTTGTTGGAAACTTGATCATGTGCATCAAAATACATTTTACATATTCACACATATAGGTCATATCATGTTCAAACTGAAGCTCATATCTTATGCAATACTATTTTTGAATGATCATGATTGAACTATTGGGTTCTAAAGAATATGGCTCTTTATATTGAAATCAAAATTAAAATGCTTTAGGTTCTGTTCGAGTCTCAATGAAAATTCATCTTCTGAATTCATTAGTTTCATGCTTAGTTGAATGTTTTGGAATGCACGTAAACTAAAAATTTGCATAGAAAGATTGCATAGGCATTCTTGGATATCATTCACATATTTTGCATACATTATGAATATGAGTCTCAATGCACATCATAATTCATGAGTGCTTGCATGAATGTTTCTTAAATCCTTACATGCATGTATGTATTTAGCTTATGAAACCATCTCTTGACTTTTCTAAGGCTTCACCTCCTTGCTAAATAACAATGTAGTTATTTTATTCATTTGTGATATATGTCATACACTAAGGGGGGGATTCATTTCTGACTGTGCATATATTTTGGGGGAGTCATAGCTGTGTCTTGTCAAATTTATTTTATACATATAAAACAAAACTATTACCCCCACACTTTTGCACAAAATGAATTTAATGACTTTATTTGATAAGGATTTGAGAAATTCTTTCCAACATTTTAATGGGAACTTGAATCTCTACATGGACATTAAAGAGTAATCGTGAGGAAAAAATTGCCTACCCTACAATGATCAAATGTGGACTGTCGAACCTAGTAGCCAGGAATCCCCATTGAGATAAATGAGAAAACTCGCGCCGAACGGTGAAACTAAAAGATCCACAAGAAAAATAAAAATGTGTGCCTAATCCAAGTAGTCGGGAATCCCCATTGAGACATATGAGGAAACTCGCGCCGAAAGGTGAAGTCTATTAAAGGAATCAAGAAAAGGGGTTGTGCGAAGCTACCAAAAGTCAAGAATCTTAAGTGAAAGTGTAGAGAGGAGATTACCTTCTAGTGTTCTTTAGAAAATCTAAAAATCCATATATTTTGAAGCTCATTATTCATGCATCACATTTCACGTATGGGTATCTTTGTGATGAATGTATACTATGAATTTACCTACATTCATGGTTTATGTAGTACTTCTAGTTGTTTATGCAAAACTCTTTTAGATATGCTTCATATTTTACATGTTGAATTTGAATCACTTTCTTCTTTCTTAACTCGTGTCTCATTTAGGGGGAGTTACTATATGTAATATTTGTGTGCGTGACGATTGTGCTTGTGTGCTTGCATGTTCATGCATTGCGCTTTGGTCTAATTCTGAGCATAAACTTTGCATTTGAAGGATGAAAGTCACAATGTGCAGTGCTACATATCTTGCATTCTTAGCATTCACATAGTGCATATTCGTTGTATATGAAAGATGACACTCATGGTGTGCAATCTTGCATATTTGACATTTTCAACATGCATATAGTTCATATATGATATCATCTTGAGCATTCATATTTTCCAATAATTCATTTTGAAATGCATCATTTTAAACACTCCATGTTACATAAATGCTAAAATGAGCTCTTCCAACAATTTGAACAACATTTGGTATCATATCTTTGGGCCAACAATTACTATCATTTGACATAAAAATTGGTATCAATTAGCATATCTTCGGGGCCAACACTTCAAGAATTAAAATTGCATATCTTTGGGCCTTTAGTTAGCATCAATTGGTATTCGAATCGGTATCATATCTTCTGGCATACCATGTTCATATCGTGTCATATAACACCCCTGTCTTTTTGTAGATGACAAAAAGGGGGAGAATGTTGGTTGTGTGTGCTCAATGCTTTATGAATGCTTTATGGTTTGTGTTAAATGAGAAAGAGTTGTTTGGGAGAGAATTGGTGTATGTGCTCAATGTTAATGTTAATGCTTAATGCTTGGTCTTTCATAAAGATGTCTGGGAAATTGTCCTAACACACACATCATTTTGTCATCATCAAAAAGGGGGAGATTGTTGCATCCCCTGGTTGATATTGGTGTTTGGTTTCAATGATATGAAAATGACTGTGCTTGTGTGTGTATGTGTTTCCTTGAGCAACAAGTTTGTATCTTGATTGATGAGTGAAAAGATGACTTCAAAGTTCTCACTTGGAAGTCATATGAATGATTATTGTTTAAAGAACTCATGCTATATTTATCTTGGCTTGCAGGATCAAATCCATAGTTCATCTTTGGAACTCAATGGAGTGCATCAATGAAATTCATCTCCTAAAGGGGAGTTGACTCACTCATCATATTGCGTTGACTCCTTCCATGTTTTATGCATTTCATCAAATAGGTTTTCAAAGTCGTGGTTGGGTGTTTTCATGCATTTTCCTCATGAGATTTTTGGGCTTGAAATATCCTCAACCTATTAACTTGAAATTTGATGAATGTGATTTGAATGATGCTCTCTGATTTTATGGTCATTTGGTTTTGGCAAAACAAGTCAATGTGCATAGCGTGCTTCATGTGCCTATATGATAATCTTGGTTTGGGGGTGATTCAATTCTAACTTGAACTACATGTTGAATGGAGTTATTATTTTCTGAAGATAGCTAGATTTGGGTTTAATCCATGAGGTTGTGTTCATGGAACACACTTGTTGCTGTTTCTGTTCTGAAAACTGAGCTTATGTTCATGGACCTATATTGAAGATTGATGATTCTATCTTTGTTGCCCATGCTATATGGTATTGTGATATGTGGAGGATTTGCTACATGCTATATGGGCCTTGTGATATGTGGAGTCGACCCATCCTAACATAGAGTGGACCCCTTGCATGTGTAATGAACCTCTGTGTTCTTGTTGTTGTATTTTGGTTGAGTTCACATGCATATCTCTTCATGGAGGTCTTAAGGATAATGAATTTTTTTCATGCATATCTCTCATGACGAATTGAGCGTGCAACAAGCCTAATCAAATCTTGTGAACCTTGGTAGAGTTTGGATAAACATGCTCATTCGTTGTATACAACTTCATAGTCTTTACCTCTTGTTCTTTAGGTGTAAGACTTGTGTTTTCAAGGGCTTTAATGCATGTCATCCATATGTACTCAATGAGTTTTTCATGAGTGTGTTTCATAGATATTGAACTTGGATTAATTGGGTTTACATATTAGTTTTTCATTCATGAAGGTTGACAACTTGTGCAAAGGGTTTACACACTTTTCAAACTGAACTGCTGTAGGCAAGAATGCAGCAGAGTTCGGTCGACTGAACTAGGCAGTTCAGTCGATCGAACTGGCCAGTGTAGGCTGGCACTATTGATGTTATTTTAGGTCGACCGCCCCTATCTTTAGGTCAACCGTTCACGACGAAAACCCAAAAATGAGGATCCGAAACCCATCTAAACCCAATCCATTTGTGCTCCAACCTTTACCCTTTTTCCCCTAAGTTCTTAGGAGTCATATATGGGTCTTATTGGAGGGTTCTAGAAGGGTTATGATGGTCTTTTCATGTCTTCTATATATACTCTTATGTGAACTCTGAATTTGATAGGAGAAACCCTTATGTGCTCATTGTTCTATCTTGTAGGTGAAGAAAGGGACAAAGGAAGGAAGAGCTGAATGCAAGGTGGATTTCATCTACTCCAAGGAGTTTTTGGAGCTCGTGGAAGAAGGAAAAAGAGAGCAGCTTGAAGAGATGATCGAGAAGACGTTAAAATCTCCATCATCCGTCTACAACCGGAGAAGGGCTGGATCGTTTAGAAGGGGGAACATCTTCTACATCTTATCCCTATCTATTTGTGATGTTTGTCAAGGGTTGTATTTTGTTTTGAGCCTATTTGGATATTTGTGTTTATTTTCTGAACACTAGAGATATTCATGTGTGTGAACCGTCTGCGTACGGTTGTGTTTATTGTGCTACGGTTGTTGCAGCGTGTGTGTGTGTGTGCTGCTGAATTCACGATGTAGAGTGTTTAAAGTTTGTCACCGTGTTGCTATGTCTACAGCGTGAGGAGACTTCTCCTCATGGGGATTTATCCCAGTGTGTGTGCAGACATCATCCTGCGTGTGTTTGGAGCGTCGTCTCTGTGTTGGGGATTTATCCCCGAGTGAAGCCTCACCAATTCGGTGAGGGGTGGACGTAGGGAGCCCATCATGGTCCCGAACCACCTTAAAAATCCCGTGTCTTATGGTTTGACTTTGTGGATATGTGATTAATAGTTTAAATTGCTTGAATGTTCAAGTGAGTGCTGTGAGATTGAGAGAACTAGTTTACCTTGCTTAGCTTAACTTCTTCAATCTCGTTAAACTTGTTAATTCTACTTAGTTAAGTTTAAATTTGCCATATCGCATGGGGGACAATTCAACCCCCCTTCTTGTCCGCTCGCCTACCAAGGGACCAACAGCGGGAAGGGTAAAAAAGAAATTATGGATTTTTAATTTAGAGGTCCAGTTGGGCGTCATCATTTCTGTTGATGTGGACTGTGGCATTGCATCGGCAGCAAAACGTCGACAACACCTCGCGTGGCCGACGTGTCCCGTTTTCCACGTGGACCAATTGGAGCTTAAGGGTGACAAATGTGTCTACACGGGTGACAAATGGGTTAGCAAGGGTGAAAAATACCATTATAATGGTGACAAATAGGGCTCAATAAAGACAGGGCTGATGCATGGCTTTTAAGGTTGACGGAATCATCATTGGATCGGCAAGCGGCAACGGACGATCGTTAAAGCGGCGCCGACAACTATGAAACTATATTAGCTATGTTTAAATGTTTTATGTTAATGGGCCACATGGAATGATATAAGTGGGCCTAATGTGAGTTTCCTTTTGTTATTAGGAATAGGTGTATAGCTATAACTAGGCCCTAGTGTGCACTCATGAGAGTCCTCGTAATAACCCATGTCCTTTGGGTTTTCTATGTGTCATCCCCTCCCATTTAAATGTGACCTCTCCCCTTCCCACTCTTTCTATTTAAGTTACTTGTAACCCCACGTAAGGAAGATAATGAAGTGAATCTAAAAATGTTTGGAAACAATGTGAAGCCTCCACGAGGGGCCCATACCCCCTCCCCACCCCCCTCTCTTCTCTCTTTCCCGCTCCTTTCTCTCCTACGCCGCCACCTCCCTTTTCCCTACCCCGTCTTCCCCAGGTCGACCTCCCTCTCCCCCTAACCACTCTCCTCTCCTCCCGTCGACCTCTCTCTCTCTACCTCTAGAACACCGGCCATCCCTCCCCCTGCTGGCTTCCTCACCTCCCTCTCCCTCTTCTTTCCTCAGGCGGTCTCCCTCTCCATGCACTCACGTACCAGCGCCCCCCTCCCTTTCTCGCCATCGTCTTTCCCACCCCCCCTCTTGGCCTCCCCCAGGCGGTGCTTCCTTCCCCCTCCTGCTTCTCTCCCTCTCCCTCTCTCCCCTTCACCCTCTCCTTCCTCAGTCCTCTCTCTCTCTTGCCTTCGCATCACCGGGATCCTCACCTCCACCCTGTTTCTCTCTCTAACACTGCCGCGGCACTCCTCTCTTCTTCTCTCTCTCTCTACAGTCGCGGGCCAGTCCCCCTCTCTCCCATGCATCTCCCCACGCAGGCCACTCACGTAACCCCCCCCCCCAAGGCCCTTTCTCCCTCCCCCTTACCCTCTCTGAACCCGTGGCCGATCCCCTGTTTGGAACAGGGCATCGCGGGTGCCCCCTCCCCCTCCCCATTCTCTCTCCTTTGCCCCGCTCCGACTCCCCACCACCACATCCCCTCACTCTCTCCCCCCCCCTATACTCATCTCCCCTCCCCCCTTCTATTCTCTGCACTACCAGCGCCGGACACCCCACATCACCACCGCTACTAGTCCCCCCCCACAGCGTGCAACATTGCCGCTGCCACCGTCCACCTACATAGCCGTAGCAGCTATGCCCGGTCCTACTCCTCCAGCCGGGGCCTTGCCTGCAACAGCGTCGCACCAGTGCCACAGCCACCTACACACACACACGTAGCATCTCCCCCCCCCCTCTTGCTTTCTCCCTTTCTCCCTCTCTCTCTCTCTCTGCTACACAACCATCGCGGCACCCCTCTCCTACTCGGCCGACTCAACTGCGGACACCTCTTCTCACCGCCACTGTCTCCTCCCTCTTCTCTAACTTCTCTCTCTCTAAACCAGCCCCATGAACTCTTTTCTCCCTCTCCCTCACTTCAATACGTGTACACACCTTCACTGCCGCAGCCAGCCGCACTACTGCGTTCCCCCTCACTCTCTCAAACCACGCGACCGGCCCCCTGTTTGGGACAGGGACACAGCCGATGCCCCCATCTCCCTCCCCTCTCTCCCCTTTACAGCCATCCAGCCCCCGCTCTGCCACAAAAGGCAACCTACCACCCTCTGCTACCTATCCCCACCACCCTACACCCTGCCACGTCTTCAACAGCCTCCACTGCAATGCACCGCCTCCTACACTACATACAATACTACCCAATGCACCACCGGAGCTCGCAGACCCGCCATCACATCGATAGTTATGCATTGCCGTACTCCCCTCACCACGGCCCTAGTGTGCAGCATTGTCGGGGCCACTCCTTCGCCTCCTGCTGCGCTCCATGCATACAACGTCGCCATCGTCGCTACTCTTCCGCAGCCCCTGCCCGCCATTCAGAGCCAGGCGCCGGTAGCCGGTGCCACCACCGAAGAGTCAAGCTGCCATGCTGGCATGACGTCCGCCACGTCCAGCACACTGTCAATAAGAAACCTGCCCAGCTGTCCGATGCCTGCCGCCCTCGAGCAGCTCAAGGTGTTCCCCGGTGACCAATATACAAAGGAAAGGAGCAGTGTAGCAGTTTCAGGTCTTATTGTTCATACAGCAGCAGCTGAGATACGAAAGAAGCTTGCCGTTCCTGAGGCACGATGGCCCCGTGCTATTGCAGAATTCTGTGAACTGCACCATATTGAAGAAGTCGATGTCTTGAGCACGTGCAACCGAATGGAGATACATGTTGTGGCTCTCTCTTGACACCAGAGGCATCAGAAAAGTGATCGGGTGGATGTCAAAGATTAGTGGAATCCCTATTTCTGACTTACAGCAACATCTTTTTATGAGACATGGAGAGATTCCTTGGAGACGGTGTCCACTATCAAGAAGCTAAGGTTGTATGCATGCAGATAGAATCAGAATCTCATAACTTGAAAAGTGCTGGCTAAAGATTGATTAGAAAGGGCAGTGGATGAGCTGAGCACTGGCATTGTCAACAAGTTTCTTCATGGCCGATTGCAACACTAGGAATATGACGGAGGTGATAATAAGAATCTTGGGGAGACACTTGAGAACATTCGTGCTCTCAACATGATGTTTAGACACTGAGAAATCAATTTTGAAATAGAAAATCAAAGCCAAGGTTGAGAAAGCTCACAAATAAGCCAAAGAACAGGAGGACTTGTGACACATGCTAATCAGATTTTTTTGTCAATAAAAAAAAATGAGAGAAATGAAGACATTCAATAGACCTCGAGTTTCCATCTCACATCAAAGGTAGTGTAGGAGTAAGGGCGACGGCTTGTGGACTTTAGTGGTGACAATTAGGTGAGTATGGGTGACAAATGCTCAACTGGAGTAACAAATAACTTCACATTGGTAACAAATGAGAAGGAAGTTGAAGGTGAAGAAGAACATAAGAAAGAGGAACTAGAGGAGAGAGAGACGTGCTCACTAGAAGACAAAGGACCTACAGTGCTCACAAGAAGCCAAATGTGAACAGTGATCCCAAGGGCTCTAAAGCAATCTGAAGAACAAGCGAGGGCTGGCCACAGTCATGAAAGTCAATGCCAGGACAAGGAAGGCTCTAGTCAAATTCAACCTTATGTTGACCCAAGTCACCAATACTCCAGGCAAAGTCAATAGTGAAAGTCAAGCTTTTGCAACTTCTGAAGTCTAGTCAAAGCTCGATGAAGCTTCGGTCAACAACAGTGGGCATAGAAAATGACAAAAGAGGAAGAACAACAGAAGAAGACTAAAGGTAACAAATACTCTCCTAAGGGTGACAAATGAAGTTTCAGCGGTGACAAAGAGATATATAAGGGTGTCAAATGGATTTAAGACGACTGTTCCAGCTTTGATTGTGAAAAGAGTTGAAGGCGACGACTTCAACAAATAAGGTAAACAAATATCTTCATAGGACTGACAAATATGAGTTAAGGCCGATAAATAGAACATCAAGGGTGAGAAATGCTCAACGGTAATGAAAGAAGCGCTCTTGTCCACAGTTCTCACACGAGAAGTCTAAGGCGGCGGCTGGTTGTTAATAAGGGTGACAAATGTGTCTCTAACGGTGTAAAATATGCATTTGGGCTGAATAATATCCCGATACGGTGAGAAATAGCTAGAAGTGTGTACGACATGACATGAGAAAATGCTATGCATGACTTTGCATAACTACATAACTACATGACATGCATGACTCTTGACTACAAACTCCTATGATTGGTCTTCTATAACTCTGCCTCTTTGACTGTTTTAGCTCTAACAATTTTGACTTTTTATTTGACTCTGTATGACTCTGACTCATTTTCTTCTCCCCCTTTGCCATCAGCAAAAAAAATGTGGGGTTCTATGACAGCATCCCTGATTATCACTCTCCAAGTGTGTCATCAGTCTGAGTGGACGCATCTTGTGTAGGAGGATCGTGAGGAGGGAGTGTAGCATGCTAAAGTGAGGCCAGTAGTTCTTCTGCATTCTGATTGACCCTTTGAGCAACTTTTCAGAGGTTACTGTCAGTGGAGAAATGACTTTCAAGTAGAGCTTCATGAAACAACTCCATTTTAGCGCCGACCACAGCTGTTTGATGACGGATCATATCAGCAATATGGGTTAGCTGTGCATCATACCGAGTAGCCTCGATAGGAAGTTGAGAGGATGACTCTAGAGCCATACCAGGCGACCATCTGTCTCCTTGGTCTTCAAAAGCTGGCTGAGGGTAATGATCCTTGAATACGTCAACCATGTATTTAATGTCATCTGTAATCATCTGTAATTTGTCTATCATAGGATCATAATTCCTGATAAGACGATTGTGTTGTTCTCTGGTTTCATGAAAATATTCTGCAACGGTGAATAACTTGTCATCCTGACGGTTGAATCTGTTAGTCAGCCTGCCAATCTGATTTCCAACAACTCTAAGGACTCCTTGAATATCTTGGACTAGTTTGTGAAAATTCATGTTGGCACGTGTCCTATCTTTGTTGATTTCAGCAATTCTGCTCTTCACTTCCATCCTAAGATGAGTCAATTTCTGATAATTTTTTTTTGACGTTTCTCTCATTCCAGATTTTACTTCTGCTCTGAATTGAATCTTCTGATGCTCAAAGTAGTTTGACTATTCTTTCAATGCAGAATGTAGCATCCCAAATTGTGCAGATATGAAACGGAAGAGAGTGCCTGTCTCTTGAACAGATGATGTAGAAGCTCGAGAGGTTTGAGGTTCTGTAGCTACAGCTTGTCTAGTAGGAGGGATGTTCTACAGTTGGTGTCTTGGTAATGCTTAAGGTTCTTGATGATCTAGTTGAACCTCAGCCATTTTTGGTTGAATTTCTTGTTGCTGCTCCTATTTTGGCTGCTACTGCTCTAGCTGCTGCTATTGCTGTTCTAGCGCTTACTGATGTAGTGGAAACTCTAATTGTTGCTACTATTCTACTTGCTGTTGATATTCTTGTTCTTGTTGCTGCTGTTGCATTTGCTCAACCTGCTGCTCCATCTGTTGAGCTTGTTCTTCAGGTTGATCAAGTCGTTGTTCTGACTGCTCAGGCTGATGTTGAGACTACTCAACCACTTGTGGTGGATTATCCCCAGGTCATTGCCTTAAAATCTTACCTCTGACCTTTTTAAATTTCATATACTTTTCAACAAAATCCATTATATAGATATTTGACGTGGGGATTTCCTTGAAATTTTTATTTTCCAACAAAATCTTTATTCTCTTGAATACTGCAGTCAACTGCGCTGCATATGGTAAATGTCTTCCAACATTCTTATAGAAACCCACTATCTGAATCATCATGTCTGGCAAACAGACCTTGATGTTCTTGAACATGCAGTAGAATAGGAATCTTTGGGTCACAGTTAGCCGACCCCGACCACCACCTTGAGGTGTTATGATTGTAGTATAAATGTGGTGTAGCAGCCTTTGTAGGGGAGGAAACCAATTGGTGTTGAAGCTGGTGATGTAGGTCTGATTTTCATCCAGAGGATTGCTAGGTAAACCAGTCATAATTGAATATGCTTCAAATGTATCATAGACAAAACCAACTTCTTTAGCTCCACCCTCTGGAATTCTAAGAGCTTCATGCAGTAGACGCTTGGTGATCTCAATTTCAACTCCTCTAACATGAGTCCAAAACTTTGGAATGCTAGCATCATAATTCAGGTTTCCATAAAATTCAGTCACCAACTTGGGATAATAGATTTTATGCTTATTGACAAACTTCATCCATCCTTGAAATTCAATCATCTCCATTAATTCATGAAAATTTTCAAGCAGTTGGTGGTCATGTATATCAATGTACCTTGGAAACAAAATTTTCACGGCTTCAATTGGTTTGTCACCTTCATCTCTGAGCTCTATCCTTATTAAACTCTTCTTAACTCTTTTCTGATCAGTTGCCTCTCTTTTTCTAACAGGTAAATTTGACTCTCGATTCTTCCTTTTTGTCACCTTTGTTTACTCTGGCTGATGAGATCCACCGACAGATGCATCTCGATCATGAGATCGCTTGGACCGAGGTTCCTTTCGTCCAGATACATCAGCCGTAGGCTGTTTCTCTGAGACTATCTGCTTTCCTCTACTTCTTGTAGTTGGCGAAGACATTGAAGTAGACAAGAGGCCGGAGAGAGACACTATAGGAGATAGGGTACTCAAAGAAACAATGAGAGTTTGGTTTTTGACTTTAATAGGATGATGGAGACATGGAGCCAAACCTCTGGTGCACCGATTTATGAAGGTGATGCTCAGACATACGATTTTCAGGGAGTTACGGAGAAGGACGATGATGCACCGAGGCAGAGAGAGCTTAGCTGAGGTTGAAAGAAGCAGATGATAAAAGCGTAGAAGTGAGAGATAGTCGAGAAATCAGGGTCCGCTTTATTTACCAATTTAATAGGGCAAATTACCAAAATGTCCTTCCTTAAGAGTTAACCATTGAAACTCTTATAAAATATGCTTCATGAGATATTGCAATAGGTACTCAAAGAATGTAGACTCATGCATATTCATGAAGACAAGCAAAATGGTGTGAATGAATACATGAAACTATTCAGATGCGTCGATGCATGAAGTAGGTGCATCGAACTATCTATCCAATCATGATGAACAGCTGCAACAAGATAACACAATTAGCGGCATAAGGGTGACAAATGTGCAAACAACGGTGAAAAATTTCAAGGCAGCGGTGAAAAATAGAGCACTAAGGGTGAAAAATGAGTTAGCGTGATAGCTTCAGTGTAATAGGGAAAATGCTAAGGCGATGGCTATCAGCCATAAAGGTGACAAATAGATGATAAGTCTGACAAATAGCCGTTAAGGGTATAAAATGGGTTCGCAATAGTGAATAATGGCTCAGCATGTGAGACGTTCGAGCGGGGGACTTGACTAAATTCGTTAAGTGTTTCGCTGTTAATCATGAGGTGCTGGGTTTGAAACGGAGTCCTACCGTGTTTTCATGTAATTTTTTGAAAAAGTTATATTAAAAAAATGTGTAAAACATTACACTTATAAAATATGCTTCATGAGATATTTCAATAGATACTCAAAGAATGTAGACTCATGCATATTCATGAAGACAAGCAAAAGGTGTGAATGAATACATGAAACTATTCAGATGCATCGATGCATCAGGTAGGTGCATCAACCTATCTATCCTATCATGATGAACATCTGCAACAACACAACAGAATTAGCGGCATCAGGGTGACAAATGTGGAAACAACGGTGAAAATTTTCAAGGCAGCGGTGACAAATAGAGCGCTAAGGGTGAAAAATGAGTTAGCGCGACGGCTTTAGTGTAACAGGGAAAATGCTAAGGCAACATATATCAGTCGTAATGGTGACAAATAGATGATAAGTCTGACAAATAGCCGTTAAGTGTATAAAATGGGTTCGCAGCGGTGAATAATGGCTCAGCACGTGAGACGTTCGAGCGGGGGACTTGATCAAGTTCGTTAAGTGTTTCGCTATTAATCGTAAGGTGTCGGGTTCAAAACAGAGTTTTATCGTATTTTCATTTAATTTTTGGAAAAAGTTATATTAAAAAAATGTTTAAAAACCTCACGCTGAAGCTGAGATTCGAACCTAGAGAAACCCGTTCAAACGGCGGAACACTTAACCAAATGAGATAACATATCATTTCAATTAGTTTATTCCATTATATATATATATATATATATATATATATATATTATAGTTTTCCATATCGGTATGCAACGGTACAAATCTATACCGTCTCGTCCCGAGCCGTGGCTGGGACGGCCGGTTCGGCCGAGACGGCCACACCTGCCTCGAATGATGCGCACGTGAGTCAAGGAGGTTGGGACAAGATCCGAGATCTTCCACGTGGCATTCCGTGCGAGGAGCCCTAGCTCCAAAAAAATCATTATAGACGTGTCGGTAAAATCACAACAGATGAGTTTGAGGGGGCACGGAACAAAAAGGAAATGGTCAACATGTGATCGATACGGCTCTGAATACCTTTTCGCACCCTGATGTAGGGCTTTCAAGGCTTTTCAACAATCTCTCTCTTCTTTCTATAGGAATCGACTTATCGGCCATGCAGCCCCATTACTTGGCAATTAATCAAACATTTTCCCCTCTTAACACTGTGACCTTATTTATGGCACGGCGGGTCTCCAGTACTCCCGACTCGATGCCCACCATCGTCTGCTTAGTCAGGCGGAGCGCACCTTGGGTTAGTCTAGAGTATCCCAGCCTTGATATCTTGAACACATTGTCACACACGTGACTGGCACGCCCTCACACAATGAAATCGATAAAAGATACAATGATATTTTATTATTATCCTGAGTGCTTCCATCATGCCCCCGCGAGGAGCCCTAGCTCCCGAAAAATCATTATAGACGTGAGGGAGGGCACGGAATAATAAGGAAATGGTCAACATGCATGTGACCGATACGGCTCTGAATACCTTTTCGCACCCCGATGTGGGGCTTTCAAGGCTTTTCAACACACTCTCTCTTCTTTTTATATGAATCGACTTATCGGCCATGCAGCCCCATTGCTTGGTGATTAATCAAACCTTTTCTCCTCTTAACATTGTTACCTTGTTTATGGGACGGCGGGTCTCCAGTACTCCCGACCCAATGCCCACCATCGTCTACTTTGTCAAAAGGAGCGCACCTTGGGTTTGTCCAGACCATCCCTGTCTTGGAACCTGAATACATTGTCACACACGTGACTAACACGCCCTCACACGATGAAATCGATAAAAGATACAATGATATTTTATTATTATCCTGAGTGCTTCCAACATGCCCCCACGAGGAGCCCTAGCTACCCATCGTTGGTGCCGCTGCTCTCTCCCACTCTAACATTCATGGGTTTCGGAGGGTTTCCGTGCATAGGTCCCATGTTTCGTTTCAAAAAAAAAATTGAAAATTTCTAAATTACAGATCTTCGGATCTCTAAATAATAAATAATTTTTTGTTTTTAGATGTAATGATATTTTATATTGAGAGAGATTTTATCCTATTAGAAGAAATGCATGAATGACAAAAAATCACGAATGAATGAATAAAAACAATGGTGAAAATGGAAATAAATATAGAAAATAAAGAGAAAAATGGCGCCAAATGAAAATATGGTGGAAAATAAAAAGAGACAAGAATTAAAAAAAATGTCCCCTATCCTCTCCTCCTTCCCCCTTCCTCCTCCTCTCGATCTCCTTTCCTCTCTCATGATTACATCTCCCTCTCAATCTCTCACCGGCGGGCGGCGGAGTGGCGAGGGCGGGCGGGCGCGACAGAGCTACCCAGGGACACTAGTGTGGGGTGAGCAGAGGCGGCACCGATAGTGAGGGCGCTGCTGCGGCGACAGTCAAATTCTTTCCGGCGGACACCCCCCACCGTAGGTATTCCCGTCACTCCCTCTCCCATTGGCCCCCCTCCCCCTCCCTGCTCCCACCCTCTCTCACTCTCACTCTTACACACACAGACACAGGGAGGGGGAGGGGCTCGGTTGCCAGCAAAACTAAAACCAGTTGATGCAGAATATCCTGATGTAAACATTTTACATTCTCAGTTGCCAGCATATGCGTCCTTCCGTTTTGGATTCACCACCTGACAATCCTGTTCTCGTGGATACTTTGGCAGATTCTATTATCCATATTACCACGACTGAGTTGCAACATCATGACCCTTTTACTGTGGCGATGAAGGATTTTGGAGATAAGGCTTGTTAAAGAGAGACTGATGCAATTGTTGAAATATTTAAGGATAGAAAACCAGTAAACATTGTGCAACTCGAAAGGCCATACCAAGAGTGGGCTCTGCAAATGCAAGATCAATAGGACGAAGAAATAGATGGCGGTGAGGATGAACCTGTCCTTGTTGATTGTCCATCCAAAAAAAAAAGGGCTTGGAATTTCATCTGATGTTGTAAGAGTACACCAGCTGATAAGGAGTAAAGGTTCATCTTGAAGATCAAGCATGAAGGTTAAAATTCTCAAAGGAGCAGTTGGTTTTCTTAAAAATAATCTCTATACAACTCTTGAGTACATATTACCCCCCAAGTAATATCTACTCAAGAGTTGCATAGAGATTACTTTTAAGAAAACCAACTGCTCCTTTGAGAATTTTAACCTTCATGCCTGATCTCTAAGATGAACCTTTTCTCCTTATCACCTGGTGTACTCTTACAACATCAGATGAAATTCTAAGCCCCATTTTTTATTTGGAGGGTGGGAAGAGGGATGTGGATATAAATGTGTGTGTGTAAATGTGCATATGACCCTTTTTTTCATTTTTGCCCTTTCAAGACTTTTGTTATGATATATGTGATTAGTATGCTTGGATGTGAATTAAAATTTTAGACATGTGTGGATGCCAATATGTGAGAAAATGTGTATGTGAATGCGAGTATGATATTGATTTTTTCTAGAAGATGATGTCGATGTTAATGTGGGTGTGTGAATATGGAAGTGAAAGTGGATGTGGATATGGATGTATATGTGTGACCAAACATGATGTACAAATGTGGAAAATAATCAATATTTAGGGGAGATGTTGTCAATATTTTCTTAGAAGTAGTGATAAGACATATTGAAATGATTTTTTTAATTAGTTAGGTAAATATGGCTAGAATTGATAATTCATGGATGAATCGTAGAGTAGTTGACAGAGTGATGTAAGAGGAGTTTAAGGATGGAGTTGATAGTTTTATTCAGTTTGTATTGGGGCATCCAACAATAGTGGACTAGCGTGGTAACATCCGATGTCCTTGTTTACTTTGTAAAAACAAGAGATTTCTTTCGCTTTGGGATGTGCAAGTTCACTTATACAGGAAAGGGTTCACGAAAGGTTATATGAATTGGGTGCGTCATGGTGAGGACTTCTGGTCGTATGAGCCCAGCAATGTTGCACGCACAAATACCTATGCAGACATGGTGATCAATGCTGTTGGTCCTAACTTTAATGTACAAGGGGAACATGTGTACAACGAAGAACCACCAAATAAGACGGCTGAAGAATTTTATCAGTTACTTCGAGATGCTGATGAGCCGCTGTGGGATGGTGGTGAAAATCACACTCGATTGTCTTCTATGTCATAGTTGTTGAATTTGAAATCTGAATTTCACCTTAGTGAGAGTTGTTTTGACCATATGCTCCACCTTATAAAGAGTATGCTTCCTCGAGATGAGAAGCTACCTGAAAATTTTTACCGTGCAAAGAAGATGGTCAATGAGTTAGGGCTTGGATACCAAAAAATGGATGCATGCCCTAATCACTATATGCTATATTATGAAAATAATGTAGATAAAAAATCATGTGATATTTGTTAGCATGATAGATTTAAACCTAAGAGAGGGGACAATTCAAAGTAGAAGGATGTCCTTTACAAGTCACTGTGGTATTCCCTCTCACGCCCAGATTGCAGCGGATGTGTATGTCGTCAATGGCAGCTCGGCATATGATATGGCACACGGAAAGAGTACGTCGTGCAGATGACATAATGAGTAATCTCGCCGATGGTGAAGCTTAGGCTCATTTCAATCATACTTATACTACTTTTGCTCACGAGCCACGGAATGTTAGGCTAAGTTTATGCAGAGACAACTTCAACCCTTTTGGAAGTTCAGTGGCGTCTTACTCATGTTGGCCAGTGTTCCTGTCGCCATACAACCTTCCGCCGGGCTTGTGCATGAAGCGAGAGAACCTTTTCTTAACTTTGGTGATTCCATGTCCAAAAAATCCATGAAAAAAATTGGACATATATCTTGGACAAGATAAGACAACCATATATTCTTTTTTAAGTGTCATTGGTTTGATCCTAATTAAGTTCGAAACGACGTAATATTGGATTGTCGATGTCAAACATAGATCCAAATTAATTGAATACCTATGAGCCGTTCATTTTGGCCGCACAAGCCCAGCAAATGTATTATTCACGTTATTCATTGTCTAAGAATAAAGATTGGTGGGCAGTCTATAGGGTAAAATCAAGGCTTGTGCCTAATGATGAGTTAGATCTGATTGAAGCTATCTCAGAGGTTTCTAGTGCCGAATTTTTTCAATCAGATGAGGGTGACACTGTAGAGTTTGTTGCTTCTAATCTTCATCTGATCGAATCTGACGATCCACTTCGGTTGTCTATAGAGGATGAAGTGGAAGAGGTCGATTCAACTAAGCTAAATGAAGCAATTGTTGGACATGAGGAGTCCTCTGAGGAGGAAGAGTATGAATGTAGTGAGAACGAGGAAGATGATGAAGATGACAATGAGTTTGATATATCTTCAGCACCTGAAGATGAAATAGATACTGATTGAATATTTTGTAAGAAATTTAACATATATACACTTTTTAACATTATTACTTACCACCTCTCCTCGTAATTAGTTGTGGACTAATATGCACTACTTTAATTATTGTCAATAATTAGATGGTTCGAGGTCGTACCAGGACTTCGAGGAGTGGTGGTTCCGGGAGGGGGTCTATTGGTATGTTTATTTAAATTCTTAGATAAATGAGTAGTGAATATGCACTTTACTTTGGTAATGATATTTTATGTCTCTGCACCTGATACATAGATTACATCGCCCCAACCACCTACTACGGGTATGTTTATTTAAATTCTTAGATAAACGAGTAGTGAATATGCACTTTATTTTGCTCATGATATTTTATGTCTCTGGACCTGGTACACAGAGTACACCGCCCCCACCACGTGATGTGGGTATGTTTATTTAAATTCTTAGATAAATGAGTAGTGAATATGCACTTTATTTTGCTCACGATATTTTATGTCTCCGCACCAGCTACACAGAGTGCACCGCCCCCCCAACAACTGAGGGTATGTTTATTTAAATTCTTAGATAAATGAGTAGTGAATATGCACTTTGTTTTGCTCATGATATTTTATGTCTCCGCACCAGCTACACAGAGTGCACCGCCCCCACCAACTGTTGTGGGCATGTTAATTTAAATTATTAGTGTTGTGTCCCTGTGTTTTGATGCTGTCAAAATCATGAGTCATGTATACTCTTCGGATGGATAGTCAATGCGTTTTGTTGACATAGAATCATGCATGGAGCTATAATGATTGTGTGTGTGTAGTTTACTTCTAAATTGCACAAAGAACCGGTTGACAGTTGCACATAGAACATGTTGAAAGATTCATACAAGGGAAGGTAGGAAGATAAGGCAGACAAATGACTCATTAATGGTGAAAAATAGGCAAGTGAGGCTAACAAATAGCTCTCTACGGGTGAAAAATAGGTTGTAGCACTGAATATGTGTGAAGTGTTGAAGCTGCATGAAGGGGAAGTCGACTTGTGTTTACCCGCCAGCAGAAGAAGCTAAGGCCGACAAATGCACACATAAGGCTGACAAATAGACTTCTATGGGTGACATATACCCTCTTAAGGGTGAAAAGTATGTCTCAATGGAGACACTAGCGACGGCTCTCAAGGCTATGTTACATGAGATAGGGCGACGGCTTCTGGGTTAACAGTGGTGACAACTGGGTGTTCAAGGGTGAAAAAGAACTATTATCTGTGATTAATAGCCCGAGAAGAGTTATTAAAGGAAGAAAGAAGGGAAATGGAGGACAGAGAGAAGGGTTCAGTACAAGTCAAAAGATCAATAGTAAATCACTAGAAGACAATGAGCTACAGTGTTCTACAGTGATCCCTGAAGCCCACGAAGAAGCCAGAAGAACAATCGAAGGGTTGACTCAAGTCAAGGTGGACCGGTCAAACTTTGAATTGGCCAAAGTCAAGAATAGTCAACTGACTCCAGCCAACGTTATTATCATGTTTGACTTAAGTCAATGTTGACCCAAGTCAAAGTCAACATCAGTCATGGTCAACGAGGTCAAGCTCCATTGTCAGATGGAATAATAGAGGAACAAGGGTGACAAATGGCTTTTGGCGTCGGCTGAAGCTAAAGAAGAAAGCAGCAAGGGCGACGACTTAGTATGGATAGTGGAGACAAATGACTGGACAAGGTAGACAAATAGCTGTGTTAGCCTAACAAATGGGCAGCAAGTGTAAATGCGTGGAAAGAAACAAGGCAGAGTCGACGCATGAAGCTGTGGCGTCGATGCGGTAAGGAAGCAAGGCAGAGAAAGGAGCTGTGGCGATGGCTAAAGGGTAGCTAAGGGTGACAAATAGCTCCCTAAGGCAGACAAATAGCTTGTTAAGGGTATAAAATACCCAATAGGAGTAACAAATAGCTCGCCAGTGTAGAAAAGGGTCAGACACGTGAGGAACACGTGGGATCTCTTCACACCTTCGACTGTCACATGCCCCAAGGTTGAAAAGGCAAATCATATGGCACGTGATCCAGTTCAAACTTTTCTTTTATATGGCTTTCAGATTTGTTCAGCAGAAGAGCCGCATGATGTTTATCTCACTTTCCTTTTGTGGGTATTGAGTGCTTGTTGTTTGACATTTGTTCTGTGCAAAGCATTACTATTATATTGTCATTAGATCTATCAGCAAGAGTGCTACTTAACTTTCATTTCATTTCCCTCTAGTGTGTGTTGAGTGCTTAAGTGTTCGACGTATGTTCTATGCAAACTCTTGTTAACATGTTGTTCATTCTATTTTAAGATTGGGTAGCGCTAGATTTGTTATTTTAATTTGGGCACAATTTTCAATCGAGGGATATATTCACCCCCCTCTATATCCTATCATTCCGCACATCACTTAGATAAATGAGTAGTGAATATGTACTTTATTTTGCTCACGATATTTTATGTCTCCGCACCAGGTACACAGAGTGCACCCCCCCCACTTGCTGCAGGGTATGTTTATTTAAATTTTTAGATAAATGAGTAGTGAATATGCAGTTTATTTTACTCACGATATTTTATGTTTACAGGTTTGAGTGCCTCTACATCAGGTCTACAGAATACACCGCTTTCATCACATTCTACTGCTATGCTTATTTAAATTCTTAGTTAAATGATGAAAATTCTATATGTTTACTTGTTGAATAAATTCTTTTTTTAATAATGAGCTAAATTCTGATTAACTACTTCTATTTTACTTGTAACAGGTACATCGGGCACACCACCTGCGATAGTTGGCTCATCCGCCCACCCAGGCACACAACCGGCAGACGATGTTGTTAGCCATCACTAGGGTAAGCATGTGGTGTTGCAAGAGGGATGCAAGCCATGTTGGGTCTCTGGGTAAATATTTAAACTCATGAATTATGTTCGTTATCTATCCATCAACTATATAATTGTTGGCTATCATTTAACATCTGTAATTGCAGGGATAAAGTAGAGCCCAATGATGCTTCTCGTTTTATTACCAACATTATTAAGCGACATGTGACCGGCCCATATAAGTCATTTCGACAGTTTCCTCAAGATATCCGCGATTGATTGTATGACGAGTTCCTGGTATACAATTTAATCTTTTAAATTACATATTTCCCAACTCTACAATTTCAATTGACAACTTATAAAATTTAAATTCTTGACAGCTCAGTTTGAGAGGCGAGCTGACATCGGACGAGCTCAACGTGCATGGGAGGCCACATCAACTGTAAATTATAAGGATCAATTGCATAGCTGTAGGGACTGTGCCAAGGCTCTAGCTAGGGGGAGCGAGGACCGTGGCCTTTGGAAGGCACATGGCCCCACATGGATGAGGAGGGAGCACTGGGAGGACCTCTGTGATAGATGGGTCGAGCCTAATTGGATGGCCAAATCCACAAAAGCCAAAGCCGCACGTGCAACACATCCAGACGTGTATCTCTATACTTCTGGATCCATTTCTTTCGCGACCCAGAAGGAGAGATTGGTAAGTAATAATCTTAATTTTATTATATTTTATTTCTTATATCACCTTATTTATTCTCTATAACATGTATAACAAGAAAAGAAGAGGGGTGGTATGGTCTCGTACCATGATTTATTTGCTACAGTTCACTAGAAGAAGGGGACTGATCAGTATGTGAGCGAGAGGGCTCGCTCGATAGTGGTAAGATTATATATATACACATTTCTTTTCTATTTCAATTTTTAAATATGATTGATTAATATAAAATTTACAATATTTTTTATTCAATTTACAAGAGTCATATGACAGGCACATGACTGAAAAGTACGGGGAGGAGGAGACGCAGCGGCCGCAGCTAGATCGTGAGGCATGGGTGGCAGCAGCTGGCCCACCGAAGAAAGGACGAGTATACAATTTTGGGCAGAGCTTGGACACTAGCCTGATTCTAGCATCTTCTCCGGGCTCAACTTCATCCTACCCCAGTAGTTGTTCCTTCTCTACTCCCTCCATCGGCACTTCTACGAGCCAGATTACATTCATCGTCCAACATGCAGTAGACGACATCGAGGAACGCATGGAGGCACGCATTACTCGGACGGCTACTACCCTCCTCTCCCAGGCGGGGATTTTGACTTAGGGAGCAGCCTCGAGCATAGCACAGCCCTCTCATGTGAGTATTTAATTTAACTTTTAATTTCGTAGACTTTAGAGTTATAACATTACTACTTAGTTCAAAGAATTCAGCTTTGTGAGTCAAACAAATCATCTTCATGTTATCTACTTTCAAATTTAGAAAATCAAAAAGATATTTAACTATATTTATTATTAATTATTTTTATTTAAATCTATTTATTATTAATTTTCTATGATGTAGGATCCTCCTGCAACCGGTGATGGTGGAGATGCTATGAATGACGAATGAGGATGATGCAACAGATATCTCTTGATTTTTTTAATTATATTGTGAAAAAATGACACATTTCAATTAATGTAACTGTAACTTTTTTATTCATTGAGTTATGTGTTGTGGACGTTCTTTATTGTAATGTTCGACGGATTTTATCCTATGTTGTATATGTTGTTTATTGCATGTTTTATGTTGAGTTGTGTAGATTGTGTGGCGTATAATTGTAGCTTTAAACATGTTTTTAAAAATTTCAAAACATATATAAAAAATGTGGAGAAAGTTTTTGACGAAATTTCGACCAACTAACAATTCGTCGAAACTAATTTGAAACTTATTTCTGACGTATTAGTTTTCCGGCACAAATACGTCTAAACTTTCAGACGTATTTTCGACCAACTAAAGGTTCATCGGATCTAATTTGACCCACAGATTTTCGACGTATTAATGCTCATCGTAAATACGTCGAAACGTTCCGACGTATTTTAGACCAACTAACGTTTTGTAGGAACTAATTTGAGCAATAGGTTTCCAACGTATTAATTATCCGTCTCAAATACGTCCAAAATTGACGACGTATTTCAGACAAACTTAACTTTCGTCGGAACTAATTTAACCAACAGGTTTCCGACTAAATATATTTTTTGTCGTAAATACGTCGGTAAGTTTCGACTTATTTTAGACAAATATACTTTTCATCGGAAATAATTTGATCCATAGTTTACCGACGAAAGAATTTTAACGCAGAAATACGTCAAAACTTACCGACGTATTTTCGACTAACAAATCTTTTGTTGGAAATTATTTGACCCATAGTTTTCCGACAGAATAAGTTTTAGTCAGAAATACGTCAAAAATTTTAGACGTATTTTCAACTAAATTATGTTCCATTGTAATTATTAATTAATTTCCTTATTAGTAATTACCGGCATAAATACTGATGACAATTTCGACGGCATATTTTCGTTGATAATTTCTGATGAATTAGCGACACAATTATATTACGTTGGAAATTAGCGATGTAATCCTACCGACGTCCATATTCCGTCACAAATACGTCTGAAATCTGTCGAAAATTCACTTTTCGACGTATTTCTGACATATTCGCGACACAATAGGGTTGTCGACAAAACATGTTTTCCTTGTAGTGATAGCTTGCTACCTCATGCTTTAACCTTTATCACTTCATTGGTGAAGGGTCACAGTTTCTCAGCAGACTCAAACTATTGCTCTGCATTTTTTTTACATTTACTTGAAACTAGAGCAGAGTTAGTTAAGAGATTACCTTTTGACGCGAACAACCACATGTGTTAGGTGAAGTGTGCTCGGTTACTCAGTAAGTCTCTACCATTGCTCTGCATTGAGTGCCTTCGATAGATTTAGATGACATGGTTGTTTGAAGACAATACTTAATATGAAGTTCATCAACCAAAACTATTACTGAATTCTCATAATCAAGCTAAAATGAATATTAGGACTCAACATATCAGATGCTTTAGTAAGAGTAAGCCTGAGGAGACCTTCCTTTAACTTGCTAGTCTCAGACCTCATGGAGTTATTAACCTTAAAGCCTCAGTTTATTTGATCAACCACGATGCCAAATGCAGGAAGATTCTTATTTCAAGAGCGCTAGTCATAAGAGATCAGTTATTAGACATGAATCTTCCCCTAAATTCAAGCTCATTATACAAGGAATTGTTGTGCATGTGTGGTACATGCTTGATTCTGTGATTTTGATGATGTCCAACTATGACTCATTAGCGTACTAATGAAAATGACTCATCTGTCTTAATGTGAATGTTAGTGGCTCTTAATGACCTCATGACATGTTCTTCGTGAAGTGACTCTAATGTGCAAAGACTTTATCTCACAGAGTCATATGCATAGATATTTATGGTGTTTTGAATGCTACTTAATGTCCCTATGACTTGAGCAAACAAGCTGTTTGAAAGCCAGCAGAAGAAGTTCAGGATGCCAAGGGTTAGCAATTTGATCAATTGAAGATGTAAAGAGCTGACCAGAACCTCACGCAAAAAAAAATGCAGTAGAATTTAACATGAGAACTGCAAGTTCATGAAGGCTGTGTCGCCCCCACCTTTGGATGCGTTGACCCAATTGATCACAAGGGGACGAAAAGCTCAAAATAGGTCTCAGTTGCATCGACCCTTTGATGTCACTGCATCGACTGCAATCAGACTCCCAGCAAGATCTGAAGAAGTCCACAAGGCTGCATCGACCCCACCATTAGCTACGTCGACGCCATAAAGGGTTAAGCTCGCAATAGTTCAAGAAGAAAGCCTAATGCGTCGACTCCACTCACCTCATTACGTCAACGCGACCAAGCTCACAGCTCCGCCAAGTCAAGAGAGTCGACCCATGGTGTCGACCCCCTCATATTGAGATTTTGTTGCGTCTGTTACGTCGACCCTACCCTCTCAGGGCGTCGACGCAAGGGGGTTCCCAGAAGCTATTTAAAGGTGGATCTTCAACAGATGCGTCGACGCATGGGTGATGCTGCGTTAACGCACTCAAGGTTCCTCAAAGAAAAATTTAGTCAAATCTACACTTTTTGAAATTCGTACAAAGGCCAGAAATAGCCGATGTAAACCTCTAATAACACAATTTTTGAGGTCGGGAAAAGGTTCCTAGGACAGTCAACTATGCTTGTCACCATTGGATTACCAAAACAACCTTTCTGGCCAATGGATCTGTCAGTTTACAAATGTTGGAAAGGTCACCTTTCAAGGAAACCTTCTCTTTGCATCCAACCAATCAGTGTTGCTGTCCAAGGAAGGTACCTAGGACATATGTCACACCCCGAACCGGTGGCAGCAGAAGAATGCTCGGAACGTGGCAGCGAAAACAGTCATGGCAATCAAAGCAAGGTACAAGGCACAATATAATTGGAAAAAATATAATCTCCATTACAAATATATAGGGTTATTTCAATTTTCAACTCCATCAAGTAGACTCAACAGAAGAAAACATATAATGGACTTTTGACTAACTAAACTTGACACAAGACTTTAGGGCTTGTCTAAGTTGCAGAAGCTCTCTTCACTCTTGCCGTTGCCCATCTTGGTTTCATTCGTCTCCATTATTATCATTACTTGAAATACACGAAAACACACTAGGTGAGCGAACGCTCAGTAGGTCTTATATCTCTTGCTCCAAACAAGCTTTAAGTAATTAACAATTTAACATGAAATGCAGATCATGCAAGGGTACACAATAATCAAGAACTATAATGGCACGAGACAGATCAATAATTCAGAGATAATTTCAAGAACTATAAAGGAAATAGACATGACAATACTTAGGAAATAAATTCAACGACAATCATGATGAGACAATAAAAGTATTTCAATAAGGTGCTCGCTTTCACAAGAGGATATCATGAGACTATCATTTGTAAGATTGGCCATATGTATAATATGAATTCAAACATTGAAGTCGTGAACATGTCAATCATTTGTGGAAATGTCAAAGGTCAACCTTACTTTTTATTGGTGCAATGCCACACCCGATCAATCATAATACCGGCACATGTTTGGACTTTGCCTCATCCTGGGATCAGATCTGGACCCCGTCACTTTTGTTCTAGCATTGAGTATCGAGTTTGTTGGACCCATAGCCCCTTTTAAATTCTAGACCAATGCCACATCAATTTAATTGCCAAAAGAGTTCCAGGAACCAAGTCATGTAAGAATCAGTAAGGTAGATTCACGGATTTCAAGGACATAACTTTGGACAAGATGACATGGCGATAAATCATATATAAACCAGGACATGCTTGAATCTGGGATAATTGGCATCCACTCAGGCCGCTGCCAATTACACAATACGCGTCCACTGTAGTGGTCGCTAATTCTGTGAACAGTGCAGGCACGAAGAAATAGCATCCGCTGGAACAGTCGTTAATTCAATATGGCATCAACTGGCCTGGTCACCAATTCCAGGCAGTGACAGACTCTCACAGAATGCCAGAAACAGCGCTCCATGATGGCTAGGGCGTCATGTTTCTTCAGAGTGACATGACAATCAAGGGGTTCCAGGGTTTTGAGGGTACAACCTGCTCGGCTGCCTTGAGGGAATCCAAGGCTAGCGAAGTCCTACGGAGGTCTTAGAGAGAGAAATTCCAGTCCGGCGGAAAGAATATCCGGCGGAGGGTCTTTCAATCCCCAAGAAATAGTGTGTAGTTGTGAATCATCGTGAAATAGGGACTCCATCTCGGACTTGAGATAGTAGTGCCAAGGGACCCGCGATGTGGGCCAAAACCCGATGAAAACTATGAGACAATGAAATAGCGTCCAAGAAAAGGGCGTCAATTACATGATTAGCGTCACTTTAAAAGGTCGCCAAATCTTATATTTAATATATTTAAAATAAACCATTTAAAATTAGTGTCTCTGTGCAAAGGCCCCAATTCTAGGATTTTCCAATAATTATTATAAAATTATTTATAATTGGCATCCATTCGAGGAGGCGCTATATCTTTAAGTCGCGCCCATGTCACCGATGCTAATTCATAATTTCCAGTCTTTATTTATATTCAATATTCTTCAGGATTTGGCGTCTCTATGACGAGGCATTATTTCATGAGTACGCGTCTGGTTGAATAGACGCCAATTCTTTCTAGTTACAATTTGATATACATCGACCATGTGCATTTATAGATAAGAGCCACTGTTCATTTCTTTTTAGAAACATGAATTGTAGCATCT